>CM056495.1:13704308-14314952 GCA_029783415.1 Anisodus acutangulus
GAGTTTTGACATATATTGAAGAACTAGAAGATTCTTCAAGAATTTATTTTTGTTGCTTGTTCTCGTGATAAGTTGATTATACTGGCTAATGTTGAGCTTGAATTTCCTAAATTCTGAAAAAATATAAAAGGTATGGGCCCGCTCATCTATTATGTGATCTCTTAAATAAATGCATCGATAAGACGGTTACATGCGCATTTGTCGTCAACCTGCAGTTTGACATATGCAAAATTACTTGCTCAAAAATAATTGAGTTGAGAGCATAATTTTCAGATTATGTAATCAATATAATTCATCTTGTTAATGTGGTTTATATTCAAGCTGGTTTGGCGTTGAATGCCTCATATAAATAGCTAAAACATTGCTTACGAGAATAAAATTTCATGTATTGGTCTGAAATATGATATATTGCATACAACATCACTTGTATCCATCAGATCAATAAATTATGATAGTTTTCCCTCACAGTTGGTTTAGGATCATGAACCAAATATTTTCCATCCAATAACTTTTGAGGTGCAATAATCCAGCACGATGCACAAAGATGGATTCTCCGAATAAAACCGGGAATGTATGTTAGTTTTTCTAACATAAAAGTGGGGGGGGGGGATAAGCAGTTATGAAATATGTTGTAAATTATCATTAGTATGATTCCCGTTCTAAGATAGTTCAAGTCAAATGCTAAAAGCATTTGGTGACCTAAAATTAATTTCATATTTAAGCTATAAAATGCTCATATCAAATTAATGTCCTTGAAGGACAAAGTATACAACATGCATGAAGCATGATAGATCAATCGATTCCAAATGCAATAATTCTTGAAAAATGAGAGGAGCAAATGATCAAAATGGTCATAATAAGGAGGCAATGTGCTCTTGAAGAGCATACGACATAACAATTTATGAAACCTTATGAGAGGTTTAGGTACCTAAAATAATGAAAGTGGCGAGATCTCAATAAATTATGTCACATTGTAAATCTATACAAATGATATATTGTAGATGATATCTTTGGTACAATATAGCGCAATATTGTAAAAGATTGTGAGGAGCTAAATTCTACGTCTATAAAGCATGTTAACGTAGACATTATTAACAAGTGAAATGACGCATTTTGGTAAGCTTCAAGCTTATTGGACATGCAGTCCAGATAACAAAAAATGTCACGCACTCAAATAATTAATGGATACTGTCACTAGACAAAATTTATATGAAAATTCTTGAAGAATTTTAAATGCCTGAAAGGTATACAGATTTTAAAAATCTGTTTATTATATGGATTAAATCAAACAAGGTGAATGCGATTTTATCATAATGAGTATTCATTGACTAAGAGTACGCATGACTCTATTATCCTTATGTCTTTATGAGTGTAAATTGATTATTATCCGAACTCTTGAAGAGTTTTTAAAAGCAATAGATTATCTGTTGAAAGAAGTTGAATTGAGAAACTTGCAGAACGCTTTGGTCCTGAAGTGTCATATCTTAATGCAATTGATTCATTTATATTTTTTTGCTATCCCTATGAGGGATTACAACGATGTATTTCTACATGACAGTCAAATAATATAAACATAACATTTGTTTATAAAGCAAGTCAGGAATGCACTTGGAGTGATTTCAACAATATTATATGCCGATGCAACTCTATCCAAAGGCTAAAGATGCAACAACATACATAGCCCAACTAAACAGAGGATTCATAAAATGAGATAAAACAAAGCATATTTCACCAAAGTTGAACTTCACACACGATCTCCAAAAGAATTATGATATCAACTTTCAACAGATTCGTTCAAGTGATATTATGGCTGATTTGTTCACCAAGTATCTATAAACTGCAACTTTCGAGAAGGTGGTGCACAAGATTGGATGCGAAGACTCGAGAATCTGGATTGAAGTTCACATCAGGGGGAGTTAATATGCGTTGTACTCTTTTTCCCGTACAAGATTTTTAGTCCCATAAGATTTTCCTTGTAAAGTTTTTAATGAGGCAACCAAAGTGCATATTATTAGAAATGTGTACTCTTTTTCCTTCACTAGATTTTTTCTAGTAAGGTTTTAACGAGACACATTATCTACTAAATAGACATTCAAGTGGGAGTGTTATAAATATTAATAATTATTGTGAATGTTTGCATCTACAAGGAAAATTAGGGTTAATAACTTTGGGACCAAGTCAGCTTTCTATTATAAATAGAGATGTTCCTTTAATTGTATTAACATCCTTCGATAGAAATAAAGAATTCTCCTCCATTCTCTCTTTCTCCACAATATTTTTGTTCTAATTTTATTATTTTATAACAGATGGACAATAAAGATGGAAATAGTGACTATTAGTGCTCTGTTGGAGGTGTGATAAGTTGGTATTTTACCAACTTATATCTTCTTTAATCTTATATTTTTGCTATATTTGATTAAATAAATAGTGCATTAGTGTCATTTACTTGCATTTTTATAGGATTTATGTAATTTAGAAGTGAACGGGAAGAAACCAAGTGAAAATGTGGTAAAAAGGAATTAAATTGAAGAAAATGAAAAAGGTCGCTAAAAGTGCAAAAAGTTGCCAGAACTGCAATTATGAAAAACCTGAAATTATGGGGTTATTTTGGTCATATTTTGATTGGGAAAATGGTTGAACTATAAAAGAAAGACTTGGAGAAAATATCTCTCATCTTTGACATCTCTTTCAAGCTTTGGAACAAGAAACTACACCTAAGTTTAAAGATTTGGAGGCACTCAATGAGAATTTCTTTACCCATTTCTTCAACTCTTGTTTTGTATTTTATATCTAAGTGTGTAGCATTTTATTACATTACTTTAATCATGTTTATGAAAATATTTATCTGCAAAGTTGGATTAAATCTCTTGTTATGCTTATGAATTGAATGATTTTTATTTCTAATGAAATGGATTAATGTTTCTTTATTTATTCTTCAAGCTTTAATGTATTTTAATGGTTGTCAACATTAATTGTACCTAAATATTTTTATTTTGCTTGGAAAAGAAAGTAAAGGTTAGGAAATAGTAAATAGCAAGAATTTGGGGGCTTTAAACCTCATCTAATAACTTGAGCTATGAGTAGAATAATTAACTTGATGTTAAATTGATTGTGCTTAATATCACACTCTAATGCTCGGAAAAGCTTAGAGTGAAATTCATTGATTTGGTTGGAAGACTTTCAATGAGATTTTAGAAATCATTATCTATTAACAAAAACTCGTTCTTAGTTGTAAATTTGGAAGATACATTGGATAATTACTTGAGAGTAATTTCCTTTGTATCCATGCTTGTGGCCATTGATGAAAAAATATAAATCCTTGATTATTTTCATTAATGAAAGAGTATATATACAATTTAAAATTTTCCATAATTGGAAAATTCTATTTCTATTCTACTCCCAAAATCCTATTCTAATTATACAAGAATCCTATAATTATGGTAAGTGTACAAGACTAATTTAATACAATATTTACACTAAGGAAAACTCCCTAAAAATTGTGATATACACGGGTTTGTATACCGTGTATACCACGGTTTCAACATAAGGTAACTTGCCTTGTGAAACTGTGATATACATGGTATACAAATCCATGTATATCACGGGTATAACAAACAGACCCCGCAGTCATAGCGGACGGTCTTCGTACGCTGAGACTGTCCCTAAAATCTTCAAAAAACTACTGACGGAAGACCTTTGGTAAAGATGTCTGCAATTTGATACCCGAAAGGGACATGTAAGACGCGTACTTGCCCATGAGCTACCTTTTTGTGAACAAAATAGATGTCCATCTCAATATATTTAGTGCGATGATGTTGAACCTGATTACCAGAAAGATAAACTGCACTAACATAGCTTTTTGAATGGAAAAGTGAAGCTCTAAGAGAAGATTAAGTAACCAACATGATTCAGAGACCACATGGGTCACCCCTCGATACTCGGCCTCTGCACTAGAGTGGGATAAGGTAGCCTGTCGTTTGGCAGACCATGAGACCAAGTTATCACCAAGAAACATACAGTAATCAGACGTAGAGCGTCTGGTGTTCGGAAAGCCACCCCAATCAGCATCTATATAAGAGAAAAGTGTAGAGACCGATGACAGATATAGATGCAACCCATAATCAAGTGTGCCTTGTAAGAATCAGATGAATGCCTCAACTCGAGGATCATGTATAGACAAACACACATGCTGGACGACATAGGTAATATCAGGTCTCGTGAATGTAAGATATTGAAGTGCCCCTGCAAGACGGTGATAGTGGGTCGGATCCTCATACGGTGAGCCAGCAGCAGCACCCAACTTGGGTTTAGTATCAATTGGAGTGGAAGTAGACTTGCATGAGGACATACCAGCTATCTCAATTATCTCATCTACATACTTATGTTGTGATAAGAATAACTCACCTGCATGACGAGTGACAGCAATCCCCAAAAAATAACTCAAGGGCCCTAAGTCTTTTATAGCAAACTCAAAACTCAGTATGGTCATGATAGACTTGCGCAACGCATCAGTAGAGGCATTAAAGATAATATCATCTACATATAATAGAAAATAAGTCAGAGAAGAACCACGACGATATATGAATTATCAGACCTGTTGTGCGTAAACCCAATAGACGAAACATAGTCTGCAAATCTCTTATACCAAGCCCATGGGGCCTGCTTAAGCCCATACAAGGACTTCTTCAATAAACAGACATGATGAGGATATCTGGGGTCTCGAAAACCCAAGGGCTGATGCATGTAAACTGTCTCCTTAAGATCACCATGTAAGAAAACATTCTTCACAGCTAACTGATGAATAGGCTATGTTTTGGAAAGAGCCAGGCTGAGAACGGTGCGAATGGTAGCCGGTTTGACCACTAGACTAAACGTCTCACCATAATCCACGCCAACCTGATGAGTCTTACCATCACCTACAAGACGAGCCTTATGCCTCGCAAAAGAACCATCAGAATTATCATTATGAGTAAAAATCCACATAGATTGAATAATATTAACACCAGAAGGACGGAGTACCAACTCCTACATCTTATTCGCAATAAGAGCATCATATTCGTCGGTCATAGCCAATTTCCAATTCGGGTTATTTAAGGCGGACACTGGGTTACGGGGTAAGGGGATTGATTTAAGAACATTAGAATTCAAATTAAAATGTTTTTTTGGTTTAAAAATACCCCATTGACTGCGAGTGACAGGTCTGTGACTTGGGGGAGAATTGGGTAGATTTTGGAAAATATCAGGACAGGCAACAGACTGGTCAGCTGGCAGTGGGCCTGCTGTCCTAACACTGGAAAGAGGAGCCGAGACTGAAGTAGTGATTGGACCAGGGATGGTATTGGGCTGGACAATTGGCCCAACTACCGAAACTGGGGTTGAAACTGAACTGGAAACAATGGGGTTAGGCGGAATAATAGGTCCTGCGGGTAGTGGGCCCACTAGTGGAGTTTCGGTGCGAGATAAGTCTGAAAAATGGTGGATAATATATGGAGAGATGGCGTTGTCCAAAAAATTATATGAATTAGGCACGGGGCTACCCATGTTACCAAATAGAAATTGGGTTTCATAAAAAATAACATGACGACTAATAATGAGTTTATTAGATGACAAATCAAAATACTTGTAACCACGATGATTCGATGGATAACACAAAAACACACAGGGTGTCGACCGGGCCTGAAGTTTGTTAATAGTAGTGGACGGAAATAGGGGATAACATAAACACCCAAAGACCCTAAGATGTGAATACGAAGGGGTCTTATTATAGAGAATTTGAAGAGGGGAGGAATATGCCAATCTTTTGGTAGGAAGTATGTTAAGGAGATAAGTAGTCATTTGTAGAGCATGACGCCAAAAAGAAAGGGGTACGGAAGCATGGACCAATAAAGTTCGGACAATATTATTAATGGTACGAATTTTGCGTTCGGCTTTCCCATTTTGTGAGGACGTATGAGGACAAGAAAAATGAAAATTGATTCCATTATTAGCACAAAAACTCCCTAAACGATCCATTATCATATTCTTTGTCATTATCACATTGAATATTTTTAATTTTCCATTCGAATTGGGTACGGATAAATGCTCTAAATTTTTAAAAAGCAGAAAAAATGTGAGATTTTTTCACTAACAGAAAAGTTCATAAAAAATTAGAATAATCATCCAAAAATAGAACATAATAACGATGGCCCAAAGAACCGAGAACGAGATAAATCGCTATGAATAATATCAAATGACATTAAAGTACGAGAATTAGAGTCTACAAACGGCAATCCAACAAATTTTCCTAGAGAACAAGAATGACAAATCAGAGTACTACACGTACCCTTACACAAAATAAAATTATTTTTATGTAAGGAAGAAATAATAGACGACCTAGGGTGACCCAAACGTGCATGCCATAAGGAAGGAGCGAGAGTTACAAAAGTAGATGGCAAGGCTTGACTCGAGAGACCAGATGTGGGGTGATAGGATAAAAATCTCCCTTACTATCACATCTCATGAGAGGAATCCCCGTCTTGAAATCCTTCACAAAAAACCCAAAAGGATAAAAAGACAACATAAATGGAATTATCAGTAGTGAATTATGGACATACACCAATTCTTTAATTAATTTAGGAGCATGCAGAGTATTTTTCAGGATAAAAGGTGGATGGGGGGGGAGACAAAGTTTTATGACCGTAACCACGAATTGGAATGGAATTGTCATTACCAATAATTATTCCATGATTGTTGCTCAAATTGGAATAAGACGAGAGAGTACCTTGGTCGGATGTCATGTGGGTAGTGGCTCTGGTGTCCATGTACCAATTCGGGTCCGGGGGATTCAATCCAATCGTGTGCATCATGACTTCAATATCGGTAGGGGTGGGGCTCGCTGCATGGTGGTCCTGGTGAGGCCGAGACCCAAACACACCGGCTTGCTTCCCCGGCTCAGAAGCTGCTCTCGGGTACCACTATTGCTGGGAGTAATTGGGCCTGGAAGCGGCTGGAAATTGGGCCCAAGGCTGGCTGGGTACATACGACGGGCAGTAGGGATTGTTGGGCCCAGGCCCACTGCCCAGTCCCACGACCATAGGCCTCAGGGCTGTGTCCAGTTGGCTTGCGGCCTACTACCTCGAGGCCCAACGCCACCCCATTATTGCCACCTCGGTTTCCGCCATGATATTTACCATTATTTTTGTGATTCTGACCCTTTTTGCCGCCACCATTGTTGCGGTTTTGGCCAGAATTAATGCAGACAAATGGAGAAAAACTAGATTCGGTCATCATGATGACGGAAGGGGCCCAAGTGGCCGCTTTCTTAGCCAAGCCTGCCTCTTCGAGCGTGAGCATGGAACAGGCCTGATAAAACTGCGGAAGAGGACTGCTCTAACGAAGAAGCGTACCGACACCACTATAGGCCTCATATAGGCCTGCAATCATCTGAAGGACAAAACGATCATTGGTAACGGGCGCACCAACGCTGCGGAGTTGGTCCGCCAATTCTTTTAACCTTTTGAAGTAAGCCGAAATGTTAGAGAAGTCTTCCATATTGACGTGAGAGAATTCCTGCTCAAGGATAATAGCACGAGAATTTTGATTATCTTGGAATATATCATTCACTCGATTCCAAGCATCTATCGCCGTAGCGTCTGGTTTAATAATCATTTGCAACAGGTCGGTAGAGATAGTGGAATAAATCCACTGAAGAACGGTAGTATCAAGGGTCGTCCACAATTTAGGATCATCCTCGGGTTTAGGCACCTCCGTATCCGTAGGGCCCGAGGGAATTATGTGGCAGAGGACTTGATGCGAACGTGTGTGAACTTTGAACAGTTTGGCCCACGTCGCGTATTGGACGTTTTCTATTTCAAGAATGACAGGGATGTGGTTCTTGATATTAGAAACAGTAAGGGCAGGATGGAATGTGTTCTTAGCCATCAAAATCAATGCAAGACGTGACGTGGGAGATTTGGAAGAAAATTTAGGAAGGGAGAAGGGATCACAATGTACAGAACCCGAGGTGAAAGTCTCGGAATTCTAGGCACGAGAGAGAAGAGAGTTTGGGAGAACTTGTGACCTAGACTTCTGATACCATAAAAGAATATAATCCCTTGATTATTTTCATTAATGAAAGAGTATATATACAATTTACAATATTCCATAATAGGAAAATCCTATTCCTATTCTACTCCCAAAACCCTATTCTAATTATACAAGAATCTTATAATTATGGTAAGTGTACAAGACTAATTTAATATAATATTTACACTAAGGAAAACTCTCTAAAAAATGTGATATACACGGGTTTGTATACCGTGTATACCACGATTTCACATAAGGTAACTTGCCTTGTGAAACCGTGATATACATGGTATATAAACCCATGTATATCACGGGTATAACTAACAATTGATCATTTACTTGCGTTCTAGGTTAGTTTATATTTCTGTATTAGTTTTAATATTTTAAAAATCAAAATATTATCAAGTGTTTGACTTAGCGTAGAAAGTGATAATTCCTTATTTTCTTGATCGCCTATTATATTATTTTATGTGGGATTCGAACCCGACTCATAGTTGGATAAATTATATTGCATACGATCATGTACACTTTCTCTTTGAGTAGTGGATTTGGACGTTATCAATTTTGACGCCGTTGCCGGGAAACAATGTGGTGTATTTGAGTTAGTTTTGGATTTAAGCTTACTTGCTTTGTTCCAAACTTGTGAATATTTATGTAGTTTTTTTATTTGTATTTGTTCATTTTTTTAATTTTTTTTGTAAATGACATCATATAATGAAAATTGGTCGGATGGTACTTGTTCATACTTTGATGATCTTTGTTCTTATTATGGAGGACTACACTCATGACAAAATTGTTTGAATTCTCCCAGGGGACGATTGTATGCAAAATCTCAAAACTATGAGTGGAGTATTTGTGATAGGTGTGGTGGTCAAAATGATAATTGGGCTAATTTTACTTACTTGTCCTTCCCTTCCCCGAACCCCCACTATGATGATTCTACTTTTGATTTTGATAATGATAAGGATAGGGAAGTGGAAGAAGTTTCAAATGGTCAAAATGAGAAGATAATGCTCATGTTGGAGACCATTCTTGAAAATGTGGAAAAATGAAATTTAGTACTTGATAACTTGAGGCAATCATTTAATGACATGAGCCAAGCAATTAATTTCAATGACAAAGCTATTCACACCTTGGAGGATCAAATGAAATTATTGGTTGAGCATCATAATGCTCACCAATTTGAGGGTGTTGAAAGTAGTCAAGAAAGATCCATATTCGAGGGAGAAAGTGGGCTTAATTGTGAGGAATCAAAAATTGAATATCCGCCAACCGACTACATGCGTATTGGAGATGCCGGAGAAGAAAGAGAATTAGAGTCAAACGGTGTCATAGAAAATATAGTTGAAATTGACATGAATTTTACCATGGATGGCTTTTTACAAGCTTCAAACGACTCTCACCATGAAGAAAAACTTGACAAAGTGAAAATTGTGAGCCAAGATTGGCTTATGAATCAAGCTCAATAACTTAGAGTCTATGAGGATTACTATGAAGGAATTTCATGGATGAAGGAAGAATTTCTTAAAATTCATATTGAGAAAAGTCGACAAGTGGAGCTACTTTGAAATTTATATCCGAAAATTGGAGGCAAAATTAAATATAAAATTGAGGCATGTGATCCTCAATATCAAAAGGCCATGGATAGTAGTTTTGAGTGGTTTTCAATGAAGAAAAGGTCAAGATAGATTTTCAAGAGCTAATGGTTAATTGCCAACCAACCTATCCAAAAGTAGTGAATCAGACCGAGATTGAAGAAATGATACTAGAGTTGAATGAAAAAATTCATAACATAATTTTTGAAGACTCTACTTCATTTTTGAGTGAGTATGTCAAAATTCATGTAAGTTTGAAATTTGAGCATATTGGATCGCATTTTAACCATTTTCAACATTATGTTTGGTTGGTATGGAAGTTGAACTAACCGAGCCTATGGAGAAATTTGTTGATTAAGTGAAAGAGAATAATTTTTTGTTAGACCACCGGACTAAACGTCTCTCCACAATCCATGTCAACCTGTTGAGTTTTTCCATCACCTACAAGACGGGTCTTATGCCTCTCAAAACACCCATCAAATTTTTCTTTATGAGTAAAAATTCACATAGAACGAATCACATTAACATCAGGTAGACGAGGCACAAACTCCCACGTCTTATTTTCAATAAGAGCATTATATTCATCATCCATAACCATTTCCGATTCGGGTCACGAAGGGCAGACACGAGATTACGTGGTAGAGGGGATTTAGTACCATTAGAGTTGAGGCATGGGCTAGTACTGTACGAACAATATTATTATTGGTGAGAATTTTTCTCTCGGCTTTCCCATTTTGTGATGAAGTATGTGGACATGAGAATCGAAAGATACACCATTAGCCTTACAAAATTCCCGAAATGACCCATTATCAAATTCCCTTCCATTATCACATTAAATGTTCTTAACCTCCCGTTCAAATTGAGTGCGGATGAATGCTCTAAATGACATAAATGTGGAATAAACTTGAGACTTTTTAGATAATGGAAATGTCCACAAAAAATTAGTGTAAGCATCCAATAACAAAACATAAATAATGGTGGCCCGAAGAGCTCAAAATGGGAGTTGTCCAAAGATCACTATGGATAATGTCAAAAGGTAACATAATAATATAATTAGATACAATAAAAGACAATTTAACATGTTTTCCAACAGAACAAGAAGGAAAAACATTAGAACTACGAGTGAGATTATACTCAATAAATTTAGAGTTTCTAAGGAGTTAAAAACAGATGCGCCAGGATGACCCAAATGTGCATGCCATAAAGAGGGCGCTAAAGCTGCAAAAATTGATGGTGTGGCTTGATTTGTGGTGATGGGATAAAGCTCGCCCCGACTATCACATCTAGAGATGGCAGTGGATCCCGGACCCGATCCGGATCCGTTTTATAGGATATGGATCTTCAAAATTTGGACCCGACGGATCCGGATCGGACTCGGATCCATTTCTGACGGATCGGATCTGGATCTTGTATTTGAGATCCGTATCCGGTCCAGATCCGACCCGTGGATCCATTTTTTATTAAATATATTCATAACCTAGAATGTAATTTTATAAGTATTTTCTTAAAATTGCTAAGTACATCCTTGCAAGTTTAATTCTCAAAATAAGTTTAATTTATCCCTGCGTTAATTCAAAAACCAAAAAATAAAGAGGTAACTTCGATAATAAAATCAATGTTATATTAGTGAATGACAAACATCTCCATAGACAAGTAGTTAAAATTATATTCACTTCATTTGTGAAATTCCAAGCACATGCAAGTTCTGCATTGTGGAAATACTAGTCAGCATTTTCCACAACTATTGTCATTGTCCAACATTTTCAATTAATAACTCACAATCAAAATGAGACACGAACAAAATATGTCATATGGACATTTCAAAATTGAAACACAGTAAACTATTAGCTAAGTAAAAATCGTTTGTCGGTTCAAAAAAATATCTTAGCAAGGTTACATTCTTAGCAAGAAAATTTTTTTTACATGTGGATCCAGATCCGATCGGTGGATCCGATGAATCCGGATTTGGATATGATTTTTATGGACCTGATGGATCTGGATCCGAATCTGGATTCAGGTATGAAAAATATATCTGGATCTAGTAGGATCTGGTCCAGATCCGATCCGTTGCCATCCCTAATCACATCTCATTCGACCTTCACAGAAAACCCAAATGGATCAAATTCAACAGAAATCGAGTTATGAGTTGTAAATTTCCTAACGGACACCAAATTTTAATCAATTGAGGAGCATGAAGGACATTTTTCAAGGCTAAAAGTGGATTTTGGGGATACAAATTTGTGTGATCATAACCCCAAATTGGAATTGAATGACAATTACCAATAATTATGCCATGAGTTTTGCTCAAATTGAAAGAAGACGAGAGATTACCTTGCGCGGATGTCATATGAGAAGTAACACCGGTGTTAATATACCAATTTGCATCCGCATGATTTAGCCTAAGTGTATGCATCGCTGCCTCGATATCCGTATGAGTCGGGGAGGCGATTGGTCCTGTTGTAGCGAAGACCTGATGTGGTCGATGCCTAAGCAGGACTGTTGCTGTCGAGGCCCAAACTGGGATGTTTGATTTTGCCAGCTAGTAGGCCTGGCCCAATTTTGTGTTGGGTATGGGCAAGGCGAGATGGGCCACTGGCCACTGGATCAAGGCTGCTGCCAAGGGTACTGTGGCTCGAATCCCTGCTAGCCGCCTCCATGTTCGCCACTGCCGCCACCACCCATGCCATCGTCGTGGCCATCGCCGCAGTTTTTGCCACCGTGGTTGCGGTTTTGACCCTTTTTTCCACCATTGTTGATACGGTTTTGAGTATAATTTTCATAGAATTATTGAGAGTCATTGGTTTCTCGAGACGTGACCGCCATCATGACGGAATGTGCTCCGGTTGCGACCTTTTTAGTCAACCACGCCTCTTCTAAAATGAACATGGAACGTATTTGGTAGAAAGGTGGGATCAGATTTCTTTGGTGAAGGAGAGTTCCAACCCCATTATATGCTTCGGAGAGAACCGCAACCATTTGAAGAGTGAGATGATCATTCGTAACCGGTGCTCTGACGTTCTCGAGTTGATCCGACAATTTCTTGAGCCTTTGACAATATGCGGAGGCATTCGGAAAATCCTCCATAGTTGTGTGAGAGAATTATTGCTCAAGGGTTACAGCACGAGAATTTTTGTTATCTTGGAATATATCACGCAACCTATTCCAAGCTTTCATTGTCGTGCCATCGGGTTCGATAATTGTATGCAAGAGGTCCGTAGAGATGGTGGAATAAATCCATTGGAGGACCGTAGCATCAAGAGTTGCCCATAACTCCATTTCATCATTGGTGGAAGGCACATTCTCCTTGCCTTTTTCCGATTTGATGATGTGATGGAGGACTCTATGAGACCTTGGGTGAATTTTAAAAAGTTCCGCCCACGTCACATATTGGACGTTTTTCATTTCAAGGATGATAGGGATATTGTTCTTGATGTTGGAGACTACAAGAGAAGGATGACATGACTGAGGGGAGAAAAAAATGGTCGGCGGAAGGGATGTAGCCGAGTAGGGCATGTCGGAAGTGTAGTGAGGAGGGAGGACAGGAAAATTTTCCCTAGGCTGCTGATACCATGAAAGAGAATAATCCCTTGATCATTCCATTAGTTTAATTAGCTTATATACATGATATACAATAGTCATCCTAGGCTATAATTACGGAAATCAAATATACACCTAACTAATACAAAATATTACTACAATAATTAAAGATACAAAAGATCACTAATGATATCAATAGAATATATTTTTATATATTCTACCATTAAGGACCGTGTGTTTCTATTTGAAGTTTACTAAGCCAAGAAGACAAAATGACATGCCTCACTTAAAGGCTAAAAAGTGTAAGATGCGATACCGAGAGTTGACCTCTTTGAATTTTTACCACAGCCCCAAGAACATTACCGGAATCTAGACTCAAAAATTGGGCGACAATTCATATCCTCAGGGAAAAGTGGTAAAGTTAACTCACGTCGTGCCATGACGTTAAATGCGATACTTTGTGGGAGGCAACCCATTGTTTTTAAAATTTAAGTCATTTTTAAAATTTAGTTTTAGAATAATTTATTATATTATTTTTGACTAATCTGCAAAATTTCAGATTTTTTGGAGTTGAAATGCACAGGTTGAGAAGTTGGAGCAGTAGCAAAACAGTGAAAACAAATGCACAAAAGTGCTTCAGATTTTGAGTGATTGAAATGGCTGCACAGTGCAAAACGAAAATTCACAAAATTGGTTCTGGAAATTAAACGAGCACACAAGTGAGGAGTGCAGTATGCATAGTGAGCATTGAAAAATATTTATGTCCTAGAGACAATCTATATTAGGACAAATGTACTTTATACACATTCATATTATTATTAATGAAAATTAATATTTTAGCATTTGCAGTTATTGAATTATTATTTGATTATTTGTAATTATTCATTAATGTGCATCCCTTGAGCTTACCTTGTCATTAATAGAGTGAGATATTTTATGATAGAGCGTAACTCTTAAAATAGCCTCGACTAATGATCATCGAGAATGGGATATCGATGATATGTGATAAGTCGGCATGTGGTCTGCATCACATCCTTAGAGGATGTAGTATGTCTCACCTACTACGAGTAATGGTTACTCGTGATGGACACATGAATACTTTGGAAGTATTGGTATACCTTGCTGATATACTGTTTGTTATATTTGTCTAACGTATGATCAGCGTGTGGGAGATAGAAGTCATTGGACTTGAGGTCAATACGCGCCTTATCTACAAAGTAATGTACTTTGATCCCGTCCTAAGCTCAAATGCCTTGTAGGTTGAGATACGGCTTGTATTGGGTACATTACGATGTTTATTGAAGGTGGTAGTTGAGCCAATATTAGGATTCATTCCTCGAATGTATGTTCGAGAGAACACTCGGATTCTCAGTGATATTAGGTTGACTAAGTCGTTGGCCAACGCAATAGACATATTTAGAATATAGTCTAGTCGTCGACTAATATAGATGAGATACAATGATTAAGCCATTTGGATAGACACTTGACATATCCTAAGCTTGATCGGGTGTGTCGTGAATGAAAGGATTTTATCTTATCACATAAAGGTTAAGTTTACTGGATTCGTGTAAACGTACTTCACATATTGAGTTCGTCTTCCGGCGCCGTCTAGGAGTTCCGTGTAGACCTTAATTTGATTAATGTCGATATGAGAAGGCCTGTAGGGTCACACTATGTCGATTGTCCGTTTCGATCTAAGGATGTATTGAGAGAGTAATTAAAATGTTCGATTTGGAATCGAGACATTTAAATGAATAATGATTATTTTAATTAAGTCAAAATTAGATTTTGAATTTAATTAAGAATGCACAAAATATAAAGTCGAGCGCCGCGCGCCCATACCCTAGGGTCGCGACGCCTCTGCCTCGATTTTTGGGTCAGGCCCAAGGTCAAACTCTAATCCGATTTTGACCTATTTTTCAACTATAAATAGAGGCATTCACCTCATTATTCAACACACTAATTTTCAGAATAACATTCTAAGCCTTAGAGAATTTGAATCAAATACTACTCTCTCGAACCTCTGTCGGATTTCCTAGCTTTCCGAAAGAGAAGTACATTGAAGCTTGGAGCTTGCAATCGGAAGGGCAACCGCGTGTGCACCTCACAGTAGATAAAGATTCCAGATTATTGTAACTTGTAAGTAAATATTTTTATGTTACAAGTTTCATTGTTGTATAACCAAACCAGAAATTATTGTTAGGGTAAGTAAGAAACAAAATTTTAAACTTCCGTTGTACCTTACTTATGTGCTTTGTACCCAACAAAACCCTTCAAGCATGCCCAGGAATTAGGCTGCCAGTGCCATTCACGAAGTGAGGCCAGCACTTAATTTTTAAAGTGCCTTGTCTAAGTTTTTGGTCCAGGTAAGTATTGTGTGTTTTCTAAAGCCTACACATGCCTAAAGTGTTCTCAATATTGTTCCCAGGTAACTCAAAATGGGTTTTACAGTAATACAAAACTTTCTGCTCCTTTAGTTTTATTTCCCCCCTTCACTTAAAACACAACTCTCGACTCCCTGCAGCTCCAGGTAATTCCTCCTCCCTTCTGTTTCCTCTTCTCTCCTCTTCTTCCTCAATATCTCTCTGTTTGCAGTTTTTTTTCTTTCTCTTTCTCCTCTTTCTTTTCTTTTCTTTTCATATGGCTCGTTCAATGTAGAGTTTAGGCACAAATTGTGCAATTTTGATGCTGTTGGCTGATTGAGATGTAGTTGTGCTTCTTTGAACTATAATTTCCATTAAATGGGAGGGTAATTCAATAGTAGGAGTCAGGTAGAAGTGTGTGTGGGGTAGGTGGGGTTGGTTTTAAAATGTTTGGATTGAGGAGAGGGGAACTGTTATTTCATGCTAATCTATAGCCAAAACTCTTGAACTGCAGAAAAATGAGATTTTCATTCATTTGCTTGAGTTTTGTCTTTGTTAAAGCTGGTCTTATTCAATTATGGAATGTATTGTACTAGTTCTTCATGTTATTGTGTGCTCAGGTGAACTCTTTTTCTATATGAATGCTCCTTCATGGTAATTTTAATGCAACATGGCTAATGTTGATTTTTCATAATGCAATGAGTGCTTTGCTGGTGTATACATGTTCTAAAAATTGATTTGGATAGGAAAGAGTTGCTGAAATGTAAGGTTTTGTGGTTTATGAGTTGAAGAAACTAGTCTTGGTCTTAGTAGAATATAATGTGCATAACTTTTCTATTGAAATTGTACTGAAACTCATTGTTTGAGCTTTGAATGAAAAAAAAAATTATTTTGACATGATATCAAGTTTACATGATTAATGGCTGAGTTTCTATTCAATTGAGGGTATGATTTGCTCATGGATAACTCTTACTGCAATCAAGTTATCATTCTTGTGAAATTGGCATATGGTTTTCATCATCTTTGTCTCAAGTTGGTCTATCTTCTCCTTGTTTAAATAAAGAAAAACTGAAGTTGTGGTGCTTTTATTTGGTGAACAATTTGAGATTTTGTGTTGATTCGTGTGGAAGTTTAGTGATGTTAAGAAGAAGTTTAGTTACTGCTTAATATTTCACCTGGGATAGTTCAAGGAAGAGCGGAATATGAAAATCTCTCATCCAACATCTTTTTATGGAATCCCTCCTAACTTTTGCTTTAATTATATGGTTACATTAAGGACAATGCAATATTTTAAGTTGGGAGAGACTTTATTTTGATAGATATTTTTGTGACGGGGATGGATGATAATTTGGTAGATTGAGTTTATTTTGATTTTTTTGACATATTTATATTAGTATGATTTGCTTTTTTTTACTAGCTTCTTTAGCTTTTGTTAGTTATTTTTTTGTAACTAGTCTCAGCGTACGTGCATTGCACGTGTCAATCAATTAAAAATTATATAGAAAAATAATAAATTATGTAAAATAGCAATGGACTTTAAAATAGATGTAACATTTATTTCAATGATAAAATAACGGTATTACATTGACTTAGTAACTGAATTGTCGGACGATTCTAGTATAAGTTGAGAAATTAGAACTTTAAAGAGTGGAAGTGTTGACCAATAGATGACTTTTGTATAAACGGACCTTTTTTCAGAATCTCATCTATTCCGTGAGGTCCGGAGGATCGTTCATGACTTGGTGGGAGAGTTGGTTCGGTTCCTGAGGCCCTCGGGAGTGTTTTTGGCTATTGGTTGGAAAACTAGTTTAGCCCGTTGAGGGTTGACCCATAGAATTAGAACTCCGATGGAAATTCTGAGACAACGACTGAGTTTGTAGCGTGCTTTTACATATGTGTACATATCTGGTTTGTGTCGGGAGGTCTCAGGTGATTATCGGATTTCGGATTAAAATTGAATGAGTATGGAATTTCTGGTTTTCTGGTGTATTCGCTGGGGTAGGCCTAAGTGCTCCCCAGCCGACAGGGACCGCTGCAGCAGATGGTGGGGCTGTTATAGTGAGCTTTTTAAGTTTTTACTTGAGACCGCAGGCGTGGGTCCGCTGTAGCGGACGACAGGATTTTCAAAATGTATTTAAGTGGGTTAAAACCCTTAATTTCTCTCATCTAAAAAATACTCATCCAAAACACCTTTGAGGTGATTCCAAACATCTTTTAGTAATTTATAACCTTGTATTATCTTTATTTAGTTTCCTTAAATTGATTAAATTATGGAAACAACCTAGAAATCTAATTGGGAAAGAAGAGTTCAACCTAGTTAGGGTTTGTGGGATGTTTAAGCTTAAAAATGAAAATTAATTGATGAGTTTTACTATTCTAAGCGTGGGATTCACTAATTAATAGTTGTTAGGCTTGAATCTTCCCTTTTCTTGATGAAATTGATTGTGGAAAAAAATTAGGGTTCTTACCCAAAATTGGGGGTTTTGCTTGTATGATGAAATTGACCTAATCTTGAGTTATTCTAGCAAGGTATTAATAGGATTGAACTCCTAGGATGTTGAATTTCATGTTTCACCTCTAAATTGACTGTTTTATCCCTATGAACCCGTTTTCCTCTTTTTTCCCATAGTTGAATTGAGTTCGAAGGATAGTGTAATGTTTTGGGTGTTGTTAATTTCCTTATCTAATATAGACATCGATAATATTAGACTTCGAGTACGACCATGATTCGTGGAAGGGCAAGGTGCAAGTGTGATTCGTATGACTCCCGCTCGACATTCCAGGTAGGTTATGGCTTACCTTCTGGTTAGACTTCGGTTAGAGAAGCGTGTGTATAGTTAGACACTATTGGAGAAAGCATGTAAGACTTCGGGTATGAAGTTGGGATGGATTATTTAGGTTGGATATTATTGATTGTTTGTGACTTGTTGCCTCTTTGTGATTGCTGGAATTGTACGTAGTTGCCATACTATACTTGAGATATATTTATCTGTCATTCATCTTAGTATTATCATGAATAGAAAAATAGACTTGACTTGATACTGATATTGTGAGATATGTCCATGTGTGGTTCGATTGAGATTTGATTATGATTTACACTTGAGATTGATACATGCATATAATTCATACACATTCTACATGAATCATTGTTGTGAACTGTGATTTGACATTAATAATGGCAAGGGGGAAAGTGAAACATTTGAGGGTTCCTATTATAGTGTTTGTTACGTGCTTATTCTGTATGGCCTCTCTTGCATGTATAATTATTGTTACCGATGTGGTCCGAATGAAAAGTGCTCTGGACGTGGCATTGTACAAATTTGAGAATTAGGTCAGATTGATAATTTATTTACGAATGTTTTTAGATTTATTCATCTCATGGTTAGTGCTCAAATTGACATTCATACATGTATTCATCCTCATTTCCATGATACATTGACATTACATGTGATTGGCGTGATGGTGATGTCGTGATACATTGATATTACTTGTGATTGGCGTGATGGTGATAAGTGAGAAAGAAACAACATTGATTCTTATTACATATTAATTGTGTAGCCATTCTATGTTGAGTGATACGAAATGGCTAGTGATATGGTGGGTGGAAGAGTCACTCTAGGTTATGTGATACAAAGTGACTGACACATGGACTTTACAGGTCCCTCATAGGTCATGACTGTTGGGACGTTGATATATTCCGCCCGGAGCATGTATGTACTCCATGAGACAGTTGACCAGTTCATTGCATTGCATCACATATACATTCACATTACGTCCACTCTATCTCTAATTCTGGTTATTATTTTCATTGTGTTGCGTGATGCGGTTCAACATTGATTCCTAAATTGCTAATTCACTTGAGATGGTGTTAAATGATTAATCTCTTAGACACTTGATGGATTCGAGGACTAGAGATTCCACCTAGGCTATGACTGTAGAGTACTGAGATATAGTGTAATTCACCTTACTACAAATCTTACATGTGTATGCTTAGTAATTACTTCATTTTCGTATCTCTTGGATTCTGACTGAATTATCTATACTTGGGTTGATTATTCCTGGACTGTGATATTACTTGTACTTGATTGCGAGCATGTCTATTCTTCAGTTTTTTTCTTATATATATATATATATATTAGTTAGTTGTTGTCGGCCTATGATACCTACCACTACATAGTACTTGTGCTGATACTACTCTTGCTACACCATTTTCGGGGTGTAGAGTTGTTGCAGGAACTTCACAGATGTTCGGTTAGCCTTCAAGGATCTCATGGAGTTCATCTCGATTTTCTGTTTAATTCTCTTTCTAAACAGAAGTGTATTCATGTTGTAGTTGTAACTTTCATTCAAGTTGTATACTTAGAAGTTCTTGTACTATTCAGACCAGATCCTTTGGGTTGTTGTTGTATTCCGCATTATCAGATATCTATGTTGTTAGACTTCTACTGTTCTTCTTATTTATGTATGTTGTTGGTGAATCTTTAAGGGACGTGTTCGCCTACCGAGGTGGGAAATGGTAGGTGCCCGTACGACTTAGTAATTTGGGTCGAGAAATTTATGAAAACTTTACTTTTAGTTTTAAACATTCCAGAAATGAATTTTTATAGTTATATTTAAACCTTTGTTTTTGCCGAAATCGGTGATTCTTTAGATTAATAATAACACTTTTAAGCATTAATATTTGCTTAGTTTTATTTTAAACATTTTACAATATAAATAAGATACATTATCATACCCCCTTTTCGTAACTCTTTTTTCTATTGTGATATTTTGATTTATTAGTGTTTGACAGATTATCGAAATAATATCATATTTTATTCTAAATTTTAATATTAGCTTGTTACAAGTAAAATAAGAAAATATACTTTGTTATTTTACTACAGATTCAACACATAGATTTAGAGGAATATAAAATAAAAAGTAAAAATTTATTGAAAATTATGTCTATCGAAAAGCTCGTAACAATTTAGAACTCGAAAGCCATATTAAAGAAGAATTTATGTGTACATTTATATGTAAACACAGCGTAATATTGATTGAAGAAAGAAAAACCATGATATTACGACTACAATCTTCTATAATTTAGGGGGGAAAGAACCATGCTCAAGATAGAAAAGCACATAACTTGAATAAAGTTGAGATTTGAACGTGGAGTGTAGATATCAGGGCATGAATATTGACTTCAAATTCTTGAATTGAAATTCAATTTTTTCAAGTAGTGATCTATCACGTAAAAGCAAATAATTTTAATTAAATCATATACTAATATCTTCCTCTTCAAATCTCTCCTATTGTAACAAATATATGACATTAGCTTGAAAAAAATCTTGAATATAAGAAACAAGAAAAAACGGATGAACATATTATCAAGAAAAGAAAAGAATTAACGAATATACAAACAAATATTGAAGATATAGTCTCACTAACTCATTTAGGGGCCGCAATCCAGAGTCCTTTTACTTCAATTCTTAAATCTAAATATCTCCCCTCCAAGCCTGCATACATATATACAAACAGAGATTGTCAACTTAGTAACTAATAAAGAATGATCGAAGACGAAGTTATCAACCTGATTGCATATAATTAGAGCAAAATATGATACTAAGTTAGAAGCGAATTATTTATCTATAAAGAGATCCGTTTATTAGGGTTTTGTATTGCTTTGGAGTGCCTATAATGAACCTCTTCATATAAAGGTACTATGTGTCTCATAGGTGTGATTGGTATGTGGCTTTGAAACTAATAACACTTCGAATTTGATTGTTTAGTGTTAATAGAATTTTACGTTCCATTAGATTTTAAATGATTCTATTATTAATTGGTTTCAAATTCCTAATATTAGGTAAATTATTATTCCAAATATTACGATTGAAACTTTTTTATATTTGGGAAGAGCCAAAAACTGCCATGCATTACGTTGGCTTCTCTACATTTTAGGTTTAGGATTCTTTAGTTTTTTTCTTTATTTTGGATTTATTACTTTCATGTGTCTTTTATTTGTTTATGTTTAAGAATCAATTTTGGTTTAGGTTAACAAAATTGTCCCAGATTTAGGATTCTTGTATAGTTGTATTACCAATTAATATTTACATTATATATATATATATAGGTGAAATATTATGAATATAATTAGAGAAAAATAGTAAATGACAACTTTGTCTATTGTAGTCTTTTAATGAAGAGAAAAAAGTTCAATTAATATTTCTAAGGCCGTTCGTGCTTTTAATATAATATAGATAAGATTCTTGGGTTACTTCAAGCCACGATTCTTTCTCCAAGAATGTCTTTTATTTTGACCGGGTGTTTTTAGGTAGTATTTAGCGACTTTTTCTGGTGATGGATAGCGTGACAACTTTCTTATGTGATGTGATTTTTGCCCCTGGGTCAATGTGTGGCTTGCTTGGTACCAACACAATTTAAACTTTGACATATGAAATTTTGGTCTTTGAAAAAGAAAAATTATTGAGGTAATGATTCTTGTTGTGATCTTTAGACTCAAGTTTTGTCTATTATGTTCACTAATTAGTCTTTTTAGACTATAGTGACTTTTTGAGTTTATTTGTTTCAATTGGATGTTGGATACATATTCTACTTATGTTTTCATGTGCCATGTGTGGTGAGGTTTATTTGTGAGTTCTTTTGCATATCTTGCGATCTAGAACTTGCATGGAATGTGTTTCAAGGCGAAATTCTAGGTTACACTTGGTTTGAAAAATAATGTTAGGCCTTCCTTGAATCGTTTTGTGCCTTAAATTGCCTATCCTTTGCATGTTTTCCCTAGTCAATCCCCTTTGAGCCTTGAACCTTTTATTGGCATCCATGTTACAAGCTTTACCCTCTTGTTTTTAATTATCCTATCTTTTGACATCCTACCTCCCTAAGTATTTTGAAATTGTAAAATAGGCTAAAAGCCTAAGTTTGACGTGATTGTTAGTAAAGTTGTGATGTGGGAATTGCTTGAAAGGTGAAAATGTGACAATAAATTAAAAAAAAGTGTAACCTTCCTTGTTAGTGTTAAAAACATAGAAGTGGTGGAAGGAACAATAAAGAGTTGTGAATAAAGGACAGACTAAATGGTGAAATGAAAAGATGAAGAAAATGGTGGAAAAGTTTTAAAAGAAATGTGCTTTGATTGTTGAAATTGTAGTGCTTAGGGAGGTTTTGAGTCACTATTTCTAAATTATGCCCCTATCTTAACCAAAAGCCTACATTATAAACCTCTAAGTCCTAATTAACTTTGAATCAAGTATGTCTACTTTAGTGGAGAAATACATGAAGAGCAAGCTTATGGTACTACTTGTGTGCACTTGAATATCGTTGTGAGAGAGAGAGAGAGAGAGTTACTTCTTTCTATTTGATATCCCATTTGTGTGTTGAATTTGCATTTTCTAAAGTGTGAGATTCTCTCTTGAATGTGAGGGCACATACAAGATTGAGTTGTGAATTTGTTCCATTTTTCAATTGAAAATAATGAACAAAAGAAAGTTATTTTGTGACAAGAAGGCAAATTTTGAAGCTTAAGTTTTAATGACTTGGCTGCTACTTTGATTAGTTTGTTGTTTGAGAACTTGGTGATTCATATGCTTTGGATTAATTGTTGGTACCAATCAAATTCATGCTTTGGATTAATTGTTGGTACCAATCAAAGTCATGCTTTGAATTAATTGTTGGTACCAATCAAAGTCATGATTTGCTTGAGGACAAACAATAGTTTAAGTTTGGAAGTTTGATAAGTTGGTACTTTACCAACTTATATCTTCTTTAATCTTAGACTTTTACTATGTTTGATTAAACAAATAGTGCATTAATGTCATTTACTTTTATTTTATAAGTTTTATGTGATTTGGAAGTGCTCGGGAAGAAACCAAATGAAAACGAGGCAAAAAGGAGAGCCATATGCTTTATGCTTGATCTTGTAAATTCACTTGCAGCCAATAACTTCTTTCCCTACAGGCAATGAGACTAAATCTTATTATTTTTTTCCCGGGCATTGATTTCTTCCTGTATAGCATCTCTACAACAAGAATACATTGAAGAAAATGGTGGTTAAAAGTGCAAAATGTTGCAAGAACTGTAAATCAGAAAAATCTGAAATTATCGGTCTATTTTGATCATATTTTGATTGGGAAAATGGTCGAACTACAAAAGACTTGGAAAAAATATCTCTCATATTTTGCATCTCTTTCAAGCTCCGGAACAAGAAACCATACCTAGGTTTGAAGATTTGGAGTCACTCAATGAGAATTTCTTTTCCCACTTCTTCGACTCTTGCTTTGTATTGTATATCTGAGTGTGTAACATTTTATTCCATCACTTTAATCTTGTTTATGAAAATATTCATTTGCAAAGTTGGATTAAATCTCTTGTTATGCTTATGTATTGAATGATTTTTATTTCTAATGAAGTGGGTTAATGTTTCTCTATTTATTCTTTAACCTTTAATGTCGTTTAATGGTGACCAACATTAATTGTGCCTAAATATCTTTATTTTGCTTGGAAAAGAAAGTAAAGGTTAGGAAAAGAGTAAATAGCAAGGATTTGGGGCTTTAAACCTCATATAATAACTTGAGCTAGGAGTAGAATAGTTAACTTGAGGTTAAATTGATTGTGCTTAATATCATACTCTAAGGCTTGAAAAAAGCTTAGAATAAAATTCATTGATTTTTTTGGAAGAATTTCAATGAGATTTTAGAAAACATTATCTATTAATAAAAACTCGCTCTTAGTTGTAAATTTGGAAAATAAATTGGATAAAATTACTTGAGAGTAATTTTCCTTGTATCCATGCTTGTGGCCATTGATCATTTTACTTGCTTGATCGCCTATTATATTATTTTCTGATCGACCCCGACTCATAGTTGGGTAAATTACATTGCATACGACTGTGTACACTTTCTCTTTGAGGAGTGGAGTTGGAAGTTATCAAGGTGCAAGGTCTTTCCGTAATGGTCGACCGTTGGTAATCAGATATGTTTTTCCACATCCCTGTTTCCTAGTACTAGCGACCTTATAATGCTTTCAGTGCAATGCAAGAGCCTCCGGGGATACATGTTGCTGACTTGGACCTGACTCCTCATTTTTCCCACGTGTTACAAAAGAATTCATTCAGCTCTATCATACAAATTTCACCCCATACAGATAGTCCTCGCACTTTCTGATCGAATGTCAATATGCGTCGGGGAAATGGATTTGATATTCATTTTCGAATCGACCCAACTCGAAACTAATGAATTTCAATGGAGGGAAAATGAAACGTCTCGATGATTCGTCTTGGAAAGTCAATCATCAAAATTCCACTGAATAACCCTAATGTGACACGACGACAACAGTCCAATCACGTCGATTGACATAAAGTTGAGTAATTATGGTGAGCTGTGTCTTCCTTTTATTTCGATCACTGTGTCTATCCCTTCATTATGCACGTGTCGTATCTTGGACGAAGGTCGGTTTACATTCTCATTTGTCGGGTATCGAGGTAATGATGACTGCAAATATTAGCTTATAAGAACACGCTTGTCACTTATGCTTGCTACTCTGCCATTCCCTTTGAAATCTTCTCTACGAACAAATCTCCAGGAAAACTCTGATCACTGAAAGGTTTGCTTTACACTTTGTCAAACCTTCTCGTACTCACAATATGTCAAATACTCTGAGCCCATCTACTGAAAGCAACATTCTCCTGTGTTCCAATGTTGCCAAAAATTTGACCACTGTTACGTTGTTGGTTTTAGCCATTGAAGATGATCTTCATCATAATAAGGAGATTCCTCCTAGTCGGAATCCTCCTGCTAAATCTTTCACCTAGATAACGATCTCCAAGAAAAAACTGCCACTAGGAGCCAGCCTGGTGGCTGAGATTCTTACATTGGTGACTACCATTCTAGGATCTCTACCAATTTACTACCAACTGTGAAAGTAGATTGTCGATGGACTGATGCTGAGGTCATCATACCAGGGGAATGCGATATAGTAACTTCATACCGGCAAGGAGTACTCTTATGTCTATACATACTCCTTTTCTATGAAGATCAGTGCCAGAATAGATGAAATCATCCTCGACTTTTGTCAGCGCTACAAGGTATACTTAGCCCAAGTAGGTCCACAGGTGTAGAGATCAGTTGTGAGTCTCTCATACTTTGCTAATCTTGCATATGTGGACTTTACCCTTGATCAATTGATCCGGGTGTACTCTCCACGAGTATTCCACTGCAGAATCATTAATTTGGCCAGGAGGGGTGGCAAGGACATCCTTGCTAGTATCGATGATGACTACGACAGAGGCTGACTAGAGCGATTCGTGATTGTAGCCATTGTCAATCATCTCCCCCCGATAGACGTCCTATACCAAAATGGTGGAACTTTACTCGTAAGTTTTCATCTCATGAGCTGTCTCCTTTTAAAAAAATTATTTCCATACTAACTGCGTCTTTTTTCTCAACAACAACCCCTTGAGAACCTCCAAAAAACCCTTGAGAACCCCAAGAAATTCATAATCTTTCTGACTCGATTCAGAGCATTTCAGGAGTTTCTACTCTGGAGATCCGGATGTGGAAAAAACTTTATGAGGATCGAAATTGGATCCCTAGCAAACACAGTAAATAACCATTTTATCATTTTCCTCTTGGACATACTTTTAAATCGAACAGAACTTACCTCAAAGTTTTTTTTCATGTTTGCCAAAATCTACTCCTTTTGTTCCTCTCACCGAGGTACCGTATGATACGACCGTAGCGATTCAGATCATCCAACAAACGAAAGAGCGCAAATCTGCCAGATTATTTATCAAGTCCCCGATCCAGTACTAAACAGACCCAAAGGATTATTCTCAAGGGTCCTGAAAGGATCAATCCGAACTCTCCCAGTGCTCTCGGTGCAGCAACTCCAGCCACCGACTCCTCTCTGGTGGTGGATTTAGACAGTGAGGGGCCTGAAGATGAAGAACAACCCCTGGAAAGAAGGAGAAGGGTCGAGTAGTCCCTGCTATTTGCGGAGATGGACATTGTGGACTATGGGGCCTCCCGTACTAGGGCTTTATTTACCCTTGTTGGCTCTGGCGCTGCTATCCTAAATGCTTCACCTTCTTCGTCCGCTACCTCATTTCTTTTTGTTTTACCGCATTTTGAGGGTCCAGAATCAGCAACCACTCCAGCCATTCAAACTCTCACAACTTCAGATCAGCAAAGAATGTCATCTTCCCCGAGTCGTTGTCCTTCACCTCAAAGGGAAGAGCTAGTAGACGCGTATCCGGCTCTGGAAAAAGAACCCGATGGGTTTAGGACCATTACTTTCCAAATCCTGGCCGACTGTCATCTACTATTCAAGTCCATGGGAGTGGCTAACTATATGAAGCATGTGGCTTCAAAGAAGGACCGGAAGAAGACACATGTAGTCTCTTCGGAGTGCACCATTAATGTCGGCATTCTTGCCGCCGCTAGGGTAACTTTCCCTTTTCTTTATATGTTTTTTCTTTCCTGCTCACATCCTGAAATTTCAAATTTCCTTTCAGGTTAATTTTCTTTGCAACGAAGGGCTTCAAAGGATAATTGGGGAGAAGGTTACACTTGCAAACGAAAGAGACTCGGTCGTGGATCGGATGTTGGCGGTGGAAGCCAAGCTTGCCAGAGTTAACGATATAGAAAAAAACTCGTGTAGTGTGAAGAAGATAAAGAGGACTTTAGTTAGCAAGTAGACATTCGCCATAATCAAGTGGATGACTAGGAAAAGAAATGGACTGAGGCTAATGATTATGTGACCAAACTTACGGTGCGCCTTATCTTCTTCGAAGTTGATGTGCAATCCTTGGATGAACACCTCACAATCAAAGGTGTCGAAGTAGAGGTCATATGGAAGGAGAATGAGTCGTTGAGATTGTGAATATCTATCGTATCTTCCCATAATAAAGTATACTGGATACAAATATAAAACTATCCAAGGCTATTGACATTCTTCGTCAAACCAACGTCGACCTCAACTACGCTGCCAAAACTGTAGAAGCGAAGCTCTAATCTACCGTCGACAACCACAACTTGTCTGTGATGCGTAGTAGTTATAAAATGCATCAGAAGACCCTTGAAGCAGTGAAAGTCGAGAAAGAGGAAGAGGAAGAAAAAGATGAGGCTTCAATTGATGTCAGTATTCTTCCCTCAGACGAGTACTATGAAGACCTGATTCTTGCTTCCGATAATGCTTCTGAAGGCCCAGCGTCTCCTCAGCTTCCTCCTTTAACCCCGACTATATGAAAACTTTATTTATTTTGTTTTTTGGTTTGAAATGCCCCCAGCGTACCATGGGACCGAGTGTGTCGGTCCCTTTCAGGGGTTTGTAATTTTTTACCTCCGGGACTTTTCTGGTCTTGGACTTTATATGATGGATCATTTTCATGTTCTAATTCCCTTGTTTTTTATATATTTGTATCAAACTGCCTTACATGCTTTACCTGAATGACATAGATATTTCTCACCCTTCCTAATAAGGGAAAGGAAA
Source organism: Anisodus acutangulus (assembly GCA_029783415.1). NCBI lineage: Eukaryota > Viridiplantae > Streptophyta > Magnoliopsida > Solanales > Solanaceae > Anisodus > Anisodus acutangulus. The sequence continues at coordinate 13,732,351 of CM056495.1, forward strand.
AATGATTAATAACTCAAGGCTTCATAAATTAAAACCGGATGATTTTAACGTTGAATCCCCCATCGTTTAAGGATTTTCTAGACTTATAATAATCGACTTATTTGAGTCAGAAGACAAATTTCATAGATTTAGTAGCTTAACCAATATGTGAAATGAGAGTAGTCTAGTTACCCTTTTTATGTTTTGAACTTCTTGTTCATCGGTTTAATCTTCCTTGTACCTATCAACTTTTGTGAATGCGCAAGTAATCGAATTCAACCTTTTATTTCTTAAGGTTTTGATTTAGTTCGAATAAGAGAGAGCCCTTATTGCTATGGTGCTTTAGAAGAGGACGTCTCCCATTAATTATGGAAGAACTTTTTGGTGTGTTGTAAATAACATCCATTTGATTTAACTATTTTTTCTTTCAATGGAAAAGATTGTCATAAAAAGGAAAATTTTATTGATTCCTTTGACGTACAAATGTGATGCAAATGTAAGAATAATCCGACTGCCATCTAGTGTGGTCAGTCCAGTTATATGTAATATTCAACCGGGCAGTCCCCAACATTGGTATGTTTTTTCCTTGAAACTATTACTGATACCGACTTCTGTGGTTCTGGTGATCACAGTTTCCTTTTAAATAGGATGAATAATAAGCCTTCACATGGACCCATCCATTTTCATGAAAAGCGGAATACTAGGTCTTCTCATGGACCTATCCATTTTCGTGAAAAAATATGGGAAATATCTTTCTTTCTTAACAACAATTATGCCTAATCTGGATGGCGATGATATATAGCCCCATAGTCTTTGGGTGTACAGAATGGAATCCCAAGCATTGGATAATAACACATAAGCAAATCATCTCAATATGTCTTATGGTGTTGGCTCATTAAAAATCTTACCGGAAAAACTCAATTGGGACAAAAATTGGCCGAAGGAAAAAATGTGCATCGTGTATTTTCCATGTTAGGCATATTACTTCTTCAAGTGACTGACATTTCAGTTGCTGAAAATTTGTTTTCCCTCCTGGTCTTCTAACTGTTATGATCTTTTATAGGTGATCTCGGTAACTTTGTATGGTCCTTCCCAAATTGAACCTAACTTGCATGCATTTACATCCCGAGTGTTGTTGGTTACCTTTATAAGTACCAAGTCCCTACATTCAAAATATTGGAAGTTGGTATAACGGTTGAAGTATCGTTCCATCCGTTGCTTTTGTTCCATTATCCAAACGTATGCAAGGTTCCGATATTCCTCAAGCAAATCTAACTGAGCCAGCATCGCATCCGAATTGGCCTGCTCATCCTCCCAGAGATATCACAAGCTCGGAGTCCCAACTTCAATCAGGATCAATGATTCATCCCCATATACGAAGGAAAAATGTGTATTCCCGATACTTTATTTTATCGTGGTTCTGTAAGCCCATAGGACCGCAGGTAGTTTAGAACGCCATGATCCTTTGGCATCCTCATATTTTGGATAATAGTCTTGTTAGTTGACCCCTCCCGACCGTTCACACTGAGATGATAGAGAGAAGAGGTGATCTATTTGATAATCAAATCCTCGAGAAACGTAGTGACCTTATCCCTAATGAATTGACAGCCATTGTCGTTAGCTATTTCTTTCAGGATACCAAACGGTAGATGATATGATGTCCCGAGATAGAAGGCAGAGGCCCGACTATGTCCATTCCCCATTTCATAAATGGCTATGGAGACACAACTGGATGCAACTCTTCCTCCAGTTGATACAACATCTAAGCATGGCATTGGCACTTGTCACATCTCCGTACGAATGTCTTCGTATCCTCCTCAATTCGGGGCATATAGTATCCAGTCCTTATTAATTTTATCATCAATGTATCTGCACCTGAATGATTACCGAATATTCCCTTGTGGACTTCTCTCATTATGTAATCAGCTTCCTCAGGATCTATGCAGTGTGCTAGCGGGCCATAGTAGCATCTGCAATGTAATATTCCATCGATGATGCAATACCAGACAGCCTTAGCTCTTAGGGCTCTGGACGCTTTCGGGGTCCTCTGGTAACTTTCTGTGTTTGAAGTAATCTATGAACTCCTTCCTCTAATCCCAAATCAAGCTTGTTGAATTCACCTCATCATATCCCGTATGATATAATGCGGAGTGAAGCAACTAAACTATTGATTCAGTCCGCAATCCTTCTGACTCTGTTGATGAGCCCAAATTGGCAAGTGCATCCGCCTCTATATTTTTTTCCATGTTTATGTGCACTACTGTCTACTCCTGAAACCTGGAGATAAGCTTTACAACCCTTTCGAGGTACCGTGACATGTGTTCATGCTTTGCTTCAAATACACTATGGACTTGATTTACTACCTGTAAGGAATCACATTTCACCTTGATTATTTCGAAACCCAGTCCCCAAGATAATTCGAGACTTAGAATCAAAGCCTCAAACTCGGCCTCATTGTTAGTTAAATGTGCAATGTGAATTGCTTGTCCTAAATGTTTTCCAGTTGGAGTTTGTAACACTTTCCCAAGATCGATTCCCTTAACATTAAATGCTCTATCTTAACAGGGTTAGAGCATCTTCTTGGAATCACTAAGGAAGTAGGAAAGGATCCAGGGTTGCCTAAGGCCCTGAGAGCTAAGATGCATGCTTTTTATGGAGCAGCCGAACCCCGGGGGTAGTCCTCGAGACCACGACGACTTCCTTTTCCACTTGAGGAGCCACCTACAGACTGAAATCAGCAACAAAGTCCATCAGGAGCTGTGACTTAATCACAATCCGGGGTTTATATTCTATATCAAATTCACTCAATTCTATCGCCTATCTAGTCGGACATCCCAAAATTTTGGGTTTGTGAAGTATGTTCCGTAAGGGAAACGTAGTCACTACGGTCTACGGCAACATGGTGGCATTAGAAGAAACGTCAAATGTGTCGCTCTAGGTGCAGAAGCGTCAGTGGCAGGATTAGATGAAAGTGAGGCGATGATCTGCCTCATCTCTTCCAACTCTTCCCTTTTTGCGTGGTTTTGTGCCCTTATGATCTGCATTGCCTCCTCCGGGATCTCATGAATATGAACTCGGTCCTTGGTAGGTTGTTGGGTCTGACCATCTCTCGAGGTTGTGCCATCCACGTTTTGGGTCGATGGATCAGCTATTGCAGAATAACGGAGAGGAAGGCCATCCGGTCCAATCTGCTCATTGCCAGCAACATTTCTGGGATTTCGGTTATTGCTAACTCCTGACATACCTGAAGTTGATGCTTAAAACAAAACAAAATTTTAAAGAGTTAGTTTAAAAGACAGGGTCACTTGTGACACCAATACTGCCTAGTCCCACGGTGGGAGCCAAATTGTTTACCCCTAAATTGGTACAATTGAATTTGTACACATGGTCAAGGGCATGTGGATCTCAAGTGACCAAAATAGCAAGATAATTAGCAGTTAAAATTAATATAAACAGAATATATTTGAAAAATAAGAAGTTAGAATAGCCTGAGCCTTGGAGAAGCTTTGAGCTAGGGTTTGAGGGCTAGCCGTTAATTGCGATAGTGATATGCTAAATTGAGATAGGAACTAGAAAATAGTGCAAGTATCAGATGTGTATTATATCTCCTTTTTTCGATGTCCTTACAATGAAACGATGAGCCCTATTTATACTTGGACTCAAGGGTACACGTTCCATGAATTATGCCTTCATTAATATTACATATTAAAGCTATAATAATGATGGACAATAAAGATGGAAATAATGACTATTAATGCTCTGTGGGAGGTGCAAGGTCTTTACGTAATGATCGACCGTTGTATATACCTTTCCACCTTTCCACATCCCTGCTTCCGATACTAGCTGTCATATAGAATAATTTTCCTTAGAGATTCTTTTCATTATTCACAATATATATAGTTGTATAAAGGTTGATTCCTAATACAGTACGAATCCTAACTTACCTTAAATTGTTGATTCCTAATACAATAAGAATTCTAAGTTACCTTAAATATACATCTATCATAATTACAAAATATACGGTGAATATTCGGAGTATATTCGCTAATACTCTCCCTTAGAGGGAGCGGGAGGAGGACGAACGCTGAGGCTGGATCGGAAGTCAGTGAAGAGCTGTCGTGGTAGTCCCTTTGTAAAAATGTCTGCATACTGATAAGAGGAAGGCACGTGTAATATTTTGACCTGACCACGGGCAACCTTCTCTCGCACAAAGTGGATATCCATCTCAATATGCTTAGTCCGCTGATGTTGGACCGGATTATGAGACATATAGATGGCAGATATGTTGTCACAATAGACTATAGACGCCTTTCGTAGTGGACACTGGAGCTCCAAAAAAAGGTTTCAGAGCCAATAAATCTCAGCAACGACATTAGCAATTCTGCGATATTCTGCTTCAGCACTCGAACGGGATAGTGTGGCCTGCCGCTTGGGGGACCATGAGATAAGATTATCCCCAAGAAATACACAGTACCCTAAGGTGGACCGACATGTGTCGGGGCATCTTGCCCAATCTGCATCCGTGTAGGCGAGTAACTTGGTTGGGGCAGAGGGGTATAGATGTAATCCAAAGTCTAGTGTGCCTTTAACATATATGATAATACGTTTGAGGGCGACAAAATGGGACTCTCGGGGGTCGTGCATAAACAGACACACCTGCTGAACGGCATAAGCAATATCAGGCCTAGTGAATGTAAGATACTGAAGAGCACCTGCAAGACTCCGATATATAATGGGATCAGAAACTGGCGCACCGTCATTGGCACTAAGCCTGGATTTTGAGTCCACCAGAGTTGGCATAATTTTACAATTTGCCATCTTGGCCCTATACACTATCTCTTCTGCATACTTACGCTGACACAGGAACATAGTGGCTGCAGATCTGGTCACTGATATACCCAAAAAATAACTCAGTTTGCCCAAGTCAGACATATCAAATTCAGTTTTGAGTAGAGCAATGATTTCATTCTTCAAACCGTCAGATGAGGCAGTAAGAACAATGTCATCGATATATAATAGCAAATATGCAGTGTTGCTACCTCGGTGAAAAGTGAAGAGAGAGTTATCACACATGTTATATATAAAACCAATCTGCAGAAGATACCTGGAAAACCGATCATACCAAGCGCGGGGTGCCTAATTCAATCCATCCAATGACTTCCTAAGACGACATACAAACTGCGGAACTGTCGGATGAACAAAGTCAGGAGGCTGATGCATGTGCACAGTTTCTTTCAAATCCCCATGAAGAAATGCATTCTTGACATCAAGTTGATGAGTCGGCCAATGCATGCCCATAGCAATACTGAGAACAGTCCGAATAGTGCCCGATTTAACAACCGGACTGAATGTCTCACCACAATCAATACCATCTTGCTGATTAGTGTCATTGGCAACTAGTCTTGCCTTATACCTCTCTAAGTCACCACTGTCTCTGAACTTATGACGAAATAGCCACATACACCGGATAACATTCACACCGTCTGGTCTAGGTATCAAATCCCAAGTATTTTTCTTGGTTAAAGAGTTAAATTCCTCGCACATGGCCACATTCCAATTAGGGTCCAGTTTTGCTAGTTTTGAATTTTTTGGAATGGGTGATAAGGTTTGTGTGGAGAGATTGAACTGAACCTTGGGTTTGAAGATCCCGTGTTGTGCACGAGTCTCCATGCGATGAGAGGGCGGTAGTGGGAGGTCGGGGCTGGGAGGTTGCAGGTCCACTGGCTCTGGACCCGATGGGCGATAGTCTTCTTGGGGCTGGTTTACGGGTGAGGGCTGGTAAGGCTGGGGGTGCAGGAGACATAGCTGGATGCAGCAGGAATGTCTTTGTGGTGGTGCCGGACAGTGATGGGACTGTCGGGACAGTGGGCTGCTGTTGGTATAGAGTTTGAATGGCCGGGGACATACTCAGTTCATCGAGAAAGATGTAATCGGTGGTCTGAAATTTTGGAGATTTGAAAAAGGAAAAGTTGTCTCATCAAAGGTGACGTGACGGGAGACGATGATTTTGCGAGTGGCAATGTCATAGCACAGGTAGCCCCGATGATTAGGAGATAGACCAACGAAGACACGGGGCAGAGTGCGAGGGGCAAGTTTGTGAGGTGCATTTGAGGCTATGTTGGGGTAGCATAAGCATCCAAAAATACGTAGGTGATCATATGATGGTAGCCTACGGTATAAGATTTTGGTAGGGGTCTTGTTTTGAAGAGTGTTAGTTGGTAAAATATTAAGAAGGGATTCTACCATTTTAACAACATAGACCCAAAAATGAGGTGGTAGGCAAGCATGAAATAGAAGGGTACGAACCATGTTATTGATGGTACGTATAATTCGTTCAGGCTTTCCATTTTGGGAGGAAGTATAGGGACAAGAAAAACGGAAAACCATGCCTTGTTTAAAACAGAAATTGTGAAATACTGAGTTATTAAATTCACGTCCATTATCACATTGGAATGATTTGATAGATTTTTCAAATTGTGTTTTAATGAATTTTTGAAACTCAAGGAATTTGGCAAAAACTTCAGATTTGAATTTTAGTGGGAAATCCAGACAAAATGTGAAAAATCATCTAAGAATACTATATAGAATTTGTGACCCAAAGAGCTAACAATCGGAGAAGTCCACAAATCAGCATGAACAATATCAAAAGGGGAAAAAGTAACACTGTTTGATGACATAAATGGAAGACGATTATGCTTGCCTAGTGGGCAAGAAAAACAGTGTTGGGCAATTTTCTCATTATTACATTGAATACGATTAGAAGTCCTAAGAAAAGTAAAAATTGGGTCTCCGGGGTGTCCGAGTCTGTTGTGCCAAGTTGAGGGAGAGATCGCCGCAAGGGATAGAGGTGCTTGCGGTCTGACAGGGGAAGATTGAGTAAATGGGTAGAGGTCTCCCACACTATTGCAGCGTGTAAGAATTTTCCTCGTATTGAGTTCCTTCACAGAAAAAATAAAAGGGTCAAATTCGACAGACATAGAATTATTGCTAGTGAATTTTCTAATAGAGATTAAGTTTTTAATGATGTTAGGGGTGTATATGACGTGTTTTAGGGAGAAAGGTGGGTGTGGATGTTTGGTGTGTGTGTTACCATAACCTTCAATTGGAATGTGATGACCATTGCCGACAGTAATAAATTGAGGACACTTTAACCAAAGTAGTTGAGATAAGTTACCTGAAGATCGGGTGAGGTGAGATGTGGCTCCGGTGTCATTGTACCAATTTTCATCGGGTTGTTGAAGGTTCACGGTGTTGAAGGCCTGGCCCAAGTCGGTGGGAGCCAGGCTGCTGGGATGCTGCTGCTGCTGCTGCTGCTGTTGGACCGAGACCAGGTGGGCCTGCTGTTGACACCCAATTTTGTCTCATCTTTTTGGATTTTATTTGCAATTTTTAATATTTTTGACACTTTAAAACAATTTTAAAATATAGGCATATATGTGTATATATATCATTATTATCATTTATTATTTGCATTTTTACTGTCATTTGCATTTTTATATCACAAGCATACTTTTATCTTAATATTATATGTTATTTTATTTTCGCAAAACGGCGTTGCATTTTTATTTTTTTTAAGCATCAAGCATTTCACAAATATTATATTTTATCATATTATCATCTTTATAATTTATAAATTTTGCAAAGCTTTCTTTTTATATAATAAAACCTCCTTTTTATATTTTTACCCATAACCCATTTCAATCCTTTTTATATCTTAACCCACTTCATTTCCCCAAAAATAATTTCTACTCAACCCATTACAATAAAAACAACCCATTTTCGGACCCATCCAAGGCCCAACTAATCACCTCACTTATCCCCTACCCGTGGCCCAATTCGGCCAAATTTAAAAACCGCAAGCCCACCCGGATCGGCCCAATACCCAATTACCTTTTCCTTTATTTCCCCTTTAAACCAAAACCCTACAACAAAACATTTTCATTCCATCATCTCACTCTCTCTCTCCATCACCGCACATCCCTCAAGACTTCCACACCGGCGACCCCACGTCGCCGGTCACCTCGCCAACACCACCACACCACCAGCCACCCTACCCCACCTACGCCGGACAACCTACACCCACATCACCACCACGACGCCGACACCAACCAGCCCCATACCCGCGACCTCACGTCGCCGACCAACTCACCACTGCCGCCACATCGCCGACCAGCTCACCACAACGCCGACACTGTCGCCCAACACCACCATCCAACCCGTCAACCCCATACCCTATCCCCCCAAAATCCGAAACCCATCCATAAAATACCCCCTTTTGTTCACTGTTTTGGGGGTCGATTTGTGTGGATTTTGTCCGAAAAGAGGACGTTCTTGGTCGGAATCTAGGTCGGATTTTGCATGGATTTTTGCCCCTTTTGTTCACTGTCGGTTCGGGTCGGGTCAACCCGATTTAGGTAAGATTCCTGTTTTATATGCTTGATATTGTGTTGTTGGTTACCTGAAAAAATTGGAAAGAAATTGATTAGACCTTTGTTAAGATCGGGTCACTGCCAGTCGACCGGTTTGAATGAATTTTCAGATTGTGTTTTAATATTTTTTGATGTTGGTTATCTGAAAATTTGGAAGAAATCGATTCGGGTTGAAATATCCGTTCCGGGTCGGGTCACTGTTTCGGGTCGGGTCAACCCGGTTCGAATAAATTTTCAGATTTTTTGTATGTTTATATTGTGTTGTTGGTTATCTGAAAATTCCAAAAAAAAAAAATGTTTGATTCCGGGTCGGGTCGACCCAAAATCCGGGTCGGTCAGGTCATTTGTTGAACTCGTCCGACTGTTCAGTCTGCTTTGGTCCGAAAATTTTAGAATTCGGGTCGGACGTTTTAATTGCAAAGTGTTGGTTTATTTTAGCATTTAAACATCCTTGCACGGATATTTTACTGTTTTACTGTTTTGAATAAATACTGCATTTAGGCCGATGAAATTGAATTGAGGCCACGCTTTTTCGTTTCTGTTTCGCCATCGCTTTGACATTTAAACATCCGTACGGATTGTCTTCTTGTTTTTAACCAATCGCATTGGTAGATGAAATTGAATTGAGGCCGCGCTTTTTCGCTTCGCTTTGCCATCGCTTTGGCACTTAAACATCCGTGCACGGATTGTCTTACTTACATATATAAATATTGCATTTAGGCCGATGAAATTGAATTCGAGGCCGCGCTTTTCATTTCGTTCCTCTGTTTTTCACCATCGCTTAAGTATCCGGCAACGGATATCTTCTGTTTCTCTTGTTTATTGCCTTATTTATATCGCATTTAGGCCGATGAAATTGAATTGAGGCCGCGCTTTTTCGTTTCATTTCACTGCCAAAGACTGTTTTTAACGTCCGGCGGCAGATATTTACTGTTTTTATTTACTAAACATCCCGTCTTCTCGGGAATTGCCTCTGTTTTTACGCTTCTTTGTTTCGCCCTCTTTGCGTGTGCGATTCGATTTTAATTTTCTTTGATTTGAACACGATCTGCCTTGGCCGATGAAAAATATCCGTCGATTTTTAGGCCTCCACAGCTTGTAAAGACGGAAAATAAAGCTTACGGGCAATGATGAAACTTAAATCTTTTTCACCCGAGAGACCAACATGTTCGATAGGCAAGGCAACTAAAATGACCAACGAGTCATATGTTCGCAACCACGACGTGATTGGAATGATCTTTTCAAAATTTAAGTCTGAGCCCTCCGTAATAAAAACATTTATTGTTTTGGATACGGATTCGAAGTTATGTATATTTAATTGTTTCTAACCGTTTATTCTTGACAGCTTGCAAAGATAAAGTCAAAGAAGGCAAATAACCCCTCGGAGATTATTTATTTTGTTGTTGTCATTTACTTTCTTAATTCAGCTTTATTTCATTATGTATTGTAATATTATTGTACTCGTGAAATTATTGAAATGTTTAGAATAGGCAAACATAGAATTAATTAATAGGGTAGTCTAAAACTTGAAACCCATTGCTAGTTCATTTATTTTTAGGCTCGGTTAGTTTTAAAATTGTTAATCGCTAGTTCATCTATTTTTAGGCCCGTCTCCTATAAGAAATCACATTGCATACATCTTTATCAATTTTCATACGAATGCATATTTATAGTCTTTTTTAGCTTTACATGTATATTATTGTCATACAAATGCATGCTTGTACAAATGCATAATTTCATTAAATACTTGAAATATTATTTTTATACTTGTAAAACATGCACTTTTAACATAATAATTAACCTGAGTTTGATCGGATAACCGCAAGTTAGCGGATCTTAAAGGATGCCTAACCCCTTCTCTTTAGGATAATAAAGAACTCTTACTTAGAATCTCATTAGTTTCGTAGATCATAAAATTGGAGTTATTTTACAGTTTTTAGTTAGTATTTAGGTGCCCTAATTCACCTTAGAATAATTAGGTGGCGACTCCTCAAAGCAAGCATTTTTTAACCGATCCAGAGGGAATCGACGCCATCGCGTCGCGAAGCCCGCAGGTCAAAATCGGGTGCGACAGCATGGCGACTCCGCTGGGGAATCAGGTTCTTAACCATAGCAAGTTCAGGTTAATTATTATTGCGCTTTATTTTGCTTCTTATTTATTCTACTGCTTCTAATTGTTTTCTTTTTAAAATTTTGTATGTTTAACTTCTTTAATTGCTATATTCTTTTATTGCTTTCCTTAAATTGGCATTTCGCTCATATTTCTTCCACTATGGAAAATTGACACTATCACACATTACACGCGAGGTGTGTTTTGCGCACCATAAATTCTTTCAAATTACCAAATTTTAGGAGAGTTGGCGTATGCTTGAGTGCCCGGATCATCCGGAGGCCGCGTAGCCTTCTCACTCGAGTAGTCCGCTCGGGAACCTTGAGTCCAGTAAGCCTAATCTTAGTAAATCTAGGATAGAGCTATACCCTTTTATTTTTAATCATGCATACATACACCATAGGTGGGTCGATCCTTGGCATCGACTCCACAATTAAGAAATCCACCAAAATTGTCGACGGGTCTCGCTCCCCCAACGACCATCAACATATTATTTGTAGTGTGATAATGATGGACTAATCCAAGCCTAATCATGACATGTCGATATTGGAAAATGTACATACATTTTGTCTTCATTTCCAACAAAAGCACTGTAGTTTGACAGCTTGGATTATTCTGTCATAATCTCTCATGTTTGGCGTTTAGGCCCACCTCTGGCATAAGGGAGGCTCCATGCATGATATGACGCATATTTAATTCCCGCCCAGTTTGTTTGCTATTTTTCTTCTTTTATCTCTGTACATATTATTCAATGCAATAATTACCTGCTTCAATTCTATACATATAATGCTATGTCACTCGCAACTCTGGGTATGAACATTTGCCCGTTGCACTTTTGGGCTATAGCACCATAATCAAGACTTCTACCGGGCAACACCATATCTTTTGATCCTCGGGACGAAAATTATTTCATTGCCCGAGAATAAAGCGTTCTTGAATATCAAGACTTGGACCTTGTGAAGCAATCAGGGGGGTCTTTGACCATATTGTCACACTCCTACATTTTATTATTTTTTGCGACTTTCCTACTTTCACCAATGTCTCTCATTTCGCAGAAGACCGTTCTCACAAGCGATCGAGAGCGGTCGTTTACAAAGATGACCGGGAGATACTTTGGTGAAAAGAAGTAATCCAACCTCCAGTCTGAACAAATCAATCAGGGAGTCTTTGACTGTACTATCACACTTCCACATTTTATTATTCTTTCTGTGACTTTCCTCCTTTCACCCGGTGCCCTTATTTTTTGCAGGAAGATCGTCCTCTCGAACAGTCGGGGCGGTCGTTCTAAAACATTATCCTTGGATATACTCCAGGAAAGAACAAAGCAAAAGGTTTTCACAAAGATGATCGAAAGATGTTTTGATTAGAAAAGTCAGCTAACACTAGATTAAATGAGGCATCACTCTAGTTTGTCTATACTTTTATTTTTTACATATTTGCAAATTCAATTGATATGCTTAATTTTCATTACATAATTCCTTTATATCATACCATTTTTACAACATATCTTTACGAATTACGAGTGTCTGATTCTCACCATACGGTGTGATACGTAGGTAACCCTTCTCGGGTGAGACACCCCTAAAAAATCAAATAAAAAAAATGAAAAAAATGATTTCGGATTATCAATCTTTTTTTTTTCCGTTACATCCTAATGGACAATCTTTTTTTCATTACATCCTATTGTGGATTATTATTTTTTTCATTGCATTCATCCTAATATGGACAATCACTTTTTTATTGCATACAATTTTACTTACTATCTTATCGTGGATAAATTCTTTTTCAATCTTACATTTTTTATAACCTATCTTCACGAACTACGAGTGTCTGATTCTCACCGTTCGGTGTGATACGTAGGTAGCCCTTCTCGGGTTCGACAACACTAAAAAAAAATCAAAAAAAAATGAAAATGAAAAAAAAGATGCACTTCCTTGTCCACCGTAGATTAGGACATATCTGGTTTATCAATTTTTTCATTCATCCTATAATGGACATTCATTTTTTTTATTTACTTGCATCCTATTGTGGATGATCATTTATTCATTGCATTCATTCTATTGTGGACAATTATTTTTACTTTGCATTCGTCCCATAGTGGATAATCATCTGTTTTATACAATTTTTACTTTTACCATCCTAGTGTAGATGAACTTTTTTTTAGACATACATTTTTATAACCTATCAGCACGAACTACGCACACCTGATTCTCGTCAAAGATGAGATACGTAGGCAGCCCTATTCGGGTTCGGTATCCTTTATTCAAAAATACAAAAAAAAATTATTATATATATTCTTAAGCATCATTGATTGACTTGGTTGATACCAACACAGTTAGAAGTGTGCGTAGGAAAGAACAAGTGGAGAAGACTGACTTCGTGATAAACCATTGATTCTTTTAGTACCTCTCATTCACGCCTGTGTTGACACTTAAAAAATTGTTTTGCATGCTTCCAAGATATGAACAAAGTCAACCTCATCGTTTCACGTGCATTGTGTGGTGAGTTTTTTGAATAAGTTCAATTGCATTGCGTTGTGATCTAGAACTTGGCTCGAATGTTTGTTGAGGCGAAATCCTGAGTAACACTTGGTATAGGAAAGGATCGTAGGCTTTCTTTGATCCGTTTGAGCCTTTCCAGCTTACCAAATAACATTATCCGTAGCACTTCCCCTTTGAGCCTGAAGCCTGTTTTTTTTAACAACCACAACTTATGCCTATACCTTTTCTGAGTGCGTACACGCGCTATCCCTCTTTTGGCCCGACCTCCTTGAGCGCATCAGAAATATGCAAATTGCTGAAAATGATTCGAGTTGAAGTTGCAATGTTCCCAAAAGAGGAAAACAAAACAAAACCAAAGGACGACTTCACACAAAAAGGAAGTTAAAAGCCCCGACAATATAAAAAGAAAAAAAGAAGGAAATAACTCCGAAAAAAAGGGAAAAGGCTCCAAACGAAATATTCAAAAGAAGCCGGTACAAAACAAAAGGGGGCAAAAAGAAGCAAATCGGAATCAATGCACACAAATACCAAGCACGGACATATTCCAACGCTCAAGGAAGGATTAGTCACTCTTTACCCAAATAATATCCTTTCCTTTCCCAAGCCTACATTACAAACCCATAACAAGCCCTACATGATCCTATACCGAGGGTTCTCACATTAGTGGATACTCACATGACGGCCAAGCCTATGGTATCACAATTAAATGCATTGAACATCTTTCTGAGGGTGAGTGTACTTCTCTAGACGTCCCAAAGATCAAAATACTGAAATACATGTGAGGAAGGGACTTTCTTTCAGTGAGGGCATTTGAAACATGAGGATGCATATATGTCAAAATCTTGGCTTGAAGCAAGTGTTGATACTCGGGTATGTCCGAGGTAGCATCTGAAGTCAGAGGAATTACCTTGAAGTCTGTCTCGATTTGACAGAAAGCAAATAACGAAAACTCCTAAGCACAATACTAATTGTTGGTACCAACCGAAGTCAAGACGTGATTATGTCTTTTTCATATTTTCACAAAAAAAAAACAACAACAACAAAAAAACCTTGCAAAATATATTGCATCATTTTTCAAACTCTAGTCACTCTCTTTTACAAAAAAAAAAACATTCTACAAATACAAATCTCTTTTGCCGCATGAACTACGTTATGACCTGATTTCCTCGGCGGGATACGTAGGCGGCCACATCAGCTTCGGTCTCATTTTTAGAAAACCCTTACAAAATTCTTTTTGCTTGCATGAACTACGTTATGACCTGATTCCCTCGGCGGGATACGTAGGCAGCCACATCGGCTTCAGTCCCATTTTGGAAAACTTCACAATCGTTATTTTACTTGCATGAACTACGTTATGACCTGATTTCCCTTGTCGGAATACGTAGGCGGCCTACATCGGCAGAAGATTCAACACAACGTGGAATCATATTACACCAAACTGATGGAAATGGACGTCATTTACATCTTTCACAACATTACAACGACAGCAACACGCCCATACAACGGCGTCATCAGCAACACGCCTATGCAACGGCGTCATCTGCACAACACGTCTACACAATGACGTTTACAACGCACCACGTCTATGCAACGACGTCATTTCAACCCATGCGGGTCACAAACGCATCACGTCAATACAACGACGTCAATCAGGCGCCCACCTCCTAATGTGGGTATTTCATTTTCGATCGGCGCCACCTCCTCTGTCACGGGTATTTAAATTTCAATCAGCGCCCACCTCTAACGCGGGTATTTCAATTTGATCAGGCACCCACCTCCTAATGTCGGTGTATTTCAATTTGATCGGCGCCCACCTCCTAATGCGGGTATTTCGATTTGATCAGGCACCCACCTCTGTCACGGGTATTTCAATTTCAGTCAGGCGCCCACCTCCTAATGCGGGTATTTCATTTTCAGTCAGGCACCCACCTCCTAATGCGGGTATTTTAATTTCAGTCAGGCACCCACCTCCTAATGCGGGTATTTCATTTTCAGTCAGGGGCCCACCTCCTAATGCGGGTATTTCAAATTCTGTCAGGCACCCACTTCCTAATGCGGGTATTTAAAATTTCAGTCAGGCGCCCACCTACTAATGCGGGTATTTCATCTTAATCAGGCGCCCACCTCCTAATGCGGGTATTTAAATTTCAGTCAGGCGCCCACCTCCTAATGCGGGTATTTCATTTTCAGTCAGGCGCCCACCTCCTAATGCGGGTATTTAAATTTCAATCAGGCGCCCACCTCCTAATGCGGGTATTTCAATTTCAGTCAGGCACCCACCTCCTAATGCGGTGTATTTCAATTTCAGTCAGGCGCCCACCTCCTAATGCGGGTATTTCAGTTTCAGTCAGGCACCCACCTCCTAATGCGGGTATTTCAATTTCAGTCAGGCGCCCACCTCCTAATGCGGGTATTTCATTTTCAGTCAGGCACCCACCTCCTAATGCGGGTATTTTAATTTCAGTCATGCACCCACCTCCTAATGCGGGTATTTCAATTTCAGTCAGGCGCCCACCTCCTAATGCGGGTATTTCAAATTCTGTCAGGCACCCACCTCCTAATGCGGGTATTTCAATTTCAGTCAGGCACCCACCTCCTAATGCGGGTATTTCAATTTCAGTCAGGCACCCACCTCCTAATGCGGGTATTGCATTTTCAGTCAGGCGCCCACCTCCAAATGCGGGTATTTCAATTTCTGTCAGGCACCCACCTCCTAATGCGGGTATTTAAATTTCAGTCAGGCGCCCACCTCCAAATGCGGGTATTTCAATTTCTGTCAGGCACCCACCTCCTAATGCGGGTATTTAAATTTCAGTCAGGCGCCCACCTCCTAATGCGGGTATTTTATTTTCAGTCAGGCACCCACCTCCTAATGCGGGTATTTAAATTTCTGTCAGGCGCACACCTCCTAATGCGGGTATTTTAATTTCAGTCAGGCACCCACCTTCCAATGCGGGTATTTCAATTTCATTCAGGCACCCACCTTCCAATGCGGGTATTTTAATTTCAGTTAGGCGCCCACCTTCTAATGCGGGTATCTTAATTTCAATCACGCCTATGCGACGTCGCCATCTGCATAACGTCTAAGCGACGACGTCACCTCATCACGCCTATGATATATCATCATCTGCATCGGGAAGTACTTCGAACATCGTTCAGCCCTTCCCCAGTATCTCGCCACATCTGCAACCAGTGTCATCATAAGTCGACACTGGGGCATTGTTTCTTGAATCTGCACCATCTCTTACAACTTTTCCCCCCCTCGGGATTCTATTTCTTACCATGCATCTCTAATCTTCCCTCGAGTCCCGGTGATCAGGACAAAATTGGCTACTCAGTCAACTTCTCTGGCCGAAAACTCTTTCATCGTCTGCGGCCAAAGAGGGGCATCTGTTGACACCCAATTTTGTCTCATCTTTTTGGATTTTATTTGCAATTTTTAATATTTTTGACACTTTAAAACAATTTTAAAATATAGGCATATATGTGTATATATATCATTATTATCATTTATTATTTGCATTTTTACTGTCATTTGCATTTTTATATCACAAGCATACTTTTATCTTAATATTATATGTTATTTTATTTTCGCAAAACGGCGTTGCATTTTTATTTTTTTTAAGCATCAAGCATTTCACAAATATTATATTTTATCATATTATCATCTTTATAATTTATAAATTTTGCAAAGCTTTCTTTTTATATAATAAAACCTCCTTTTTATATTTTTACCCATAACCCATTTCAATCCTTTTTATATCTTAACCCACTTCATTTCCCCAAAAACAATTTCTACTCAACCCATTACAATAAAAAACAACCCATTTTCGGACCCTATCCAAGGCCCAACTAATCACCCCACTTATCCCCTACCCGTGGCCCAATTCGGCCAGCCCAAAAACCGCAAGCCCACCCGGATCGGCCCAATACCCAATTACCTTTTCCTTTATTTCCCCCCTTTTAAACCAAAACCCTACAACAAAACATTTTCATTCCATCATCTCACTCTCTCTCTCTCTCCATCAGCCGCACACACCCCCGCACCCCCCGCACCGGCGACCTCACGTCGCCGGTCACCTCGCCAACACCACCACACCACCAGCCACCCTACCCCACCTACGCTGGACAACCTACACCCACATCACCACCACGACGCCGACACCAACCAGCCCCATACCCGCGACCTCACGTCGCCGACCAACTCACCATTGCCGCCACATCGCCGACTAGCTCACCACAACGCCGACACTGTCGCCCAACACCACCATCCAACCCGTCAACCCCATACCCTATCCCCCCAAAATCCGAAACCCATCCATAAAATACCCCCTTTTGTTCACTGTTTTGGGGGTCGATTTGTGTGGATTTTGTCCGAAAAGAGGACGTTCTTGGTCGGAATCTAGGTCGGATTTTGCATGGATTTTTGCCCCTTTTGTTCACTGTCGGTTCGGGTCGGGTCAACCCGATTTAGGTAAGATTCCTGTTTTATATGCTTGATATTGTGTTGTTGGTTACCTGAAAAAATTGGAAAGAAATTGATTCGGGCCACTGTTCCGGGTCGGGTCACCTGCCCGGGTCGACCCGGTTTGAATGAATTTTCAGATTGTGTTTTAATATTTTTTGTTGTTGGTTATCTGAAAATTTGGAAGAAATCGATTCGGGTTGAAATATCCGTTCCGGGTCGGGTCACTGTTTCGGGTCGGGTCAACCCGGTTCGAATAAATTTTCAGATTTTTTGTATGTTTATATTGTGTTGTTGGTTATCTGAAAATTCCAAAAAAAAAAAATGTTTGATTCCGGGTCGGGTCGACCCAAAATCCGGGTCGGGTCGGGTCGCTGTTCAGAACTCGGGTCTGACTGTTCCGAATTCTGCTTCGGTCCGAAAATTTTAGAATTCGGGTCGGACGTTTTAATTGCAAACTGTTGGTTTATTTTAGCATTTAAACATCCTTGCACGGATATTTTACTGTTTTACTGCTTTGAATAAATACTGCATTTAGGCCGATGAAATTGAATTCGAGGCCACGCTTTTTTTCGTTTCTCTGTTTCAGTTTACTGTTTTTGACATTTAAACATCCGTGCACGGATTGTCTTACTGTTTTTAACCAATACTGCATTCAGGCCGATGAAATTGAATTCGAGGCCGCGCTTTTTTCGTTTCTGTTTCGGTTTACTGTTTTGGCACTTAAACATCCGTGCACGGATTGTCTTACTTACATATATAAATATTGCATTTAGGCCGATGAAATTGAATTCGAGGCCGCGCTTTTTTTCATTTCGTTCCTCTGTTTTTCACCATCGCTTAAGTATCCGGCAACGGATATCTTATCGTTCTCTTGTTTTATTGCCTTATTTATATCGCATTTAGGCCGATGAAATTGAATTCGAGGCAGCGCTTTTTCGTTTCATTTCACTTGCTTTTAGACCTTGTTTTTAACGTCCGGCAGCAGATATTTCTTGTTTTTATTTACTAAACATCCCGTCTTCTCGGAATTGCCTCTGTTTTTACGCTTCGTTTCTTGCCTCTGCTGTGTGCGATTCGATTTTAATTTTGCTGATTTGAACACGATCTTTGCCGATGAAAAAATATCCGTCGATTTTGAGGCCTCCACAGTTGTAAAGACGGAAAATAAAGCTTCTGGGCAAGGATGAAACTTAAATCTTTTTCACCCGAGAGACCAACATGTTCGATAGGCAAGGCAACTAAAATGACCAACGAGTCATATGTTCGCAACCACGGCGTGATTGGAATGATCTTTTCAAAATTTAAGTCTGAGCCCTCCGTAATAAAAACATTTATTGTTTTGGATACGGATTCGAAGTTATGTATATTTAATTGTTTCTAACCGTTTATTCTTGACAGCTTGCAAAGATAAAGTCAAAGAAGGCAAATAACCCCTCGGAGATTATTTATTTTGTTGTTGTCATTTACTTTCTTAATTCAGCTTTATTTCATTCTGTATTGTAATATTATTGTACTCGTGAAATTATTGAAATGTTTAGAATAGGCAAACATAGAATTAATTAATAGGGTAGTCTAAAACTTGAAACCCATTGCTAGTTCATTTATTTTTAGGCTCGGTTAGTTTTAAAATTGTTAATCGCTAGTTCATCTATTTTTAGGCCCGTCGCCTATAAGAAATCACATTGCATACATCTTTATCAATTTTCATACGAATGCATATTTATAGTCTTTTTTAGCTTTACATGTATATTATTGTCATACAAATGCATGCTTGTACAAATGCATAATTTCATTAAATACTTGCAATATTATTTTTATACTTGTAAAACATGCACTTTTAACATAATAATTAACCTGAGTTTGATCGGATAACCGCAAGTTAAGCGGATCTTAAAGGATGCCTAACCCCTTCTCTTTAGGATAATAAAGAACTCTTACTTAGAATCTCATTAGTTTAGTAGATCATAACATTGGTGTTATTTTCCAGTTTTTAGTTAGTACTTAGGTGCCCTAATTCACCTTAGAATAATTAGGTGGCGCCTCCTCAAAGCACGCATTTTTTAACCGATCCAGAGGGAATCGACGCCATCGCGTCGCGAAGCCCGCAGTCAAAATCGGTGCGACAAAGATGGCGACTCATTGGGAATCAGGTTCTTAACCATAGCAAGTTCATGTTAATTATTATTGCGCTTTATTTTGCTTCTTATTTATTCTACTGCTTCTAATTGTTTTCTTTTTTAAATTTTGTATGTTTAACTTCTTTAATTGCTATATTCTTTTATTGCTTTCCTTAAATTGGCATTTCGCTCATATTTCTTCCACTATGGAAAATTGACACTATCACACATTACACGCGAGGTGTGTTTTGCGCACCCGCAAATTCTTTCAAATTACCAAATTTTAGGAGAGTTGGCGTATGCGCGGAGTGTCCGGATCATCCGGAGGCCGCGTAGCCTTCTCACTCGAGTAGTCCGCTCGGGAACCTTGAGTCCAGTAAGCCTAATCTTAGTAAATCTAGGATAGAGCTATACCCTTTTATTTTTAATCATGCATACATACACCATAGGTGGGTCGATCCTTGGCATCGACTCCACAATTAAGAAATCCACCAAAATTGTCGACGGGTCTCGCTCCCCCAACGACCATCAACATATTATTTGTAGTGTGATAATGATGGACTAATCCAAGCCTAATCATGACATGTCGATATTGGAAAATGTACATACATTTTGTCTTCATTTCCAACAAAAGCACTGTAGTTTGACAAACTTGGATTATTACGTCATAATCTCTCATGTTTGGCGTTTAGGCCCACCTCTGGCATAAGGGAGGCTCCATGCATGATATGACGCATATTTAATTCCCGCCCAGTTTGTTTGCTATTTTTCTTCTTTTATCTCTGTACATATTATTCAATGCAATAATTACCTGCTTCAATTCTATACATATAATGCTATGTCACTCGCAACTCTGGGTATGAACATTTGCCCGTTGCACTTTTGGGCTATAGCACCATAATCAAGACTTCTACCGGGCAACACCATATCTTTTGATCCTCGGACTAAATTTATTTCATTGCCCGAGAATAAAGCGTTCTTGAATATCAAGACTTGGACCTTGTGAAGCAATCAGGGGGGTCTTTGACCATATTGTCACACTCCTACATTTTATTATTTTTTGCGACTTTCCTACTTTCACCAATGTCTCTCATTTCGCAGGAAGACCGTTCTCACAAACAGTCGAGAGCGGTCGTTTACAAAGATGACCGGGAGATACTTTGACCGAAAGAAGTAATCCAACCTCCACCTGAACAAATCAATCGAGTCTTTGACCTGTACTATCACACTTCCACATTTTATTATTCTTTCCGTGACTTTCCTCCTTTCACCCGGTGCCCTTATTTTTTGCAGGAAGATCGTCCTCTCGAACAGTCGGGGCGGTCGTTCTAAAACATTATCCTTGGATATACTCCAGGAAAGAACAAAGCAAAAGGTTTTCACAAAGATGATCGAAAGATGTTTTGATTAGAAAAGTCAGCTAACACTAGATTAAATGAGGCATCACTCTAGTTTGTCTATACTTTTATTTTTTTTACATATTTGCAAATTCAATTGATATGCTTAATTTTCATTACATAATTCCTTTATATCATACCATTTTTACAACATATCTTCACGAACTACGAGTGTCGATTCTCACCATACGATTGTGATACGTAGGTAACCCTTCTCGGGTGAGACACCCTAAAAATCAAATAGAAAAAATGAAAAAATGATTTCGGATTATCAATCTTTTTTTTTTCCGTTACATCCTAATGGACAATCTTTTTTTCATTACATCCTATTGTGGATTATTATTTTTTTCATTGCATTCATCCTAATATGGACAATCACTTTTTTATTGCATACAATTTTACTTACTATCTTATCGTGGATAAATTCTTTTTCAATCATACATTTTTATAACCTATCTTCACGAACTACAGTGTCGATTCTCACCGTTTCGATTGTGATACGTAGGTAGCCCTTCTCGGGTTCGACAACACTAAAAAAAAATCAAAAAAAAATGAAAATGAAAAAAAAGATGCACTTCCTTGTCCACCGTAGATTAGGACATATCTGGTTTATCAATTTTTTCATTCATCCTATAATGGACATTCATTTTTTTTATTTACATGCATCCTATTGTGGATGATCATTTATTCATTGCATTCATTCTATTGTGGACAATTATTTTTACTTTGCATTCGTCCCATAGTGGATAATCATCTGTTTTATACAATTTTTACTTTTACCATCCTAGTGTAGATGAACTTTTTTTTAGACATACATTTTTATAACCTATCAGCACGAACTACGCACACCTGATTCTCGTCAAAGATGAGATACGTAGGCAGCCCTATTCGGGTTCGGTATCCTTTATTCAAAAATACAAAAAAAATTATTATATATATTCTTAAGCATCATTGATTGACTTGGTTGATACCAACACAGTTAGAAGTGTGCGTAGGAAAGAACAAGTGGAGAAGACTGACTTCGTGATAAACCATTGATTCTTCTGGTACCTCTCATTCACGCCTGTGTTGACACTTAAAAAATTGTTTTGCATGCTTCCAAGATATGAACAAAGTCAACCTCATCGTTTCACGTGCATTGTGTGGTGAGTTTTTTTTGAATAAGTTCAATTGCATTGCGTTGTGATCTAGAACTTGGCTCGAATGTTTGTTGAGGCGAAATCCTGAGTAACACTTGGTATAGGAAAGGATCGTAGGCTTTCTTTGATCCGTTTGAGCCTTTCCAGCTTACCAAATAACATTATCCGTAGCACTTCCCCTTTGAGCCTGAAGCCTGGTTTTTTAACAACCACAACTTATGCCTATACCTTTTCTGAGTGCGTACGCCGCTATCCCTCTTTGGCCCGACCTCCTTGAGCGCATCGTAAATATGCAAATTGCTGAAAATGATTCGAGTTGAAGTTGCAATGTTCCCAAAAAAGGAAAACAAAACAAAACCAAAGGACGACTTCACACAAAAAGGAAGTTAAAAGCCCGACAATATAAAAAGAAAAAAGAAGGAAATAACTCAGAAAAAAAGGGAAAAAGGCTCCAAACGAAATATTCAAAAGAAGCCAGTACAAAACAAAAGGGGCAAAAAGAAGCAAATCGGAATCAATGCACACAAATACCAAGCACGGACATATTCCAATGCTCAAGGAAGGATTAGTCACTCTTTACCCAAATAATATCCTTTCCTTTCCCAAGCCTACATTACAAACCCATAACAAGCCCTACATGATCCTATACCGAGGGTTCTCACATTAGTGGATACTCACATGACGGCCAAGCCTATGGTATCACAATTAAATGCATTGAACATCTTTCTGAGGGTGAGTGTACTTCTCTAGACGTCCCAAAGATCAAAATACTGAAATACATGTGAGGAAGGGACTTTCTTTCAGTGAGGGCATTTGAAACATGAGGATGCATATATGTCAAAATCTTGGCTTGAAGCAAGTGTTGATACTCAGGTATGTCTGAGGTAGCATCTGAAGCTGTAGGAATTACCTTGAAGTCTGTCTCGATTTGACAGAAAGAAAATAACGAAAACTCCTAAGCACAATACTAATTGTTGGTACCAACCGAAGTCAAGACGTGATTATGTCTTTTTCATATTTTCACAAAAAAAAAACAACAACAACAACAAAAAAACCTTGCAAAATATATTGCATCATTTTTCAAACTCTAGTCACTCTCTTTTACAAAAAAAAAACATTCTACAAATACAAATTTCTTTTGCCGCATGAACTACGTTATGACCTGATTTCCTCGGCGGGATACGTAGGCGGCCACATCAGCTTCGGTCTCATTTTTAGAAAACCCTTACAAAATTCTTTTTGCTTGCATGAACTACGTTATGACCTGATTCCCTCGGCGGGATACGTAGGCAGCCACATCGGCTTCAGTCCCATTTTGGAAAACTTCACAATCGTTATTTTACTTGCATGAACTACGTTATGACCTGATTTCCCTTGTCGGAATACGTAGGCGGCCTACATCGGCTTCGGTCACACCATTGGAATCTTTCTTCCATTATCTTGCACACAACGCAATAGGCTCACATGATTGCCTTAACAGGACAAACAAGTTGCCAGCACAGACTCGATTTTGTCCCGTTAGAAGTTCAACATCTTCATATATACCCAAGCGGGGCATATTTTAAGGGTTCACTTTGCAAGAATATGCCAATGGACTGGAAAATGCCGGACAACTGAGTCTTCAATCTAAACCAATATGAGCTTGCAAGCGTCCAGGGCAAAAGCTACAACTCACAAATTTCTTTGAGTGCAGGTCTTCAGGTTGACAAAGGCAGAGAAGCCGCAACACGTGTGCTTAATTTGGCAAAGACGTCGCCTCACATTTTCGTCCGTGCAAGAATGACATTTTAATTCACAGTCCACATGAGTTTGAATCGGCAGAAGATTCAACACAACGTGGAATCATATTACACCAAACTGATGGAAATGGACGTCATTTACATCTTTCACAGCATTACAACGACAGCAACACGCCCATACAACGGCGTCATCAGCAACACGCCTATGCAACGGCGTCATCTGCACAACACGTCTACACAATGACGTTTACAACGCACCACGTCTATGCAACGACGTCATTTCAACCCATGCGGGTCACAAACGCATCACGTCAATACAACGACGTCAATCAGGCGCCCACCTCCTAATGCGGGTATTTCATTTTCAGTCAGGCGCCCACCTCCTAATGCGGGTATTTAAATTTCAATCAGGCGCCCACCTCCTAATGCGGGTATTTCAATTTCAGTCAGGCACCCACCTCCTAATGCGGTGTATTTCAATTTGATCGGCGCCCACCTCTGTCACGGGTATTTCGATTTGATCGAGCACCCACCTCCTAATGCGGGTATTTCAATTTCAGTCAGGCGCCCACCTCCTAATGCGGGTATTTTATTTTCAGTCAGGCACCCACCTCCTAATGCGGGTATTTTATTTTCAGTCAGGCACCCACCTCCTAATGCGGGTATTTAAATTTCAGTCAGGCGCCCACCTCCTAATGCGGGTATTTAAATTTGATCGAGCACCCACCTCCTGTCGCGGGTATTGCATTTTCAGGCGCCCACCTCCAAATGCGGGTATTTCAATTTACATCAGGCACCCACCTCCTAATGCGGGTATTTAAATTTCATCAGCGCCCACCTCCTAACGCGGGTATTTCATTTTGATCAGCGCCCACCTCCTAATGCGGGTATTTAAATTTCAATCAGCGCCCACCTCCTAATGTCGGTATTTCAATTTCAGTCAGCACCCACCTCCTAATGCGGTGTATTTCAATTTCAGTCAGCGCCCACCTCCTAACGCGGTATTTCGATTTGATCAGGCACCCACCTCCTAATGCGGGTATTTCAATTTCAGTCAGGCGCCCACCTCCTAATGCGGGTATTTCATTTTCAGTCAGGCACCCACCTCCTAATGCGGGTATTTTAATTTCAGTCATGCACCCACCTCCTAATGCGGGTATTTCATTTTCAGTCAGGCGCCCACCTCCTAATGCGGGTATTTCAAATTCTGTCAGGCACCCACCTCCTAATGCGGGTATTTCAATTTCAGTCAGGCACCCACCTCCTAATGCGGGTATTTCAATTTCAGTCAGGCACCCACCTCCTAATGCGGGTATTGCATTTTCAGTCAGGCGCCCACCTCCAAATGCGGGTATTTCAATTTCTGTCAGGCACCCACCTCCTAATACGGGTATTTAAATTTCAGTCAGGCGCCCACCTCCAAATGCGGGTATTTCAATTTCTGTCAGGCACCCACCTCCTAATGCGGGTATTTAAATTTCAGTCAGGCGCCCACCTCCTAATGCGGGTATTTTATTTTCAGTCAGGCACCCACCTCCTAATGCGGGTATTTAAATTTCTGTCAGGCGCACACCTCCTAATGCGGGTATTTTAATTTCAGTCAGGCACCCACCTTCCAATGCGGGTATTTCAATTTCATTCAGGCACCCACCTTCCAATGCGGGTATTTTAATTTCAGTTAGGCGCCCACCTTCTAATGCGGGTATCTTAATTTCAATCACGCCTATGCGACGTCGCCATCTGCATAACGTCTAAGCGACGACGTCACCTCATCACGCCTATGATATATCATAATCTGCATCGGGGAAGTACTTTGAACATCGTTCAGCCCTTCCCCAGTATCTCGCCACATCTGCAACCAGTGTCATCATAAGTCGACACTGGGGCATTGTGTCTTGAATCTGCACCATCTCTTACAACTTCTCTCCCCCTCGGGATTCTATTTCTTACCATGCATCTCTAATCTTCCCTCGAGTCCCGGTGATCAGGACAAAATTGGCTACTCAGTCAACTTCTTTGCCCGAAAACTCTTCCATCGTCTGTGGCCATAGAGGGGCATCTGTTGACACCCAATTTTGTCCCATCTTTTTGGATTTTATTTGCAATTTTTAATATTTTTGACACTTTAAAACAATTTTAAAATATAGGCATATATGTGTATATATATCATTATTATCATTTATTATTTGCATTTTTACTGTCATTTGCATTTTTATATCACAAGCATACTTTTATCTTAATATTATATGTTATTTTATTTTCGCAAAACGGCGTTGCATTTTTATTTTTTTTAAGCATCAAGCATTTCACAAATATTATATTTTATCATATTATCATCTTTATAATTTATAAATTTTGCAAAGCTTTCTTTTTATATAATAAAACCTCCTTTTTATATTTTTACCCATAACCCATTTCAATCCTTTTTATATCTTAACCCACTTCATTTCCCCAAAAACAATTTCTACTCAACCCATTACAATAAAAAACAACCCATTTTCGGACCCCATCCAAGGCCCAACTAATCACCCCACTTATCCCCTACCCGTGGCCCAATTCGGCCAGCCCAAAAACCGCAAGCCCACCCGGATCGGCCCAATACCCAATTACCTTTTCCTTTATTTCCCCCCTTTTAAACCAAAACCCTACAACAAAACATTTTCATTCCATCATCTCACTCTCTCTCTCTCTCCATCACCGACACACCCTCAAGACTCCAGACCGGCGACCCCACGTCGCCGGTCACCTCGCCAACACCACCACACCACCAGCCACCCTACCCCACCTACGCTGGACAACCTACACCCACATCACCACCACGACGCCGACACCAACCAGCCCCATACCCGCGACCTCACGTCGCCGACCAACTCACCATTGCCGCCACATCGCCGACCAGCTCACCACAACGCCGACACTGTCGCCCAACACCACCATCCAACCCACAACCCCATACCCTATCCCCCAAAATTCGAAACCCATCCATAAAATACCCCCTTTTGTTCACTGTTTTGGGGGTCGATTTGTGTGGATTTTGTCCGAAAAGAGGACGTTCTTGGTCGGAATCTAGGTCGGATTTTGCATGGATTTTTGCCCCTTTTGTTCACTGTCGGTTCGGGTCGGGTCAACCCGATTTAGGTAAGATTCCTGTTTTATATGCTTGATATTGTGTTGTTGGTTACCTGAAAAAATTGGAAAGAAATTGATTCGGGCCACTGTTCCGGGTCGGGTCACCTGCCCGGGTCGACCCGGTTTGAATGAATTTTCAGATTGTGTTTTGATATTTTTGTTGTTGGTTATCCAAAATTTGGAAGAAATCGATTCGGGTTGAAATATCCGCTCCGCCCAAGTCATCTCTTTTGCCCGTCAACCCGGTTCGAATAAATTTTCAGATTTTTTGTATGTTTATATTGTGTTGTTGGTTATCTGAAAATTCCAAAAAAAAAAAATGTTTGATTCCGGGTCGGGTCGACCCAAAATCCGGTCGGTCGGGTCATTTGTTGAACTTCAGATCCGACTGTTCAGTCGCTTCGGTCCGAAAATTTTAGAATTCGGGTCGGACGTTTTAATTGCAAACTGTTGGTTTATTTTAGCATTTAAACATCCTTGCACGGATATTTTACTGTTTTACTGCTTTGAATAAATACTGCATTTAGGCCGATGAAATTGAATTCGAGGCCACGCTTTTTTTCGTTTCTCTGTTTCAGTTTACTGTTTTTGACATTTAAACATCCGTGCACGGATTGTCTTACTGTTTTTAACCAATACTGCATTCAGGCCGATGAAATTGAATTCGAGGCCGGGCTTTTTCGTTCGCTTTGGTTTCTTGTTTTGGCACTTAAACATCCGTACCGGATTGTCTTACTTAGATATATAAATATTGCATTTAGGCCGATGAAATTGAATTCGAGGCCGCGCTTTTTTTCATTTCGTTCCTCTGTTTTTCAGTTTACTGTTTAAGTATCCGGGCAACGGATATCTTACTGTTCTACTGTTTTATTGCCTTATTTATATCGCATTTAGGCCGATGAAATTGAATTCGAGGCCGCGCTTTTTTCGTTTCATTTCACTGCTTTTCAGCACTGTTTTTAACGTCCGGGCAGCAGATATTTACTGTTTTTTTTATTTACTAAACATCCCGTCTTCTCGGGAATTGCCTCTGTTTTTCTGCTTACTGTTTACTGCCTACTGCTGTGTGCAGTTCCGATTTTAATTTTGCTGATTTGAACACGATACTGCACTGGCCGATGAAAAAATATCCGTCGATTTTTGAGGCCTCCACAGTTGTAAAGACGGAAAATAAAGCTTCTGGGCAAGGATGAAACTTAAATCTTTTTCACCCGAGAGACCAACATGTTCGATAGGCAAGGCAACTAAAATGACCAACGAGTCATATGTTCGCAACCACGACGTGATTGGAATGATCTTTTCAAAATTTAAGTCTGAGCCCTCCGTAATAAAAACATTTATTGTTTTGGATACGGATTCGAAGTTATGTATATTTAATTGTTTCTAACCGTTTATTCTTGACAGCTTGCAAAGATAAAGTCAAAGAAGGCAAATAACCCCTCGGAGATTATTTATTTTGTTGTTGTCATTTACTTTCTTAATTCAGCTTTATTTCATTCCGTATTGTAATATTATTGTACTCGTGAAATTATTGAAATGTTTAGAATAGGCAAACATAGAATTAATTAATAGGGTAGTCTAAAACTTGAAACCCATTGCTAGTTCATTTATTTTTAGGCTCGGTTAGTTTTAAAATTGTTAATCGCTAGTTCATCTATTTTTAGGCCCGTCGCCTATAAGAAATCACATTGCATACATCTTTATCAATTTTCATACGAATGCATATTTATAGTCTTTTTTAGCTTTACATGTATATTATTGTCATACAAATGCATGCTTGTACAAATGCATAATTTCATTAAATACTTGCAATATTATTTTTATACTTGTAAAACATGCACTTTTAACATAATAATTAACCTGAGTTTGATCGGATAACCGCAAGTTAGCGGATCTTAAAGGATGCCTAACCCCTTCTCTTTAGGATAATAAAGAACTCTTACTTAGAATCTCATTAGTTTCGTAGATCATAAAATTGGAGTTATTTTACAGTTTTTAGTTAGTATTTAGGTGCCCTAATTCACCTTAGAATAATTAGGTGGCGACTCCTCAAAGCAAGCATTTTTAACCGATCCAGAGGGAATCGACGCCATCGCGTCGCGAAGCCCGCAGGTCAAAATCGGGTGCGACAGCATGGCGACTCCGCTGGGGAATCAGGTTCTTAACCATAGCAAGTTCATGTTAATTATTATTGCGCTTTATTTTGCTTCTTATTTATTCTACTGCTTCTAATTGTTTTCTTTTTTAAATTTTGTATGTTTAACTTCTTTAATTGCTATATTCTTTTATTGCTTTCCTTAAATTGGCATTTCGCTCATATTTCTTCCACTATGGAAAATTGACACTATCACACATTACACGCGAGGTGTGTTTTATGCACCGCAAATTCTTTCAAATTACCAAATTTTAGGAGAGTTGGCGTATGCGCGGAGTGTCCGGATCATCCGGAGGCCGCGTAGCCTTCTCACTCGAGTAGTCCGCTCGGGAACCTTGAGTCCAGTAAGCCTAATCTTAGTAAATCTAGGATAGAGCTATACCCTTTTATTTTTAATCATGCATACATACACCATAGGTGGGTCGATCCTTGGCATCGACTCCACAATTAAGAAATCCACCAAAATTGTCGACGGGTCTCGCTCCCCCAACGACCATCAACATATTATTTGTAGTGTGATAATGATGGACTAATCCAAGCCTAATCATGACATGTCGATATTGGAAAATGTACATACATTTTGTCTTCATTTCCAACAAAAGCACTGTAGTTTGACAGCTTGGATTATTCTGTCATAATCTCTCATGTTTGGCGTTTAGGCCCACCTCTGGCATAAGGGAGGCTCCATGCATGATATGACGCATATTTAATTCCCGCCCAGTTTGTTTGCTATTTTTCTTCTTTTATCTCTGTACATATTATTCAATGCAATAATTACCTGCTTCAATTCTATACATATAATGCTATGTCACTCGCAACTCTGGGTATGAACATTTGCCCGTTGCACTTTTGGGCTATAGCACCATAATCAAGACTTCTACCGGGCAACACCATATCTTTTGATCCTCGGGACGAAAATTATTTCATTGCCCGAGAATAAAGCGTTCTTGAATATCAAGACTTGGACCTTGTGAAGCAATCAGGGGGGTCTTTGACCATATTGTCACACTCCTACATTTTATTATTTTTTGCGACTTTCCTACTTTCACCAATGTCTCTCATTTCGCAGGAAGACCGTTCTCACAAACAGTCGAGAGCGGTCGTTTACAAAGATGACCGGGAGATACTTTGACTGAAAGAAGTAATCCAACCTCCAGTCTGAACAAATCAATCAGGGAGTCTTTGACTGTACTATCACACTTCCACATTTTATTATTCTTTCCGTGACTTTCCTCCTTTCACCCGGTGCCCTTATTTTTTGCAGGAAGATCGTCCTCTCGAACAGTCGGGGCGGTCGTTCTAAAACATTATCCTTGGATATACTCCAGGAAAGAACAAAGCAAAAGGTTTTCACAAAGATGATCGAAAGATGTTTTGATTAGAAAAGTCAGCTAACACTAGATTAAATGAGGCATCACTCTAGTTTGTCTATACTTTTATTTTTTTTACATATTTGCAAATTCAATTGATATGCTTAATTTTCATTACATAATTCCTTTATATCATACCATTTTTACAACATATCTTTACGAATTACGAGTGTCTGATTCTCACCATACGGTGTGATACGTAGGTAACCCTTCTCGGGTGAGACACCCCTAAAAAATCAAATAAAAAAAATGAAAAAAATGATTTCGGATTATCAATCTTTTTTTTTTCCGTTACATCCTAATGGACAATCTTTTTTTCATTACATCCTATTGTGGATTATTATTTTTTTCATTGCATTCATCCTAATATGGACAATCACTTTTTTATTGCATACAATTTTACTTACTATCTTATCGTGGATAAATTCTTTTTCAATCTTACATTTTTTATAACCTATCTTCATGAACTACGAGTGTCTGATTCTCACCGTTCGGTGTGATACGTAGGTAGCCCTTCTCGGGTTCGACAACACTAAAAAAAAATCAAAAAAAAAATGAAAATGAAAAAAAAGATGCACTTCCTTGTCCACCGTAGATAAGGACATATCTGGTTTATCAATTTTTTCATTCATCCTATAATAGACATTCATTTTTTTTATTTACATGCATCCTATTGTGGATGATCATTTATTCATTGCATTCATTCTATTGTGGACAATTATTTTTACTTTGCATTCGTCCCATAGTGGATAATCATCTGTTTTATACAATTTTTACTTTTACCATCCTAGTGTAGATGAACTTTTTTTTAGACATACATTTTTATAACCTATCAGCACGAACTACGCACACCTGATTCTCGTCAAAGATGAGATACGTAGGCAACCCTATTCGGGTTCGGTATCCTTTATTCAAAAATACAAAAAAAAATTATTATATATATTCTTAAGCATCATTGATTGACTTGGTTGATACCAACACAGTTAGAAGTGTGCGTAGGAAAGAACAAGTGGAGAAGACTGACTTCGTGATAAACCATTGATTCTTTTGGTACCTCTCATTCACGCCTGTGTTGACACTTAAAAAATTGTTTTGCATGCTTCCAAGATATGAACAAAGTCAACCTTATCGTTTCACGTGCATTGTGTGGTGAGTTTTTTGAATAAGTTCAATTGCATTGCGTTGTGATCTAGAACTTGGCTCGAATGTTTGTTGAGGCGAAATCCTGAGTAACACTTGGTATAGGAAAGGATCGTAGGCTTTCTTTGATCCGTTTGAGCCTTTCTAGCTTACCAAATAACATTATCCGTAGCACTTCCCCTTTGAGCCTGAAGCCTGTTTTTTTTAACAACCACAACTTATGCCTATACCTTTTCTGAGTGCGTACACGCGTTATCCCTCTTTTGGCCCGACCTCCTTGAGCGCATCAGAAATATGCAAATTGCTGAAAATGATTCGAGTTGAAGTTGCAATGTTCCCAAAAGAGGAAAACAAAACAAAACCAAAGGACGACTTCACACAAAAAGGAAGTTAAAAGCCCCGACAATATAAAAAGAAAAAAAGAAGGAAATAACTCCGAAAAAAAGGGAAAAGGCTCCAAACGAAAGAATCAAAAGAAGCCAGTTCAAAACAAAAGGGGGCAAAAAGAAGCAAATCGGAATCAATGCACACAAATACCAAGCACGAACATATTCCAACGCTCAAGGAAGGATTAGTCACTCTTTACCCAAATAATATCCTTTCCTTTCCCAAGCCTACATTACAAACCCATAACAAGCCCTACATGATCCTATACCGAGGGTTCTCACATTAGTGGATACTCACATGACGGCCAAGCCTATGGTATCACAATTAAATGCATTGAACATCTTTCTGAGGGTGAGTGTACTTCTCTAGACGTCCCAAAGATCAAAATACTGAAATACATGTGAGGAAGGGACTTTCTTTCAGTGAGGGCATTTGAAACATGAGGATGCATATATGTCAAAATCTTGGCTTGAAGCAAGTGTTGATACTCAGGTATGTCTGAGGTAGCATCTGAAGCTGTAGGAATTACCTTGAAGTCTGTCTCGATTTGACAGAAAGCAAATAACGAAAACTCCTAAGCACAATACTAATTGTTGGTACCAACCGAAGTCAAGACGTGATTATGTCTTTTTCATATTTTCACAAAAAAAAAAACAAAAAAAAAAAACCTTGCAAAATATATTGCATCATTTTTCAAACTCTAGTCACTCTCTTTTACAAAAAAAAAAAAAACATTCTACAAATACAAATCTCTTTTGCCGCATGAACTACGTTATGACCTGATTTCCTCGGCGGGATACGTAGGCGGCCACATCAGCTTCGGTCTCATTTTTAGAAAACCCTTACAAAATTCTTTTTGCTTGCATGAACTACGTTATGACCTGATTCCCTCGGCGGGATACGTAGGCAGCCACATCGGCTTCAGTCCCATTTTGGAAAACTTCACAATCGTTATTTTACTTGCATGAACTACGTTATGACCTGATTTCCCTTGTCGGAATACGTAGGCGGCCTACATCGGCTTCGGTCACACCATTGGAATCTTTCTTCCATTATCTTGCACACAACGCAATAGGCTCACATGATTGCCTTAACAGGACAAACAAGTTGCCAGCACAGACTCGATTTTGTCCCGTTAGAAGTTCAACATCTTCATATATACCAGAAACTGGGGCATATTTTAAGGGTTCACTGCAAGAATATGCCAATGGACCTGGAAAATGCCAGACAACTGAGTCTTCAATCTAAACCAATATGAGCTTGCAAGCGTCCAGGGCAAAAGCTACAACTCACAAATTTCTTTGAGTGCAGGTCTTCAGGTTGACAAAGGCAGAGAAGCCGCAACACGTGTGCTTAATTTGGCAAAGACGTCGCCTCACATTTTCGTCCGTGCAAGAATGACATTTTAATTCACAGTCCACATGAGTTTGAATCGGCAGAAGATTCAACACAACGTGGAATCATATTACACCAAACTGACGGCAATGGACGCTATTTACATCTTTCACAAAGATTACAACGACAAAGAACACGCCCATACAACGGCGTCATCAAAGAACACGCCTATGCAACGGCGGCGTCATCCGCACAACACGCCTACACAATGACGTTTACAACACACCACGCCTATGCAACGACGCTATTTCAACCCACGCGGGTCACAAACGCATCACGTCAATACAACGACGTCAATCAGGCGCCCACCTCCTAATGCGAGTATTTCATTTTCAACAGCGCCCACCTCCTAACGCGGTATTTAAATTTCAATCAGCGCCCACCTCCTAACGCGGGTATTTCAATTTCATCAGGCACCCACCTCCTAATGCGGTGTATTTCATTTCACCGGCGCCCACCTCCTAACGCGGGTATTTCGCTTTGATCAGGCACCCACCTCCTAACGCGGGTATTTCAATTTCAGCCGCGCCCACCTCCTAACGCGGTATTTCATTTTCAGTCAGGCACCCACCTCCTAACGCGGTATTTTAATTTTCAGGCACCCACCTCCTAACGCGGTATTTCATTTTCACCGAGGCCCACCTCCTAATGCGGGTATTTCAATTGGTCAGGCACCCACTTCCTAATGCGGGTATTTAAAATTTCAGTCAGGCGCCCACCTACTAATGCGGGTATTTCATCTTAATCAGGCGCGCACCTCCTTACGCGGGTATTTAAATTTGATCAGCGCCCACCTCCTAATGCGGGTATTTCATTTTTCAACAGCGCCCACCTCCTAACGCGGTATTTAAATTTCAATCAGCGCCCACCTCCTAATGCGGATATTTCAATTTGATCAGGCACCCACCTCCTAATGCGGTGTATTTCAATTTCACCAGCGCCCACCTCCTAACGCGGTATTTTGATCAGGCACCCACCTCCTAATGCGGTTATTTCAATTTCGCCAGCGCCCATCTCCTAACGCGGTATTTCATTTTCACCAGGCACCCACCTCCTAATGCGGGTATTTTAATTTCACCATGCACCCACCTCCTAACGCGGGTATTTCAATTTCATCAGCGCCCACCTCCTAACGCGGGTAT
Source organism: Anisodus acutangulus (assembly GCA_029783415.1). Lineage (NCBI taxonomy): Eukaryota > Viridiplantae > Streptophyta > Magnoliopsida > Solanales > Solanaceae > Anisodus > Anisodus acutangulus. Next base: position 13,766,948 of record CM056495.1, read on the forward strand.
TTCAAATTGGTCAGCACCCCCCTCCTAATGCGGGTATTTAAATTTCAGTCAGGCGCCCACCTCCTAATGCGGGTATTTCAATTTCTGTCAGGCGCCCACCTCCTAATGCGGGTATTTCATTTTCAGTCAGGCGCCCACCTCCTAATGCGGGTATTTTAATTTAAGTCAGGCGCCCACCTCCTAATGCGGGTATTTAAATTTCAGTCAGGCGCCCACCTCCAAATGCGGGTATTTCAATTTCTGTCAGGCACCCACCTCCTAATGCGGGTATTTAAATTTCAGTCAGGCGCCCACCTCCTAATGCGGGTATTTCAATTTCAGTCAGGCGCCCACCTCCTAATGCGGGTATTTAAATTTCTGTCAGGCGCCCACCTCCTAATGCGGGTATTTAAATTTCACCAGGCACCCACCTTCCAACGCGGTATTTCAATTTCATTCAGGCACCCACCTTCCAATGCGGGTATTTTAATTTCGCTAGGCGCCCACCTTCTAATGCGGGTATCTTAATTTCAATCACGCCTATGCGACGTCGCCATCCGTGCATAACGCCTAAGCGACGACGTCACCTCATCACGCCTATGATATATCATCATCCGCATCGGAAGTACTTGAACATCGTTCAGCCCTTCCCAAGATCTCGCCACATCATCCGCAACCTGTCATCATAAGTCGACACTGGGGCATTGTTTCTTGAATCTGCACCATCTCTTACAACTTTTCCCCCCCTCGGGATTCTATTTCTTACCATGCATCTCTAATCTTCCCTCGAGTCCCGGTGATCAGGACAAAATTGGCTACTCAGTCAACTTCTTTGTCGAAAACTCTTTCATCGTCTGCGGCCAAAGAGGGGCATCTGTTGACACCCAATTTTGTCTCATCTTTTTGAATTTTATTTGCAATTTTTAATATTTTTGACACTTTAAAACAATTTTAAAATATAGGCATATATGTGTATATATATCATTATTATCATTTATTATTTGCATTTTTACTGTCATTTGCATTTTTATATCACAAGCATACTTTTATCTTAATATTATATGTTATTTTATTTTCGCAAAACGGCGTTGCATTTTTATTTTTTTAAGCATCAAGCATTTCACAAATATTATATTTTATCATATTATCATCTTTATAATTTATAAATTTTGCAAAGCTTTCTTTTTATATAATAAAACCTCCTTTTTATATTTTTCCCATAACCCATTTCAATCCTTTTTATATTTAACCCACTTCATTTCCCCAAAAACAATTTCTACTCAACCCATTACAATAAAAAACAACCCATTTTCGGACCCCATCCAAGGCCCAACTAATCACCCCACTTATCCCCTACCCAGGCCCAATTCGCCAAATTTAAAACCGCAAGCCCACCCGGATCGGCCCAATACCCAATTACCTTTTCCTTTATTTCCCCCCTTTTAAACCAAAACCCTACAACAAAACATTTTCATTCCATCATCTCACTCTCTCTCTCTCCATCGAAAGACACACCCTCAAGATTTCCCACACCGGCGACCCCACGTCGCCGGTCACCTCGCCAACACCACCACACCACCAGCCACCCTACCCCACCTACGCTGGACAACCTACACCCACATCACCACCACGACGCCGACACCAACCAGCCCCATACCCGCTACCTCACGTCGCCGACCAACTCACCATTGCCGCCACATCGCCGACCAGCTCACCACAACGCCGACACTGTCGCCCAACACCACCATCCAACCCGTCAACCCCATACCCTATCCCCCCAAAATCCGAAACCCATCCATAAAATACCCCCTTTTGTTCACTGTTTTGGGGGTCGATTTGTGTGGATTTTGTCCGAAAAGAGGACGTTCTTGGTCGGAATCTAGGTCGGATTTTGCATGGATTTTTGCCCCTTTTGTTCACTGTCGGTTCGGGTCGGGTCAACCCGATTTAGGTAAGATTCCTGTTTTATATGCTTGATATTGTGTTGTTGGTTACCTGAAAAAATTGGAAAGAAATTGATTCGGGCCACTGTTCCGGGTCAGGTCACCTGCCCGGGTCGACCCGGTTTGAATGAATTTTCAGATTGTGTTTTAATATTTTTTGATGTTGGTTATCTGAAAATTTGGAAGAAATCGATTCGTTGAAATATCCGCTCCGCCCGTCATCGCTTTGTCGGGTCAACCTTGCTCGAATAAATTTTCAGATTTTTTGTATGTTTATATTGTGTTGTTGGTTATCTGAAAATTCCAAAAAAAAAAAATGTTTGATTCCGGGTCGGGTCGACCCAAAATCCGGTCGGTCGGTCATTGCTCGTAACTCGGTCCGATTGTTCAGACTCGCTTCGTCCGAAAATTTTAGAATTCGGTCGGACGCTTTAATTGCAAACTGTTGGTTTATTTTAGCATTTAAACATCCTTGCACGGATATTTTCTTGTTTATTGCTTTGAATAACATCGCATTTAGGTCGATGAAATTGAATTCGAGGCCACGCTTTTTTTCGTTTCTCTGTTTGGCCATCGCTTTTGACATTTAAACATCCGTGCACGGATTGTCTTACTGTTTTTAACCAATACTGCATTCAGGCCGATGAAATTGAATTCGAGGCCGCGCTTTTTTCGTTTCTGTTTCGGTTTACTGTTTTGGCACTTAAACATCCGTGCACGGATTGTCTTACTTACATATATAAATATTGCATTTAGGCCGATGAAATTGAATTCGAGGCCGCGCTTTTTTTCATTTCGTTCCTCTGTTTTTCAGCTTACTGTTTAAGTATCCGGGCAACGGATATCTTACTGTTCTACTGTTTTATTGCCTTATTTATATCGCATTTAGGCCGATGAAATTGAATTCGAGGCCGCGCTTTTTTCGTTTCATTTCACTGCTTTTCAGCACTGTTTTTAACGTCCGGGCAGCAGATATTTACTGTTTTTTTTATTTACTAAACATCCCGTCTTCTCGGGAATTGCCTCTGTTTTTCTGCTTACTGTTTCGCCTCTTTGCGTATGCGATTCGATTTAAATTTTGCTTTGATTTGAACACGATCTTGCCTTGGCGATGAAAATTATCCGTCGATTTTTGAGGCCTCCACAGTTGTAAAGACGGAAAATAAAGCTTCTGGGCAAGGATGAAACTTAAATCTTTTTCACCCGAGAGACCAACATGTTCGATAGGCAAGGCAACTAAAATGACCAACGAGTCATATGTTCGCAACCACGACGTGATTGGAATGATCTTTTCAAAATTTAAGTCTGAGCCCTCCGTAATAAAAACATTTATTGTTTTGGATACGGATTCGAAGTTATGTATATTTAATTGTTTCTAACCGTTTATTCTTGACAGCTTGCAAAGATAAAGTCAAAGAAGGCAAATAACCCCTCGGAGATTATTTATTTTGTTGTTGTCATTTACTTTCTTAATTCAGCTTTATTTCATTCTGTATTGTAATATTATTGTACTCGTGAAATTATTGAAATGTTTAGAATAGGCAAACATAGAATTAATTAATAGGGTAGTCTAAAACTTGAAACCCATTGCTAGTTCATTTATTTTTAGGCTCGGTTAGTTTTAAAATTGTTAATCGCTAGTTCATCTATTTTTAGGCCCGTCGCCTATAAGAAATCACATTGCATACATCTTTATCAATTTTCATACGAATGCATATTTATAGTCTTTTTTAGCTTTACATGTATATTATTGTCATACAAATGCATGCTTGTACAAATGCATAATTTCATTAAATACTTGCAATATTATTTTTATACTTGTAAAACATGCACTTTTAACATAATAATTAACCTGAGTTTGATCGGATAACCGCAAGTTAGCGGATCTTAAAGGATGCCTAACCCCTTCTCTTTAGGATAATAAAGAACTCTTACTTAGAATCTCATTAGTTTCGTAGATCATAAAATTGGAGTTATTTTACAGTTTTTAGTTAGTATTTAGGTGCCCTAATTCACCTTAGAATAATTAGGTGGCGACTCCTCAAAGCAAGCATTTTTAACCGATCCAGAGGGAATCGACGCCATCGCGTCGCGAAGCCCGCAGGTCAAAATCGGGTGCGACACCTGCTGCTGCTGCTGGTGGGCCTGCCTGGTGGCTGGAGCATGGCCCAAAAGGCCAGTTGACCATGCAGGCTGCTGGAACTGGGCCCCTGCGTCGGATCTGGGCCTGCAGGCGAGGCCCAGTTCTGCTGGTTGGGCCAGACCTGCTGCTGTCCAGGCCACGGGAAGTAGGCAGTGTTTGGGACTAGCTGGTGATTTTTGTGGCCCTTGCCGCGACCCTTAACAGAGATTAAGTTTTTAATGATGTTAGGGGTGTATATGACGTGTTTTAGGGAGAAAGGTGGGTGTGGATGTTTGGTGTGTGTGTTACCGTAACCTTTAATTGGAATGTGATGACCATTGCCGACAGTAATAAATTGAGGACACTTTAACCGAAGTAGTTGAGATAAGTTACTTGACGATCGGGTGAGGTGAAATGTGGCTCTGGTGTCCATGTACCAATTTTCGTCGGGTTGTTGAAGGTTCACAGTTCTGAAGGCCTGGCCCAAGTCGGTGGGAGTCAGTCTTGGATCTTCTTCTTCTTCTTTGGGCCGAGACCAGTGGGTCTTTGGACCGAGACCAGGTGGGCTTCTTTCTTCTTTGGTGGGCTGCTTGGTGGGCTGAGCATGACCCAGGCGATCGACCATGCGAGTTCTTTGGGCTGAGGCCCTGCGATCGAGTATGGGCATGCAGGCGAGGCCCGATTTCTTTGGTTGGGCGGACCTGCTTTGTCGAACCACGCAAGTAGGCAGTGTTTGGGCCTGGCCGCTGATTTTTGTGGCCCTTGCCGCGACCCTTGCCTTTGTTATTATTGTCACGGCCTCTGCCGCCACGCCTCCGCCGCGGGACTGCTACTGCTAGTGGTCTTGTGGTGGTGGCGGGTTGGTGTTGGCCGCCGGTGTTTCCATCCCGTCAACGGCTAATGCCTTTTGATTATGTTCCTCTTGTTTAGCACGACAGGTTTCTTCCAACAATAGTTGTGACCGTGCCTTGGTGAAACTTGGTAGTGGGTCGGCATATTGAATCATCGTTGCAAGTGTATCGTATTCACCTTTCGGTAACCCAGCAACCAATTGAAGTACCATCTTGGTTTCAGAAACAGAATTCACGACGTTGGATAGTTGGTCGGCTATGAGTTTCAGTTGTTTGCAATATTCGGACATGTTGTTAAAATTCTCGAGACGCATATTGTTGAATTGCTCCTCCAAATACACGGCCCGAGTATTTTTATTATCCTGAAAGATTTCTTCCAACCGCACCCAAAGGTCACGTGCCGTAGCACCTGTTTTCATGATGGTACATCGCACAACAAGTCTTTTGAGATGGTGTCGTATATCCACTGTTTGACGATGGCGTCAAGGCTACACCATGTCGATTCGGCAATGTCGGTGGGACGAGGAACAGAGTCATCAATATGGTCGAGCACGTTGTACGCACATGCATGAATATAGAACAGTTCAGTCCACATAGAATATTGACAGTCTTCTTGATCAAGAATTATAGGGATAGAATTCTTGATGTTTGTAACGGCGAAGGTCGGATGAAAAGAAGACAATGATCATTGAGAGGGGTTGTCAAAAGTGCCAGTGGAGGAACCAGAATTTGTGGGGGAAGACATGGTGGCTGCCGGGTTGACCGTCGACCGAAGGGAAAATTCGATAGATGGGGGGGGGGGGTCGGCGGCTGATGGCGGCTGACTTTGAGAGAGAGGAGAGTAGGATTTAGGCTCTTGATACCATGTCATATAGAATAATTTTCCTTAGAAATTATTTTCATTATTCACAATATATATAGTTGTACAAAGGTTGATTCCTAATACAGTACGAATCCTAACTTACCTTAAATGGTTAATTCCTAATATAATAAGAATTTTAAGTTACTGTTACCTTAAATATACATCTATCATAATTACAAAATATACGGTGAATATTCGGAGAATATTCGCTAATACTAGCGACCTTATAATGCTTCCGGTACAATGCAAGAGCCTCCGGGGATACTTGTTGTTGACTCATTCTTTTTGCCACGTGTTACAACGGAATTCGTCGAACTGTATAATATAAATTTCACCCATACAGATCGATTAAAAGGAAGTTAATTAACCAAGTAATTACTAGAGAGCAGGGGCATGATTGTCGGTCCAGCATTGCAGGATGATAGTGTATTTGTTAACTAGTTCTGTCAACGATGCGAGTAGTGGGGTGATTTATATATTTAGAGGTTGTTAGTGCTCTATAATTGGAGAGATTAGGAAGAAACCTTTAATCATGTTGGAGATTGATGTAGTTGACTAATTGGGAAAGTGCTCATAGGGTCATGGGGGACATGTACTAAAAAGCTACTGTTGGTCGAATGTCACCTTTGACGGAAACTGAAAAAGGAGCTTTTTGGTGTGTTTAAAGATGCATCTTCCATGAGTTGAAATTGACATATATAATCCAGCTTCATTTCTTATTGCATTCTATCCTCCCATCATGGTTGCAGAGTTTACTTGTTATATAGGTTAATCAGATTGGATCTAATAAGAGATCAGGAGAAAATCAACGTACTCTAATTGTCTCAATTTGACCAGTTATAACTAAATTCTGTTGAAGCTTGAGAACGGAAAAGTGATAAAATTTCTGACTGATGAAGTGCAAAATTAGTTATGAAAGACTTAGTTATTCGTGTATTAGTTATTCTATTTTTTATTCTTTAAGATAATATATTATATTAATTCATAACTTAAGCACATTTTAACTATGTGAGATTGTAAAATAATAACCAAATACCATAATTGGTATGTTGAATTTTATATATACAAAGCAACTAAAAAACTAAACATGATATTAACTATGCTAGTTTTTGTTGAGAATATAATTAAAATATAAAAAATGTATTATTTCTAACGGCTTAAGCTTTTAGATGAGATGGTCATGCACTTTAATATGATATCAGAGCAGACAGAGATCTTGGAAACGAATCTCACCACCACCCATTATAAAAAAGAATTAGGTCCGACGTGAGGGTGCGTGTTGAGAATATAATTAAAATATATAAAGTATGTTCTCTCTAACCGCTTAAACTTTAAATGACATGATCACACACTTTAATAGTTTTAAATACATGAATTATTTTCTTTCTAACTAGCGATCAAAGGACCCCTTAGTTCCAGGAAACCATAGATTGATATCAGCGGAGAAGTGAAGACATTCCCAAGTTTTACTACAGAAAACACCTTCTAATATAATGGTGGTTAGCCACTTACCCTTTACTTATTTATAGTGAATAATTAAAATGGTAACAACAGACACATTAGGGGACATCACTTTTTTTTACATGAAAAAAGGTGAGAAGTAGAAAGGGGACCTCCCCCCCCCCCCCCTAGCTGTAGAAAAGTGTGGTATGCACATTGAGTAGGTATCGAGTGGTTTCCCATGTGAATTGAAGTTCATCTAATCTAACTCCCCCAACCAGACTCCCCATCACATCTTTTTTGCACTTCAATCATCCTCCTCCTTCAACAATTAATCACTTTATTTCATGTTATTTATTTCTTTGTTTCCTGTCAAAAAAATGAAATTCAGTACTCCTGCGTTTCAATTCATGTTATTGACATCAACTTTAAAAAAATAATTTTTTTATTTGACGTATGGTCTTAAACTAATTAAGTATATGTATTATGATTTAAATGTCTTTTAATTTTATAATTTTAAACATTTTATGTTGGATGTTGAAATTAAAAAATTGCTATATAATGTAAAGAGTGAAATTCCTATTAAAATATTTTTCTTTTGTTACACCTAAATTGAAACAGTAGGAATATTTCTTTTCCTTACTCCATGCACTACATGACGATTAAGTGATTGTTTAAGAGCTTGCCGACTATTTAAATGATGGTAACTTTACAAGATCGACTTTTTTTTTGAAGATTACAAGATAGACCTAAGCTTGGTTGGAAATTTGCCTTAAGTGGGGGTTGCGTCCACCCATATTTAATGACTTAAACACTAGGGTTCCGCATGTTGGAGGCTTTGTCTCTTCACACGTGCATAATCTACTAAGTGAGTAGATGACCGTAGGGCCAATGATCGTCAAATTTCGTTAAGAAATGAAAGAAATATTGGTCCACGAAGTAAGGTGTTTGAGGCATGAAAATATGGTGTGAGACAAATCTACTACATCGGTGGGAAAATGAAGAATTGTTCTTTTTATAAGCCTCAAAAATGGATAAGGGTTTGGGACCCCAAGGGGTAACCCATGTGTTTGAAGGAGGGAGGACCTAGGTGTGCTTGGATTCGAGGCTAGCCTCACGCGCGTCGCAGCCCATCCGGTCTAGGCTCGGATCTCGGGCTACTGGCTACTTCTAATATTATCTTTTGGACCCCAAACTGTAACAGTTTGGTCCCTGGAGTTTCAGGAAAGATAAAATTAGGAAGAAGAAGAAGACAGAAAGTATCTGTCTCTTGGGCTGGCTAGTTTTGGAACATTTAATCTCCATTACATGGCACTTGAATTCGGCCATTATTTGGCTGATTGTAACCCTTCAATAAGTGTCATTACATGGCTATTGAAAGTCATTAGTTGGCTAGTTGAGAGGTCATCCTCCTAAACACTATATATTGAGACCTTACTCTTATTTGAGGGCGGTAGAAAAAGGAGGAAACAGAAGAAAAAAAAAGAGCAGCAGAAACAGTAGAAAGAAAAGAACAAAAACTCTTCATTTTCCTCTAAATTTTCCATTCTTCAGCAAATCGTTTCATGTTTGTTTTCTTCGTCAGAATCAACCTATTTGCTTTGTATTGGGAGACTATTGCCCGCTAACGTAAAAGCATATATACGTGACAATCTTGTCTTAAAGACAGAGAGTCATCTCTCGACTCAGCCACAGTTGTAACAATCCAGATTTAGTGTTTCTTGATTTCAGGTTATCAAGATTCAAGACTCAACAAGCTTGCGGCAATTATAATCTTGGCAGTTTATTGATCCTTTCGAACACTTGTAATATTTATTTACTTCCCGTACTGCTTTGATTCCAACAATTATATCCAACAACCTTCACCATCACAATTTTTTCTCCGAAATTGCGTTTCTTTCACCAACTAGGACTGAAAGATGAATTCTCATTCTGTTCTATTATTACTGGAGTATTACTTAGACTTATATTTAGAATTAGAATACTTTACCATACCATATTTCTTTTCTATCTATTAGAAAAGATGGTTTCAACATGTTATCTTAATGTCAATAAATATTATAATCAAGGGTACTTTAGCCATTTAATCAATTAGTTGATAAGAATTTTTTCAGCCATGTATCCTTATGGAGTAGTTGATTTGTTTAATTAGCTACATGTCTTTATTTCTATAAGATGGATTTTCTAATCTTTAGTTAATTTTGTACTATGATAAAATGAGATATCACTAGCTATTTTGGTATTGAAAATTATGTAGAAATTTGTGAAGAGATTAGTGGGAGATTTATATTATGTGTGAATTATTTTTTCCCTTCATACTAACATGCAGATTTCTTAACTAATTAATTATATATATGTGAGTTTTACACACTTTATGAAAGCTCACATTGCTGGTCAACATAAAATTAGCTAATTTATGAAGCTCAAAATCAAAATTACTATCATTCATGATGAGGAAGAGAAAGGGAAGAAGATTTTAGAGTTAGTACGTAGGTGATGGAAAGAAATCAACTTTTGTACCATGTTTGACAATCATAGAACCTAGACAAAAAAAAAAAAAGAACCTAGAGAACTACCAATAATGTTGCTTATCTGATTTGATGATAACTTACATTTATCACTTGTTTTTATTGTATGCAATCTCATATAAAACTAAAGTTAAATAAAAAAAAACTTGAGTTTCAACTTTGGCAATATTGGTCTCGTACATGCTTACCTAGTATCTTTTATATAATATTCAAATATATAAAACTTATATTTAAGTAATTCAATAAATCAGTATGAAAAATTACATAATTTGACTCTCTTACTTGGAATTCATAATTTGAGAGAAGCAAGTTGATGAACGTTTACATCCTCTTTCTTCTTGCTTCTTAATCATACTCTGTGACCACCACTTTTCAGATGAGGTTAGTTATTGAGCATCTGCCAAAGTAGAAGGTTTTCCTGTCTTCTCCCTTCTTTTTTCTTTTTTTCTTTTTTTCTTTTTGTGTCACAAGAACAAGCGTGCATTTATTGTATAGTGGATTTTGTTTCATGTATTATGATTTATAATACATAGTAGATTATTTGCTATGTCAAAGTAATTGTTTTACGATAATAGAATATAGAATTGTAACGTGCGGGTATTGGAGAATACATGCATCATTTCTTTATTTTATAAAGAGAAAATATTTCTTTAAATTTATAGTCAAAATTTACTTTAGTAATTTAATTTTATAGGTATTTTTTTACTTCTTAAAATTACCAAGTCAAAATTGAATGTTGTTGAGCCACTCCTTTGTTTTATAATTTCGTAGAATACTAAAAATAATTCCATCTATTTCTCTTCTACCAAGATTGCAGAAATAAGATTTAGGTTGATTTCTAAATTACTTCTTGATATCCTTTGATTAATCCTTCAATCAAGAGCTTTCATCATCTTCCCATTTCCCCCGCAACAACAAAAAACAGTATAAACCCAATTGAAATAGTATAGGGTAATGGGGTTTTTAGCATCCAATTTTTTTGCAGCTGATATCAATGGAATCTGAGTAGTTCTTTCAAGTAACCAGTCTCTACAAATGGCGTTGATATTTTGACAATTTCCTTTGCATTTTTCACCATTCATCTCCTTCCATATCTCCATTGCAGTTTTTGCTATGCTCTCTTTCAGGTCTCATCGCCATATGAACACCTCAATATCAGTCTAATATCATCTAAATTGATACACCCACAAGCCGCTAGCAATACAAAGAGAAGAAAATTAATAGCCAAAAATAAAATGTAGTCAAATCATTTTTCCTATTGTTGATGACCTGAAAGAATGGTGAAGCATTCTAAATTGACTGGAAAAAGCTTGTGGTGTGGAGGAGCTAGAGGAGAATGTTTTGGAGGTGGTGAAAGAGATAGAGGGGGAAGAAGAAGAGAAAAGAAAGGGACAAATTAAAAAGGGGAAAAAAATTCAATATTAAGCGTATTTAATTGTATAATGACTAATTAGAAAATGACATATTGACAAGTTAGTCAGTTTTAAACATTATTTTTTCGTCTTACACGCACACTTTTTTTGTCAAGTCATCTCTTACGGAGGTATAGATTACACTTTGAACGAGATTAGATGGGTAAAAAAATGTTCATAAACTGAATTTGAAGACAAGTTTAGAGGAAATTTTATGTATTTTCTCTTTTTAAAATGCAACAAGCTCACAGCTCTTATTAACTGCTTAATGCTAGTGTAGGAAGGGGCATGTAATGGAAATTGACAATTTGACGCTAAAAGGAGTAATTTCATTAACAAGGCTTTATTTGGAATTACTATGAAGTCTATGGTTGCATCAACATCTTACGTTCAAAGCACAAACGATTAAATTGGTCAAATTGTAAACTGCAAATTGAAAGAAGTTAATTGGAGAAATTACCTGATTCACTAATTTTTTGTACATCCTCTACATTAATGACATAGTTCAAAAGCATTCATAAAGTTAGCTAATAAGTTAATTGGTGTTTACTGCGTGAAATATTACCAGTAGAGTAATTGAATAATTTCAAATTTATTTTCTATTTATAGAAAGCGCAATTAATTTGTCCCCAAATATGATGTTTAAAAAATCAGAATTAGAATCTGAATGTACAAGTTCAAATTAATGAATTATGTAACGTCACATAATTGAATATTCAACGGCATCCGAAGGAGCTTGTGAATGTTTGAACGACTGCTATGTTTCAATGATTTGAATTAGATGCTCATTTTCTTTACACTGTACTAGATCACACTCGTAAATTCCATTAAAATCTTTCGCTCATTGTAATATGATTTGGGTTGAATTCGTACAAATTACTTGTTGAGTTTCTCTCCTTTTTTCTGTGCCAGCCATGTAATTAAAAGAAAAGTTACCACTAAAGAATGTGGTAAGATATGAGATATCTTCATCTTTTTAATAATCATCGTATTCGAGCTGAGTTATTATATTAGTTTCCCTGTTCATTTTTTACCTCCCACCATCACATATATATATATATATATATCAGATAACACATGAAATAACAGGAAATATCAATTAGTATTTTTAATTATGCTGAGAATTGAATCTGAAACATCATGATTCTCAATTCAATTCATTAATCACAATGCCAAAGCGGGAGGGATTTTTCTTTAAACCGACTATACATCTAAATTAGTGGGATTAATAAATTCATCGTGATACCAAAAAAATGTAAAGAAATAAGTTTACAAAAAGGTAATGTCTGTGTCTTCCATTAGTATGACTTTACTCTCTATTTGTTCAGTAACTCTCACAGCCCTTACCACACGGCCAAACCAAAGCAGACGTAATCAAGTAGAGTACTGTACATTCTATTTCCTATATCAACGCCGCATTTACAATCCATAATCAGACAACTTTTCTTTTCTCTTTTGCTTTACACTAAAATAGGAACATAGTCACATATTCATTCTCTTCTTCCCCATTTCTTCTCCATCTTCCATCCACTAATCTCTAACTTCTCCTATGGAGAAGAAAATGCCTGATCTGTGCTTGTCAGAAAACACTTGTCAAATTATCAGTGTCCTTATCTCTGAGTTAACTCTCTTGTGTGTAAACTTCATTCTCTCTCACCCTCTTTACTTCTCTTACTTCATTTTCTTCTCTCCTTACGTTCTTAAACTCATATCTTTTCTCTCCCCTCTCTTCATCACCACTTCCCTTTTGCTCCTTGCCCTTTTCACCACCATCTCTCCTGGTTTCATCAACTGTAAAAGTTCTGATCAGTCAGATAAGGTTAGTGTTCTTTTCTCTGTATATCATGCTGTACTGGACATGTTGAAGTCATATGAGGGTGATGGTAAAGAATTCGATCATTTGGAGGACTTTGAAGTTTACAAGATTGTGTTTCAAGAAACCCCAATTGAGTTCTTCGACTATACAAGTGAAAATTCAGTTCTTGATTCTTCAGTTCAAGAAAAAGACACTGCTGCTTCCAGAGTTGATCATGAAAATACATTGGAAGAGTTGTTGATAGAGATGGATGAGTTTGAAAGGAAAACTTGGAGTGATAATGTGGAAAGGAAGAAAATTGAGGCATTGGGCATGAAGGTCGATAAAGTTGTTGAAAAACAACAAAAAGAAGAAACGATGATAATGGGAAATGGATCCAAGGAGGTGGTTACTGTTGATAAAGTGAAAAAGGCACATTCTTCGAATTTTGGAGAAAATCTTGATTGCAACAACTCTAATAATAATAATCTGGGGAGTTATGGATCTATGAGGAAAGAAAAAGAATGGACAAGGACATTGGCATGCAAACTTTATGAAGAAAGGCACAATGCTAGTTGTGGTGAAGGAATGGATTTATTGTGGGAAACTTATGAATTAGACTCATCAGGAAAGAGCAGGGTTATGAAAAGGGATAACAATACAAAGAAGAAGAATATGAAGAAGAAAGGAGAATCCAAGAGGTATGAAGAAGAAGATGATGATGAAGAAGATATGAATGAACAGTTGTGTTGCTTACAGGCTCTAAAATTCTCAGCTGGAAAGATGAATTTAGGAATGGGAAGGCCTAATCTTGTTAAGTTTTCCAAAGCAATTAGAGGGTTTGGATGGCTCACCAAGAAAAACAAGGTCCATTGTGGAGATAGATTTTAGTATGCTCATATCCATGGAGTAATTTAAGTAGATGTTTGTAGTAGTATTATACTATGTTTTCCAAGAAATTAGACTACTTAACAAGTAAATACTTTTTTTGTTGTAGTTCTTTAGTTATGTAGCTATGGTACAACAATTAATCAAAGTTCCTATCTCATTATCCATGATACTTCTGATATTGTTTTGTTGATAAAGCTTCTAATTTCTTTCTGAGTTTGTTCTGTTGAATATCCTTTAGGCATGCTTGATGGATTGATGTGTTCCCCCTTTGCCTAACCTTTGGCAAAAATGAGATTCTGAATATCACCAGATGATGACACTGTTTTTGTGGTCACATCTGTCTATATAAGGGAAAAGTTTCACTCTGCTGCTGCTTGTACATTACTTTTGCTTTCTCACTGCTTCAGCAGTTCTCACTTTTGAGTAAGAGTGGCCAGTGGGCCGGGCTCGGGTCTGGCGGGCCGGGTCCGGCGGGGTAGGGTTCGGGGTCGGCGGGTTCTGGCGGGGTCGGGTCTGGCGGGACTGGAGCAAGTCCCGTCCCGATCCCGATCCCGTCGGTGTCGGGTCGGGGCGGGGTACGGCGGGTTTTCCTTCTTTTTTTTTTTAAATAATATATGTGTAAAAAAAACTCAATAAACAAAACAAGATAGTGTAATAAAAACATCCCAATGTTGTTTTTGTGCCTCTTATATTATTTAATAGACATGATTTTTTTGTAATACAAATACAATTGTCTAAAATCTAAATTGCAACTTTGTGGTGTTGTCCAAAAGTTGCAAATTACATAATAAAATTGCAATTAAAAAATTACATTCTCAAAAAAAGTTGTTCTAATTGCTTGATAATTTCTTGTGGTTCTTCGGTTGGAATTGGTATTTGTTGGTCAAATTGATCCACGTCGCTTCCACCACCTTCGAATAAGATTTCGTTGTAGTTTTCGTCTTCTTCTTCGTTGATCTCCGGTTGACCGCACCTTCTCCGCTCCGCTCGTATCCAATCTCTGAATAATACTGCAATTTCCAAGCTGTCTCCGGCTAATGAGTGTCTGTGGTCTCCTATTTGATATCTGCCTGCAGAAAAAGCGCTTTCAGACGCAGTTGACGACGCTTGAATGTTTAAAACATCTCGAGCCATCAATGAAAGTGTCGGAAAGGTCTTCTCATTCCCCCTTCAGTATTTCAGCAAGTCTTCATGTCCATCTTCATTGATAACTTCTTGATACGGTACAGAACCCTGCAAAACAAAAATATCCAACTCGCTAATTTGGTTAGTAGTAGAGGTACGGCCGCACATTCTATTTCTGAGGCTTTCAATACTAGCCGCAGAAACAGCATGTCTTTTGTGAGGTTGTGTTGAAGATGAAGAAGATGGTATGGAAGCCGGTAAGTTACTAGCATTTTCTTGTTGATAAAATCTATATATATTTTTGCATTTGTGTTCTACGCTAGACAACACTTCTTCTTTAGTTTGTTCAATAGGTGGTGGGTGATTTAGATTTTTTGACTTGGAGGTGGTAGTACTTCTATACAATCGTAAGTAGTTTCAATTAGTGATTTAGTACAGTCTATTTTAATAGTAGGATTTAATACAGAACCAATAATATAAATAGAGGGAATAGGAATAAAATATTTTTTTATTTTGAGAAATATTTTTTTAATAGCTGCCTTATAAGCTGGTTTTTCCATATATTCACTAAGTAATAAAAATATTAGAGTTATATAAAATAACATAGTTGAAATAGTAGGATAATATATACCGGAAAATTCTTTTGTTGCTTGAAAAAATTTCTCTAAAAATACAATAAGTTCGGAAATTTTTTTTCAATCACTATCTAAAATCATATCAGCTGGCTTTTTATTATGAGAGTTAAAAAATAAAGTTATAGGTAATTTATAGTCATAAGCAACAAGTAGTTGCTCGTATAAAGAATTCCACCTAGTGGATACTTCTTGTGGAATTTTTCTATAAGGTAGTCCACAATCGTGACAAATTTTTTTATATTCTTTTCTACGTTGTACTTTATTACTTTTAAAAATAAAGTTTATAGCAAATTGTATTTTACTAAGAATGTCTTCAAAAAGTGATAGACCATCCTTTACAATTAAGTTATATATATGGCACGCGCATTTTATATGAAAATGGTCTGGAAAAGATGGAGTTAAACTATTTTTAAAATTGTAATTGCGTAATTGTTATTAGAAGCGTTATCTAATGTAATAGTCATAATTTTATCGGTAATTCCGTAGTAATCGCACACTTGATAAATATTTTCTGCAATAAAAGTACCAGTGTGCCTATCATCTATATATCTATACGCTAAAATACATTTTTGCATAGACCATTTATAATCTATCCAATGACAACTTACGATTAAATAATCATGGCCGTTAGTACTATGACCTATATCAGACGTGATAGATACTTTGCCATTAAAATGATATAATGAAAAACGTAAATATTGTTGATATTCATGCGCGAATTTAAATACACCTCTCTTAACAGTTGATCTAGGAAAACCGTTAAAAGCAGGATTATATATATCTCTAATGTAATGAATAAAACCGGGAGATGAAGGAAATGAAAAAGGCAAACCCTCCACAGCAACTAATTTTGATATTGCTTCTCTATCTCTATGTTTATTGTATTTAGAGCCTACAATTCCCCCCGTCATAGGGTTAATTTGACCCTGTACTTGGTCCGGGATAGTATCAGTATGTGAACCTTGTCCCGATGGAGCGGGCGTTTGCGCACCCGGTTTTGAAGCCTGGTATTGGGCATACCTAGCTGGATGAGCACTTACTACGTGTCTAATTAAACCCCCCGTCCCACCGTGACCTTTTTCAGTTTTAAATTTTAAAATATTTTTACAAATTTTATATATGGCTACTTGATTCTTTACGTCCCTATCAAAAAATGTCCATGCATCTGATTTTAATGGTCGTTTTGCTGGACCTCGTCTCATACTAGGGGGAATATGAGGTATTTCAGTTGAAGGTGCACTAGTGGGTGTGTTGTCATCAACATTAATGGGTGTATCATCTAGATCATCGTCTAAATTAAAGTCTTATTGAGTTCCAGAAAATAGCTCCTGCTCTAAATCTAATGGTATTGTAGGAAAATGTTGAGTATCAACAAAATCATCCTGTGTAGGAATAAGATGACTAGAAGAAGTACCCTTGCCCTGGTTGCCCCTACTACAAGAAGCACCCTTACCCTTACCCTTAAACATACCTTTTAATCCTTCCATTTTAATTATGATAATAAATAATTAAAGACAATAAAATTAAGTGCGCTAAATAAAATAAACAGACAATAATAATTTAATGAAGGAACGAATGTACCCAAGCATGACGTAACGTCGACGTGTAATCAAGAGGTTGAAAATTGAAACTTTGCTCGATGGAAGATCCTCAAGCTAGTTGCCAACTTCACTCCCAATTCCCAAATGAATAAATAAAATTGAATATTTAGCAAACAATGTAGACTTGTAGAGAGATATATTTAGAAATTAGAGAGATTGTAGGAAGATTTGTGAGAAAGATGAAGAGAAAATGAGTTATTTATAGTTGGAAAATTGGGTTAAAGTGTAAATATAATAACTTATGGGTTAAAAATAAATATTAAGGGGTACGGGGGTTGGGGGGCCTAAAATGGCCGTTGGCCAACGGCCATAATCTAAAATGGTCGTTGGTGCAACGGTCATTTTTGCAAAGGGGGAAAAGGTCGGGGTCGGGCTCGGGACGAGGTCGGGGCGGGGTCGGGGCGGGCGGGCCTGCTCGGGTCTCGCGGGACAAGACATCGTCCCGTCCCGAGTTCGAGGCCCGCCCCCGTTATTTTTATTTTATTTTTTTTGGCGGGACCGGGTCGGGCCATCCCGACCCACTGGCCAGCCCTACTTTTGAGAGATAAGTAAAAATTGGAGTACATATGGATTTGGGAGAAGGTAGATTCCACTTCTCTCTCAAAGCTCTATATCAGTATTGTCAAAGTGCTCTTAAAGCGAGCTTAAGCCTTGAAGTGAGGTCCAAAACTGTTGAGCATTTTGTCTCGCTTAATGTGGGCTTCAATACTGTCATCAAGGTCTAAGTCATACTTTTCTTTGCTAATGAGCGTCTATTGAAGAGTGTACGCGCCCATTTTCGACCTCGCTCGGGTCAAAGCGGAGCGCGGACGTGTCCGGGGGATTCCTGGGTAAAGGATTGAGGAGTCGCCACCTAATTATTTTTACGGTGAATTAGGACACCTAAATATTTAAACTAAGTGCTGCAGTGTAAACTCCAATTTTAAGGTCTGCGAAACTAGTGAGATTCTAGGTAAGGGTTCTTTATTATCCTAAAGGGAAGGGATTAGGCATCCTTTAAGATCCGCTAACTTGCGGTTATCCGGTAAAACTCAGGTTAATTATTGCTAGAAAAATACACGTTTTACAAATATAATAGATAAAAGATGTTTGCAAATATGATGCATTTTATACAAGTAAATATGATGCATTTTATACAAGTACGTATTCGGATGACATAAAAGAAAGATACATGTAAAAATTTTTAGAAAAACATGCATTTGTGACAATAAATTCTTTATAATGCCAAAGAAGCGAATCTTTGGGAATCACGAAATTGTAAATTAACGAAAGATAAACTTATTCGGTATGATTAATAAAGCAAATAAAAGATGACAAAAGTTGTTTTGAAAATCTTGAATTCGCGTGACGAGCCTAAAATAAATAAACTAGCGAAGGATTTCTAAGTTTGCGAGCCTACAAATAAATAAGCTAGCGACGGGTTTCAAATCTTAAACTACCCTATGAATAAATCCTAAGTTTGCCTATTCTAAGCATTTCAATAATTACATAAGTGCGATAAATAATATTACAATACAAAGCGAAATAAAAGCTGAATTAAAGAAAGAAATAACAATAAATAAACTCCGAGGAATATTTGTCGTTATTTTACTTTAATCCTATAAGTCGCCAAGAACAAACGGTTAGAAACATTTAAATACAAATAACTTCATATCCGTATTCAAAAGCAGTGAATGTTTTGATCGCGGAGAGGGCTCAGACTTAAATTTTGAAAAGATCATTCCAATCTCGTCGTGGTTGCAAACATATGATTAATGTAGTTTATTTTTGATTGCCTGGCCTACTAACCGTGTTGGTCTCTCGGGTGAAATAGAAAAGATCACTATAATCACGTCGTGGCTGCGAATATATAACTTGTTGGTTATTTTAGTCACCTCGCCTACTAAACATGTTGATCTCGGATAAAAGGTTTAAGTCTTCATCCTTGCCCGTGAAGTTATATTTCCGTCTTTGCAACCGTAGGCCTCAAAATCGACGGATATTTTTCATCGGCCAGTGTAGTATCGTGTTCAAATCAGCAAAATTTTAAATCGAACAAACAGCAGCGATAGCGATAATGAGCGTAAAAACAAGAGTAAAAACAATTTCCAAAAGACGCGGTGTTTAATTTAAAAGCGAGAAAGCGAAGAATCGGATATTTTAATCTTTGAAACAAAGGATCAAACAGAAAGCAATATCTGAAAAGTGCGGTGTTTATTTTAAAACAAGAAGAACGGTAAAGACAAGAAATGAATCAAATCGAGCAAAGGAATCAAAACAGAAAAAACAGAGTTAAAGCGATCAAGTTCAAGAAACAAAGAAAGAAATGGGTTTTAAAATAACGCAATAATGGGCTGGAAACGCAGAAGCGATGGGTAATCAAACGGGAGCAAATCAAATGTAAAAACAAATACCAACAGACGGTATTTATTCAAAACAAGAAAAGCAGAAAGTCGAAATATTGCGGTTGTCCAGCGATTTTAAACCAAATTGTTTTTGAGAAAACAAAGAAGAATTGGGTTTTAAAAATAACGCATGAGTGGGTTAGAAACGCGAAGCGATGGGCTGTCCAACACCTAAAGTAGCGTGCTTTAGCCAAGAAAACAAGCGAGAATTGTGTTGAAAACACAGCAGTTGATAAGACATCAAATGGGCTCAAAATGCAAGATAAAATGTTTCGAAAAGAAGTGTAAATGGTCCAGATTGCGGCAATTGTGGCGCGACAAACGCAGCAGCGAATAATGGCTCAAAAGTGCAATGATCAGCCCAAGTATTGCAAAGAATCGCGCCTCGTAATCAAGAACCAAAATGCAACAAAATCCATAACTAGAATTATTTAAAGATGACATATATCCCGAATCTCAAGGTGCAGCTGGATACCACAACTATTGGTAGCACAGCAAAGACATAAAGGGAGAGGTAAACTTAAAGACCAGTCACTCTAAACTTCAAAATTTGAAAGATAAGAAGACAAAGAGGGGGGCTACCACCATTCATTTCCGATGCCGCAACAAGATTCAAAAGGCTTCTTGAACCTTGGGCATGGCAGGCTATCGAAGAAGGCTAAACCCAACCCGAAGCTTGTCTTGGCTTTCAACCAACATATTAAGATAATAGGACAGTTCTGACAAGGCAACTATGAAAGAAAACATTCGGCAATAAACATAGAATGCAGACATGGGCAGTTTTATAACACGACACAAACTGGTTCAAATACGCGCGAAATGCTAATACATATATCATTCATCAAGTTAGTAAACATAGCATGATATA
Source organism: Anisodus acutangulus (assembly GCA_029783415.1). Classification (NCBI taxonomy): domain Eukaryota; kingdom Viridiplantae; phylum Streptophyta; class Magnoliopsida; order Solanales; family Solanaceae; genus Anisodus; species Anisodus acutangulus. The sequence goes on from CM056495.1 coordinate 13,787,384, forward strand.
AGATAACTTAAAAGACTTTATATGATATATGTAGGCACTTAGCACTTCAACAAAGTTGATGCATCGGTCAAATGGTAATTAACTATCCAAAAGATGATATTATTTAGACACAGAATTGTCTAATCTGGGCCAAAAAAAAAAAATGCATATATTATTAAGGTAAGCAACGTACATTAATAATATGCTCTAAGGACTTTCATGCTAGCACAAGGATCAAGCTTACGCTAAGATCAGCAAAAATGGGTGCATAATCAGCTCAAGATTGACATGGAAGATAAACAAACAGAGATTTACATGGCCATGTGGAAACAACATCTTAAGTATGCAGAACCACAAGCATTAAATAATTATTACAGACCCAGATAAAAATAACGAAAATAAAGAATAACAATGGAAGGAAACTAAAGCGGATGACGATGTCGTCTCGCCCTATTTGTTTGGGAATCCCGAGGCCGAAGAATGCAAGGATTGTGGATGCGGGTCTTAATTTTAGACGAAGTCATGATGAGTCTCATAACGAGACTCTTCGTTACTCCCGATGCATTTCATGTAAAATGAAAGAAAAGTAAAGGATTGGTAAAATTTAATTTAATAGTTGGCAGGACAAGGAATGAAAAAAAAATGAATGGAAAGATAACTGTCGACAACCTTCTTAAACCAACACAGAGGGTTCATGCTTTCAATCAAAAGTAAAAAAAAGGGAAGTCTCGATATTTTCCAGATTTCACAGAAAACTAACAAGGGAAGGAATCAATCCAAAACAACTATAGCACCTTAACATATATCAAGGAGACTAGACAATAGTGACACATCGAATCTTGGATCATTTCCAACCTATCTCATGTTTAACAATTTGTTTTATGTAAAATACTAGGCATTCTCACATAGACAGATTCATACAGCTATAGAAACAAACACAATAATCCTAAATAGATAATTTTAAGCATGTGTGCACAACCAAAGAATGTATCAAGGCATTCTTACTCCTACACATGTACTACTCAAGCCATTTGCTAGATTTATCCATTTATAGTTAGATAATTTCAATACTAAATTATTCCGTATCCATGTCTTACTACATGAAGCCCTTCATTATTATTCAAGTGTGAATGCAACAGAGGCTACAACTTGATATGACACAAGTAAATCAGAAGTATATCATGCTAATGCAGATGTTGATTCAATCATTCAATATACAAAGCATGTGTGTAACCATTTCAAGAGACATATAAGATAATACAAATGGGAAATAAACACTTAGAGGTTCGGATGAGCAGAGTCTCTTATGTATGAGCTAAACCTTATCACAATATTCATTAGGCATAGTAAATATTGACACCTCAAAACAGAGTGTATATAATCAAGTTGATGATCAAGCATATGACAAGTCAACTAGCTTAGCATATCACACTAATAAGCAACTAATACCCTAAAAGAAGTGAATAAGTTAAGGGACTCGGCAAGATAAAACATGGTTCAATATTATCTACGCCTAGCATAATCAACAAGTAACCAGAGAAAACATCCACACAACACAATACTTTTTCCACCTCTCACTTTCACTACTCCAAACTCATACACATAGATTTACAAGCATATCGATAAATTATCAATGCTGAACCTATATTATACTACTCATTTGATCATAGAGACACGCAAAAACAGGCCACAATAATATATTCAGACCTTAACTACCACAAATCATGATCTTTAAAGTAAAACAAGCGTCACATGTATCCCTATACTAATCACGAACTAATCTACATTATAATTTCACTAAGTAAATACTAAAACAAACACACAGCATAAATTACAAAAAGACAGAGAGGGATAAACCCTTACCTTCTCCGGGCAGCGACCGATGCGTCGTTTCGAATCGTCGACCCGCTCAGAGAAGTTATTGTTTGGAAATCTGATCTTTTGTCGATTTTGGAATGCTGATTTTGGATGCTGACTTTTCTGTTTCTGATATTTGACCCGACCCGGAAGTGACCCGACCCGGAATCAAAAGAAAACAGTTGGAAAGAACAAAAATTCCAGATTTTTTTAACACCACAAACCAATAATTTCAACCTATATTTCGGAATTTTTAAGTTGAAGAACACATGCAAGAACAAACAACTCTTAAGCAGATTTCGGATTGTTTCTTTTTCAGTGAAGAACAACACCAACAAAATATAATGCCAAACCTTTAAAGGAGATTTCCGACTTCTTAAATTTCGGACCTAAAAATGACCCGAAAATTCTCAGAATCGACCCCAAAGACCAGATTTTCGGACCCAAAAAATGAAGAACAAGGGGGGGTATTTAGGTACTCACCCCAACGTTCAAACCCCCTCATACCCCCTTAAAACGAATTCGAATTTCAAAATAAAGGGGGAACAAAAATCTGATTTTGGGGCGCGATTTCTTGGGGCATGTGTTCGGCGGTGTCAGGGTAGGGTGGTGGCATGGCGAAGTGGCGGGGGTAGGGGTCTTGGCGACGTAGAGGCGGGTGTAGGGTGTCTTGGCGACTTGGGGGTTGGGTTTTAGGTTTTCGATTTTTGGTTTTTGATTTGGGGGTGTTTTGGTTTAAAAGGGGCAAATGGGCTGGTGGAGTTACTGGTCGGGTGAGGGAGTGGGCTGGTCCTGGAATTGGTTTGGGCCGACGAAAATGGGGATTTAATTGGGGAGTTTGGGCTTGTGGTGTTGGGTTTAATTGTTTTGGGTTTGGGTATAAGGGAATTTAATTGGGGAGTTTTGGGCTTGGATGAAAAAATGGGTTTTAATTTAGGTTGGGTAGAAATTGTATTGGGTTAGGAAATAAAAATGGGTTAGGAATTGAAAAATATAAAAGGGGTTTAATATTAAAGATATTATATATATATATATATTTTGTAAAAGATGTGAATTATTTAAAATAACATAACAATGTGATAATAAAATATAATTTTTGCGAAATGCTTAATGCTTAATAAAAGGGAAATGCGATGCAATTTTGCGATAATAAAATAATATAGCATTTCGGATAAAAATGCAAATGATATAAAATATGCGAATAATAATAATAATATGAAGATACACACATGTATGCCTATATTTTAAAATTATTTTAAAAGTGTCAAAAATATTAAAAATTACGAATAAAATCATAAAAGATGAGACAAAATTGGGTGTCAACAAAGAGGAGACACAAACAATTGATATTTCACTTTATCGTGAAAAAAATTCAATTTTTTTGTCCATATATTTGTTATTCATGCTTATTATTACTGTTAGAATATTGTGTAAATAATATTATTATTATGTATTAATGTAGTATCATTTTATATATGGTAAGTAGTAAAATGTTAATTAGGTAGAAGATTACTAGGGATTGATTAGGAAAATTAGGCATGATTTACTCTTCTACCTTCAATGTATATGGTGTACATATTGTTCCCTTTTAGGATGAATATATTGAGGAAAATATTTTCAAAGTCTTACATAGTGTCAAGAGCTTAAGGAAAGATCCAAAATAATTTTATTTTCTTTCAAATTTTCGGGCCTCTTCCTCCCTAGAACCCTAGTTGACCGAAAAAATTTCATTTTTTTTCTTACTCCACTATTGATTATCCTTCATCACAACCAATTATGTCTGAAACCAAATCATCCTTTCACTCTGCCCTTGTTGTCTCAAACATCAAAACACATGTTTCCATCAAACTAGAAATGGAAATCGTTCATTATGCGATTTGGGCGGAATTATTCAAAATATGTTGTCGTGCTCACAAAGTTCTTCATCATATAATTCCTCTAAAAGATGGAAAAGGGAAAGACGTAACAAACGATGCAGACAGGGAATTGTGGGATACACTTGATGCCACAGTCCTTGGTTGGATTTATGCAACAATCTGCACTGACTTGTTGCATACGATAATGGAACCGGATTCAACAGCCATGATGGCTTGGGAACACTTGCGAGATATCTTTCAAGATAACCAAAACTCTCGTGTTGTTACATTAGAACAAGAGTTCTCAACCATTGACATGGCGGATTTTTCTATTGTTTCTACATATTGTCAACGACTCAAAGTGTTAGCCGATCAATTAAGAAACGTTGGTTCACCGGTTACTAATAACCGGTTAGTCTTACAATTGGTCGCCGGTCTCACCGATGCGTATAGCGGCATGGGAACTCTAATCCATCAAAGTAATCATCTACCACAATTTTATCAAGCAAGGTCCATGCTTGTGCTTGAAGAGTCGGGCTTGGTGAAAAAGGCCTCAACTACTTCAAATTCCACCATGATTGCCACTTCTTCAAATGATGGTAATTATTTTGATCCTTCTCAACAAAATAAGGGATAAAAAGGACGTAATAACAATAAAAATAAGGGTGGAAATCGAGGAAATCACAAAGGTGGAGGCCACCGAAAATCCGGTGGCGGCGGTAACGGCGGCAACACCAACTCCCAGTGGGGACAAAGTGGCGCAACACGACAAATAGGGTGGGCGGATGGACAAAGACAAAGACATGGCGGCAGGGGTGGTGGTCAGTGGCAACAGCCCAACGGCTAGCAGTGGCCATGGGATATACTACCCAGCCCAAATTTCAACAGTAATTGGGCCAGCAGCCCCAAAGGCTCATCGCCACCTCAAAGAAACAACCAATATTTTCCAGTGAATTGGCAACAGCAGCAACAGGCCCAGCAGGCCCATTTCGCTAGGTCTGTTAACACAGGCAGTGGCAGTGGGCCTTAGCCGACCCAGTGGCATGAGGCCCATTCAACAAGGGCCCACCCCACGGAAATTAAGTCTTCCATGCACACTCTTGGACTTAATCCACCGGATTTAAATTGCTATATGGACTCCTGAGCGACGTCTCATATGACGTCCTCCCAAGGTAATCTCGCTTCCTATTTTAATTTGAGCAATGATAATGGAATAATTGTCGGAAATGGCCATTCAATTCCAATTAAAGGTTATGGTTCTAGCAAATTGTCACCACCAAACCCACCACTAATTTTAAAGAATGTCCTTCATGCTCCCAAATTAATCAAAAACTTGGTTTATGTTAGAAAGTTTACAACTGATAATTGGGTATCTGTTCGTTTTGACCCCTTTGGATTTCTCGTGCATGATTTTCAGACGGGGAAGCTTCTCATGAGATGTGATAGCAAGGGGGAGCTCTATCCAATAAATCTGTCAATACAACAATCCAAGTTTCCATCTGTTTTTGTAGCCTTGGCACCATCTTTATGGCACCAACTCTTGGGACACCCGGGAGAGGCTGTTTTGGCCTCTCTTAAACAAAATAATTTTATTTTTTGTACCCAAACACGGACTCTAAATAAGTGTCATTCTTGCACACTTGGTAAACATGTTAAGTTGCCATTTATTTCCTCTACTTCATGCACCCTTTTGCCATTTGATATTTTACATTGTGATATTTGGACATCACCCGTTTTGAGTTCTTCTGGTCATAGTTATTATTTTTCTCATACTTATTGACTACTCTAATTATTTGTGGACATTCCCTTTGTCGAAAAAATCACAAGTGTTTTCCACTTTTCTCACATTTAGAGCATTCATCCGAACTCAATTTGAACGTGATATCAAAAATATTCAATGTGACAATGGGAGGGAGTTTGACAATAAACAGTTTTGGGATTTTTTTCAAAATAAATTGTCTTAATTTTCGTCTGTCTTGTCCTCATACTTCATCACAAAATGGGAAGGCAAAACGCAAAATTAGAACCATAAACAATATTGTTAGAATATCTCTTTCTCATGCTTCACTTCCCCCTGTATTTTGGCATCATGCACTCCAAATGGCCACTCACCTGTTGAATATCCTTCCTCATAAAAACCTATCTTACCAAGCTCCTCTAAAATGCTTTATTTACGAGAGCTCTCATATCATCACTTAAGAGTGTTTGGTTGTCTTTGCTATCCCCTCTTTCCATCCACCACAATCACAAAACACCAAGTCCGATCTACTCCATATCTTTTCTTGGGATATACTATGAATCATCGCGGTTACAAATGTTACGACATTTCTTCCAAAAGAATATTTATAAGTCGTCATGTAATCTTTGATGAAATAATTTTTCCATTTGCTAAGATACAAGCCACCGGAACTCATACCTATGATTTTTTGGATGATGATAAGCTTTCGTATCTAACACATTTTTTTCACAGCTCGGTACCCATTGTTAGTGTTGAAAACCATAATTCAAGCCCATTGGACCAAAGTTCGATAGCCTAACTGACTGACATTTCAATGCAGCAGCTTGGGCCTTCGGTTCCGAGGCCTATGCCCACTGCATCACCATCTGCCCGGTCCAGTAGGTTAGGCCAGTCTACCGCTATCGGCCCAATTCCAGCCTCAACAACACAGTCCACTAGACCATCGATTCCTCACCCCTCGATCAGTGGCGTCCAGTCCACTGGCCCAACGAATCATCCGGTCACCCGTAGTCAACATAGAATTATAAAACCCAATACCAAATATAGTCTTCACACCCAGGTCTCAAAATCACCTTTACCTCGTAACCCAGTGTTTGCTCTAAAAGACCCGAATTGGAAAATGGACATGGATGATGAATATCATGCTCTAATTACAAATAGGACATGGGATTAAGTACCTCGTCCATCTAATGCTAATATAATTCGATCTATGTGGATTTTCAGCCATAAAGAAAAATCTGATGGAACTTTTGAGCGGTATAAAGCCCGTCTTGTAGGTGATGGGAAGACACAACAGGTTGGTATAGATTGCGGGGAGACATTCAGTCTAGTGGTCAAACCAGCAACTATTAGAACAGTTCTCAGCCTGTCTCTCTCAAAATGATGGCCACTTCATCAATTGGATATCAAAAATACCTTCCTACATAGACACCTCAATGAAACAGTTTACATGCACCAACCGTTGTGATACAGAGATCCTAAATATCCCAACCATGTGTGTTTGCTCAAAAAATCATTATATGGCCTAAAGCAAGCCCCCAGGGCTTGGTATAAGCGGTTTGCAGACTTTGTGTCACACATGGGTTTTTCGCACAGCCGTTCAGATAATTCTCTGTTTATTTATCATCAGGGTAATCATACTGCTTATCTTCTTCTATATGTGGATGATATTATCCTAACAACATATTCAGACTCTCTTCGCAAGAGTATCATGTCACAACTTAGTTCTGAATTTGCTATGAAATATCTTGGCCCACTACACTACTTTCTAGGAATTGCTGTGACAAGACATACATGTGGATTATTTCTCTCCCAGAATAAGTATGGATTGGAAATCGTGTAACGGGCTGGAATGTCCTTCTGCAAACTATCGGCAACTCCGGTCGACACAAAGTCTAAATTGAGTGTCATCTCTAGCAAACCCTTTGCCGATCCAACGTTATACCACAACCTAGCAGGAGCTTTACAGTATCTCACATTCACCAGGCCAGATATTACCTATGCAGTGCAACAAGTATGTCTATTCATGCATAATCCAATGGAGGAACATATGCATGCTCTGAAATGCATTGTGTGATATATTCAGGGCACTCTGGAGTATGGATTACATCTATACCCGTCCTCTGTTTCCAAACTTGTAACTTACACTGATCCAGACTGGGCAGGATGTCCAGACACAAGACGATCCACCTCCGGGTATTGCGTCTTCCTCGGTGACAATTTAATCTCATGGTCCTCAACAAGGCAAGCCATTGTATCACGCTCAAGTGGTGAAGCAGAATATCGTGTTGTGGCCAATGTTGTATCTGACTCGTGTTGGATTAGGAACCTGTTACTTGAACTTCATTGCCCAATTTCGACAGCAACAATAGTATACTGTGATAATATTAGTGCAATCTATCTCTCAGGGAATCCCATCCACCATCAACGCACTAAACATATTGAGTTAGATATTCATTTTGTACGTGAGAAGGTGGCTCGCGGACAAGTGCGAGTGCTACATGTCCCAACGTGGCATCGAATCACAGATATCTTCACAAAAGGACTTCCGCTGATATTATTTAAAGAATTTAAGGACAGTCTCAGCATTCACCGCCCTCCAGCTTCGACTGCGGGGGAGTGTTAGAATATTGTGTAAATAATATTATTATTATGTATTAATGTAGTATCATTTTATATATGGTAAGTAGTAAATTATTAATTAGGAATATTATGTTAATTAGGTAGAAGATTATTAGGGATTGATTAGGAAGATTAGGCATGATTTACTCTTCTACCTTCAATATATATAGTGTATATATTGTTCCCTTTTAGAATGAATACATTGAGGAAAATATTTTCAAAGTCTTACAATTACTTGTCTTGGACTAAACATACATATTTGTAATTTTTTCTCCATTTGCGCATTTTCTCATTAAAGCCGACACTTTGCATTTGATGCTTAAAGGCCCAACAAATCTTAGATTTTTTTGCGCTTTTCACTTTTGATATACTGCTCTATATGTGATTTTAATGCTTTCTTACAACAGTTAAAAGCAGAGGGGGTATTCATCAGGAAGCTCAAGACTTGTTAGGTGAAAATAAAAGGAAGAAACAGAATTCATATTGTCAAACCAGTTAACAAGTGTGTAAAGAATGCAGTATCTTTGTAATGAATATTTGGCAATCAGGCCATTACACCTTTTTTCCCCAAATATAAGTTATTGATTAGGCAATTAGGCCATGGTATTCCCAAACATATTTATCTTATAGATAGAATCAAAGGAAGTGCCTATGTAAATGTGTGTGTGCAGGTTGAATAAGACAATTGAATAACTAGAAACAATCAGGCCTCTTTTGTAGGGGTGGGCGTATATCGGTTTGGTTTTGTAGTCTCTGTCAACCAAGTATCAGGCCTCAACCAATTTTGTAGTCTTTGTCATACCCCGCTTGAACCCTATATCCGTATAGGGTTTCCGGCCCATATGTGAGGTGGTCGGTCCACTCCCGGGTGATATCGACAGTAAATGGGAACCTTGTCTTCCTCGTAATTAAACATGTATCGTTCCATGTCTCCTACTTGGGTTATCTCTTGTTTCCTTCCAAATTGCCGTAACACTCTCGCCGAGGCGTAATGGAGGATTCCTCGAATACCCATGAACAGTAGGAAAGGGTACTTTCTTCCTCGAACAATGACACTTCCGGAGATGAAGTCTTGGAACATCCACTAAACATTGTCCTCTCTCAACCTTGAAAAGACGAAATCCTTCTTTAATTTGTGCTCCGAAATTCATCTATTCGGTGAAAAGGTCGTCCTTTCTAAATTGGTTGGTCAAGGTTTGAGATCCCTCGATTTCACGCAAGTATTTAATTATCCACCATTGGAGCAGCAAATTACAACCTTGAAAATATCTATGGTGATTTCGACATTGGCCCAAAGCTTGGTACATGTCCGTGAGGATGACATGGGATATCTTGAAGTACTTAGTTGCTTCACCCCTCTTGATTGCATAGAAAATAGCATGGGTGACCGTAATAACATCGGTGTCAATGGCTAGGTGGGGCCTCGGGGAAAGACCATGTTTCCCAATGAGCCTATGGCTAAGGCTAAGGATTGGGCTTATTCCCAAGTATTATAGGATTTAAAATTTGTTGATGATGAATGTACCCTTCTCAACTCCTAAAATGGGTTTGAAAATCTCAAAAGGCTACGGTGGGTCTGAAGATCCATTGGACACTAGTGAGGGAGAGAATCTCTACAATTTCTTTTGGACTTGGCTATGGGTGCCAAAAGGTTGTCATAGGGCTTATTTATCCTTCTTAGGCATGTAGCCACGTTGTCTATGCACTTGGATCTCCTCTAAAGTCTACGTCATCTCTATATTCTCAAAATGGAAGATCATTCTCTCGCAATTCCAAAACTTGGTGATGACTTCGATTAACTCTTAACATCCTTTCATGGTCACTAAGGAGGGTAGGTGTCCTAAACAGTATGTAATATTTTTTAGTTACTCTTTACCCATGTTGTCCCACCATATTCTTAGTAGCTCGGGCGCCTAGGATACTATGTCAAAATTCAAGCTCGAGGACATCTACAAAATAGTTATTGTTATTATCATTATATCAGACTTATATCAGTTAACTGTGAAAGTGGTATTTGGAATACCAACCCTCGTCTCCATTTTAACTAGGGTCGGTCGACTATGTTGCTGAGTACACATTGTTTCTCCATATGCACGCTACACTTGTTGTACCCTTTTGTGTGCAGATTCTGTTCCTAGCACGAGCCGATATCGAGACTACATTGCTCATTAAGGAGACCATCCGGAGGATTCGAGGTGAGCTACTAGCACGATCTGTGGCACCGAATTCTTCATTTGTCTTTATTTAATTTGTGTCTTTTCTATTCCTAGACAGCATATGTATTCGGAGTGTATCTCAGACTTGTACTTTTAGTTAGCATATTCTTGTACTAATGACACCAGATTTTGGAAGTTGTCGTACGTATTCCGCATTTTTATATTATGAGACTTATTTAAGACTTTAAATTGACTTGCTTAATTATTCCACATTATTTCTTAAATTAATTAACTTTAATGGATTGTGGATGGCTTACCGACTTGGTGGGAGTTGATGCCTTTAGGACTTGATAGATTGAGTCATGACGATAAATGTTGATTTTGTGCCCGGATAATACTAATCTGGTGGCCAACAATACTGTCGTTAATCCTTTCTCGGTCGACTCGCATAATTGCGTTGTCCAAAGACTACAGAAGACACTATTACCTTCTTGGCTGCTAAAGAGATTTTTGTCGATCTCCAAGGCCTCCCCTGTATAAAAGGCGGATTTTCATTTCAAATTTATTCCATATTTCTGCCACTGGTGCTGTTGTTAACCCTTTCTCGCCCAACTTGCATAATTGCGCTTCCCGAAGATTGCTGATGACACTATTACCTTCTTAGCCAATGAAGAAATCTTCGTCTGATTTCCAAGGCCTCCCCTATACAAAAGATGGATTTGGTTTAGATAAAAGATCGTGGATCTGTTCTTAGTGAGGACAACCGGATTGGGACGATCAGGTTTGTTTCTTTAATTCATTCGATAGTTATTTATTCTCTTACTAACACTTTTATTAAGTGTTTATATAGACACCCAAAAATACTTTCCGAAGACGACACTCGGAAGGAACCCGAAGACTTCATTAAATCACTGTTTGTATTTATTTTCACATTTATTAAAATTGTACAAAGCATAAACTCGTGGTGTAGTGAAAGCTTTATTTTTTTGGAATGTTGAGAAGGATATTTATTTACTTGTGCTCTTGTATGTCTGATTTAAAGCTAGCTATTCGGTTTAGGCAAGCCTTAGGCCGTCCATATTTTCATAAATGAATTAAATTGATTTAGTTTTAATACTTAATTAATTGATTCACACTTTTGGCATTTAAGGGAAAATATTAGTCCATTCTTTAGTTTATATTCTTTATACACTTCAAATATATTTTTCACATCATACACTTTATATTCTTTCATATACAAGTTTTTATATTCTTTATACAATTATATATATTTCTTTACATATATTTTTATGCCTTTTATACACTTATATATTTTTATATACATTGTTTATACTAACAATGTACATGCCTTATATACATAGTTATACAATTCTTTATACATCTTATGTTTGATATACACTCTTTTATGCTTGAAATTCATTCTTTATATGTTTAGTATACATACATTCTTTTATATACACATAGACATACATTTTTTATATATTTGATATACACACTTTACATACTCTTAAATATTATTTTTATACATCCTTTATATATACATATTCTTTACACCAACTGATATACCTTTTGTAGATTTTTTACTAACAAACACACTTCTATACTAATGAGGTATGTTCTCTTTACACTCCTCACATACTTGTTATACAATTCTTTACACACCTTTATATTTGATATGCATTTTTCATTTTTTTAATATACATATATTATTTTATATACATAGATATATATTTTTTATACACTTGATACACGTACATTTTTTCCATATATTATATACATTATTCATACTTAGCATATCATAATCTAGTGCAGCATTCATGAAATCACATCTTTTTAAAAATAGATAATAATAATGATAAACAGATAGATAATCCCCTCTGGTGTTTAGTTAAACTGAGTTTAAGGACTATCTTCGAACATGCTTTTAGGAGTGACTAATACCTTCCTCTTGGAGTAAATAAAACTCTTATCTAGAATCTCATTGGTTTCGGAAATCATAAACAAAGTTGATACATAAATGCATATAGGTTTCCTAATTTCCCTTAAGAAATTAGGTGGCGACTCTAACCCTTTTTAAAATAAGGTAGAAGAGTCAGAAAGTTACTATCACGACCCAAACCGTAGGGCCACAATGGACACCCGGATCCCACCCGCCAGGTACCACCAATCGCACATCCAACACCTAATCATAATTAAATATGGACTAAGCCGAAAGATCAGTATATGAAATCTTTATCCAGAAAACCAACTTATATATATACATACCCATACCAAGATCGACAAGGTCATACAAGTCTACTACACACAGGACACATGTCTACAAGCCTCTAAGAAATACATGACATCACAAGGACGGGACAGGACCCCGTCATACCCATATGCGTATGCAAAAATACTGTATCACGACCAGACTGCAACTCTGAAATAAATAGAGTGTTTCAATATCAGCTGAACCAGCAACCTACTAGCGTGAACCGTCACCCTCTTTAACTGAACCTGCGGGCATTAAACGTATCGTCCCCCGACAAAAGGGACATCAGTACGACTGATGTACTGAGTATGTTAGGCATGAACAATAGCATAACAGGGATATACCAATAACTGAAACAGAAACAGTCAACCAATAGTAAATGCCCCTGAGGGCCCTAATACATATGCCTAAATGTTATGCACAATGCAGTATACACATACATCAGCCTCATCGGGCATCTTCCTTACCATAACAGCCTCTGTGGGCACCATACCATATAACGGTTAATGAATGTATGCATGATGCAAATGCGGTATACATATATATTGGACATACAAGGGCATCTTCCTTCTAATAACCGCCTCTGTGGGTATCGAGTTATATCGTATTAGCCACACATGCTTCAATATTGGCCTCTTAGGGCTCTTTTGTGATAGTCTGTACCAGCTGCAGATGGTGTGCGTATATAACACCTTTCCCTTTCCCCACATTCCCTACATATATACAATATTTACCATATAGTAATGTGCCTAGCACATGTGGGTCCAGGGTAATATATGAATATAATGCAAATGAAAATGCATGAATAAAAATAAAACGTCCTGAGTGACATAATATCCTTGTACCTTCACCTAACACTGTGAATATCAACACTTTTTCCGTATGCCTCAATAAGGACTTAGGAACATATTTAGACATGTTTTTAACATAGGAATCAATAACATGAATATTCTTAACCACTAGGAGTAGCATAATTTATGGAACATGCCAAAAGAAAGAAATAATTTGCCTTAACATACCTTGAACCAACCCGTTTAATATTGCTTGCTGGAACGTTTCTTTGCAACAATATTGCAGGAGGTTTATTCTAACTACTAAACTGCTTCATTCTTTTCTATTCCAACTTGAAAGTGAAGTACAGGTTGCTTAAAGAAAATGAAATACAAGTTGTTGGATCAATTTTTTTGGTCTTCACAAACTTTCAAACCAAGTTATAAATATAACCCCCTAATCGTGAAACCCAATTGATTCCCCATTATAATGTCCCCCCACTAACCCCTAATTGCTAACACACACGACACCACATTAGTCACCTAGGCTAGTCATTTTAGGATCCCCTTTTTAAAGCCACACGTACACCTCCACTAAACTTTGTCCCCACTAATAATTAATTAATCCCACAATTAATCAATTGTACACAATTAATTTTTTGATCCCAATTCACTTAAGTCTTAATAACTTATAAGACCTTCATATACTCAATGTCATAATTTTGTGATATGACACTAGTCCATTCACTCTTTTTGCACACAACAAAATTATTTCTGATCCCCGTCGTCATACTTGTTACGTCTAAAATTATTTTGGGGTTTCATACTTTTATATACTAATCTCTTTATTAGCATACATAAATATAACATCAATTTCCCGAGGCTCGGGTCTACTTGCATACATCCAGATGCTCAAACCATCGCCCAATATTACGGGATGTTACATCCTCCCCCTCCCCCCCCCCTTAGAAACATTAATCCTCGAATGTTGGGGTGACATATCTAATCCCCATTACGTAGCACAAAAATACAACTACTTTTTCACGGTCATACAATGTAACATACATCATTACATCAGACCTCTCATGGTCTGCAAGGAATCTGTATTTTCTCATAACTCATAATTATAAACAACTCCCTTTCTTACTACTTGTCCACTCATTTTCTTACTTGTCGTACTCCTCCACTATTGATCCTTATACCATTCTAGAATAATTATATCTTTGTGAGACCTGCATAACTATAATCTCATTCACCTTTATCCTTCTTATTGTAACCTTTCATTCTATTCGTCACTAAGCGGAAAATGTTTCTTCCTTGATACTTAATCATACCTTTCATTCTTACTTATTAATTGTTTTCATATTTCCTACCACCATCCTTTGATTGTGCCATAATCCTCTTCCTTAGTTACCCCTATTAATATACGGAGGTTACATTCATAAAGCTATTTTGTGTGCTCACCCACTTCTTTGGATATCCTAACATTTATCTAATATAATAATTCATTTGTTACTTGAGCAAGTTGTGATACTCATTTTTCACCCCTCTTTTCTTTGCATGACTTGGTGATTTTCAAATCCCAATGTCCTCGAGCTGCTGCTGAACTTGAAATGAAATTGTTGCTACTTTGCTGAAAATTAAAAAAAAATAGCAGTAGTTGTTATGCTTGTTGTCTAAACCATTGTTATGCTTGAGATACTTTCCTATGCTGTCATTTTTATTTCCACTTGTTGTGATTGTCCTTTGTTATTGTCTGTTGCTTCAAATCTCGAGTGAACAGATCATTTCTCAAGTGTTGAACTTTGATAAGCTGTTGCACATCCTGAGAATATGCTACATGTCAAGGCTATCTGACTGCTGTTGTTTTGAACCCAATATTGCTGCATCTTCTTGCTACTCTTGGTAGTTTAATGATGCATATGTTGTTACATTTTGTTCTCTGTTGCTATGTCTCAATTGTTGCACCTTCGAGCATTTTTGTGGCTATACTCAATACACTGCTACTCTCTGAATTTCTTTCCTTCTGATGCTTCTGGCAAAGTTGCTACTTGACTATAAGACGGTCGGAGCGGTCTCACTTAACCTTTATGACTTTGACTCAGAGATATCGGTATCATTGAACCTTTAAATATCGTCGACCACTGACTAATATTTTCCTTCGGTTATAAGCTCTCTGACTCCCCAAGGGGCCTATCTCTATCAAATGCTTCAGGATGAGGTCGTTCCTGGGAGGTAACCAATTGATTCGATACCTACACCGGTCTCCTTACATCTTAATCAAACGAAGTCGGTGGTAGGACTGATGGTACATGAGTCTTCCTCAACTCCTCTGGTGCTACAAGATTCGCCGATCCCTGAGAAAGCAACTTACTTCTATCCCCTGACGGATCTATCTCAATGGGGAGCATACTACTCATATTTACACTCAATCCAACTTCAATCTCCTGCTAATCATAATCCTTCTGGAAGAAGGCATTGTTGTAATCGTAGATACAATAAGGTCTATAAAGAAAATCCTTACAATCTTCTACGTTCCAATGCTTAGTACTTCCCTTACCTTACTAAACATTTTGCTTTCCAGGCTTGCATTATCTCTTCCATCTTTTGTATGTGAGTGAGACAACTTCTCATAATCTCGAATTTTAATAATAATACTGCCACTTTCTGGCGTATCAATCGTCTTGATAGAAATCGCTCATTTACTAGCTACGAGTATAAATTAGTCAAAGTCTTTTTGGTAACCGTCATTACTGAAACTGTAACAGGCACGAGTTAAACATGAATTCTTAAAACTCAGCTCTACTGCATGATTTATGAGATGAAATAATAGAAAACATCCCTAAATGTCAGGCAGCCTTGTGCTTATAAGTATGGTGCACAACATACCCATAGACTCTACTAGACACGACTTGTAGATTCCCTAGGACAGACATGCTCTGATACCAAGTTTGTCACGACCCAAACCATAGGGCCGCGACAGGCATCCGGATCCCACCCACCGGGTACCACTAATCGTACATCCAACACCTAATCATAATTAAATACGGACTAAGCCGAAAGACCAGTATGTGAAATATTTATCTAGAAAACCAACTTATATATATACATACACATACCAAGACCGACAAGGTCATACAAGTCTACTACACACAAGACACTTGTCTACAAGCCTCTAAGGAATACATGACATCACAAGGACGGGACGGGACCCCGCCATACCCATATGCGTATGCAAAAATACTGTACCACGACCGACCAACGTCCCTCAATAAAAGGAACGTCAGTACGACTGATATACTGAGTATGTTAGGCATGAACAATAGCATAACAAGGATATATCAATAACAGAAATAGCCGACCAGCAGTAATGCCTCTGAGGGCCCAAATACATATGCCTAAATGTTATGCACAATGCAGTATACATATACATCAGCCTCATCAGGTATCTTCCTTACCATAACAGCCTATGTGGGCACCATACCATATAACGGTTAATGAATGTATGCATGATGCAAATGCGGTATACATATGTATTGGCCACACAAAGGCATCTTCCTTCCCATAACCGCCTCTGTGGGTATCAGGTTAAATCGTATTAGCCACACAGGCTTCAATATTGGCCTCTTAGGGCTCTTTTGTGAAAGTATGTACCAGCTGCAGGTGGTGTGCGTATATAACGTCTTTTCCTTTCCCCAAATTCCATACATATATACAATATTTACCATATAGTAATGTGCATAGAACATGTGGGTCCAGGGTAATATATGAATATAATGCAAATGAAAATGCATGAATAACAATAAAACATCATAAGTGACATAATATCCTTGTACCTTCGGCTAACACTGTGAATATCAACACTTTTTCCATATACCTCAATAAGGACTTAAGAACATATTTAGACATGCTTTTAACATAGAAATCAATAATATAAATATTCTTAATCACTAGGAGTAGAATAATTTATGGAACAATATCACAGTTATATTTCGTTACATGGAACATGCCAAAAGAAAGAAATAATTTTCCTTAACATACCTTGAACCAACTCGTTTAATATTGCTTGCTGGAACGTTGCTTTGCAATAATATTGCAGGAGGTTTGTTCTAACCTTTAAACTGCTTCATGTGTTTCTTTTCCAAATTGAAAGTGAAGTACATGTTGCTTAAAGAAAATGAAATACAAGTTGTTGGATCAATCTTTTTGGTCTTCACGAACTCTCAGACGAAGTTATAATTATAACCCCCCTAATCATGAAACCCAATTGATTTCCCATTATAATGTCCCCCACTAACCCCTAATTGCTAACACACACACGACACCACATTTGTCACTTAGGCTAGTCATTTTAGGACCCCATTTTTTTAAAGCCACACGTACACCTCCACTAAACTTTGTCCCCTATTAATAATTAATCAATCCCATAATTAATCAGTTGCACACAACTTGATCCAATTCACTTAAGTCTTAATAACTTATAAGACCTTCATATACTCAATGTCATAATTTGTTATATGACACTAGTCCATCACCTCTTTTTGCCCACACCAAAATTATTTTCGATCCTCATCGTCATACTTGTTAAGTCCAAAATTATTTTAGAGTTTCATCATGTTATATACTAATCTCTTTATTAGCATACGTAAATATAACATCAATTCCCCGAGGCTCAGGTCTACTTGCATACGTCCAGATGCTCAAACCATCGCCCAAAATTATGGGATGTTACAGTTACAAACTTTCTTGGACCGGTTAAAAATAGGACACAACATCCATATCTCGTCTAAATCATGAAAAAGGAACTATACTTGGCATTGAATTGATATTATGCATTTGCATGGTATACACATATCCATTTCATATATTCATGATATTGTTGGCATAGGATTATTGAGACAAAAGGAATGGCCATGTATAGGCCGAATTGAATATGGTACATGATTGGAGTGACGATGACATGATAGCCTATCAGTTGAATACCCTATGTGATATGAAAGATCTGAATTCTAAGTAAGTATATAGTTTCATGAGTCCCACATGGTTCATGTGAAACCTACTGTAGGAGCGTATGTATAGTGGTTCATATTGGACATGGCATTTTATTTCATTTGCATTTCATACCATACATACTTAATTATGTTATTCTTGTGTGACTCTTATATGAATAGTGGTAAAGAACCAAGCTTTATTATTCGATTGAAATATAGACTTTCTTATCTTAAATGCTTAAGGGCATATAAACGGCATTACTTATTACTAACGTAGTGTGGATGTGAGTATCGGAAGGACCAACCATCGTCATCCCTTCAGCATAGAGTTGGTCAACGATGCTGCTGAGTACACATATTTTTTATACTCACTCCATACTTGCTGCACCTTTTTGTGTGTAGGTTCTGGTCCGAGTTCGAGTAGAGGACGAGATCCAATCGATCGTTGAGACACTTCTTGGAGTTTAGGGTGAGTTGTTGGTTGTTCCACGACATTAGACTCTATTTTTATCTTATTATTCTATCATTATCTTTCGGACATTATTTATAGTATTTCAGACTTGTATTCTGAATTTAATAACTCTTGTAATTATGACTTCCATATGTTGGGGAGGTGTATGACTTAGACTTATTTATATTATGAGATATTAGACTTATTATGAACTTATGGGTTGTTTTCTTTTAATTTCCATTTTAATTTATGATTGTAAGACTTAACTCTTTTGGGTTCACCTACGGGTTTGGGTAGGTGCCCTCACGACACACTGAAATTTTGGATCATGAGAAATACGCGGCCCACTTCTCCTTTTATCTCTTTTACTATTATGTCATTTAACATTTAGACAATGTATTTAGTATTTCAAACTCTATATTTCGGTTTTAGACTTATATGTAATTTTTAGTGGCTATTGTACTTGTGACATGGATCTTGGAGAGTGTTATTATTCTGCATTCTCTTATATATGAGACTTAATATTGGATATGTCTTATGAATCTTTACTTTCCGCTTTAAGTTATTTGATTAGATTGCTATTTTTGGGTCTTCCAAGGTAATGGAGAGATTGACGAGGATGTCACACATCATATTAGGATGGGATGGATGAAATGGAGGCTCGCATCTGGTGTTCTGTGTGATAAGAATTTACCGCCAAGACTTAAAGGTAAGTTCTACAGAGTGGTGGTTAGACTGACTATTCTATATAGGGCAGAGTGATGGCTAGTCAAGAACTCTCATGTACAGAAGATGAGAGTAACTGAGATAAGGATGCTACGATGGATGTGTGGGCACACCACGAGAGATAAAATTATAAATATAGATATCCAAGACAAGGTAATGGTGGCCCCTGTGGAGGATAAGATGCAGGAAGTGAGGCTGAGATGGTTCGGGTATATGAGGAGGAAAGGTGTAGATGTCCCGGTAAGGAGGTGTGAGAGGTTGGCCATTATGGGCTTGAAGAGAGGTAGAAGTAGGCCAAATAAGTACTGGGGTGACGTGATTGAGCATGCCATGGCTCAAATTTAGCTAACTAAGGATATGACCCTTGATAAGAATGTGTGGAGGTAAAAAAAATGGGTAGAAGGGTAGTGGGTAATCGGGCGCTTTCTTTTCCTTTCCCTGAGTTTTAGCATTACTCTTGTATTCCCTTATTCTTAGATTTCTATTATTATCTGTTGTTTCTTTAGCCTCGGTTACCTTATTATCTTGTTATTATTATCTATTATTTCCTTAGCCTCAATTACCTTATTATCTTGATGTTTTTGCTTGTTGCTACTGCCTCTTTTTCTTTTCTTTTTTGAGCTGAGGGTCTCTTGAAAACAACCTCTTTGCCTCCTCAAATGTAGATGTAAGGTATGCGTACCATGTACCCTCCCTAAACCCCACTTTATGAGATTTTACTAGGTCTGTTGTTGTTGTTGTTATTCTTGCTATATTTGGGTTTTGGCTAGTCTAATGGTGGGAAGGTTAGGTGCCATCACAGCCACTAATTTTGGGTCATTAGTAAAATAAATTCATTATTATTAATGTAGATAAATAATTTTAAAGTTGTTATGTAAGAAAATCAAAAGTATTTAATATCATGTTTAGAAATAATAACTCATATACCTAATGTGTTTTGAATCAAAGGAAAATAAAAGTTATATGCATCATTTTTATTGTTAAAGTGGGAAGTATTCATACTACTTATTTTCTTATGTTATTATTATGTCTCACACATTCAACCCCCCGGCCCTCCCCCCTACAAAAAAAATTAAAAGAGCAAGGGCAAAACTGTCTTATATCGAATAGTTTAAGGGCAAATTTGGCCCATTTGTTCTTATTTTGGAGCAATCGTTAGTAGGAAAGGTACTTTGAGCTATTCGGCTAGTTGAAGGGCATTTTTGAGCCAAAAACATAATGGCAAGGTGTTGCTCCCAAACACACACGCAAGTATACGCGGTCGTACAAGTAATATAGGATTTTAAGTCCGGATATCGTACCCACAGAGACTTAGACTTTCTACTGCTCAACCAATTCAATCTCTTTCGTAACTACAAGGGAATAAAAATCACGATGTTTGTTGGAACTAACTATGATTGAAAGAAACAAATAAAATTGAGTATTTTTTGTGACAGAGACAATTGAGACTAGACTTTAAGATTTATCATATGATAATGGAATCCAGGGTCATGGCTTTTGACAATCCAGTTAATTATTCCAATAGTTCTACCTATTCGATTTCTTAGGTTACTAGTTGACGAGTTGATGTTAACTTTATGAGTATCTTTCGAGTTGCTCACAAGCCTGTAGATGCTACTCTAACGCATGTATCCCTATGATCACCAGAAAATAATAAGAACGCATTTGTATCTCCGTATTCAACTAAGCAAGGCTAAAGGGTATATTTCTATCCTCAGTAGCGAAACATATAAATACGAACAAACCCTATTTATTCTTATTACGCATGCAAATTTTCTATCCCTAGTTCAATTCACACACCACAGATAGTGTTTATTTAGTGATCAAGTAATCAAATAATTAATCCCAAGAATAAATAAGCAACCCAATATTGAAAATCTAACAAGCAAAAACTATCATTAAACTAACTTTAATGTCTTTGCCACAACCCTAGAAAAGAAAAGTTTAGCTACTCATGATTTGAGCAACAACGAATAAATTCATGAGAAAAACTAGAATTCTATGAAAAAAAATAAAGTAAAGACAATAAGAATAAGAGAAAGCCGCTTACAAGTCTTAGAATAAAACTCAGCACGGCTCTCTAATAATAAAAAGAATCTCTATTTATAATCCAGGGTAATAGTACATTCCTGGGCTGGTAGAGTCAGTTATATACTTTAGCTTATTAGTTTCGAGTTCGACTCTTGTATTTACTTTATTTTGTTTTTTGCATTTTGGTCCCTTTTTCACTTAGAAGGGGTTTATATGTAGCTCAATTGGTATTGAGCGGATCCTTGAATATCAAATAACATTTTTATTTTCATTTTAGCTTTATTTATCTTTCAATTCTGCTTTTCAATTTCTGGGTTACAACAGTGGTATGAGAGTCTGATTCTCGCGCTATGGATGTTCATCAATGGCTTCCGAGATGGAGGAGATAAAGAAAAGAATGGAGAAATTGGATTCATTTATCTCAAATCTAAATAACAGTTATGATAGAATAGGCAATAGATTGTGGGAATTTGTCCAAGAGATGAAGTTTTCCATTGAAGATGGAGAGAAATCAATACCGCAGACAGGAGAAGAGAACCAGAGAAACCACTATAAACACCATGTCCATTACCACTCCAAAACCCTGTATACACCTAATTTCACTCATTGGCAAGTCTCTAGTTCCCATTCATATCCTTCTGGGTGTTATCGGTCGGAGTTTTCTAGGGTTCCCTCTAATGTTCAGACCTTAGGAAGCTATACAAGCGCTTACAACGATCACACCAACGTGCCCTCCTACGCAACATGTAATCCTCATCAGCGTTACAATGTTGATCTCAATCTCAATTCGTATTTCCAAGGCGTTGAGTTTGGTGGTGTGGATCCATACGCCTATCTGTACTACACTGCATATCCAAATTCCTATGGCGGCATCGGGTGTTACGGTGGTGATTCTAATCAGAATCCATGATGCACATCATTATTACGGTGTAAATCCTAGTTCTAGTCCAGATTCCTTTGGAGTGGGGCTCAATCATGAGTTTGTATTGCCAGCAACAACGACTGAAATAGCTTTTCCCACTTCCTTCTCCTACCGCAGGATTTGCAACTTGTCCTTTCTCTTCTCACGAGGTTGGTGCTTCTGGAACTTTTAACCTCGTCCTCGTCCTCGTCCTTGATGCACCTCATATGATCCAAGTCACAGACCCTCCCCTCCCCTCCCTTGCCTTGGCTAGTCTATACAACTTTTTATTCCCGCCTTTTCCCCATAATTCCACATATAGACGTTCAATAGCTGTAGTTTTCGCCGATGTAACCGCTAGATTTACCTCATCCCTGCCATCTTATACAATTCCATATTCGTCTACTTCTCCACCTCATCATTTCTTTCTACCAATTTTGCATACGCCATTTTCTTTGCTTCCAACTTCTCTTGAACTTTACCATTCCACCACCAGTCTCTTCAATGCCCACCACGGCTATCCCGTGAGAGCCCTAGCACTTCTATAGCTACCTCCCGGATGTAACTGACCATCATGTCCCACATACCGGTCGCATCCCCATTACTCCCCCAAGACTCTTTGGCCATCAACCTCTCCCTCATCTTCTTTGCACTAGCCATGGGCAAACTCCCCTATTTTATTCTTAACCTGTCATCCACAACCCTCATATTCTTCTCCATCTTGATCTCCAAATCCATCACCAAAATCTTATATGGGGTTGTAAGATACTCATTCGGAATAACCTTGTAGTCTTTACAAAGACCGTTGTCAACCTTCTACAGAAGTAAAAAGTCTATCTAAGTCTTAGCCACCGAGCCACGGAAAATCACCAAGTGCTCATCCTTCTTCATAAACCTCGAATTGACTATCACCATCCCAAAAGCTTTAGCGAACGCCAAGAGTGAGACACCTCCTCCGTTCCTGTCCCCGAGGCCAGAGCCTCCATGCATGTCGTCATAACCCCCGAAAGTTACCCGATATGTCCATTAAAATCCCCTCATACAAATAACTTCTTAGTGAGTGGTATACCTCCCACTACCTCGTCCAAATCCTCTCAAAAATGCCTCTTCTCCTCCTCGTCCAAGCCCGATAAGCACTAATAATGTTCATAGTGGACCCTCCAACTACGAACTTAATCGCCATCATCCTGTCATTGACCCTCCTAACCTCTACCACCTGATCCCTTAACTCACTGTCTACCAAAATGCCTACCTCATTCCTATACCTCGACCTACCCAATAACCATAACTTATACTCGTCCACATCCTTAGCCTTAGGTCCTACCCATTTGGTCTTCTGAACGCAGGCTATATTAATCCTCATCTTCTTAAGATTCTTAACTAGCTCTATAGACTTCCCCGTTAAGGTCCCGATGTTCCAAGACCCTACTCTCAGCCTTATGTTTTCCCGTTTTACAACATTTAAAAATTTTGAGTCACTGATTACAAATTTCTTGATGATTCAGACACATCACCGCTTTTCCACCAAGCTCTCCGACATGTTACCACTATTTCGGCAGCAGTCAGCACTCTGCCACCACCACCTCCCGTCACTGCCACTATCGGCGATCAGTCCTCCGCCGGTACCACTACTACTACCCAGTCACCGTCACTGCCTCACGCCGCTCCACTACTAACAATTCCCCCCAAACAATAACAGTCGTCATCTGTTGCCTCTCCTCACATCAGCAATCGGTCGGCCACCATCTCTCTTCCCCATCCAGATGTCTCATCTCCTCCCCACCGCCATTCTCTCCTAGTAAACCCAGTAGCGTCACAACTGACCATTAGCAGTCCAATCGGACACCATCACCCAACCACTGTACAGGCCACCCCGACCCAACATAGTTCCCAGACTCAAAACCACATCTACCCATCATCTTCCTATTACCAGTAATATCTCTAAGACACCCAGTCGACGTCAATCTACTCAGATTGTCATCCTTCACAAACCCAACATCAAAACCCGACACCACTACCCCAATATCGTTGTCCCCAAACCCAGCATCGAACACAATCACAATAGAACCAGTACCCTACCCCACCACCTGACCCAGTTGTACACCCAACACCGACCTGAAAATACATTAGACTACTCTCCCAACCCCTACCCATACGCACCACATGGAAACCCGTGCCCAACACGAGATTTTTATACCAAAGGTCCACTTCAACCTATCTACCCAAACCATATCCCCAATTCCTAAAAATCCAAAATTAGCCAAACAAGACCATAATCGGAATGCGGCCATGTGTGATAAATTTAATGCTTTAACGAAACAACATACTTGGGATTTGGTTCCTAGACTGGAGGGGGTAAATGTGATCTGATGCATGTGGATTTTTCATCAAAAATTCAGAGATAGTGATGACCTAGAGAGATATAAGATGAGACTTATGGCTAATGACACTAATCAGCATGAGGGTATTGATTGTGGTAAGACATTCAGTCCGGTTGTTAAATCGGTTACCATTCGCATCGTTTTGAGTATTGTTATGGGTAATCATTGGCTCATTCATCAACTTGATGTGAAAAATATGTTCTTACATGGGGATTTAAAAGAAACTGTTTACATGCACCAACTACTTGGTTTTGTCCATCCAGCAGCTCTTCAATATGTATGTCATCTCCGTAAGTCACTTTATGGTTTGAAATAGGCCCCTAGAGCATGGTATGATCATTTTGCATGGTATCTTATGCGGATTGGGTTTGTATGTTGCAAGCGTGATAATTCTCTCTTCATTTTTCATCAAGGTAACAACATCGATTATTTATTGTTATATGTGGATGACATTGTGCTTACTGCCTCATCTGATTTGTTGAAAATGAGATAATTGCATTGCTTAAAACTGAATTTGCCATGACCGACTTGGAAAAGCTGAGTTATTTTTTGGGGATATCAATGACTATATCTGCAGACTCTATGTTTCTATGTCAGCGTAAGTATACAGATGAGATAGTACACATGGCTAAAATGACAAGCTGCAAGATTATATCCACTCCAGGACCATCAGCCTGAGCTTCAGACATTCCACCTGGGCTATCCTCTGCCCAACCTTAGTACCTTCTCACATGAATCATCAGCTTTATTAAAGCATTAGTACCATAATTCCAAGTAGTCTAGTGCAACATGGTTCAACACAAGGGATTTAGCCTATCATCTAGGCTAAGATGATATATATATATATATATATATATATATATATATATATATATATATATATATAAATTTAAAAAGAAAAGAAAAAGAAAATTACCAAGGCCTTGAGGTTGTGCTCAGCAAGAGAGATAGTTATCAAACTTCAAATATTTATTTAGAGAGAGTTTTTACAAAGAAGAAAGAGGTTGGAGAAAGCCTGCCCCTGAACTAAAATTAAAGATCCTTATATAATGAATCCATTACAGACAAAAACAAATAAAAGGGCCAAAGTGTGGCCGACAAGATAAAAAAAGAGAAAAGGCTAAAAAGAAAGGGCGTACTTATGTGACCGACAAAGAAAAATAATAAAAGGCCAAAACATACTCGGCTTGCTACTACAATAATACACTTGCTTTTATAAAACCAGATTCGTCTTTATAAAAGTAGATTTCTTTCCATGTGCTCTATCAAACTGGGACCGGCTGCATCATCAAATTTGTTCCTTTCCCTTTGATTTTTCTGAGTTGGAGAATTCCTCCATTTTATCTTGAAACTTCAGGATATAATCTTCTATGTCAAAAACTGGATCATACGGACCCTGAAAGTCTTGAATTTGATCCTCTCCTTTAGTATGACTGGACGTCATCGATGCGTCTGAGAGGAATTCCTGACTTAGATTTTTTATTAAATCTTTCTTGACTTCAGCCATATAAGATGCTATGATATCAAATTTTGAAACTACTCCTTGTTTAAGTTGTAGTTTTCTGGTGATATGCTTGAATGGTCTATTAACGTTTGGTGATTGTTCCCTGTGGTTCAGTTCTTTATAATTTACGGTAGTCGAAGTTATCAGGTCTATAAGTTTCTATCCATGTAAGACTCCATCTTTGGTTTTTTTGTAATAATTTCTTCCAAAACCTTGTATAAAAGGTTCTCTGAAGACAAGGAATCTGTTGCAGGTTATAACCCACTTTCACTGACCATCTCATTATCCATGGGATGGAAAACTCAACAAAGAACATCATATTAGCAATTCCTGTGATAATTGTATTATTTTGTTCCCATGCTATAACTTTGGGTGAGACATCAATCCATTCAGTGTATAAGTTCTTGAATGGTGAAGGCAATATATGAATAGACGGACCATAACTAATCCACCATTGCCAGAACCAACTAGGAATGTTCTGTTTATAAACATTAGAACATATTTTTATGAACCAAGAATGTTTTTATTAGGGGTTTCATAAAGGAAAGTTTTATAAAAACTATTCACATAATCTCAGTAATTGAATTTTACCTGAACTTTCTGCTCAGGGTAGAAATATTCTCTTTCTTTACTGGTGTTGAATCCCCATTCTTCTAGGTAAATATTTTCTTTATTATGATATTAGAAAAGTTATAAACTTTTCTGGTATTCATTGGATAGTAATGTTGGATTTCAGTTGATCCAAAGGTTGAGAGTAAAGTCTCAGAATGCATTCTTAGTTTATAAGTGAGAATGAGATATGACCCAGCTTCTAGATATCTCTCCATCAATTTCCATGGCTCGTCCTTCCGTTGAAGGTCTTTATAATCTAAGAGGAGTATGATTTCTTTATGCTCATGTTTTTTATAAGCATAATTATCATCTTGTTCATTATTTGCAACCTCTGAATAAGAAGGTTGTGGACTATCATCCTTTTCTCTGAATTTTATGAAATTCATAAACTGTTGATATAAATGACTTTCTTTATCAATATTAGAAGGTCCTGTCATGTTTTCAGCTATAAGCCTTCTGGTTCTTTGCTGAACAAGAGTATTACCACGTCCAGTTCTACATCCTTGTCCCCTTCCTCTATAATGGCGGGGGTCGCCTGGTAAACTCGGCCTCATCCTGCAATAAGAATCTTAGCAGAGTTATAAACTCAAATATTCCCTAGTTAAGAAACCAAGCACACTATTATCCGTCCCGTTTTTATAATGTATTTCAAAATCAAATGGTGCTAGTAAAGCTTGCCATCTAGCAAACATTTGTTTAGAAACATCATGCTTGCAGTATTTATTAAACGTGAACTTAGCTGATTGGCAATCCGTTTTTATTAAAAACTTCTGATTGTATAAATTGCCTTGAAATTTTAGGACACATTTTACAATTGCTAAGATCTCCTTAGCAACTGTCGAATAATTCTTCTGACTAGGATTCCATTTGCCAGAATAAAATTATATTAAATACTCATGTTTATCAAATGTATTGCTTCAGTATGCCTCCATAACCAATATCTGAGGCATCTGTCTCTATAATCTTTGGCTAATGTAAGACAAGGAAGGTTATGAACCTTATTCTTAATTTGTTTGACAGCTTGAATATGATTATCTGTCCAAGGTGTATGAACCTTTTTTAGCCGTTCATATAAGATGGATGTATCCTTTGCCAAATCTTTTATAAAATGATTGATATAATTTAGGCTACCCAAAAATTTCTGAAGTTGGGTTTTGTCAGTTATAACATCTGGGAATTTTGTTGCAAATTTAATACTTCTATTAATAGGAATGATTTTTCCTTTTTCAATGTTATGACACATACATCTCACTTTAGTTTGAAAAAGGGTCATTTTTGGTTTTAATATGACCAAGCCATTTTGTATGATAATTTTCTTAAATAAATCAAGATGTTTGAAATGTGTTTCTATATTATTAGAAAATACCAAAATATCATCTATATAAACAATGATAAAGTTACTATAAGGCATAAATATACCATTCATAATGTTTTGAAACTCAGAAGGGGCATTTTAAAATCCAAATGACATTATATTCCATTCGAATTGCCCAATAGGAATATTAAAAATAGTTTTATATTTATCTGCTTCTGCAATCTAAATCTGCCAGTAACTAGACTTTAGATCAAATTTAGAAAATATAATAACGCTATTAAGTCTATCAAGTAAATCTTTTTTTATTAGGAATAGGATACCTGATCCATTTCAACACTTTATTAAGTGGTTTATAATTAATAACGAGACGAGGAACTCTTCTTTCCTGCTCGGCATGTTTATTAACATAGAAGGTCGTACACGACCATGGAGACTTTAAGGGTTTTATTAAACCTTTCTGTAACAGAGAAGCAATCTCGTTTTTGCATGATTCCAAGTATTCGGAATTCATTTGGCATGGCCTAGCTTTTGTAGGGATATTACCCTCTTTAAAATCATCCTCATAAGGGAGAGAAATAATATGTTTTTTCTATCCCAAAAAGTATTAGGATGGTCACTACAAATCTGAAGTGAAAACTGAGTTTGTATTAAATTAATTTTTTGTTGTAGCTTAGGCTTCCTCAAAAGCTCTTCAATAGTTCAAAATATAAATTTCTTGGTTTAGAAAACTGATTTGTTGGTGTTTATGTACCAGCCTATGTTTGAGTTCATTTAACACCCTTGAAAATGGTTCAGTTATAAACTGAAATGTAATGGCATTTCCATTGAAGGTCCCTATGATACATTTCTTATCAATATTAGTATTTGGAAATAGTTTTTGTATAAAAGGTGTGCCTAATATAATTTGGCTAGAAATATCTTTTACCAAAACAAAACTCTCTACTATACAAGTTTTATCATTGCAGATATAAGTCTTTGGTAATTTGAAGGTAATTTATAATTTCTGCCCATTAGCAGATCTAACACTATGAGTGGCTTTATAAAAATATGTAGAAGGAATAAGTCCTTCGTGTATATAATTTACGTCGGCCCCGCTATCAACAAGAGCAGTGAATTCTCTTTTGAAATTATAATCAATCAAAAGAATTATTTTTATATAAAACTTTTGTGAAGTGATTAATTCCAGGGTTTGTAGAAAGTTCCATGCTTCATCATTGGTACCCGTAATCAATAGATTATATAAAGAAGAAATATCATCTACTGTATTCGGATCTATAATCTCTTTTCCTTTACCTTCAATATTGGAAATTCGTGCGTCAAACATATTATTACTCCTTTTTAATGCCAAGATTTCTTACTTGAGATTATTAATCTCCTTTTCCAAATCTTTGGGAGTATTTGTAATTCCTTGTTTCTCCCTCATTTGTTTTTTTAATTCTAACATGGTATAAGCGCTTGATCGTTCTAGAGCTTTTCTTCCTTGTGAAGGTTCTGGAGTATCCTGGAGTTGATCTATAAACTGTGATCTCATACCTGGATCCTTAATCAACTTTAATTACTCCATAATGTTATCACCTTTGAGAACATTAATGTTCATATCCTGGAATTGAGCAAATATACTATAGAACTCATCATCCTCCTTATTCCGTTTGTTAGAACAAGGTTGTCCGATTTGACAAGGTAAGCATTCTTCTTCTGAAGTAATATAATCTTCGTTATTAAGAACTCTAATTTCCTCATCTGAGGAGGAATCCTTTGCTTCATCAGTTTCGAAACCTGAATCTTCTGGCTCCGAGTTAACCAATAGCTTGGATAATGTATCCTTTAAATCATCTCCAATGTTAAGGGCCTTAATCTTCTCCTTAACTTTACAATTCTTATAATAGTGGCTTGTCCTGCCACATTTCCAACATGCCTTTGGATTCTTTGATTTTATAAAATTCTTGCGAGTTTTAAACTCTTTATTTCTTCTCACCTTCTTATCCAGGCGTTTTGCTCTCCATTTTTGAAAATTTTGATTTTTTGCTTTTCGTCTATGAGACATTTTGGCTTTGGGTATTTCCATTCCAAACTGACCACAGAACTCGCCTAGCTGTTGTCTTTCATTGAGGTTCTATCTCTTGATCTGCTGATTCAGCTTGATCTCATTACACAAGGCTAAACCTTCTTGTATACATGTACCTATTAGGCTTCCATAAGTATAAACATCATAATTGGTGGTAATTCCCCCTTTTCTAAGAGTTTTTCTAACTCTTTATGCGAATAGGGCTGGTAATTCATCTATAAATTTGGACTTTCAGTGAGGGCTATTACACTCTGGTAATTCCATGACTCTGCTGAGGAAAACATCCTTATACCACGTAAATGAGGTGAGGGTTTTACATCGCAAGTTCTGGAGTAAGGTTCTAATATTTTCACTATCATCAGACCATCTTTTAGTGAAATATTCTATAATATTAGTTCCTAAGGTATATACCACATTCTGCGTAGGTTCTAGACCTGGTTCAGTTTTTACTGCCCCAATAATACTATTACATTGTTCTTGGGTTAAATAATGATTCCTCCAGTCTTTCAATTGACCAGTAAATCCTGATATAATCATTTCTACCACGGTCTTGTCAGAGTTATCGTTAGTTTTACAGATTGTGCTATACATAAGCATTCTGTGAACCACCGTATAAATTTGTCTTTCCGTATAACCATCTATGTTCCATTCATAGATACTCTTTCCACTATAACTATTGTTATCAACAATCTCTTGCTCCTCAAACAATACATCCTAAGGAGTAGGTCTGGGATAGTAGTACATCCTTTGTACGGATTTTCTAGCATATTTTTCTAGGTTATTAATCTCATAAGACATTCTCTGCTTATAATCATATCCAGAAAAATCCAACTCATAATCTTTTGTTAAAGGGCTGATTCGTAAACCCTTAAACTTATCATCTAGCAATTGCTCAAGTTCTGAGTATGCTTTTAACTTGAAATCTTTAATTTCAGGCGGAGGTTGTACACTAGGAGTAGTTGCAGGTGTATGACGGCTAGAAGAAGGAATCGACTTCATAATTTCCGAAGTTAATTTCTCTACTCTATTATGTAAAAGAATAATTTGTTCACCCAATATGTTCATATAAACATTTGTGTAATTATTCTGTTTGAGCATGTTATTAATATGCAAAGTTGTAACCAAAGCAGTATTAACATCAAATAATTTTGAAAAGGCAGCAAAATCAAGAACATTATTATCCTTTTCAATTTGGAAATGATGTTGTGGAGGGAAAACAGTATGAACTACTCCCACACTGGAGAGTTTGTACTCTCTTTCTAAAACATAGATATAATCTCCCACATATTTAGCCATAAACCATGGAACAAAAGATATAATTTTGTTAGCTTGAGAGAGATCTTTATAAAATTCCTCTTGAAGTACTAATCGTTCATGGTTATCAAAAATTTCAAAAAACCATTTTTAAACGGTTCCCATCTGGATTTATAAAAGTCTTCACTGATTTTTATTCATGCGGGCGATCCCCGACTAAAATCAATTTTTTTGACTTTGATCCATTAGACACTTGGATAATCCATGTCTGACTCAGTTATATATGGGTCTTCATAAACTCATCTAGAAATATTATCATTACCAATTATAATCCTATCAATTCTATTGCTATCAGTATTATTTGGGATAGGTGGATTTATAAAACCTTGAATACGTGAAGTAGAAGCTCGTGAAGGAGATCTAACAGCATAATCATTTGGTGAAATATAAGGACGGCTTGAAACATCAGAACTAGTAGATCTTGATCCAAAATCATTTGTCAAGTAATTTGATTTAGAAAACTTTAGCTTGACAGTCCCATCCGAGGTTTGTTCAATAAGAGTAATATCAGTATTACAATTACTATTGGGAGGGACAACTCCCTCTATGACCCATTCTTTGGGAAAATCTATTTCATCCCATTTGATAGGTCTTATGGTGGTAATTTTTGATTTACCAAAATTTGTTTCTATTAAAATAGTTTCGTTTTTAAAATCCATGATCTTGCACATAGAATTCATAGTGTATAAAGGTTTGAAATAAATTCTAACAAATACGTATAACCTTAGTTCCAGACATATAATCATATCCATGCAATTTAATACTTAATATTAAAGTATTTAATGAATTCTCATCTTGCAAAGATACCTGCAAGTTAGGATAAGCATTAAAATAAGCAGGGCCATATGCCAAACTGGTCTGTACTGTTCATATAAGAGATTTTTCTAGTTCTAGTTTCTACCATCCCTGAGAGCTGCTATAAAACTCTATGGAAAACCTCTTAATGTAAGTGGTTTAAAAACAACCCGTACTAACCCAATATGCATAAATCGATGAATTTTCCTGTAAGGAGCAATATCATTGTCATTTAATAATTTAAAAGTAGCATGATCGCTATCTACAGTGATTGTTTCTTCAGTAGTTTTGACTACTTGTTTAATTCCAAAATTTTCAAAAGTACCAATTATGATATATTAACTTGGGTTGGATCTTTGAGATAGTCCACTTATTAAGTAGATCTAAATGTTGAGTTATATTATATTCCTCTTTTTTATTATTTTTAACAGTATTTTTGTTCCGAATGATATTCATCATTTAGAAAATGTGTTTAACTAGTTATCAAAATTACGTAGGTAAGAGAGTGGAGCCCAATTTTCAATTTTATGTAATTTCCATTATTAACGTAATTGAAATTGAAAACTGTCATGCTATGTAGGTAAGAAATTACACATAAACAAGTATTAATGGCAAAGCAATAATTAGTACAGTCCGAGATACCTTAAAAAGTACTAGTACTTCAGTTGCAATTATTACATCACAATAAATAAATAAATAAAGGAGAAGAGGAGAAAAACAATTATTCTTAAAGATCTCTTTCATATAAATTCAATTTCATAATACCCTTTGTTACATACTCTCTCCGTTTCCTAATAAATGATTATTTAGATCTTTTAATTTTTTCAAAATAAATATTTTTTTAGAATTTTAACTATACTTTGAACAAGTGTTTCAAAATTATTCTTATTTAAATAATTAATATTTATTAATTATAATTTCTTTTTCTAGGCATTAATTTTTTAAAGATGAGCATTTTCTTAAAAGTAAAAATCACTTATTATGAAATAGATGCACAAAATAAAATAATACTTATTATGAAACGGGGAGTGATACTTAATAAGAGTCGCGCCTCTTCAAGATTCACCACTCGCTACCTACTGCCAAAACCCTAAAATACACACAAATCTCCATTGGAGAAAGAGAGAGAGAGTGTGTGTATTTGTGTGTTACTGTGAGAGATTTGAAGCTCAGAGCAAATCTGTCTTCTCTCTCTCTCTCTCCTATTTTATTGATCCACATCAATTAAGGTACTATTTATTTTTAATTGGACTATTGGTGCTGATGTGTGGTGTTTAGAGATCAGGAATCTCGGATTTTTCATATTTTTTTCCTGATTTGTTAGTTTAATAATTTGTAATTAATGATTTAATAGTTTGTGACTTGAGATCAATCGGAGATGGCGGAAGCGGCGGCGGCGCAACAACCTGTGTCTGCTCAAGTGGTGCGTGTTCATATCATTCCCTTGTCTGATTTTATGGCTATTGATTCCAAATATTTTTCACTTTATTTGAAATTTATGGAGTTGGAGTTGTGTTTGGTTATACTTTTTTGCAAAGGATATTTGGAACACGTTGGTGCTTCCATGTAGTTAAATACAACTTGAATTTGGATTGAATTTTCATGGCCAAACATTGATTTTCAAATCAAGTGAAAAAATATTCCTGAAAAAGTGAATATTTTTATGGCCAAACGTGTCTTCAAATAAATTTATACTTTCCTTCTAGAAAAAGTAAAAATTAAATATGATAATTGTTAAGAGTCCCACATCGGAAATGAAATGGGAACATGAACTACTTATATGGACTTGGACAATCATCACCCTACAAGCTAGCTTTTGGGGTTGAGTTAGCCACAAGATCCATTCTTTACATGTTATCAGTGTCAGATCCATTCTAATTCTTTGTTCGTCGATGTTGGGCCCCAAATTATATTGTCCACGCTCCAGTTAACGAGTGGGCATGTGGGGGAGTGTTAAGAGTCCCACATCGGAAATGGAATGAGAAGATGAACTCCTTATATGAACTTGGACAATACTCACCCTACAAGCTAGCTTTTGGGGTTGAGTTAGGCCCAAGATCCATTCTTTACAATAAAATCCAAATAAAGTAGAAAATTCAGGCAAATCGTAACACGTAGGGGGTGTGCAGAAACCGGTTTAACCGAACCAATAAAAAAACTATTGGTATATCGGTATCGAGTTATTGAGTTAATCGTTTATAAATTATCTTTTTATCCCTATTGGGTTAATGGTTTATAAATGGTTTTGTAATTTTTTATTAGGTTATCTGTTCGGTTTTCGGTTTTAAGGATTTAATATGGTTAAACCAATAACCCAAAAAGCTTATATTAAAATTATTTTTTTATCCCTATTTGTTTTTCGTTAACTGAGTTAGTTGGATTTTGTGTGAATGTAGGTGGGAAATGCATTTGTGCGGCAGTATTATCATATACTGCACCATTCACCAGGGTTGGTATTTAGGTTTTATCAGGATATAAGCAAGCTTGGTCGCCCTGAAGATGATGGCTCTATGAGCATCACCACCACAATGCAAGTAAGTCCTTCTGAATTATGCTTCCCACCATTGTGTTCTTTTTGGTCCCTAACTTCCACTGCTTTCAGAAACTTGCAATCGTTGTGTCTAAGCTACTCCTTTATGTTCGTTTTATGACATGTATGACATCATTTATATTTGGGAGGTCTTTTTTCTTTGTTACATGCTTTTATATATTATTGAAATATTCTTAACTATAAAAATGTGTACTTGCTGTATTTTTTGTACAAGTTCTGAATTGTACATTATATATATTTTGAAAATGAGGTGTTGTGTCCTAATTAAGGCTGAACATTCCATTGTTGAACTGTCATTGTAACTAGTGTTATTATTTCCAGCCGTTCTTGAAAAATATGGCAATGAAGACAGGAATAAGGGGGTTGTGAAATGCGTGTCTTGTTACTTGTTTTTAGTTTTGCACTTAAATGGCTTAACACATTTTCTAGGGCCTCCTGGCTACATTAATGATTTTTTGATAACCGAGAAACCCGGAGGGCCAGCTGGCGCAT
The DNA here is from genome assembly GCA_029783415.1 of Anisodus acutangulus. NCBI lineage: Eukaryota > Viridiplantae > Streptophyta > Magnoliopsida > Solanales > Solanaceae > Anisodus > Anisodus acutangulus. The sequence goes on from CM056495.1 coordinate 13,822,742, forward strand.
GGTTTTTTGCGTTTAGGAAATTTGTTACAGTGCTGGTCCAACAATAAGAAAAACAGTGCTGGTCTATTGCTTTTCTAAGAGTTCAAAAGTGGTTTAACCTAGTGACTCTGTTTTAGTAATTACACCAGTTTGCTCTGCTACTGTGTCTTGTTTTACCTTGTTAAACATTAAGTTGGCAATATTAAAGACTCACATTTTGTCTTGTTTAATGTCCAACATTTAGGCTATCAATGATAAGATACTGTCACTTAACTATGCGGACTTCAGAGCAGAGATCAAGTCTGTGGATTCCCAAGAGTCCTTCAATGGGGGAGTGCACGTCCTTGTTAATGGATATTTGACTGGGAAAGACAACCTGGTCCGAAATTTCTCTCAGACTTTCTTCCTTGCTCCGCAAGACCGAGGGTACTTTGTTTTGAATGACATGTTTCGATATGTGGAGATTGTCAATCAACAAGACACAGTCCAGGTTCTGGAGACTGATGTGTTGGCTCCTGTTACTGCAGAGCAAAGTAACTGAACAGTTGATTATACTTTTGTTTTATAATGACCTTATTAGCAACTGAACACTGACTTACTTGTTTGTAGTTGTAGTAGATCCCCCTCCAGCTCAGGAAAATCACATTTCTGAGCGGAGCACACCATCTGCTGAGGAAGCTAATGGGGGAGAAGTCTATAACCCTCCTGAGAATGATAATGTGCCTGTTGTCGAAGAGGAAGTGCCTGTGGCTGAGGTTGTTGATGAAGTGCAAGGTGACTTGCAAGTGGTAGCTGAATCTAACATCATAATTGAAGAAGTCCCAAAGAAGTCTTATGCTTCAATTGTAAGTGATCATGGCCAACGCTGATTGATGTGTATTTCTGCTTCGTTTGACTTTTAATGGGTTAATCTTCCAATATTCATTTGGTTGTGTAAATATTAAAGCTTAACATTTGGGTGTATTGCTCTAAGATTTTATGGTAGTGTTAGTTTGAGCACTGCTCAAATATTTGTCTTTGGTGGTGATAATTTTAGGAATGGCATCTTTGGAAGCTTTTAGTTCAACAGTTTGCAACGTAATTTTCAGGTCATGCATCTAAAGGAAAGTGCTGCAACTTTCTCCCCTCCTCCAGCACCTGCTCCTAGGAAGATTGCGCCTAAGAATGTGGAGCAAGTAAGTCAACCTCCTGCAGCAGCACCAGCTGACAGCCCTGTTTTGAGCTCAGACTTTGTTGATAATGGGAATAACCAAGAGGGAGAAGGCATGTCACTGTTCCTCAAACTTCTAATATTCTGCCTGTTGATTTACTTCATTGTGTTGATTGTTATTGATATCTTTGCTCTAACTTCATCCAGCAGCTGATGGACACTCCATCTACATCAAAGGTTTGCCAATGAGTGCCATTCCCGCCATGCTCGAAGATGAGTTCAAGAAGTTTGGGCCTATCAAGAATGGAGGCATTCAAGTCCGAAGTAACAGAGTATGTGTGCTTGCACCAATATTTTGGCTATTTGGGGGATACATTTATCAGTTTATAGTTGTTTTTGCGTATTTTTATAATTAATTGTTGGTGGTGGATGACAGCCACATGGATTTACTTTTGGCTTTGTGGAATTTGAGGAGGCAACTGCTGTGCAAAAAGCTATTGAGGTAATTTTCCTGTGATTTTTTATAAGTAACTTTCATATGATTTTCTACATAATGTTTTCCTTTGAGTTGTAGTATCCTGAGAAAATAAGTGGCCTACTTGGCTACTATTTTCATTGTTTTAAGTGTTCTCGTATATGTTTTGAAAAGATACTGTGCACATCTGTATTGCTGATGATTGTCTATATTTTGGAATGTTAAAATTCCTGTTGCCTTTTAGGATCTCTCTGAACATATGTGCTGCTAGGTCATTGCAAATTATGGCTTGGTAAACTTAAATCTTTTTCAATTTATTTTATTTCCTAGTTGTATCAGAATATTCATAGAGCTTCAACTGGTATGACAAAATACAAATCGTCGTAGAGGAATAGTTGTGATTAAGTGTGTTGTCTCTAGATGATGACTAAGAGACTGTTTGGCCAAATCATCAAAATTAGCTAATTTGAACTAGCTGTCAGTATGTTTTAAAAAAGTGCATGGAATAGCAACATCTTGGGCTGGGTTAAATCATTTGAGAAGTGCTTTTGTTAGTAGTTTGTGTTTGACTACATTTTCAAAAACTTTTTTGAAGTGTCAAATTGTGGAAAAGGATATGCTTACAAGTTTTCACCTATTTATCACTTAGCAAAGTGGATCACAAAAATGGGTTAAACACTAGTTCTGTTAACAAAATTGATGTTAGTATATTATAATATATGAACATCATCTAAAAGATCAATATTACTTGCACTTTATCAAAATATTAATATTTTAATTAATATTTTATTTAATAGATTAATGAACCTGTATATTATGATTTGTAGTTTCTAATTTAGTTTAACAACTCTTGAATTTATCTTAAATGGAATTATACCTATCAAGTAAGTAGAGAAGCAAATCTAAACAAAAAAAGAACTTCAAAACTACACAGATTCAGATTGAAGGATATTGCTGGTGCTCTCATAATATGATCTCAAAAAAGAGAGTAGAATGTCCGATGAATACTTGGCTGAAAAGTAAAACAAAATAAATTTCTCAGTTACTAATACCATAACATGAGCCGAGGGTCTATCGGAAACAACCTCTCTACCCCGCAAAGTTAGAGGTAAGGTCTGCATATATCTTAACCTCCCCAAACCCCACTTGTGGGGTTACACTGGGTATGTTGTTGTTGTTGTACTAATACCATTACATAGATAAAATAACAATATGAAAATTTAATGGATAATTCTGAAAACTAGAAAGTTACTACTAATCAGTTTGGTTCACTGATTTGAGTTACCTGTTCTTGTGCCGAGGGTCTACCGGAAACAATCTCTCTATCTCCAAGGTAAGGGTAAGGTCTGTGTACATTCATCCTCCCCAGACCCCACTTTGTGGGATTTCACTGGGTATGTTGTTTGTATTCTTGTCCTGAAAAATCTACAATACTTTTTGTAGGAGAAACTTTTTTCTTCAATTTTTGTCTTAAAGCTGAAAAACCTCTTCTGCCACTACTCAAATTCACTTATTTCGTCACTAAAAGCTTGTCCAAACTGTTTATTCCCTAAAATAAGTGCCGTTAAAAAGACACTTTTGACCGTTCAAAAACATGGCCAAGTAGGGCTATAATAGGCTCTTACCAACTGTTTATTGGTCCATCTAATAGAAAAGCTAAATTTATTGTACAATATAGTTGCAACAGACCATGGTGAAATTAACTCCAGTGTTGTATTAACTCTATTAGACGGAAAGAGTGTCTATCTAATGGAAGATTAGACTACTTAAGACTTGAGAGTTAATGTAACTTTTGCATTACTGAGTTGAAGCAACGCTGAATAGCCTGATATACTCCTGTACTTGTTCAGTTTTGACACCCCGCCCCCTTAGTGCACAAAGTTTCAACTAGATACCTGAACTCGATCAAAATAGCAATTTTCTATTGTAAGTGCCGATTTATACTGCTATAGTCATCACTGCGTTATACCTCAAAAAACACTAATATGGTCATCACATAGGCTTGTGATATTTAGTGACCTTTGCTGCATGATGCTTGTGTGTAGCCCTACTTGTTTTTTCTGAATCGTTTCAGGTTTTTTGGCATGTGATTATATTTTTTTCTCTATATATCAGGCTTCTCCAGTTTTAATTGGTGGACGCCAAGCTGTCGTCGAAGAAAAGAAGTCTACCAATTCTCGAGGCAAGTTCAATTATTCTCCAATGGTAGTAATGATGATGTGACTATGGTCAGCGTGAAGGAAAAATAAACTATAAACATCAATTGTACATGGTGGTTGTTTGGAGGAATTTAGAAGCCTATGTTCCATTAATTGATCTACCAATTCTTCTCGTTGAAATGAATTATCTTCCCTCTATTTCAGGTAACACTAGGGGTAGATATCAATATGTCAGGGGTTCTGGATTCAGGAATGATGGAGTACGAGGGCGAGGAAACTATGGAGGTGGTGGTAGGGGCTATAATCGTGGTGGTGATTTCAATGGAAGAAGCGAGTTCAACAACAGAGGTGGCAATCGCGGAGGGTCTTCCAACCGTGGAGGTGATGGCTATCAGCGAACTGACAATATGGTGGGAAGCAACAGTGGGCAAATGAATCGTGGTGGTGGGATGCCAAATGGAACTGCCAAAAATATGACACCACAGATTTCTGCTACAGCTTGAGAAGTAGTTTCAGGCAAATAAGTCTGCTAATTTTAGTAAAAAAAATTCATTTGAATTGACGATAAAATGGTTGGATGTCCCTGGTAGGAAGTTGTCATGAGCTGTGATATTTTCATAAGAGCTTTATCTGCATGTTTTCCTTTATCCTATTTTTTCCCGTTAATTGGTATAGGTCGGATAGGATATTGAGTTTTGAAGTAGCTTTTGTTTTGTAGCATATTGTTATCTTGTTCCCTAGGAAGAGAGATTGTGTAAGCCTCTTTGTATTTGTTGAATTATTTTTTGTGGCTTTTTACTTGTGTTTAACTACCAAATGAATTCAGTTAAGACATAAGTCTAGCTTGGCTTTGTTCTCAGCTAGGAGTTTAATATACTTTCTTTGGGTTGTCTTCACCTGATGCATGCTTAAAATATGTATAACTGTGAAATGTTGTTAATTCCATCCTTCAACTACTAGTCCTTCTCTATATCAATTGTGCCAACTTAAAATTGAGTTTTTGCTTATTAGATAATAAAAAAGTTAAAAATATATTAATTATGGCATTTGAATTCTGAAGCAATTTTTTTGTACTTTAAAATATAATTATGGGATCTAATCTATGACACTATGCTATTATCCATGTGAGATATTACTTTTTAGAGCAAATTTGATTGTATGTTTATGGTAAATTAATCAAGTTGGGTGATTTTGCTAGTTTTTAGAATTTGAGAGATACAAATCATATTTCATATATTTTAGGAAAAATATATTTAAACTGTGAAATATTCTTTGCAAAATGTCTAACCAAACACAATTTCATTTTCATCTCCAAATTCAAAAAATTCAAATAAAATGATAAGTATTTGGTATCTATGGGCCAAATGCCTACTTAATATTTTAAAATTAAAATTTAGATATTTAAAAACTATACAAAAATACATTTACAATTTTTCTCATGTTAATATGCTGAAAAAGTATATTTTAAAATATTGGTCAAAGTTTAAATAGTTTGAATTTTGAAAAATGAAAAGTGGACATAAACTAGGACAAAGCGAGTGCTGTATATAAAAAATAATATTTTTTTGAAACAAATTTAAAAAAAAAATATAGAAAAACATAGTACTATTTTATTGATGAGGCATCTTAAGCATCATTAAACATTTTCTTCGAAAATGCATCCTTAATGTCTTACCTGTGAATGCAAATCTGTCTTAAAGAGATTGCATCATACTTGTGATGTTGGTAAGGTTTGTGGGTTAGCAACAGAAACCATTGAACTGTCCAAAATCTCAATTGGTGTGGAAATTGACTCCTATCAACTGACCTGCTTTAGAAAATATTATGGATTTTGCTTAGATGGTGAAATGATTTATTTTGTAATACATGTCGGTACCCAAATTTCATTGAGCTACTAAGGTTTAGTGTCTCTTTTATGGCAAATGTGGAAAGCTAGAAATTCCTTATGTTTTAACGGTGATATATATGAACTTAATGACATAGTTAATAAGATTTTATTTAATTTACATGAATATGATTTTGCTTTGAAAACTTCATCAATTTCAACTGGTATCCCTAATAGGAGTCCTGATGGAAATATTACTCTGGCTCAAGATGGAATTGTTGTTTTCATAGATGCCGGTTTACAGGTGGAACAAGAGAAGGCAAGCATTGGAATGGTGGCTATGGATAGTTGTGGTCATTTGCTTCATGCCTTTGACATCCCTATTCAATTTGTAGGGAAAGCCATAATCGCTAAAGCACTAGCAATTCGGAAAGCATTAGAAAGAGCGATACAGTATGGTTGGTCAAAGGTTCTTATATTATCAGATGCAAAGAATGTGGTACAAATGTTGCATAAGAAGATGATAGAGTCTTGGAAAATAGATACTATTTGCGAGGATATATGGAGGTTGATGTGTTCTTTTAAAGATATCAAGCTTCGATATATCTCACCAACAAGGAATGAGCTAGCACATAATCTAGCTAAATTCTCTATTTTTCTCTTATCTAGGAGTTCTTGAAACTCTACTTTCCTAAGTTGGATTGTACATGATGCAATGGTGTCTTTTGAACATTTGACACAGATTATGAAGTAAAAAACGTTATGTCTTTCAACAAATAATGCTCCGAAAATTAACCCAACTAAATTGATATTTTTCCCGATCCAACTAAATTGATATAAAAAAGGAAAACTGAGACGATTAGAACAATTGATTTGACAGTTGAAGAGCTACATCTATGAACTATGCTTCACAGATTCAGTTAATATTACTTCATTTAAATCCATCTCTATCCCATGTTATGATTTATGAATATTAATATCTCTCTCACCAGAACTTTTCAAAATTTTACAATGGTATATAAATCTTTAACAGGATTATAAAGCTCTTTGCAAACTCCTAATCTAAATGGACATATTAGCATGACTAAAACTTAATTCCAACTAACTAGGATTACTTATGTAGATTTTTTTCATTGTGAGATATTTTTCACTAGGTTAACATTGATCCCAAGAGACTGCAAGTCTTTCCAAATAACTTTCTTATATATAATTTCAAGTTTACCTCATTTTCTTTTGACACATTTTGGTTTCATATTTATAGACTGTACATTTCAAGGTCAATGTAGGAACATGACCAAAACTATCTCAAACTATATTCTATCATTTTATCCATCGTGCATGACATTGACACCTTTTGTCGAATATTATCATTTTTAATCTTATCTAATTTTGTATGACTAAACGTTATTTTTAATATTCACTTTTTCGTTACAATTATCTTGTGAATATGTTGAACTTTAGAGACCCAACTCACTTTCAAATAGCATTGCTGACTTTATACTTGTTCAGTAGAACATAGACTTTCAATTTGGAAGATATCCTTTCATTTTTACAACACTTTAGTGGCACATCGCAATTCCAACCATTCAATATGTGACATCTTCATCTATCGTACCTTCTCTTGTGATTTAAATTTTCTAAATTAGAGTGACATCTTTGTTTTTAATGTAGCTAAACAGTATAAATTACAGTAATACTATGAAGATTTTTAGTAACAACTGATTCTTCACTAATCCAATAAATACATGACATGTATCTCTTACATAATCTTTTAACATTATTACTTGCTAACTTCCATGGTCCATCACTTCAAAACATTCTTATAAACCCTAAAACCAAATTGTTGTAAATACAGATAACACAGTTTTCTTTGCCATGTTTGGCCATCCTATGACAAACACTAGAACGAAAAAAGTACTTTTACAAGTGTTTGGAAAATGCTTGTAAGTCCTTTAGCTTGCAACAACTTCGAACTTCTTGACAAGTAATTATACCCAGAACTTCTCTGTTGTTATATTATCGTGAAGAGAGCTTGTGGTGTGAGATCTGAGGAGCACTTCAAAACAGAACATGAAGAGATTCAATAAACAAAAGAAGAGACCCAAACAAACAAGACCTATCCCATCCTGTCATTGACTCTCCTAACCTCTACCACCTGATCTCTTAGCTCGTTGTCTACCAAAATGCCTATCCCATTCCTATAGCACGACCTACCCGAGAACCAAAACTTATATCCGTCCACATCCTTAGCCTTAGGTCCTACCCATTTGGTCTCCTGGACACATGCTATATTAATCCTCCTCTTCTTAAGAATCTTAACTAGCTCTATGGACTTCCCTATTAAAGTCTCAATGTTTCAAGGCCCTATTCTCAGCCTAGCATCTCCCTTACCCCATTTAACCCCTAACCCTCGCCCCCGTCCCCGACCGAGAACATGACCCTAGTCTACCATCATTCACCAAAGCCACTAGAGCAAAAAAAATACCAGTCAAAGGTTAATGCTAACACACACGAGAACCAATACTAAAGCACAAGTTAGCAAGAATCTAGAGTTAAGTCAGACTTCTACAGATCAGAATGATAAAACAAAGGACAAGAATGTAATGTCAAGATTCAGCAAGGCGTAATAGACAAATTTAACAACAAAAATGAGCGACAGAAACTAAATAAGGGCAACCGAATGTATCAACTCCAGGTGAAGAAGAACTTCACCGTAAGAGACTATTGTTCACCGCCGGAAGTCGGAAACTATTGTTCACCGCCGAAATCTGCCGAAAAATGTGGGTACCTGTGCAGACTTGACCGGAAACCTACTGTAGAGGGGTTTTCAGTGGCAGAGTAGAGGAGAAAAAAAATGAAAGAAAGAGAAAGAGAAAAGAGAAGAGAAGAGAGGAGGGGGAGGAAACAAGTCTGGCCGGAAAACTTACAGATCTGGCCGAAAATAGGTCGCCAGCAAAGTGTACCTGGTTGGAGCAATGCTGTCCGCCGGCGAAAGAAGAGTGGGGGAGAGGATATCTGATACCTGATCGCCGATCGACGGTGAAGGCTGGTCGGAAGACGTGGCGTGCGGTGGTGGGGAGGGTAAGCTTTCTTACCACTGGGGAGAAGAGGGGGGAGAGAGAGTCCTCTATGGTAAAATGTCAGGTAATATTAGAGGTGGCCAGGCCGCTCGATCTGGCGGGCGGGTCGGTCCTCGGGTCGGGTCCAGGCGAAGGGCGGGTGAGGTCGGGTCTGGCTGAGTCGGGTCTGGCGGGACTTGCTCCAGTCCTGTCCCGGTCCCGATCCCGTCGAAATCGGGTCGGGCGGGGTCTGGATCGGGGCGGGTTCCAGTTGGTTTTTTTTTTTTTTTTTTAAATAACATATGTACAAAAAAAACTCAATAAACAAGACAAGATAGTGTAATAAAAACATCCCAATGTTGTTTTTGTGCCTCTTATATTATTTAATAGACATGATTTTTTTGTAATACAAATACAATTGTCTAAAATCTAAATTGCAACTTTGTGGTGTTGTCCAAAAGTTGCAAATTACATAATAAAATTGCAATTAAAAAATTACATTCTCAAAAAAAGTTGTTCTAATTGCTTGATAATTTCTTGTGGTTCTTCGGTTGGAATTGGTATTTGTTGGTCAAATTGATCCACGTCGCTTCCACCACCTTCGAATAAGATTTCGTTGTAGTTTTCGTCTTCTTCTTCGTTGATCTCCGGTTGACCGCACCTTCTCCGCTCCGCTCGTATCCAATCTCTGAATAATACTGCAATTTCCAAGCTGTCTCCGGCTAATGAGTATCTGTGGTCTCCTATTTGATATCTGCCGACAGAAAAAACGCTTTCAGACGCAGTTGATGACGCTTGAATGTTCAAAACATCTCGGGCCATCAATGAAAGTGTCGGAAAGGTCTTCTCATTCCCCCTCCAGTATTTCAGCAAGTCTTCATGTCCATCTTCATTGATAACTTCTTGGTACGGTACAGAACCCTGCAAAACAAAAATATCCAACTTGCTAATTTGGTTAGTAGTAGAGGTACGACCGTTCATTCTATTTCTGAGGCTTTCAATACTAGCCGCAGAAACAACATGTCTTTTGTGAGGTTGTGTTGAAGATGAAGAAGATGATATGGAAGCCGGTAAGTTACTAGCATTTTCTTGTTGATAAAACCTATATATTTTTTTGCATTGGTCTTCTACGCTAGACAACGCTTCTTCTTTAGTTTGTTCAATAGGTGGTGGGTGATTTAGATTTTTGGGACTTGGAGGTGGTAGTACTTCTATACAATCGTAAATAGTTTCAATTAGTGATTTAGTACCGTCTATTTTAATAGTCGAATTTAATACAGAACCAATAATATAAAGAGTGGGAATAGGAATAAAATATTTTTTTATTTTGATAAACATTTTTTAATAGCTGCTATATAAGCTGGTTTTTCCATATATTCACTAAGTAATAAAAATATTAGAGTTATATAAAACAACATAGTTGAAATAGTAGGATAATATATACCGAAAAATTCTTTTGTTGCTTGAAAAAATTTCTCTAAAAATACAATAAGTTCAAATTTTTTACCTAATCACTATCTACAATCATATCAGCTGGATTTTGTTTATGAGAGTTAAAAAATAAAGTTATAGGTTTTCTATAGTCATAAGCAACAAGTAGTTGCTCGTATAAAGAATTCCACCTAGTGGATACTTCTTGTGGAATTTTTCTATAAGATAGTCCACAATCGTGACAAACTTTTTTATATTCTTTTCTTCGTTGTACTTTATTACTTTTAAAAATAAAGTTTATAGCAAATTGTATTTTAGTAAGAATGTCTTCAAAAAGTGATAGACCATCCTTTACAATTAAGTTATATATATGGCACGCACATTTTATATGAAAATGATCTGGAAAAGATGGAGTTAAACTATTTTTTAAAATTGTAATTGCGTAATTGTTAGAAGAAGCGTTATCTAATGTAATAGTCATAATTTTATCGGTTATTCCGTAATAATGACACACTTGATAAATATTATCTGCAATAAAAGTACCAGTGTGCCTATCATCTATATATCTATACGCTAAGATACGTTTTTGCATAGACCATTTATAATCTATCCAATGACAAGTTATAGTTAAATAATCATGGTCGTTAGTACTACGACCTATATCAGACGTGATAGATACTTTGCCATTAAAATGATATAATGAATAACGTAAATATTGTTGATATTCATGCGTGAATTTAAATACATCTCTCTTAACAGTTGATCTAGGAAAACCGTTAAAAGCAGGATTATATATATCTCTAATGTAATGAATAAAATCGGGAGATGAAGGAAATGAAAAAGGAAAACCCTCCACAACAACTAATTTTGATATTGCTTCCCTATCTCTATGTTTATTGTATTTAAGGCCTACAATTCCCCCCGTCATAGGGTTAATTTGACCCTGTACTTGGTCCGGGATAGTATCAGTATGTGAACCTTATCCCGATGGAGCGGGCGTTTGCGCACCCGATTTTGAAACCTGGTATTGGGCATACCTAGCTGGATGAGCACTTACTACGTGTCTAATTAAACCCCCCGTCCCACCGTGACCTTTTCCAGTTTTAAATTTTAAAACATTTTTACAAATTTTACATATAGCTACTTGATTCTCTACTTTCCTATCAAAAAATATCCATGCATCTGATTTTAATGATCGTTTTGCTGGACCTCATCTCATACTAGGGGGAATAGGAGGTATTTCAGTTGAAGGTGCATTAGTGGGTGTGTTATCATCAACATTAGTGGGTGTATCATCTAGATCATCGTCTAAATTAAAGTCTTCTTGAGTTTCAGAAAATAGCTCCTCGTCTAAATCTAATGGGATTGTAGGAAAATGTTCAGTATCAACAAAATCATCCTGTGTAGGAATAAGATGACTAGAAGAAGTACTATTGCCCTGGTTTCCCCTACTAGAAGAAACACCCTTACCCTTAAACATACCTCTTAATCCTTTAATTTTAATTATGATAATAAATAATTAAAGATAATAAAATTAAGTGCGCTAAATAAAATAAACAGACAATAATAATTTAATGAAGGAACGAATGTACCAAACGCCGCCGTACATTCGCCGACGTAACGTCGACGTGTAATCGAGAGGTTGAAAATTGAAACTTTGCTCGATGGAAGATCCTCAAGCTAGTTGCCAACTTCACTCCCAATTCCCAAATGAATAAATAAAATTGAATATTTAGCAAACAATGTAGACTTGTAGAGAGATATATTGAGAGATTAGAGATTGTAGGAAGATTTGTGAGAAAGATGAAGAGAAAATGAGTTATTTATAGTTGGAAAATTGGGTTAAAGTGTAAATATAATAACTTATGGGTTAAAAATAAATATTAAGGGGTAGGGGGGAGGCCAAAAATGACCGTTGCCCAACGGCCAAAATCTAAAATGGTCGTTGGTGCAACGGTTATATTTGCAAAGGGGGGCTCTCGGGCGGGGTCGGGGGCGGGGTCGGGACGGGCTCCGGGCGGGCTCGGGTCTGGCGGGACGAGACATTGTCCCGTCCCGAGTTCGAGTCCCGCTACCGAATTTTTTTTAATTGGGGTCAGGCCGTCCGGGCCCACTAGCCGGCCTTAGTTAATATGCATGTAACAAAACACATCTAAAGAAGAATATGTTGTTGTTACTGCCTATGTTTCCATAAAATGTTGGCTCAAGAAAAGCATAACACAAGGTAGGGGTAAGGTCTACTTTTATACTGGATATGTTATTATTTTGTTGATAACCATAAAATTCCCGAGGGCCAGTAGCGCACGGTTAAAAAATTCAATGTAATAGGCTCGTCCACTACCTTTCTCCACTTAAACCTTAGGTTTTTATTTGTGGTAGGGTGCAAACCCGTGACGTGCACCTAACCCTCACAACACCCTACACTCTTACTGCTAGACCAAAGCCCTGGGGCTAAATGTAAGTAGCGGTAGCAACATCAAGTTATGCCAGTGCATACAATAAGTTTGGTGACTATACTAATGAATTGCTTCATTAGTATGTTACATTAGGAAGCCCACATAATGCCACTTCAACTCCAGTTTCTTTAGGAAGCCCACATAACGCCAAGGAATTTATCTTCTCTTACATTAGTTAGCAAGGGAAGCCATAGGTAGATATCAGATGTCTGGATGTCTATAATCAATGAAGTAGCCAAACTTATCTAACCCAGTCATTTTCACCCTAATTCATCTGCACACAACAAATTCTGGAAATTGTTGTTCATCCCTTTCCCCCTAAAGTTCAGAGAAGGGTGATGTACAGAGCCTTAGTCATCTGACATCAAACTTTTCTGATATCAATAGGCGAGAAATGGCTTTTAATATCTACACTCATCTTAGAATTTCGAATATAACTAACCTATGCTAACTTACATCCCAGCTTTAGTCCACTTTGGAAGGAGAATCTTGATGATGATTACAGAAAAGGCAGTAGAAGCGAATGCTCATTACCAATGAGAAAAAGTTCCATGATTGAAATACACATGGGCCTTCCATTCAAAAATATATAACAACTACTAGTGTAATATATTTTTGAAAGAAAAGACCATGCATACTCCTATCATGAAAATTATACTTTTTCTAACATAGGCAAGCAAGCATTTGGTCAAGATTCACAATCCCAAAACCAATATTAGTCTTGCAATTATTCTTCGGGTTGGGGTGGTAGTCTTTTGAATACAAGATAACAATTTTTGCACTTTTTGAATACAAAATGGCAATATAAGATGGATAACGAACAAAACAAAAATTTACAGTCACAACAATGTTGGCCTTCCTTTTATGATTGGACAACACGACTAATTTCCATCTAATTTGAATATCTAATTTCTGCAATTAAAGCTTCATTCACTAGAATTTCTTAGGACCCAGTATATATGAGACAACCTAATTATCAATTCTTCTACAAATTCTCCAATTACCAATGGAGACAAGAAAATATAGCTTATATCTATGCTACTCTAAGGTATCAATTTTGCAAGACAACTGAGGCCTAAGGTAAAAGTACTATGAATTTATTCTACCTACACCAAGTGTGTGTGAAGGAAAAACACTTGAAACCCTAGACTGACTAATTTATCACTTAACTAGACCAGTACCTCAGCTTATGCATACTCTTTCCCAAAGTGATTCTAAAGAGTAAATGTTTGCTGCATTGACTGAATATTCGAGATTAAGTTTAATCTACACTTGTTTACTTCAAGCCTATTGGGCATTTAAAATAAATCTCAAATTTGCTGGAGTCCTTAAAGTAATCCTCCGGCACACACATTTTTTTGGGATAACCGAGAAATTCTCCCATTAGTTAGCCGGCCTAAACCCAATTGGTCAACAGGTTCGAAACTTGGTAGAGTATGCGCCCCATCCCTCTAATCTGACCACGCTTCGTGTCAGTGGAAGGATTTGAAATCTAGACGTGCTCCCGATCAACATATCCCAAGCCATGTCCTTACACTAGACCAAATCCCTAGGCGATTCTCCACTTTGCAGTATGCAATCATTTACATTCAGATCACTACCAGTTAAAAGCAGGGTATGCTATACCTCTAAGTAGAAAAGGATTTAAAGCAAAGATATTCACATTAGCGGGGTTATTCTTAGCCGAGGGTTTATCAGAAACAACCTCTCTACCTCCCAAGGTAGGGGTAAGGTCGGCATACAGCCTACCCTCCCCAGACCCCACCCGTGGGATTACACTGAGTATGTTGTTGTTATATTCACAATTTAGCAAGGTTACTATACTTCTATATGAAAATGTAACGAGAAAGGGAGTTTCAGCAGCATGATTAGAGTGCAATCAGCACCAATTGAAGTTCATATGTCCATGAGATAGCCAACTCCAGAGGCTACTAAGGAAGTTCCCCAAGCAAAATCCTTGTCTTTTTTCTTAAAACATGTGCTTGGGAAAGATTGACGATAAAAGAAAAGGGAGACCACCTCTTGAATTGCATGTGAAACTATAATTTGTTATGCAATGCCAACTTGACATGTGCTTGGGAAGGATTGACAATAAAAGAAAAGGGAGGAACCAACCCTTGAATTGGCGTATGTAACTACAAATTATTATGCAATAAAAACTTGACATGTGCTGGATAATTACCTTCCTCACAAAAAAAAAAAAACTTGACGTTCTTGGGAAGGATTGACAGTAAAAGAAAAGGGAGAAACTACCTCTTCAATTGCCACACGAAACTATAAATTATTATGCAGAGAAAACTTGAACTGCATCCCATATTCAAAAACCAAATGGCAGTAAGAATTCACACAAGACAAATTAAATAGCAGACAAGATGTTACCTAATCACGAATTTCCAGACAAGTGTTGCTTAGTCATGGAAATATATTACCCCCCCCCCCTGAAAACGGACACGGACACTATACGCTGATATAAACTTAAAAATTAAGAGAGCATTCGAAATGAATTTTCCAGCCTCAAAGAATGGTAAAATTTTATAAACAATTGAAAACTAAAACACTAAAGTAGAAAAAGAAAAATGCTAAAACTAAGATAGACGTAGAAGAAAATTTAAAATTGAGTACTAACTTTACGTGTGAGGGAAAAGTGACAAGCCAAACAGGAGATGCTTGTAGGACTAGCTTGTTAACTCCATCAAGCATATTTTCAACCATCACCAAAATTGAAATTACATGCCTGCACGTACTCATTTTCTTTATCAACATACTTGGACCAAAGAGGCCGAAATTGGTTCATTGCAATATCGAGCCATGGTTTCATATTCCCATTGAAGTGGACCACTGCAGCATTATTGATCTCATCCATGCTGATGCGTGGATTATAGCCAAGCCCCAAAACATGCCAAGACTTATCAAGTGGCTTTGTTGTGGAGTAAAATGTGATCAAACCTGGAGGCAATGTTCCCAATTTCCATAATGTCCGATTTTCATTCTGCATAATATTAGCAGCTCTATTAGTTAGAATGAATATACTTGCAGTTAAAGTAGTCCTGGAACAAGTTACTAAAACCTAGTGAAGAAATAGGATAATGTTGCTTTTAGCAATATATACAAAACCTAGAGTGTAAGCACAAGCACAAGATATCTGAACAGCATATATGGGGAGAGATATTTTCTTAGTAGAGAACACCATGACTGCAACTAAATCTAGGAACTAACATATTCAAGAAGATAACTGTGTCTCACCATGCTCTGCCAGTAATGGTATTCTTCAGTGGAGTTCTCCCTCCTCCAAGCATCTAAGTCAAAGAAGTTCATTCCATAAGCCCATGCACATGCCTTGGGGTTAAACTTCTTTTTGATCAATGGATGTGAGAAATTCATGTATTGTGCATATCGATGGAACGAACCAAAACATGTCTCTACAGCTCCATTCACCTTACCATCCATATCTACCTCCCAGAGGCCTGTCAAATCTCTCTGAACAACTATATCATCGTCCAAGAACAATATCCTGTGCAACTTGGGGTACATCTCGGGCAAATAGAACCTAAGGTGGTTCAATATTGACAGATACTTGGGGTTCCTGAATTTCATATTATTGGTATCCTTGGTTGCATTCTCAAGCTGATTATTAAAGTAGAACTGCAGCATCTTTGCAGATTCAAGTTGCTTAAGTACTGGGACATAAGAGGAGTTCAAGAACTTATAATCTTCAACAGCCTTCACTTCAATGTGCGTTCCATTATAATCTTTCATCTTGAACATAACTTGCATAGCCCCAAGATTCATCTTATCAGTCACAACATGAAACACGTGCTGTGATGGATCTTTCGAGTTCTTTACAGCCGAGTTCACCACAACTGAAGCAGCAAGCACATTATCAGAGAAAATTGCATAATGATAAAGCATAGGATCCTCAAACTCCGTTGGAGTAGGCTTCCCATCATCTACATACTTCTCCGGGAGTGCAATTCGTTCTTCCATTAACCTCATCGCCAAACAATGCAGGCTCTTCGGGATAGACTTTGCAGCTATCAAGCTAGAAAAAGCACCTTGCTTCTTTGCCTTCGTTAATTGCTCATTAACTGCAAAAATAGTGTCTTTTAGCTTTTGAATCTTGAGTTGATTATCAAAAGACTCTTTTGCCTCTACAACAACTTGTCTCGTTGCTTTTATTCGTTCCTTCACGCCCTTCTCAAAATGCCTAAGCACTGACTCATCAATGGACTTCGCCTCTGACTCAAACAGTGCACTGTATGGAGGTTTTGTCACCAGATCCGTTAAGTTACCAGATAACTCAGCGAATACTCTGACAAGTTTCGAGTTTTCGAGCTTCATCTTTCTAGCATAGGCAGTGTAGGCCAGAGCTAAAGTGCGGTGGTCATCTGCTTGCTTCCCAATCTGATCAAGCCTCGGCTTCAAAGGATCTGATTTCAAGCCTAGAATGGACCTACGTCTCGATCCAACTCCATACAAATCATTCGAGAAACCCTACTTAAAACAAAATCAAGCAATTAATACATAAAAAGGCACAAATAAATGCATAAATTCAAATCATAGCATTGAAAATGAAGAGCAACTAGAAACACTGATCAAAGTCCGCAATTTACGAAATGATAATAGACAATTTTTATCTTTCAAAAATTGAGATCTCCGTAACTTCGAGAGAATAAATAAATTTACATACTTAATTACAAAAATTACAGTAAAATATTGAATTTTTTTTTTCACGTAGCACCGAATTCATGAGAAAAGAAGTCGGTAGAATTGACCTACGGTTTGATCAAACTCCATACAAATCATTGTAGAAACCCTAATTTAAACAAAAATCAAGCAATTAATACAAAAAAAGCACAAATAAATACATATGACAGTCATTGAGAAATGCACAAATAAACGCATAAAACACTGAAAATGAAGAGCAACTAGAAGCACTGATCAAAATTGCAATTTATAAGATGACAATAGACAATTATTGAGAAAATTGCAGCAAAATATTGAGAAATGTTTTTCACGTAATGAGAACAGAAGTGGATATAAAGAGAAATGCGAGTGGTAGAACTTACGAGACGGTGATCGGAAGGATAGTCGGAGGAGGTGTAGAGAAAAGAGAGAGATAACAAAAGAACAAAAGCAACAGTGAGACAAATGGCGAACAACTTAAAGGTTCTCCGGGAGTTCCTAAGAGCCATTGAAGTGCCTTATTACTCTACCCAGAAAGATTATTAGAATCATTTGCTTATTTATTGCAACTATTTAACATAGTGGGTGGGTCCCGTACGGGATTCGTCGGCAGATACTTGTGCAGTTACGCTCATGGGGGTTGTAATTATCCTTTTACTCTTCTTTTTTACTCCATCTGTTTATTTCAAGTAAACTTTTCTTTCACTGTAGTTGCTTTTACAACTTAACAGAGTTTAAGAAATAAAAAAAAATTATGATATAAAACAAGTTAAAATATTTATGTGATTAAAGCTAAATTATTATTAAATAAAGAAATATATTATTTTTTTGAAACTAACTAAAAAAAGTGTTTCATTGTATAATTTTAAGCATGCCAATATTATATTTCTATAGCTATAAAATTATATTATTACAAAAATAAAAAGATTAACATTAAGTTATTTTTAAATAAACTGTTTTTATTTTAATAAATATAAAAAGGAATGTCACGTAAAATAAAATAGAGAATAGTTATTTATTTACCTTAGTATATTCAAAATATGACTGACTTTCATTTTAAAACTTCATTTTCTTTAGAACTTTCAAGGAAGTCATTTGTTTGAAAAATTAATAAAATTATTCAATTTGACTAACTATTGCTATTTGCTTTGAAGGATTAATTATTACTACAACGTTTGATTATATTTTTAGTATCGATTGTCTCATATATCCTTAGTAAAGGTTGAGATTTTTATCTCAATAAATAAATTATCGGAAAATAGGGGGATTTTCATGGGTATGAACCCTAAATAATAGAAGTGGGTTTTTTCTTGATTAAACAAGGCTAAATTGTGTAGAATTTCCTTATTTAAATACTTGGGTAAACTATTTCAAATACCAGTTTCTAATTCCATCCAAATTCTAACAATTTGATGTTAGGGTTTTGACAAAGTGAACACTTTTGACTAATTTCTTGAAATTGGGGGCTTAAGTGGTAATGAAAACCCATGAAACTTTGAGTTATGGCTATTTGGGGTATAAGTATTATTTTTCCAACTTAAAGTTCCGATTTTGCCCTTGTGGGTCCGGGGTCACTTTTTGGATTGTGTCTTAATTTTCTTTTTTGTAGGGTAATATGGTATCATTGGATTCATATGACTTCCTAGAAGAATGTTTTGACCTTCTTGAATCCGATTTCCTACAAAATGACTATTTTGCCCTTCGAGGTGGGAAATGGGTATTCGAACTAAGTTTTCAATCCGAAACTTTTCCAAGACTTTTATGGGTATCTTTTGAATCTTGTTTTAACGTAAAATTCATAATTGTTAGATTGTGCTCATTCTGAGATATTTTGAGAGGAGAAATCTCGAGTTGGATAGTTTGTGGCGCCTGTTCGGCCTTCCAGGTAGGTTACGACTTACTTTCTGGTTAGACTTCGATTAGCGAAGCGTATGTGTAGTTAGGTTCCGTTGGAGAAAGCATATAAGTCTTCAGGTATGAAGTTGGGATGGATTACATAGGTTGGGTACTGTTGATTGTTTGTGACTTGTTTCCTCTTTGTGATTTTTAGACTTGTACGTAGTTGCCATACCGTACTTGTGATATATTTTTCTATCATTCATCTTAGTATTATCATGGATAGAGAGACAGACTTGACTTGATACTGATATTGTGATATGTGTCCATGAGTGGCACGATTGGGATTTGATTATGATTTACACTTAAGATTGATACATGCATATCATTAATACACATTCTACATGGATTCTTGTTGTGAACTGTGATTTGACATTAATAATGGTAAGAGGGAAAGTGAAACATCTGAGGCTTCCTATTATGGTGTTTGCTAAGTGCTTATTTCGCATGGCCTCTCTTACATGTATAATTGTGGTTACCAATGTGGTAAGAAGGGAAAGTGTTTCTGACGTGGCATTGAATAGATTTGGGAATAATATCAAACTGGTAATTGATTTACAGACGTTGTTATGTTATTCATCTCATGATTAGTGCTGAATTTGACATTCATAGATGCATTCATACTCATTTTCATGATATATTGATGTTATTTGTGATTGGCGTGACAGTGATAAATGAGAAGGAAACGACAGTGATTCTTATTACATATTAATTGCGTAGCCATTCTATGCTGAGTGATACGGGATGGCTAGCATGATGTTCGGTGGGAAGATTCGTCTCTAGGCTGAGTGATACAGAGCGACTGGTATATAGACTTCGCAGGTCTCCCATGTGTCATGACTTCTGGGACGATGATATATTTTTCCCAAAACATGTATGTACGACAGGAGGTTACATTGGCCAGTGCATTGCATCACATACACATTCATATTACATCCACTCATATCTTTGATTCTAGTTGTTGTTTTCATTGTATTGTGTGATGTGATTCAGCCTTGATTCCTTAATTGTTACCTCATTTGAGATGGTGTTTACTTGTTAATCTCTTATTTATAAGTTTGATGAATTTGAGGACTAGAGATTCCTCCTAGGTTATGACTGTAGACTACTGAGATCTTGGGTAATTCACCTTACTGCGAGTCTTCTATGGGTGTGTTTAGTAACTACCTCATTTTCGTATCTCTTGAATCCTGACTGTGTATTCTATACTTGGGCTAATTATTTTTGGACTGTGATATTACTTGTACTTGATTGCGAGCATGTTTGTTCTTTAGTTTCTTTCTTATATATATGTTAGCCAATTGTTGTCGGCCTATGATATCTACCAGTACATGGTGTTTGTACTGATATTACTCTTTCTACACCTTTTTCGGGGTGCAGAGTTGTTGCAGATACATGACCGAAGTTCGATTAGCCTTCGAGGATCTCGTGGAGTTCATCTAAACCTTTTTGTTTAATTTTCATTCTAAAATTCAGGTTGTCTTTGTAATTTTTATTCCAGTTTTATACTTACAAACTCTTGTACTATTCAGACCAGATTCCTTGAGTAGTGTTTTATTCTGTATTATCATATATCTATGTTTTATATTTCTACTGCTTTTATTATTCATTATGTTGTTGGATGAATCTATAAGGGACGTGTTTGCCTATCGAGGTGGGATATGGTAGGTTTCCGCACGACTAAGTGATTTTGGGTCATGACAAATTGGTATCAGAGCACTAGGTTATCCGGTCTATAAGTACAAAAGCAATGTTTAGTAGAGTTCTACTTATGGGTGTGTTGCGCGCCACACTTATAATTGGGAGCTTATGGAACATCTAGGAAATTTCTATTCTTTCATTCCTTTCGTGATACTTTATTAAAATTGGTATCTGGTCGATTCCAATTGGTATCTGAATCTCCTTGTCTTCCTCCCTCACAAATGGTGGGAACTCGTGTAAAAGTCTTATGCGAGCGGTTTTGTTATGACGTGTTTTGGTAAGGTACGATATATGTCGTCCTAATTCAGACGCGTGACCAAGTTCAGTTTCTAGTGATGACTTGAGGATTCAGTTGTTTTGGGTCGTGGTTAGACTCGTTTATTATGGGGGTTCCCTTGAGAAATGGGAGAGATGGTACGGAGGGTCACATGATCTCTATGTTTTAAGCATTGGGGTTGCTCAAAGTCGCAAAAGTGCATTTATGGCTTAATAAGAGTGATTTGTTAGATGATATGATAGGTTTTGGGAAATGTTTCAACTTCGTTAAGGCATTATGATGATGTGTGTGGAATGAATGTACCAATGGTAAGTCAACGATTCATCAGTGGCAGGGTATTAGATGTCGATATGCATGGACGAGTATAAGTTCAGTGAGGATCATCGAATTTGGAAAAAGTATAGTAACCGCATGTAATAAAAAGGAGCAATTGAGAATAAGGACGTAAAAGACGACTGTTGCAGGAAACATGTAGCGAAGTAAGACTTCTTAGGACCGGATGGTAGGAGTACTTAGTTGCCCTATGGGACGAAGGCGTTAGGAAGAGAATTTGGAAGGATCAATCTTTGCTATAGGAAGGGAACAATTGGTATCTGACTTGTTTGTTGGGATAAGTTGCAAGGTGTATGCGGGCAGAAGTCGTATATGCGTTGGTATGTGGGACACATCGTAGGCTAATGGGAGTCAGTAATCGACTAATAGGAATAATTCTTGCGCTAGACAAGTGCGGAGGTATACTTGAAGGATTACCGAGTGTTGCATCTAGTTTTTGGATGAGGTTTGTGGGCATTGGTATATATAGGTTAATAATTGAGAAGTTCTATATTACTGGTATAATGACTTGGGAGTTTACCGAAGGACAGGGGAAAATTACACTGTTGGTTGGATGTCTATGGTTCGACAAGATAAGGTAAAATGTTGATTCTTCGCATGCAAACATCATGTAAGGACTATCGAATAAGGTGTTGCTCAATGAGGTTATTTACAGTAACAGATTGATGACGGTGTGACTAATACTAGGGGTGAAGAACTTTTCAGATATCGATGATCAGGTCAGTGAACTTGTGAATCAATATAGAAAAATGATTACTTCGGTTAGGGATTTTTGGCAAGGGTACTTCCACAAAACCATATGAGAATATTAGTAGGTTTGAGTAGTGATCGGTCAGTACGGGTGGTTACGATTTGAATGAAATGTGTGAATTGAGAAATTAAGATAATTTGGAATGAGTAAGACACCTCTTCGAGAAAGGGAAGAATTTGGATTCAAAGCAATGGGAAACACTTGAGCCGGGATGTGAATTATGGTTGCGTTGCTTTCAGATAGGGTAAAATTGCTAGAACGCTCGAAGGAGTTGGTCTACGGTAATTAACTAAGTATTATGACATATGTTCCATGGGATTGGTGATTGACGATTGAGGAGAGGTGAATTTTGGGTGACATTTGTGATAGGATTTATGTATTGGCGGTGTATCAAATAGGTAATCTCACGACGTTCTTGAATGAATGGTCTAGAGTGGATTAATAAGAGGGAATCCTGGATACTATTAATGGTGTGACTTGTGATCTAATATTAGATTAGTGTGGAGAGACTTATGCCTGTTGTGTAAGTTTTGGCTTATTCCTAACTCAGTTGAGTTGATCGGATGAAAGGGATAATTGCATGAATGATTAGAGGTGTTCTGGTTCGACAATTAGTACGTTTGAAGTGGTACGTCTATGATGAGGTTTGAATCAATTCGAGTTGTAGAAAATATTTCAGAAATTGAGTTATGGGAATTTGAGCTAGGACACCTAGGTGGAATCCATGAGGACATTAGTAAGACTATATATGTGATACACTGGATTTAGAAAGTACTCAATTTTAGAGTTGAATGGGTTCGAGAGATGGCTAGATGGTGACGATGATTGTTATTTGATTGGAGTTGGGAAATTGAATAGTCTAGAAAGAGTATAGTTGATCGAGAATCCGTAAAAATATGGTACATCTTCAGGATTACTTATGACATCATGGGTTGTGGTGTTGTTGTCTTGCTTATTTCAGACGAGGTGTGATTTTTAGTATGCTTAAGGAAGAGAGTCCATAGAAATGGACTAAGTGATATGACGAAGTTCAATGGGGTATCATGATCATCGACTAGTGAGAAGCAAAATTCAGGTGACCGACATGTTAAGGCTTATATAAGTTGCTTATGTAGTACACAGTTGGGTAAATTCGTAAAACTCTTCCGTGGACGAGTTAGTGTGGCTTAAGAGAAAGGAATTGCGGAAAATTCCTATTATGTGGAGGCTAGAGTTTTACTTTCGAGTTAAGACCATATTCGTAGTAGTGAATTTTGTTGCGAGCAATATTGACTGGATAACTTGGGTGAAAACTTTTGGATATTAAGGACTTGTGAGTAGTTGCATGAGATTTAGAGCGGTAGTTGTAAGATTTCATACTTCCAAAATTGTTATGGACATATCGAGGTGTTACAATGGGAGATTTGATGGTTTAAGGGGTATTATACGAGGCTACAGGTTTTGCATCGAAAAGTTTGGGGTCGTATCAGATTTGCGTATCGTGTAGGAGTTGAGAATCATGCAGATTACAAGCATAAGGTATAGTTCTTTGGTACTAAGTTAACAGCTTGGATAGGACTCAACTTTTGGAGTCGAGGGTGACAGACATGATCGATTTCACATGAGGAAGAGATTGAAATTGGCCACCACAGATGTGTGGTAGTACTGTAATTGATTTCGAGAAGTTGGAGACAGTTCGAGTGACTATTGGTAGTATTCAGGGATTGTGCATTCACTCCAGGTCAGAATTGTTCGAATAGAGCTTGATGGACTATGTTTATATTTTCAAGAGGACTAATGGGTTCCCAGTAAATCACCTTAACGGATCCGATGAGTTTCAGTTCAGATTTGATGTATGACAGGTTTATCGGGCATTATAAGGATTTGCGAGTGAACTGATGATATTTTACCAAGAGCAACTACTCGAATAAATATAATGGGTTACGTTGGAACTTGGTAATGATTTAAGGAGGTATAATGGTTGAGATAGGTCTCTAGAGTGATAAAATGATGTCCTACAGACTTGGCTCGATGGGGTATTCTGTGGTATGCTTTTGGTACTGTGATTTGAAGGTTTAATAAGACTTAGAACTAGTGAAGTCAGCTATGAGTAGATCAGTTTGATGAAATTACTTAGAGTTGCTCCGATAAAACAAGAATTCTTTTTTTGGCAAGAGTAAGTCATGGTTTGGGGCTTATGCTTATGTGTTTCTAAAAGATCGTGGTGCAAAGAAAGGTTATCAAAATCAGCATATTTTACTGGTTCAGAGTGGGCTATGATGGTGTCTATATCGAAGGTTTGTGTTGTTTTGAGTAATGGTTGTGGGTCCTATCGATCATGTTCAGAGGTATGTTTATATCGAATCAGATAATTCCAGCAAAAGTAGTTCTTATATTCGGAATCGGTGGTGAGAGATATTCGAGTATGAAAATATGGAAATTGGGCCTTTTAGCCAAGTTAGAGGAAGTTTTGATCGATAAGGTGATCGAGTAGTGATTTGGCATACTTCATGCCGTGGAGGCTTCCATGATGTTTATAGTAAGGATTCTTTGGTTACCATCAGCTTTCATACTCTGTTTCTTCGTTCCAGGATGAACGATTATTTAATTGGTATCTGATGTAATGACCCATTTCGTCGTTACTAGTCTTTTTCTCACTCTTTCCAAAATGCCTCTCCGATAACCTCTTATTTGTGTTTTAGGTTGTAATTGAGGATTGGAAGTCCCTAAGTTTGTTTTGGTTGGAAACTATTTGATAGATATTTGACTTTTGTGTTGTTGTGTCCAGACTAAAATTCTGATAATTTTGTTAGGTCCGGAAGGTGATTTCAATCTTAGGAGCGTTGTCGGTACCATTCTCGAGGACTTGAGGGTATTTCTGTCTATTGTATTGGTTTTCATGTTTTTGTCCATTAGGTGGTTGACTTGGTCATCGGGACCCCATTTGGGAATTCCGAGGGCGCGGGTGGATTTGTAGTGGATTTGTCTTTCTCTTTCCTCATTTGTTTCTCTAAATCAGTTATTAGAATTACTTATACATTATACATGTTTTCTCTTTTTTTCCTTCATTTTTTTTCTCCTTTTCTAATTACATTTTATTTAAAATCATTTTCCTTGTTTTTGTACTTTTTTCATAATCTAATTCTACACACCTTTCTGGCTCCTTTATTTTTGTTCTTTTTTTTTTAATCTTTTTTTCTCAATATCAATAAAAAAGATAACTGATAGAGAATATTTTTCTATATTAATTATAAAAAATAACTTATTCTAAAATATTATATATCAAAACCAATATATCAGTAGCAACTGATATATACTATGGCGGTATACGATGATATCCACATGATATATTTCATATACTGACAGAATATCATAGATGATTTGTTCATTTCTAAAATATACTTCTCAATCTTCTATGATAACCACATGATATATATCATAACAATGTATCATAGAGAACATGTCCATTTCTTCAAGAATATCACTCCTCAGTCCTCTATGATATATCATATACTTACAAACTATCATAGATGATTGGATCCTTCCTTAAAAAAGAGCTTAGTCCTCTATGATACCAACTATTATATAGCATTCATTAAAACAACACTCCTCATCCTCTATGATATCCACATGGCCACATGATATATATCATATTCTGACTGAGTATCATAGAAGACATGTTCTTTCCTTCAAAAGAAAAAAATATTTTGAAAAAATACAAAAAAATTGAACTTAAGTTTAATTGTGATATTTTAATTTTTATATTATTTTTAGCACGTTTTACTTGTGACAAAAAGAAAAAGAATAAAGTCATATTTTAGATATGAGTTTTGTTTTCATTTGCAAAACAAAAAAAATATAACAAATATTTCCTACTAATTTAGGTTTTATTAAATATGCTAGTGATTTTAGTATTTTTCTTAATTATTTCTTATTTTAGTCTAGTTATTCAGTTTTCTTATATTTTATCAGTATAAAATAGTTAGCTAATATTTTTATTAGTCTCGGACTTTAAGTAGTTTAAATTTTAAATTTCGTCCAAAACTTTTGACAATTAAATTTGACATTTAAATTAAAATTCAGAAAAGACGGAATGACTTCGTATTTGTAAATGTTTATGATTATTGTACTTTTAAGTTATAACAAGGAAGAAACCTTAGGATTTCTGTCCATTTTCACTCACTGTTAACTAAAACTTACGGCTTGGCCAAAAGTAAAAAAGATTGTTGGCAGCCATCAGTTTGAAAAAAGTGAGGCTCGTCTTATGCTCATTTGTTTACATTTAATAGAGGTCTGAATCTGAACAGACCATTAAATATATTTATTTACGCTAAGATCTAAACATTTATTTGATCTGAATAAATCTTAGTTATTAAGATTTTGAACAAAGTCTTAATATCATTAAGAGATATTTTTGTATGAATATTTTTTTCTAACAGCTCCATCCCAAACCCCAACCCCCAACCCCCAACCCCAAGCCCACCAGCCACCTAACCTTCCACCATCCACCCCGCCGCACCAACCTCCCCATCATCCACCCACCTTCACCAACACCCACGCACCACCCTAATCACTACCGTCACTCACTACCACACTTATCACCTCTAATCGTTATAATTATCTCAACAATCATCATCATCGCCGCTACCGCCCTACCACCACTGCGGCCAATCCTTACTACCAACCACCTCTACCATCACAACTATCACCGTGGCCAATTATCACCTACACCTTCGTCAACCACCACACATTCTTCGGCCATCAACACGTCATTACTACCAATTGCTACTATGGCGCCAATCATTACAAGACCAACTCGCTCCATCATCACAACTATCACCACCATCATTACTAGCGCTAGCATCAACCACCACCACTACAAAGCATCTCCACCATTACTAGCAAACATAATTTTTTTATTTTTTATTAAATAGTATTTTTGTTTTATTAAATCTATAATTAATTTTTAATATGTAGTTACTTTTTAATTTGAATTATATATTTATTATGTTTAAATAAATACATTATGCACATTCAGATGTTGAAAAACAAACAATCTTAATCATTCATTATTCAAATATAGAGACAACATCTTAATCATTCAGACGTGCATTCAGAATCAGACGTCTTAATCCTTATGAAAATAAATGAGGCTTTAATGTAATAGGTAGGTACAGGGGTATTAATTTAGTTGTGGGTGGGTGTTTAGGGTAATTAGTTTTAGTATGGCAAAAGCAGGAGGCTTTAATGTAATAGGTAGGGTGCAGGGGTATTAATTTGGTTGTTGGTGGGTGTTTAGGGTAATTAGTTTTAGTATGGCAAAAGCAGGTTATTAATTAGGCCTAGATGAGTAGTTTGTGTAGTTTTCCCAAAGAAAATTTTGGATGGGTCACTATGGTCAACCCATTTAGACATGGTTATTGAAGAAATTGCACGGTTTGGCGTTCAAATGGACTGGTCTTTAATTTTTGTCTTTCAAATTAGCCGGTCTTTAATTTTTGTCTTTCTAAAGCGAACATGTGATTAGCAGGACATAAGTTCTTTAAGAATCAGGTATAACCTGTGACTTGTGAGATATTATGAAGTGAAAATATAAACTTATGCTCTGCGATAAAAATATTTTTCTTGACAAGCAAAAATTAAACATAAAATAGGGAAGAAGTGCAAATGACCCTTGGTTATTCTTTATTTATTAGCCCAACTTGGGAAAACTTGAACGGGTTTGACGAACTACACAATTATGGGTTAAGAGTGGAAGCTCTACTAAAAGAAGAGGAAAACGAAGCAGCAGAAGAAAGCTACAACGTTTTTTCTCTAGTCATACACCTGTTTTGGACGGTAGGAGTGGGGAGATGGGGAAGGGAGAAGCAGGGCACGAAGAACGACTAAACGGGGTCACCCCCAAACAATCAATGGCGTTATTACCCCCGAGAACTCCTACATCAAACCAAGACGTTTTCGAGTTCTTCGGCTTCAATTCCGACACTAAGCTCACAACTATGAGAAAATCATCTCTGGTAATAAGGGGTCATTCTCCAGCTCTCATGACCGGAAAGTGAACATCACTTCACTAACCTACATATTGGCCAAGTCTCGCAGGAGGATCTTTATATTTGGGCGAGTGAGTTCAATCGTTTGGTTTCTGCAATGAAAGGTAGGGTGTTGTGAACCAAGTTGACTACATAAGGGCTTATCGGCTAGAAATGGTGAATGAGACTAATTCAGTTGAAATTATTGGGCCGAATAAAATGTTGGAGATTTCCAGCCCAGTTAGCAAGTGGTTAAAAAGGATTGTGGGTTAGGAAAAAGAGTTTTATGCGTATTGTTTAGAAAACTATCTCTTCCTCTCATCCCCTGTCTCTGAGTCTACATTCTCATCCCATTCTGGTTATCTTTGTTGTAACTCGGAAATTGAAAAGCAGAATTGAAAGAGAAATTAAGCTAAGAAGAAAATAAAATTGTTATTTCATAGTCGATGATCTGCTCAATACCAGTTGAGCTATATATAAACCCCTTCTAACTAAACAAGAGACTGAAATGCAAAAAAGAAAACAGAGTAAATACAAAGGTCGAAACGTAATAAACTAAAGTACTAACTGACTCTAACAGCCCCGAAATGTACTACTTCGCAAGACAAACGTACCGCTCCTTGCATTTCCGGTCTTGAATTATTCTGGGTCACAGCAGTACTTCCCCCTGAAAAACTTCCTTGTCCTCAAGGAAGAAAGACTGGAAATATGACCAATATCATGATGAACCGGCCTATGAGAATGACTCTGATCCACCGGATCGAAATTGAATTGCGAAGAGTCACTAAATATAGAAATCCTTTTGTTCAAATCAATCTGACAGGCCATAAATAATAGTGTTTTCCACTTGAATCTTAAGTCCTGCTTATTGCCCACATATTTCTTAATGAGATAAGCTTGTCCCCAACTTACAACAGAAGCAAATGTATTGGAAGGATTGACATGGTTTCCAAAATACTTGGGGACAAGCTGAAGCAAAGTTTTATTTGCAATCTTCTGTAGTTCAATGCTGCACTTTACCCTCATAAATTCATAGCTACAAACACATATCTTAGCAGCCTCATAGGAACTACAAGCTGTGAAGAGACAAACAAACATCACATAATTATTGTCATCTCATAGCTTTCACTTGACATCTTCTCAAACAAATTAAGCACCCTGTCCACACATTTATGGTGAGTATAATCCCAGCTTGCTACATTCCAAGTAGTCAAATTGCTCACAGGTTCATGAAATGTTCTCTACCATCTCCAATACTTCCACCATCCCTGCACATATCAGCAAGTGCACTCGCAATAATTTTATTACCTGTTATACAAGCCTTTAGTCCGAGACCATAAATGTGTTTTTCCACCTGAAGCATTGTCAGCCAAGTGAGAAGAGTCGACCTTAGATCAGCACAGGGACTAGCTGCTTGATGCAACTTGAATTTGAAGATGAAGGAACTTCTGAAAACTGTAACAGAGGAATGGTAACAACAGGCTACTTCAAAGATCTTCCCTGCCTTGCACTTATTTAATTCCACCATGTAGACTACATTGTCCAGCCTACAGGCAACTTTCAACACTTTGGCCAGCTGCTTATCCTCATCACTGTGTAAGGCATCATACTTAATGATGCTCACTAAAATTTTATCTCTCTTTGATGTTCTTTCATACTTCCCTACCTTGACAAACATATTCCTTGAATTCTTCTTTCTAGCAGCTTCAATCTTCTCATGAATATATGTGTTCCATAATTCCTTTTCCTTGAAAAATGACAACATCTTGCTTCACAGTGCATAGTCGAATAGCCAAATACAACAACAAATTCTTGAGAAGATGTCGATGCACCAA
This sequence comes from Anisodus acutangulus, assembly GCA_029783415.1. Classification (NCBI taxonomy): domain Eukaryota; kingdom Viridiplantae; phylum Streptophyta; class Magnoliopsida; order Solanales; family Solanaceae; genus Anisodus; species Anisodus acutangulus. The sequence goes on from CM056495.1 coordinate 13,852,760, forward strand.
ATTCATATTCTTGTCTAATTGATTTAAGAGCAATTACTGTTTTAACCAGCGGTTTCCTTGCTCCACTAAATCCATTCATGAATTGTTTTTCATCTATTTTAATCTTAAATGGTTCATCATGTCCATATTTCCTGAAAAAAATCTCATCATTCAAAATTTAATTCACACAAGACATCGCAACTTTCTGTTCATACACATTATTTCCCTGCCATAATGTCTCAATACCAAAAGGGAAACAAAATTTTCTAGAATGTTCAGCAAAAAGAGAAATAACTTCAACTTCTTAATACAAGCATCAACAATTGTAACTTCAGTGCCAATGTCACAAGACAACTTAGCAAAAAGGCATCGAACTACAGCTTCCCTGAAAACAAATAAAGGTTGCGGCTTATGATAGTGATCAAGTTTAAGAGATTGAAATTCCATATACTGCCATCTCTCATTAGGAAGTTCTCTAAGATTTCTGACTAATAAGTAGGGGTGGCCAGTGGGCCGGGCTCGGGTCTGGCGGGCTGGGGTCGGGGTCGGGGCGGGACGAGCCAAGGGGTCGGGGTCGGGTCTAGCGGGGTCTGGCGGGACTTGCTCCAGTCCCGTCCCGATCCCGATCCCGTCGGTATCGGGTCGGGTCGGGGTCCGGCGGGTTTTCATTTTTTTTAAAATAACATATGTATAAAAAAAAACTCAATAAACAAGATAAGATAGTGTAATAAAAACATCCCAAGGCTGTTTTTGTGCCTCTTATATTAATAGACATGATTTTTTTTTTGTAATACAAATACAATTGTCTAAAATCTAAATTGCAACTTTGTGGTGTTGTCCAAAAGTTGCAAATTACATAATAAAATTTCAATTAAAAAAATTACATTCTCAAAAAAACCTGTTCTAATTGCTTGATGATTTCCTGTGGTTCTTCGGTTGGAATTGGTATTTGTTGGTCAAATTGATCCACGTCGCTTCCACTACCTTCGGTTAAGATTTCGTTGTAGTTTTCATCTTCTTCTTCGTTGATCTCCGGTTGACCGCACCTTCTCCTCTCCGCTCGTATCCAATCTTTGAATAATACTGCAATTTCCAAGCTGTCTTCGGCTAATGAGTGTCTGTGGTCTCCTATTTGATATCTGCATGCGGAAAAAGCGCTTAACATCTCGAGCCATCAATGAAAGTGTCAGAAAGGTCTTCTCATTCCCCCTCCAGTATTTCAGCAAGTCTTCATGTTCATCTTCATTGATAACTTCTTGATATGGTACAGAACTCTGCAAAACAAAAATATCCAACTCGTTAATTTGGTTAGTAGTAGAGGTACGGCCACACATTCTATTTCTGAGGCTTTCAATACTAGCCGCAGAAACATCATGTCTTTTGTGAGGTTGTGTTGAAGATGAAGAAGATGGTATGGAAGCCGGCAAGTTACTAGCATTTTCTTGTTGATAAAATCTATATATATTTTTGCATTGGTGTTCTACGCTAGACAACACTTCTTCTTTAGTTTGTTCAATAGGTGGTGGGTGATTTAGATTTTTGGGACTTGGAGGTGGTAGTACTTCTATACAATCGTAAATAGTTTCAATTAGTGATTTAGTACCGTCTATTTTAATAGTAGGATTTAATACAGAACCAATAATATAAATAGAGGGAATAGAAATAAAATATTTTTTTATTTTGACAAACATTTTTTTAATAGCTGCCTTATAAGCTGGTTTTCCATATATTCACTAAGTAATAAAAATATTAGAGTTATATAAAACAACATAGTTGAAATAGTAGGATAATATATACTGGAAAATTCTTTTGTTGCTTGAAAAAATTTCTCTAAAAATACAATAAGTTCGGAAATTTTTACCCAATCACTATCTAAAATCATATCAGCTGGATTTTTATTATGAGAGTTAAAAAATAAAGTTATAGGTATTCTATAGTCATAAGCAACAAGTAGTTGCTCGTATAAAGAATTCCACCTAGTGGGTACTTCTTGTGGAATTTTTCTATAAAGTAGTCAACAATCGTGACAAGTTTTTTTATATTCTTTTCTACGTTGTACTTTATTACTTTTAAAAATAAAGTTTATAGCAAATTGTATTTTACTAAGAATGTCTTCAAAAAGTGACAGACCATCCTTTACAATTAAGTTATATATATGGCACGCGCATTTTATATGAAAATGATCTGGAAAAGACGGAGTTAAACTATTTTTAAAAATTGTAATTGCGTAATTGTTAGAAGAAGCGTTATCTAATGTAATAGTCATAATTTTATCGGTTATTCCGTAATAATGGCACACTTGATAAATATTATCTGCAATAAAAGTACCAGTGTGCCTATCATCTATATATCTATACGCTAAAATATGTTTTTGCATAGACCATTTATAATCTATCCAATGACAAGTTACAGTTAAATAATCATGGCCGTTAGTACTACGACCTATATCAGACGTGATAGATACTTTGCCATTAAAATGATATAATGAAAAACGTAAATATTGTTGATATTCATGCGCAAATTTAAATACATCTCACTTAACAGTTGATCTAGGAAAACCGTTAAAAGCAGGATTATATATATCTCTAATGTAATGAATAAAATCGGGAGATGAAGGAAATGAAAAAGGCAAACCCTCCACAACAACTAATTTTGATATTGCTTCCCTATATCTATGTTTATTGTATTTAGAGCCTACAATTCCCCCCGTCATAGGGTTAATTTGACCTCAGACTTGGTCCGGGACAAAGTCGTGATGTGAACCTTGTCCCGATGGAGCGAGCGTTTGCGCACCCGGTTTTGAAGCCTGGTATTGGGCATACCTAGCTGGATGAACACTTACTACGTGTCTAATTAAACCCCCCGTCCCACCGTGACCTTTTCCCGTTTTAAATTTTAAAACATTTTTACAAATTTTACATATAGCTACTTGATTCTCTACGTCCCTATCAAAAAATGTCCATGCATCTGATTTTAATGGTCGTTTTGCTGGACCTCGTCTCATACTAGGGAATATGAGGTATTTCAATGAAGGTGCACTAGTGGGTGTGTTGTCATCAACATTAGTGGGTGTATCATCTAGATCATCGTCTAAATTAAAGTCTTCTTGAGTTCCAGAAAATAGTTCCTCGTCTAAATCTAATGGTATTGTAGGAAAATGTTGAGTATCAACAAAATCATCCTGTGTAGGAATAAGATGACTAGAAGAAGTACCCTTGCCCTGGTTTCCCCTACTAGAAGAAGTCTTACCCTTACCCTTAAACATACCTCTAATTCCTTCCATTTTAATTATATGCTAACAAATAATTAAAGTAAATGAAATTAAGTGCGCTAAATAAAATAAACAGACAATAATAATTTAATGAAGGAACGAATGTACCAAACGTCGACGTAACGTCGACGTGTAATCGAGAGGTTGAAAATTGAAACTTTGCTCGATGGAAGATCCTCAAGCTAGTTGCCAACTTCACTCCCAATTCCCAAATGAATAAATAAAATTGAATATTTAGCAAACAATGTAGACTTGTAGAGAGATATATTGAGAGATTGTAGGAAGATCTGTGAGAAAGATGAAGAGAAAATGAGTTATTTATAGTTGGAAAATTGGGTTAAAGTGTAAATATAATAACTTATGGGTTAAAAATAAATATTAAGGGGTAGGGGGTGGCCTAAAATGGCCGTTAGCCAACGGCCAAAATCTAAAATGGTCGTTGGTGCAACGACCATATTTGCAAAGGGGGGACAAAGGGCGGGGTCGGGGTCGGGCTCGGGACGGGCTCGGGGCGGGGTCGGGGCGGGCCGGCCTGGGGTGGGCTCGGGTCTGGCGGGACGAGACATTGTCCCGTCCCGAGTTCGAGTCCTGCTCCCATTTTTTTTTTTGAGCTGGGTCGGGGCGGGGTCGGGACGGGGTCGGGCCGTCCCGGCCCACTGGCCACCCTTACTAATAAGACACAAACATTGATGGCATTCAATGCCATAGTGGACCCAACATTGACAAACATAGATTCAACACCACCTTCGTTAGTTGTATTAATAACTTTTGCCACACTGATATCTGAAATGTTGGTTTCAAACTCACCACTGTGGAGGACAAATTTATACACTCGTCCTGAAGCTTCAGTTGCATACACAACAGATTCCACCCAAGAATTGTCATAATCTTCAACATTACCACCCAGTTCCGCGACACAAACATCAGCCAGACTATTCTTTGCATCATCTGGTAAGACAACCACCAATTCCATCCTTTCTTGAATGACGTCTCTGAAGCGAGGAAAACACATGATGGTTTTGCCTAAATAATTTCCTTCCTTTTCCTTATCACTAGCAAGCTGGTGATAACCATTGAAGGTACAGGTGTTATTGGAATTTGCATACCCGCTCTGTAAATCAAAATCGCCATCGGATTGTGGGCTCTCCATTATTTCTGGTTGCTGCCCTGAAGTAGGAATCTCTTTTTCCTTCAATGCCTCGACTCCATGGCAGAAATTAGCGGCAACAGGGACAATCAATCCCGAGTCAGTAGTTGGTTTCGTCAATTGTGTGTTGCTCTCTTTGCCGACACAACTGTTGACACCAACAAGAACCTCCTCATCAGTAGGTATTTCATCAAACACTTTTTGCACCTGGTTTGGAGTACCAATTTTTCTATACATAGCAAGGATCGAGGGTTGCACAAAAACTTTAGTATTTGCCTTGTCAATTTCCCTTTCTGATCGATTCACATCATGAAAAAGTTATCTCTCTCTCTACTCTCCTCTTCTCCCTACGGTAAGGATCTGTAACCCTACCCCATCGATGGTGAACAGTAAGAACACCACCCACCCACCCTTTTTTCGGTTGGTTACAAGGTGTTCTGCTCCATCCATCCTATTCTTTCTCACTCCACTCTCTCCTATTTGTCTCTTTGCCATTTCCTCTCTTTCTATCTATCGTCGACGGCTACCATCGCGACTCCGACCAGTTACGCCGATCTAACGTCGGCGAGTTATTCCGTCCAGAAGCAGATCCTCTCCTCCTCTCTTTTCTTCTCCTTTGACTTTCTTGTCTCCTATACTCTACAACCAGTCAGGAGTGCACATGTACGCAAGTTTCGATGGTGAACAATAACTTCCGGTAGTGAACAGTACTTCCGACGGTGAACAGTACTTCAGGCATGGAACAACGATTCTTGGCGGTGAACATGTATTTTTCAGCTGGTTCAGGTGATGAACAGTGTTTCCTGGCAGTGATCAGTAATATCCAGTAGTGAATAGTGATTTTTGGTGACGGACAGGTTCTTACGACCTAGAGTTGGTACCTCTTGTGGCTCCTATTCATTCTTTGCCCTTATCATTGTAGTTAAATTGTGCTTGCTAACCTTTATTAAATCTTGCATTTACATTTTTTCTTTATTCTTCTTGTCGTTAGTCATACCATTCTTGTTGTAGTAGTTCGACTTGCCTTTACATTCTTGTCAACTTGAGCTTTGGTATTGGTTCCTGCTTGTCTTAGGGTGACCTTGATTAGTTAGTAATATTTTTAGTGGCTTTGGTAAATGATGGTATACTAGGGTCATATTCTCGGTCTGGGATGGGGGCTAGGGTTAGGGGGTATGGATAGTTCATAGCACATGTACCCCTATGGTTTGATGGGAAGCATAGGAAGGCACACATAGTAGATTTAAGTGCCAATTTATGGGGTGTCATGGATGTCAGATTAGGGTAACACAGACAATCGAAAATTCTAAGATGGTCATAGGTAGGGACTCGATGGTAGAGAATTTTGGTGGGTGTCCTATTTTGAATCGCACATGTAGGTAAAATGTTGAGAATGTATTCTACCGTTTTTAGTGTATATACCCAAAAAGTAGGGGGAGAGAGGCATAAAAAAGGAGGGTACGAATCATAATATTAATGGTTCGGAGAATTCTTTCGGCTTTTCCATTTTGAGGGGAGGTATGGGGGCACGAGAAATGAAAGATCATGTCATTAGCCGCACAAAATTTATGAAATAGGGAATTATTGAACTCACGACCATTATCACATTGAAATGATTTTATGTCTTTTTCAAATTGCATTTTAACCAGTGTACGAAACTCAACAAATTTGGAGAACACTTGAGATTTGAGTTTGAGTGGGTAGATCCAAAGAAAATGAGAGAAATCATCCAAAAATACCAAATAATATTTATGGCCTAAGTTGCTAGTTATGGGAGATGTCCATAAATGAACGTGAATAATATCAAAGGGAGAGAAAGTAGTAGGCATAGAAGCCGTAAATGGTAGTCTAACGTGTTTCCCTAACTGACAAGAGGAGCAACTATGAGAAATATTTCCTTTGTTACATTGGATTAAATTTTGGTTTCCAAGAGAATAAAAAATGTGAGAACCGGATGACCAAGTCTACTATGCCACGTTGAAGGACATATGACTGTTAAAACGGTTGGAGGAGTGACAAGGGCATTCAAAGATGTGCGAGGGTGGACACTAGCAGCGGACGTGGATAGAAAAGGGTATAGGTCCCTTTCACTATTGCATCTTGTAAGTAGTTTTTCGGTACGAAGGTTCGTTAAAGAAAATCCAAACGGGTCAAAGTTAAGTGAGACAGAATTATTGGTGAAAAATTTTCTAACAAAGATTAGGTTTTTAATGATGTTTGGGGCATAAAGGATGTTTTAAGAGAGAAGTGTGTATGCGGTGGTGGGGTAAGGGTGTGGCCAAATCCTTGAATTGGAATGCGATGACCATTACCGACCATAATAGATTGTGGAGTTTGTAACTTGCGCAGTTGAGGAATATTACCAAAATTATTGGTGAGATGAGACATGACGCCCGTATTCATATACCACGCATTATCGGGCTGTTGATGGGTCAAAGTGCCAAAAACTTGGCCCAATTCGGCTTGGGCTGGACCTGGGATGGACTTGTGGCCCCCAGGATGTTGGGCCTACTGGATGTGGCCTGGTGGAGCCGAGCATATACTACTGGGTCACTGTATGGCTGTAAGGGCTTGGGCTTGGGCTTGGTGACAAAGGCCCGGCAGAAGGGCTCCCATGGTTTTGGGCTGCGGCTGGACTGGGGATTTGCTGAAGGCCAGTCCGACGTTGTGCTCCTGCTGTGGCCAGTCTGCCGTTGTGCTCCTACTGTGGCCAGTCCGCCGTTGTGCTCCTGCTGTGGCCAGAAAAATCGGCTTGGCTGTGTTCCGCCATGAGGGTTGCCAGAAAGAATTTCTTTTTTTAGGTTCGGGGAGGTTGGGGGCACTGTATATGAGAGGTGTAACCACGTATACCAGTTGTATACAACTGGTTGGAGAAATAGGGAGGTATATGAGGGCGTATACCGATGGTATATCGCTGGATACAGCGTCTGGAAAAAATATAGGGGGGAGGGGCGATTCAAGGTTTAGGGTAGGGGGAAATTTTGGCTCTTGATACCATGTAGAATTGTATTAATCTCCCTTGGAGAGCCTTTCTCATTAATACAATATATATAGTGTGTACAATATGTAATCTTAATACAAAAGGAATACTATAATTACCATAATTATACAACACTAATAATTACAAAATATATGGTGAATATTCTACTAATAATATCTAATAAGATGTGTAGTCCACAAACCGCGATACGTGGATATCCGCGAGTCTAATGCTCCGAAAGACATGGTAAGATATAGGTTGATATTCACATGTCCTATGAGGAAATTATGTTTGGCTATAGCAGTTTAGCTTCAGATGTTTGAGTCTACTATTTGTATCAGATTCGATACTTGTATGATGCTTAATTGTATCGGATTTTTACACTACTTAAGATTTGTATGTTCAACATATCTTATGTATTTTTATAAAGCTTGTTTCAAGGGTGAGCTGAGAGAGAAATTCAATAAACTTGTTGGGTCTTTCAACTCACACTTGATGTTTTGATGAGGAGCAGTAAAGGGTGGGTCTATAGCCGATCCTTGATTACAACTTTGTTCCTATCCTGATAAGTTGAGGTGAGCCACCATCAATTCGTGGAGGAGATTCAGTTTAGTTTATATTTCATATGTTTTGCACTTAAGGCTATGCCCATACTGATGTATTAGTTTATATTTTATGGGCTAGGTATTGAAATGAACTGATTTTATTATGTCATCTTCTCATTTGGAGTGTATCTTTACATGATTAAAGTAGAGAGTTGGTAGTTAGTGGCTTATTGGGCACCATGTCACAACTTAAGTGTCAAATTTGGATTCACATTTATATCAATCGATACTTTTATACTAAAATTCGACATAATTCCAATTGAAGGCAGAGATCACGTGCTTCGCTCTTTAGGAAATTAACAAGGAATTGAACAAGTTATTTCGACATTTTTTAAAATCAGAATTTATTAGAGGTAGAGCAATTTAAGTTGTGTGTTTGTATGTTTTCCACCGTTATTTATAAGTTACCATGAGTTGTTGATATCATTGTCTTCTATAAGTATTTACTACAAAAATAAAAGAAACGTCTGGACAGAAGTCATTTTTTATTTACAAATATAATTACTACTCTATATTTCTTACTTTAATCAATATTTAAACGTTCTTATAATTCACAATGTAATTAATATTTTATAATTCATAATGTAATCGTGTCTGTAAATTTTGATTAAATTTCACTAAATTTTAGTCGGGTTGTGTGATGTGCCGCAAATTTACGGCACATTCGATGTCAATTCCATAGATCTCTCATGTCCTCAATGCTTATTTAGTAGGTGTTTCTTATGTTATTTTGCTTTTTGTAGGATCTTTGCATTGGAAAACAAGAAATAAGGAAAAAGTGCATAAAAGTGGACAAAAATGTTGAAGAATGAAGAAGTGTAGAAAAAGACTCACTATACGGACCGCATATGAGGACCTCAAAACCGCAGAAGATAGAGAACTTGCGATTCTAAAATGCGACGCATTCTGTAGTCCGCATACCTTTTCTGGGGATTGCATTCTAGTTTGCGATCAACTATTCATGTCAAGTCAAAATCAAAACTACGAAGCATTGAAGTCATTTTGTGGATTGCAGACCAGTTCTGCAGTCCAACTTGAAGATTGCACATCTGGACAGAGATTCAAATATGAAAAATCAAAGACTCACTCTACGAGCCTTAGCTCATTGCGCGGACCACATACATGTTTTGCGGTCCTTCTGCGATTGCAGAGTGGGACGTGATGACATTTTTGTAGTTTCAAATTCTCAATTTCTGGGCTCTATAAATATAAAATCTAGAGTTTGTGTCATAACAAGTCTAGGATATTCACTACATTGTCTTGAGTTGTCTTGTCAAACATCTTTGCTTTAACCATTGGATATTTTTAAAGTATGGAAGTGGAAGAATCTTCTATCTTTTTAATAGAATCATTGTGAGCATTAGGACTTCTTTTACCTTATTATTTTGTTTATTATTTATTATGAATAGCTAATTATAAAATCGGGGTTGTGGATTTTAGATAGGTTTTTGTGAATGAGTTAAATCTTAAAATATGATTCATGTGGTGTAGTAGGTATGTGTATTTAATTACCCCTCATAAATATTGTTAAGTGATGGTTTCAAATAACATTTTATGCCTATTTTCTCTAGTTAAATTTGAAAAAGAAAATCATAATCTAGAAAAGGGTAACTTAATTAGGACTTGAGGCTTTAAACGTTTGTTGAGTAACTGTTGGCTCAGTGATCATGGGCTTAATATTGAAGTTTTGATGATTTGACAAATAATGTACCTGATGACAATCAAAAAGAAATATAAGGAGGAATTCATTTGAAGAACCAGGTATCCAAACATATCTCCAAAGGACTTAGTGAATCAGTCACAACACCCAGAGGAACTTCTCACAAGAACTGATCCTTACTACTCAACTGGAGAATAGAAGTTCCATACTAATATTGGAGAAAAAGAAATATTGACTGATTCATATTCGATGAAGAGCTAGACTTCAGGTTATGGTAATATTCTACAAATACCATAAGTTTATTAATATGAAATTTAGCATTGCAGTAGGACAAGGAGGTTGACACGCAAACATGAAAAGAAGAAAGATCCAAGTCAAATAAAATTTGATTTTTGATGCAATTAATGAAATCAAAGCCTCTTGGAATTAAGGATTGAAGGAGACAATTACTTCTATACAAAGAAATCACGTACAAGCTTTGGATCTTGAACGACAACCATAAATATTCCAATGAGAGACAAGAGCGAGTGCAGTCAACATCTTCATCTCAAGAGGAGCCAACTGTCCAAACAGCAAAGAACCTGAGCCTATCAAGATTTATCAATTCAGTTTTTTGTTGTATTAGTTAGGTTCTTTTGTGGTTTCCGCCTATTTATCTTTGCAAGTATTGTGTAATAGGTGTTTCGTTGGTTAGTTATTGGATCTCTAAAAACACACTAGGTTGTTTAGGCGGAATGTTTAAGAAACAAGTCATTTGGGTGTTATAAGAATTTGTACAACTGTGAACTGCTCCGTGCTATGACACAATTTACCTTTTCAGGGGTCATACTACCCATATGAACTTTTAAAAATGAAATAATTATCACCCGAAACGCTGACGTGGCAAGGAAAATGTATTTCACTCTCTTTGACAAAGTGAGAAGCATAAAATCTGAACGTGTCATTTTTTAATTGGGTACTTCAAATTTAATTACACATAATTAATTATCATTATAGTTTAATTTTTTTCTAAACTGACATCTTTTTAAAAATGTGGAAAACTTAATTTATTAATTAAAAATCTGTATTTTCCTAAAATATGAAAAACTAATTTTTTTATATATTTTTTAAAAATGTGGAAAATCCCTTTTCTTAGAAAATACATCTGGAAATTGAGTTTTCTTATTAAAAAATTTGGACTTTTTGTTTAAATTGAAAAACTGATTTTTAAAGGAAAATGTGGAAATTTGATTTTTTTCTATATATGAAAAAAAATCTAGTTTTTCAGATTTAGTTTTAAAAAATGGGTTTTCCACATATAAAAAAATAATGTTTCTAAATTTTTATAAAAATCATGTATTTTCACATTTTGAAAAGAAAAAACATTTTCCCGATTTTTAGAAAAATAATCCGGATTAAAAAAAAAGTTTCCTAAAAAATGAAATCATGAAAATCTAGATTTTTAGTACATTTTTTAAAAATAAACCAGTTTTTCATATTAAAAAAAATGCATTTTTAGATTTGTTTGTTTAAAAAAATGGGTTTAAAAAATTCAAATTTTCAGATTTTTTTTTAAAAATTAATTAAAACTTATCCAAAAAAATGTGCAACCAACTAATTAAGTAACGAGATCCAACAATGCATACATTTTTCATAAAAAAGTAGTATTGGAAAAAAAAATTAGAAAATTTGATTTATTAATTATTAAGTGTAAAATAATATAAAAAATTATCTTTTAATTTTTTAAAATGATCAAATAAAATTAAATAATTATTTTTAATATAGTGAATAAGTAAAATTGAATAAAGTAAATGGGGGTATTTTAAACCTTTTTCCTATTCGGACATGGCAGAAAATAAGAGTTGACCGACCCTAGATCCTGACCACCGTACTTTTGCCCGCAAAAGATAACAATCTCTAATTCGGGTCCCACTATGGGACCCACATTCTGATACGATACACTGTCAACATGAAACTATATAAGATGCCAAATAAATGTAACGTCTTCCACACATTCCAATATCACCTTCAACCCTACCCTTTTTTCTAAAGCTGCAAATTTTTGTAGTGGCAATAACTATAACTATATATATATATATATATATATCTCTAATCCCACAATATCTCTTCATTTCTTCTCTCAATTACAACCCCAGACTTTATTTCTTTTTGGGTAGTCAATTAAATCTTGATATTTCATTCTGGGTATGTATAACTTTTGACAAATTTTCTCGTGGTCAGTGTTTTTCCTCATTTGGGTGTCTTAAATTTTGAATCTTTTGGTTGATATCTATTCTGGGTGTCCTCTTTTATGCAAATTGTCACCCGTGATTCAGGTGGGTAGGATCTGTGATATTCCCTCAAATGAACGCATTAGATTCTAATGAGAATGGAGTGAAGGCTCGGGAGTGTATTGAGGATGCTGTAAAAGTCCTTTTGGAGGGTTTGGGTGAAGATATTAATAGAGAAGGTATTCGCAAAACTCCTTTTCGGGTTGCCAAGGCTCTGCGAGAAGCAACAGAAGGTGACCTTTTTCTTTTCCTATTAGCTTTGTGGTCTTCTGTTTTGGAGCATTTCACTGAAGTTGTTAATTTTATTGAATCAACTACTTGTAGAAACGACTGGAGACTATACTAAAGGCATGTAAAAGTTGCATGTTAACTGTTCCATATTTTTGTGTCATACTATTTAATTTGCCTTGAGCGGACCTTGGAGTAACCAGTAAAGTTGCAGGTGCAAGCCCCGGAAACAACCTCTCGTAGAAATGCAGTGTAAGGCTGCGTATAATAGACCTTATGGTCCGGCCCTCCCCGCGTATAGCGGGAGCCTAGTGCACCGGGCTGCCCTTTTACTATTTAATTTGCCTTGGAAATAAAGATACCATTGCTCAACTATTCTTTACAGCGTCAAATCTTTATATCTTCTGGTGTTGTTAATATGGGCGGAGCTAAAGGGGTGGAAAGGGGTTCATCCTCATCCCCTTTCCTGGAAAAAAAAGTGTTATGTATATGTAGTAGATGTTGAACCCCTTGGTGAAAATCTATGTTGCTCGGACTCTCCAAAAATGTTGCCATGCCCATGTTGGATACTCCAAAAATCCGAGACGCACCCGTCGACATTTTTGAAGAGTCTGAGCAACATAGGTGAAAATCCTGCCTCCGCTAGTTGTAAGATTTTACCCTTTGAATTTGTTCTTTTGTGAAGATTCTGTAATAACTAATGCTCTGTCAATCAGTGGTCTCATTAGGCTTAATAAGCTGACAAAGCTTTGTCATTTTCACGATTTAATAGTGTAGTTAAGAGATACTGTTTTTGTCATTAACATTTCGGTCAAGCTTTTTTATTAAGCTTATTTTTTAAGTCCGGTGATATAGATGGACATGGGGATGAAAGAGATAAACTGAAGTTTTAAAAGTTCTTTTAAATCTGGATCTGTTCATCAAACCAAATCAGTATTTTTTTTTTGGTTGGGAAGAACAAGGTAATGCCTACTAATAATGACAAAATACAGCATGTGTGGTAAAAGTGCAGTTTGTGATGTGTGGGTTAGATGCACGTCACAAGTTTGAACGCTACTGTAGACAAAAAGCTGGTTTAAGTTGAGAAGGGCAGAAGGCTATAGAGCAGGCCCATTATCTACCGAGTTTTGAACTATGCGCCACCACCCCTCGGGAATTTCTCCATCATCAAGAAAATAAATAAATAAGAATAATGATAAAATACAGGAGTTTTATCCCCTTCAAGAAATCCACTATTCTCCTAATGCATCTAATCAGTTAGCTTCTCTTTAGTAAGGCATGAAATATCCTTCAAGAGAGGTTTAAGAAATAAGTATTCTTTTATAAACAAGTTACGTGATTTTCTTTTCTCAAGTCAATGTAGCCTTGTTTCTTTAATAAATGGAACATATCCTGGGTTCTTCAGTATGAAGTTGTTTAATGTGATCCTAATTATGGCTCTTCAGTGCAAGTTAAGAATGCTGAAAGCAGTTTCTGAATAACGATTAAAATGGTCTTAGGCCTTAGCACAAGCATATGTGAGACTTAGAAGTTAGCATATGTGAGACATAGAAGTTAGAAGTCTACAGCTTTAGCTCAGTTACCAAAAATCGTGCATGTCTATCTCTTGATTTTATATGCGGTAGTAAACATGAAAACCTGCATTGGATGTTATTATTGACTTCAAGGCTATTAATGTGAGGATTGGAAATGTTTGATGTTTAATATAAATTGGAGGAACAGATGGAATCCATGGTTACTTTTTGTCCGGGATTAAAAAGAAGCAATAAGTGGTAATCTTTTGTTCTATCTAATGAATCAATATTTGTGTGGAAATGGACAAAAATGGAAATTCGAGTTTGGAAAGAGGGAGTAAGATGGAGATCTTCACCGTCGAAAGAAGCATTCATAGGGAACATCTGTTTTCCAGAAAATGGAAGCCTCTGTTTTGCAGCTATACGAGTGTAACCTCTTTTTGCTGTCAAAGCATAAGGTTTCTTATCCTGATTCTTTTCTACATTTGACTTGTATTACTTGTTCACTAGTTAGTGTTTGACTTCTCTTCCAAGTTGAAACAGTTATAGCTGTGACCCCATCTTTTTGGGTTAATCGAGATGCACTCTTTGTGGATAATATGGTATAACTTATTAATTTCTTGACAACTCTAGTGTGAAAACTGAAGTTGTGTGGTATGGTTGTTGCAATCATGGAATGCACAATTAAAGTCTTTCTTTTGGTAAAAATATTTTGTTAACAGTGATAAAAAGTACTCCCTCTGTTCCAAAAAAATTGTCCTAGTTTGAATTGACACAAAATTTAAGAAATAAAGGAAGAATTTTGAAATGTGTGGTCCAAAACAAGTCTTAGATATTTGAGTGGTTGTAAATCATTTCAAAAAGTTAAATTACTTTTAAATATAGAAATGTGCCAATCTTTTTGGGACAAACTAACAAGGAAAGTGAGACAATCTTTTTGGGTCAGAGGGAGTAGTAGTATTTTGTTAACAGTTAGGACTTAACAATGTTGTTAATCTAGTGTGAAGGTCATTAGCACCTCTCTATCTTATAGTGGTTGGATTATGGAGTTCAACATCCTGTATAAGAGGATATCAACATCTTGTAAATGGAAAGAAGTATTTAGTCATACTTCCAACTCTTATATTGCTCGGACCCTTCAAAATCCCTGCCGCACCAGTGTCGACCCGACATGGGTGTGGAATCCACTCCGGATTTGGTCAACTTACCTTGGGTATTTTGACTACATCTATGACCAAGAAGTGTAGTTTGCTTGGTTTTTGGCTTAATTTTTGGGTTTATGTCATATATATAGTATATATAAAGTATGTTAATGCTTTGCTATTACACAAGATATCTTACGAATAAAATATTAGGTGCTTATAAAGAAATAAATTTTATTAGCTTAGTTCATTAACTGTAATTAATTGAAATATACACTAACATATGTTGTAATATACATTTATTGGCAGTATCCCAGCACTTGTATCCGCACTTGATCCAAAAATTATGTGATGAAAAATCCGACCTTTAGACCCACACATGTATCGGGTACCTGTACCAGAGTCCAAGCAACATAGTGCAGTTCTACCTGGTGTGGTGGATTATGGGTTAATGCTTTAAATATCACTGTTTTACTTTCATAGTTTTTTGTTATCTGACCACTTCCATGTTTTTGTTGCTATATGAAGGTTATAAACAAAAAGTGAATGATGTTGTTCATGGTGCTTTATTCCCTGAAGCTGGGTTGGAAAGTGGAAGTGGTCAAGCTGGAGGAGCAGGGGGGCTTGTGACAGTTCGTGATCTTGATCTTTTCTCCTACTGTGAGTTTTGCTTGCTTCCTTTCCAGGTTCAGTGTCATGTTGGTTATGTCCCATCTGGGCAAAGAGTTGTAGGACTAAGCAAGCTCTCTCGTGTGGCCGATATCTTTGCTAAAAGGCTCCAAGCTCCACAGCGTCTTGCTGATGAAATTTGCACTGCTTTGCAGCATGGAATCAAGCCAACAGGTGTTGCTGTGGTTTTGCGTTGTCTGCATATTCATTTTCCAAAGTTTGAATCAGCCTTGCCAGACACGTCTCATCAAGGATGGGTGAAGATACTAGTTACCTCAGGTTCTGGTGTTTTTGAAGAAGAGAAGGCTGACATTTGGGCTGAGTTTTTGCCTCTTCTTAATTTTAGAGGTATAAGCAAAGAAAACGCCCATCCTGGGGTCCCTCACCAACCATGGTGCCCTTCTCAGTCTTGTAACAAGTTGGAACAATCAAATTCAGCAATGACAAATGCAGTGGTTTCAATACTTAAGTCTTTGGGGGAAGACTCGACGAGGAAAGAGCTTGTAGGTACTCCATGTCGTTTCTTGAAGTGGTTGATGAATTTTAGAAACTCTAATTTGGAGATGAAACTGAATGGCTTTCTTCGAAGTAGAATTAATAATCCAAGTTCTTGTGGTAAGGTTGGCGATACTGAGGACCTTATCTGTTCTGAGCTCAGTTTACCATTTTGGTCCCAATGTGAACATCATTTACTACCTTTTCAAGGTGTTGTGCATATAGGTTATTACTCTTCAGATGGACTTAATGCTGTTGGAAGAACCGTATTGCAGTCAGTTGTACATTTTTATGGCTTCAAACTCCAAGTACAGGAGAGGCTTACCAGGCAGATAGCGGAGACCACTTCATCTCTTTTAGGGGAAGATATAATGGTAGTTGTGGAAGCAAATCACACATGCATGATATCTAGAGGAATTGAGAAGTTTGGAAGCAGTACAGCTACAATTGCTGTGTTGGGTCGTTTTTCCAGTGACCCTGCTGCGAGGGCAGAGTTTTTGCAAAGCCTTCCAAACTTCTGTTCTGCATGATAATGATTTCTGCAAAATGAAATATATAGGTTGTGTTAAGTGTCCCACATTGGTGGAGAGAATGGGTTGTCTCCTTATGTGGGCGTGGAAAATTCTTACCCATGAGCTAAGCTTTAGGGTTGAGTTAAGGCCAACGTCCATTTTCTTAACAGGGTGCAACAAGCAAAGCTAGTAGTTACCTGTCCTCCAACTGGCTTGGCACTCCCAGAGGAATTTAGTAGCAGACTCGCAATGACATCAAAGAATGTTACACTATTACAGCAATACAAAATGAACATCAAATATTTTATTCATTTTTTCATCCTTGTTTTTTGTATCATAAACAAGGGCTTATACACAGTAACCTTTTGCACTTGCCCTTGATCTTCAATGTGTCATACTTGGCACTTCATGCCCCACATATAGCTTTGATTCATCACAAGTTTCTGCTATTAGCTATATTAATGTTACTATATCTCTGGTTGAGTTCATTGCAATTCCAACATTTATTGTGATCTTGCTGATAAATACATACGAAGGTTAATATGTTATATACATACATGTATTAGGTAAAAACGCATCAGGAGGAATTAAGCGTATACAAGAAGATTAGTGACTCCGAAAACTCCAACAGATCTCCACACATGTCTTTCATTCCCAACAACTCCCATCGCATCAGCCTATCTAGATCAGAGTGCCGCAACGCGCGTGGGTGTAGTGACTCAGTATGCTCACGTAGCCATAACTCTCTAGGATCGTAATAGGCTAAGTTTTGTCTTATATATGCAAGACTTATAAGAGAAGAAGAAACACATTGTATTCTCTCTAAGCTCACACTTGTAACTCAGATCTCTCTCAAGCTAATAACATTATTCTTAGCTTCGGCTCTTATTCAGTTCATAGCTTATTTTTCAGATCTAATCTATTAGTTTCTTTATTTGCTCATTATCATATCTTTTACTAGTGTTTTTAAATCTCACATATCCGCAACCTAAATATTTAATCGCGGACTCATTCAAGACGGTCTCCGGATCGGATACGACATACTTGTCTTTAAACCTCTGAATACAAATCTCTAACTGTATTTTTGGTTAAAATCATTTTCACCAGAAAATAGTTTAGTGTCGTCTGTAGGGATATACAATTGTGGAGTTGTCTTGATCTATAGCTGATCTTCTTAAAAGAACCTCAATAGAAACACTGTAATTTACAGCATGTCAGGTGAAGACAATATCGCTCGGGAAGCACAGGGACTTGGAGCAGTGCCAATACTCACTGAACATCAAAATACTGCGAACCGTTCGGAAGATTTACAAATAGAAGAGGAGTCCGAACAAGGGCGGTGGAGTGGGTCTTCGATAAAACTATCCGATAAAGAGCGCGATGAGGAAACTTCGGATAAAACAAAAGTGGAGAGAACCAGAATATAAGGGAATAAGCTCAGCCAAATATCGAACTGGCAAGCCCTAAATGACTAACAAAGGATTATCTCTCACTAAGGAAATTATCGCAGCTATCCTGAAAGGGTAGAACGAGGTGATGCTGCGCATAGAAGCAGCGGTAGCTGCTATAGCTACTCATTCAAGGGCTAGGACTCCGACGTCGAATCAAAATGCTGTGAAGGCCTCGTCTTCCCTTGAAACTAGTAATAAGAAAGGTGAAGGAAAGAAGGACCAGTTGGACGCATTCACAGAAGAATTGCATCGAGTGGAAAAGGAAATGAACAAGCGGATGAGCCAAATACCCATGTGACGCCCATCAAAAAGGGAACGGGGCCTAGAATGTATAAGGTCCTACCATATCCAGAGAGCGCAACCCCCATCCCAATCCCGAAAAAGTTCAAGATGCATGACATACCAAAATTTGATGGCACCATAGATCTGGAAGAACACATCGTGACCTTCGAGGCTGTCGTCACTAGGCACGACCTCAAACATCATGAAATTGAGTATGTTATGCTAAAGAAATTCGGCCAAATGCTTATAAAGGGAGCACTCTCATGGTATATTCACTTACCCAAAAAATTCTATTGATTGTTTGGCTTCTCTTGCAAATATTTTTATCAAGGCTCACGCAAGGGCCCGGAGGGTAGAAACACACAAACATGATGTATTCACCATAAAGTAGTGAGGGGATGAGTTATTGTGAGGTTTTCTGAACAGATTCCAGGGAGAAAGAATATTGTTGCCATCTATCGCAGAAGATTGGGCGGTAGCTGCATTCGCAGACGGGTTGAACCTGAAAAGTTCAAACGCCTCCAGAAAGCTTAAAGGAATTCCCAGCGAAAACATGGAGAAAAATAAATCTTAGGCACACAGCTAATATTCAGATTGATGAAGACCAATGAGTGACAACGTGACATACACGGGCAGTCGCCCCCCCGAAGAGGCCAGACCAAAGATATAACACCAGTGCAGCAAGCATTGGACGGTTCAAACCGTATGATGCCAGGAGGTTCTCAGGCGCGGGGACTAGCCGGGGTAGCACCAGGAACCATCAAGGTCTCATTGAATGAGGCCCATGATGAACAGAAGGTCCATGTCAAAAGGGACTGGTCCCCCAAAGCTATCTGGCCATAATTTCAGCATAAACGCGACAGAGGTAGTGGTCGTAATGAAAACCATAAAAGAAGCCAAGTTCTCGAATAACGTGAGCACTAACTCGGAGAAAAGGAACACGAGGCTATGGTGCCATTTTTATAGCACACACGGTCATACCACAGAGGATTGAGGAAACCTGAGGATAGAATTAGCGTAACTATTGCACGCAGGGCATTTGAGCGGTATATCAGCGACCGGGCTAAGATCAACTGAAGTAGGAATGATGGGCAAAGACCGAGCCAAGTGCCTCCGTCTACTCATACTATTCATATGATATTCGATACCGAGGTGGTCAACAAGATCACGTATTACATCAATGAGAAAGTCCAAGGTCTCAATCACAATCGCGAGCTGTGGGTGAAAACCGTAGAGAGTCAAGACATAACATTTTCTAATAGCGATTGCGGAAGATTCAATTCGCCTCACAATGAGGCCCTGGTAATATCTTTGAAAATTAATAAATCTTTTACAAAACGTGTTTTGATTGATCCAGGAAGTTTAGCAAACATCATCCAGCTGCGGGTCCTGAAAGAAATGCAGATGGATAAATCGATCACCCCCATGACAAAGGTGATGGCAGGATTCAACATGTCCAGCGAACTAACAAATGGGGAAGTCGAATTGATTGTTCGCGCTGATGGAATGAAGCAAGTCACGACCTTTTATGTCGTGTCCATAGACATGATGTACAATGCAATACTCGGGAGGCCATGGTTGTACGCAATGCAGACGGTCCCTTCAACTTATCACCAGTAGGTCAAGTTTTGTATGCCTTGGGGGATTAGAGAAATTAGAGGGAGTAACATCTATCCCAGTCAGAGGATGCGTTGGCGGCGGCCATTCCTCAGAAGTAGGAAGTAGAACAATAGCAATTACAGTCACCGAGCTCAAACAGAATTTCCAGAGAAAGGAGGAAGCAACTTGTAGAGGAAGGGTGCCCGGATCAGATCCTTCTGAAAGGCTTCATTTTGCCACCAGACAAAGATCCCGCAGACTCGACCATTGAGGAGCTGGAGAATGCGATGCTTTTCGAGGGACATCTCGAAAAGAAGGTATACATAGGCTTGGAGATATCGCCCAGGATCGAGAATACTTTTTATATTATTTAACAGTTAACTCATATTGCTTTTCTTGGTCTCACCTTGACATAACAGAGAATCACCCCAGAGATAGCTATTCACCGGTTAAGTGCTAATCCTAATCATACTCCAGTAAGGCAAAGAAAGCGACCGATATCAGTGGTCAGGGACCAATTCGTAAGGGAAAATGTGACATACCTGCTCAATATAGGGTCCGTGCAAAGGGTTGAGGATCCCACATGGCTGGACAACGTGGTGGTGGTTCTTAAAAAAACAACATATTCAGAATATGCGTGGACTTCAAGGACTTGAATGAGGCATGCCCTAAGGATTCATTTCCCTTGCCACATATTGATCAGACAATAGATGCTATGATCGGACATGAGTTGCTCAGCTTCTTGGATGCATACTCCGTATACAATTAGATCAGCCTGCACCCAGATGATTAGGAAAAAGCCCTCTTTCATGACCAATCATGGTAACTTTTGTTACAATGTAATGCCTTTTGGTCTTAAGAATGTAGGGGCCACTTACCATGGGTTGGTGAATAAGATGTTCAAAAAGCAAAATAGCTGTACTATGGAGGTTTACATCGATGACATGCTGGTCAATTCCCGAGAAGCTGAGACTCACTTGAATTCTTTGGCTAAAACCTTCGACGTCTTGCGACATCACGATATGAGACTAAACGCAGAAAAGTGCGCCTTTGGAGTTAGGTCTGGGATGTTTTTGGGTTTCCTCATATCCGGCCGCGACATTGAGATGAACCCTGATAAAGTGAAAGCTATCCGGTCAATGTCGGATGCACTAGACAATGTCAAATGGTACAAAGGATGACCGAAAAGGTTGCGACCCTAGGAAGATTCATATCACAATCGACAGATCGGTGTCATGAATTTTTCAAACTCACGAAGTAGGACCATCATTTCATTTGGACACAAGAGTGTAGTCAAAGCTTGCGAGACCTCAAGGATTACTTAGCTAGCTCTCATGTAATGACCAAGACTAAAAAAAAAATAGAGACTGCTCACCTATGTGACTGTCTCAGCTGTATCAATCAATATCTCCCCCATACGAGAAGAAGGGGAGGAACAACTCCCTATCTATTATGACAATAAGACGTTGATCGGGGCTGAGTTGCGTTATCGAAACACAGAAAAGCTGGCCTTGTACCTCATCACCGCCACACAAAAACTGCGACCATATTTCCAATGCCATCCGGTAACTATCGTGACTGACACCCCACTGCAGGTATTATTGCATGGGGAGAATCATACGAGTTGACTGTTAAAATAGTTAGTCGAGATAAGCGAATATGACCTGACCTATCAACCCCACTCAGTGATACAGATGCTAAGTCTATCGGAGTTCGTGGTCGATTTCACCCCCACAATACGGCCCTAAAAATCTTGAGGTATGAAACCGTTCCTTTTTTATTTTTATTTTTTTCATAACCTTTTATGATCGCAGGATTGGGACTGGAATCAAGACTGGGACTGACCCAGTAGACAACAAAGTGAAGACTAGAAATACGTGTTGCACTCTTTCCTTGACCGGATTTTTTACAAATGGGTTTTTGTCGGCGAGGTTTTTAACAAGACAACAACTAAAAAGAGTATTACTTAGAAGAACTCATCCTGGAGATACAAATGCAAAGAGAAATAATTTGCTCTTAGCTACTAGGATAGAGGGCCATCACCTTTTTGTACTTTTTAAAGTTTTGTCAAAACAAACATGTATTCAAATCTGAATATCGAGTGGAATATATAAAAATAGGCTTGCTTTGAAAGCTTCCTACACTCTAACATTGTTGGTACAAACGCGTCCTCCCGGATCCAATAATATCCACCTCGAACACACGACACTACCTACTGGCCTCAGAGCATATAGGAAACATAACTTTATGCCTATATGAGATGAGGTTGAGACGTCCTCCTCCCCAACACCGAACAAAGGGGGCCCCTTTTTTATTATAAAATGGATGATTTAAATTCCAAATCATAAAATACACGGCCGAAAGTAATATTCCCAATTTGGGGGAAGCAATTGCTCGAAGTCCCGCATCTGATGCGAAGAAATAAAAATGCACATCTTGGAACTTAGACACAAGCATTCGAATTCGCCATAGAGCATAGTCTCAATGATAGGATCCTTGGTGGAAGGATCCATATGGTTGAATTGCTCCACTTCAAAGGACCGGGTAATTAACACACCCGGCCACAAAGCATACCAACATAACTAGATTGACAACTAATAATCAAGCACCTCTCACACGGGACTTTAGGCAATTTGATATAACAAACTCAGCAATTGAAAAACAAGAAAAAAGGCACTATTACTAAAAGGCATGCAAAAGGAGCCCAAAAAACACGGGCATTACCAACAAATACAAAACAAATTTTCTGCCTGAAGAAGCCAAACACATATATAAAAAAACATTAAAAAACTCCATGCAGGGAGTATAAAGGTCAAGCTTCGGCAATCGGAGCATCAGAGATTCTAATGGGGGCATGCGTCTCCGGGGGCTCGATAGCTGGAGGATCCTTCAAAAAGGCCATCTCTGCACCATCTCTTCCCACTTCCAGAGCTGTAGAAGGGCTCCCACGAGGGATCACCACCCCTTTGCCTTTTTCTCTCATGCTCTCAGCCATGGGAACCTCTGGGGAATACATCTCATGCTTAGATAGGGTCTCTCTTTCGCCCTCATGTGACCAACTTTCATCATTAGAAGATGAAGCAAGGTCCACAGACGGGGCACACACTTGCAAATCTTCATAAGCCCTTTCTTCTACCCTCAAAGCGTCAGCCAAAACAGTCTCAACATTTCTCGAACCTCTTGGAGAACTTGCCGACGAGCTTTGTATACAACATGTGTATTTTAAAGGATAAAATCCAGCTTCAGCTACTGAATTTTGGCATCCGTGTTGGTCATACTGACCTTCTGCAAAGCCTCCTGTAGGGAAGCATTGCTCTTGGTCAGGCTCTAGTTGCATTTGACCTTTCTATCATAACGAGTGAACAAACCCTCGTGTCTTCCCTCTAGTACCCTCAAGTCTCTTTCGGCGGAAGACTTATCCCTCTGTCAGGCCTCGAGCTCAACCCCTATAATCTCGAGTCACTCGGTTATCTCTGTTTCCCTCCTGACTATGCTGGTAAAATGCTCCTGATGCTCAACCCTCTTTCCATGAAGGCCCTGGAGCTCCTTGTGAAATCTCACAACCTTCTCACTGTAAACCTTCATATCTTGCTCTAACTGAGCCAACTTGGCTTCCAAATCCCCAATAGATATCAGTTGGCTATCTAGAATCGGGACTTTTTCCTGTAGCGCCTGATACTCTAGCATTCTTTCCTTCTCTTCAGCAAGTTTTCGTTGAAAGCCCTCCATAGTGAGAAGACTCGCCTGAAGAGGTAATAAATTCAGAAAACATGATGTTACAATGCTAAGACATAGGAAATAGGTTAGAAAGAAATAAGAAAGCATACATGTGCAGCCGCATGAGCCCCATCATTTAGCAGTCATCACTAGAGACCCTTGCTATTTTCTCCTTATCCCTCTCGCTCGCCAAAGGCCACCCCTACTGGCATTGAAAGAAGGTTGAATTCTCAAGGTATGGTCAAAGTGACTTGTCGAAGAGATATGGGATTGCAGAATGGGGCAGAATAAGTGTCCACTAGCTAGGACCCATGGGAGCTCCGCAGACCCTCGTTGTGTGCTCCCCCGTTTGAACCCTAAGTACAACTCCTAGGTATAGTACCTTGAGGGGTGGGGACTTGTCTTTGAGAAGTTGAAGTAGTGGGAGCCCGCAATGATAACATAATATAACGGATATGAGCCGGGCCCGGAGCCATACCATTAATCTGGGAAGGAGTAAGAGAGAAAAGAGCGCATGAGTTCATCTTATCAGACATATCTATTTCCCAAAAAAGGCGAGAATCAGTTGCATCAAATCTATTAGTCCTTTGATGGGTAGGCTATAAACTAGAATCCTCTTCAGCTACTGAATTTTGGCAGCCGTGTTGGTCATACTGACCTTCTGCAAAGCCTCCTATAGAGAAGCATTGCTCTTGGTCAGGCTTTGGTTGCATTTGACCTTTCTATCATAATGAGTGAACAAACCCTCGTGTCTTCCCTCCAGTACCCTTAGGTCTCTTTCGGTGGAAGCCTTATCCCTCTGACAGGCCTAGAGCTCAGCCCCTATAATCCCAAGTCACTCGGTTATCTCTGTTTCCCTCCTGACTATGCTGGCAAAATGCTCCTGATGCTCAGCCCTCTTTCCCTGAAGGCCCCGGAGCTCCGTGTGAAATCTCACAGCCTTCTCACTGTAAACGTTCCTATCTTGCTCTGACTGAGCCAACTTGGCTTCCAAATCCCCAATAGATATCAGCTGGCTCTCTAGAACCGGGACTTTTTCCTGTAGCGCCTGATACTCTAACATTCATTCCTTCTCTTCAGCAAGTTTTCACTAAAAGCCCTCCATAGTGAGAAGACTCGCCTGAAGAAGTAATAAATTCAGAAAACAGGATGTTACAATGCTAAGACATAGGAAGTAGGTTTGAAAGAAATAAGAAAGCATACATGTGCAGCCGCATAAGCCCCGACATTTAGCAGTCATCACTAGAGACCCTCGCTATTTTCTCCTTATCCCTCTCGCTCACCAAAGGCCACCCCTACTGGCATTGAAAGAAGGTTGTATTCTTGAGGTATGGTCAAAGTGACTTGTCGAAGAGATGTGGGATTGCTGAATAGGGCAGAATAAGTATGAGAAGAGGCCAAAAACAACGAAAATTAAAATCATCAGCATGAGATTTTTTTTAAAGAGACATTCCTAATCAATTAGCTATTTGTAAAATTTATCGCGAAATTTATAAATTTTAAAACTGGAAAAAGGTCAAGTGGGATAGGAAGTTTTAATGAGACATGTGGAAAGGATCACAAAGCAAGGTATAACCAATACTTAGCTGAAAAAGCGGGTGTGTAAATGCCTTCTGAGTCGGGACAAGGTTCACATAGTGTCCCCGACCAAGTACAGGGTCGAATTAATCCGATGACGGGGGAGTTATAGCTCCGAAATATGATAAACACAAAGATTGGGAAAATTTAGAAAAATTAGTTGATGTGGTGGGTTTACCTTTTTCATTTCCTTCCTCTCATGATTTATTCATTACATTCGAGAAATATATAATCCTGCTTTTAACGGTTTTCCTAGATCAACTATTAGAAGAGATGTTTTTAAATTTTCGCACGAATATCAACAATATTTACGTTATACATTGTATCATTTTGAGGGCAAAGTGGCTATCACTTCTGACATAGGTCGTAGTACTAATGCTAATGATTATTTAACTGTTACATGTCATTTTATAGATCACAATTGGTCTATACAAAAATGTATATTAGCATATAGATATATTGATGAAAGGCACACTATAATTTTTATTTCAAGAAATATTCATGAAATTAGTGAATATTATGGAATTACTGATAAAATTATGAATATTACATTAGATAATGCTTCTTTTAATGATTATGTTGTAAACATTCTAAAAACTCGATGGACTCTATCTTTTCCCGATTTTTTTCATTTTAGATGTGCATGTCATATTTATAATTTAGTTGTAAAGGATGATCTAAAACTTTTTAGCTCTATGATGATAAAGTATAATTTGCTATCAACTTTATTTTTAAAGGTAATAAAATATAAAGACGCAAAGAGTTTAAAAAAACATGTCGTGATTGTGAATTAACTTATAGAAAAATTTCAGAAGAAGTTGCAACTAGGTGAAATTATTTGTATAAACAATTAGTTGTTGCTCACGAGTATAGAAGACCTATAACTTTAGGGCTGACAATTTCACCATGACCCGATGGATATTTGATCCACCCGATCTGATTATATGGATGAAAATCTGACAAAATACGAATTTTAATCTGGTGACGGATGGATCGGGGTGACGGATCAGGTGGACATACATCCAACCCACCACCCGACCCATCCATCCACCCGTTTATAATTTTTTTTAATGTACAACTAAATTCTAGCGTTTCATCATTTATCCTCTCTCTCGATTCTCTGTCTCTCTGTCTCTCTGTCTCTCTCTCGACTCTCTGTCTCTCTCAGTCTCTCGACTCTCTGTCTTCTCTCTCAACTCTCTGACTCTCTCTCTCGACTCTCAGTCTCTCTCAGTCTCTAGACCATTGTCTTTGTCGATGGAATTGATCTTCGAAATAGATTAATGCAAATAAGCTCTTATCCTTCAATTCTGTATCTCTGTTGATACTTGATAGCAAATACAACAGTTGAAATATTCTGGTTTTTGATAACAGGTTTGCAAATATTCAGGCTTTAATTGTAGCTTTATTTGTTCCCATGTTATAACAGGTTTGCATCCTAAAGGAAAGAGGGATTTGATTTCGTGTAGTTCAGTAAATAACAACACAATTCATTATCTACAGAGACAAGTTTTCATACAAATAGTTTTACTTCTATGGATCCCCTGAGAAATGAGCCTTACCCGACGCAAATTCGGATATAGTCCGGCTTCAACACGAATACTATACACCGGGTGGGAAACAAAAAAAAGAATTATTCCGAAATATTTTTCCTAGATTTATGTCATGTATTTCATTCATTACAGAAATAGTTTTGGGAGGGGCAATTATTCCTATATAAAAAGAATAAAGGACCATAAAAACTGAAAAATAAACCAAAAGTACCAAACATATAATTATAAGAAACTTTAAGGGAGGAAAATGAGAAAAAGGAAAATATCTTGTTGCCCTAGTTGTCACACTAAACCCCCCTAATAATTAATATTCTCAAAGTGAAGTCATTGATGTTAACTCGGTAAACTAATCACATTTATTTCCTACGATAATGTTTGCTTTAATAATATTTTGTTTTTGATATGTTTTATTTTTTATATGCTTTTATTTCATTAATGGCAAGATGGAGAGGACATGGATATGTGATTTAGAAAATGAATGGAAGACGTCGTAGGGAACCAATTTCTATCGCTTTCCCCTTCTAGTGGTCATTCATTCTTTTGATGACTCGTAGTCGAAAGAGTTGGTTGGCAGTTCAAACCTCAGAGGGAGCTTAGAGGATGTGATATGAAGATGGAAGACCTGATGGATTTTAATGTTTTAGTCTATTAAGATTGTCGTTAATTAGAAACTCAATTATTAGTATTATTAGAAGTGGCATGTAATTCGTCCTTTAAACTTTAGTTACTTCGGATTATTATTGGTTTTTGACTCCTTTTCATTTTTTTGGTTGCATGTTTGGAGCATAGACAAGGCTTGTAAAAACAATATGATAATATTTATTTGATGTACTTTTTTTTCGTTTTACCAAGGATTTTAGGTGATTGAGTGATTGTGCTATAATTATCATTCGCGAAGCACCCGATCCACCCGATTCACCCGTGGATGATGGGTGGATCAGATGTGGATGAAGAAAAAATAGGGTGATGGATGGGTCGGGTGATTGATGGATGGTTGGCGGGTGGAGGCGGATTGAGCTCCACCCGATCCACCTCTGATCCATTGTTAGCCCTATATAACTTTAGTATTTAACGCCCATAATCAAAATCCTTCAGATATGTTTGTAGATGATGATTGAGATAAAATTTGGGAACTTATTGTATTCTTAGAAAAAAAAATTCTAGCTACTAAGAAATTTTCTGGTATTTATTATCCTAATATTTCATCTATGTTATTTTATATAGCTCTAATATTTTTGTGATTTAATGAATATAAGAAAAAATCAACTTATGCTCCAGCTATTACAAAAATGATTGTAAAATATAAAAAATATTTTTTTCATATTCCCATTATTTATTTATTGATGATGTATTAAATCCTACTATTAAAGTAGACGGTTATAATGCCCTTATTGAAACGATTTATGAATGCCTAGAAATACTTGAAACAGAACCAACTAAAGAAGATTTATCTCTAGCATAGAAACACAATGCAAAACTATGTATATGTATTACCAAGAACAAAGTGCAAATAATCATCAGACTTTTGTACCATATTCTTCTATTTCAATTCAAACTTATAAAAAACATGCGGTTTCTGCTTCAAGTATTCAGGGTCTTCGAAATAGAATGTATAGTGGTTCAAGTGCTTCAAAAATTAGCGAGTTTGATATTTATGTTTTGCAGGGTGTTGTACCGTTCGAATCAATTGCTAATGAAAATGGATGTGAAGACTTGCTGAAATACTGGAGGGAGAATCAAAAGACATTTCCGACTCTATCAAAGATTGCCCGAGATGTGTTGAATATTCAAGCGTCATCTACAACTTCTGAAAGCGCTTTTTGTGCTGGAAGGTTTCAAATAGGAGAGCACATACACTTATTGGCGGGAGACAGTTTGGAGATTGCAGTTTTATTTACAGATTGGATTAGAGTGGAGCGTAGAAGGTGCGGTCAACCAGAGATCAATGAAGAAGACAACTACAATTACAATGAAATCTTATCCGAGGGAGACAATTTGAGCAACAAATTCCAATTCCAACAGAAGATCCTCAAGAGATTGTCAGAAAATTAGAAAAAGTATGGTTGCATATGTAATTTTTTTAATGCCAATTTTACTATGTGATTTGCAACTTTTGAACTACGAAATAAAATTGCAATTTTGAAATTGTATTGGAAAAAAATCATATTTTTATTAAATAATATTAAAGGCAATTAGCCTTGGAATATTTTTTCACTATCTTGTTCAATTATTTAAGTGTTTAAATATTTTTTTTTAAAAAATTAAGTGTCTAGAAAAAAGTTTTTAAAAGTCCCTCAAATCCCCCATTCCCGTCCCATCCCGTCCCATCCAATACTCCGTTCCCTCTGATAGTGGGATGTGGGATGGGATGGGACCACTTCCTATCCCCTAATCCCGTCCCCCTAATCTCGATCCTGACCCATTCCACCATCCCCAAATCCCCGTCCCACTAATCCCGTCCAATTGGTCAGCCCTAGTTTTTAGTAGCTTACCCATAGATGTTTCAAGTTCAAAAGGAGTTATATTCTAAAAATAAAATCAATTAAGTTATATAACACACTTGAGAAAAAAAATTAAGTGACGACTTCATTATTACAACTCTTTCCGAATTTGCCAAGAATTATTCTTTGAGAACCCATTTTCCCCTTTTTCCAATCCTTCAAGAGGTAACAATGTTTTGGTGAGACGTGAGATTAAAAGAAATGTGATGCGACAAAGACGAAAAGGGATCTGTGTAGTACCACATTTGGTGATTAGATTTGTCTGATTAAATGTGGCTTGTCTGGTCACGCTATTGTTGAACGGCATTTAAAAGAGTGGCAAATGTAATTTAATATGTGGCGGTACCATATTCTTATGCTGCAAAACAATTTGAAAATATAAAAATATAACCAAGTTTTTCTGCTGTCTGTTGAATGACGGTTCGTCCACGAGACCAATATGGAAATGCTCATCAGCTCACCATTCATCCTACCTACCATTCTACAATCCTCCTTTCTTCACATGCCTTTAATCTTGTCTACTCCTATATATGCAAGTTCTAATTATTTGCATAGCTAACACACTAGAAAATTGTGTCCAGTTGACTTCCATTTGTGTCCAGTCTCCACTATCTCACATACTTCCATTTTTAAGTTAGGAAATGCTTTATTCATAGCAATCTTGAGATTCCATAAAATTTGATGCTCCATTCTTCTAGTGTAGAATCTGTGTTTTCTCCCCATATCTACAAGCACTTCTGACCTTCAACATTTCACAGCAAACTATGGTTGGAAGCACTTGTATCATCATTTTGTGAACATCATTCCTAGTTTGAGTTTTCCACCAATCTTGCAAAAATGCTCTGGCAGGTTTTCTCTGATATCTGATGCCTAATGGATGGCCAAAGTGCTTCCACAATATTTGAGCAAACTTCACTTTCAAAGAAGAAATGTTGGATTGTCTCTGTAAGGGAAGTTGTGCAGCACATGCAATCTGTAGGCATATTATCAACATACCACACAGAATTGTTAGCAAAAGTAAGTTTACCTTTAATAAGTCTCCATGAAAGAAAACAAATTTTAAAAGGAATATGTTTATGCCAAACTCTATTGATCGGCTGATCAACTTCTCTATGAGATCTGATGGTGTTCCATGCTTCCTTGTTATTGTACGCCCCATCTGTTAAAACTAGTTAATGAATAAAACTAGCCAAGTTGGTGTGAATGAGAAATGGAAGGAAAATGAAGGCAACCTTTCCGAACAGTCACCAACCTATTCTGAAGAGGCACCTTCAAGGCTATATAAACTGAGGCAATGCCTCATTTTTAAGAAACTAAAACAAAAATTTCTGCATCTGAAATTCTGCATTCTTTTTCCACAAATAAAACTATGAGTCTTACTGTGTTTTGTTGCCAACTTTGAGTTCGTCGAAGTCGAAGGCGTTTGACGTACCGCTACTCCTGCGACAGGTATATCCGTTTTATCCTGAGAGGAAGTAATCCATAACCTCGGGTACAGTGAGGGGATTAAATTCCTTAAGGACACACAGTGAATTCTGTGGTCTCGGATATTTTCTTACTTCTGCATTTTTTTTTCCAGTTTCTGTTTTTCTGGTTTTTGTCTTTCCGTTTGGTTTCTGTTTTTCCTGATTTTTTGAACACAGGCCCAACAACAAGCTTAAGGAGTTTAATAATTATTTCTGTGTTCATTTGTTCTTGTTTAACAATTACAGAACATTGTCGGAAAAAGAAAAAAAAAGGTGTATGTTTGCTGTTTCGATGTAACGAACTTATATGTTGTTTGGAGACTAAAATCTTCGGATTTTCTACTCCGGTTGAGATTAAAGTTTCCATAACTTTCTACTCATTTGGGTACTTGATTTGAAGATATAAAAACTTCATCAAGTATACAACATACAATTTACTGGAAAAAAAAATGTTTGTTGTTTCGGTGTAACGAACTTATATGTTGTTTGAAGACTAAAATCTTCGGATTTTTTACTCCGGTTGAGATTAAAGTTTTCATAACTTTCTACTCATTTGGGTACTTGATTTGAAGATATAAAAACTTCATCAAGTATACAACATACAATTTACTGGGAAAAAAAAATGTTTGTTGTTTCGGTGTAGCGAACTCATATGTTGTTTGGAGACTAAAATCTTTGGATTTTCTACTCCAGTTGAGATTAAAGTTTTCATAACTTTCTACTCATTTGGGTACTTGATTTGAAGATATAAAAACTTTATCAAGTATACAACATACAATTTACTGCATTTCGTTTCAAGTATTTTAAATCTGTTTGTGTAACCTTGATTCGGTTTGAAGAAATAAAATCTTCACCGTTGTGTATTACATTTGTTCTTTGTCAAAACCGATTCGGTTCAAGTCTTCACCGCTTATTAAACTTTTTCGTTGCTTCGCTTATGCAGCGAAATGGGAAACATGACTCCAAATTTGAATGTTGCTTCGTCTTACTTACTTGAGTCAAACAATTTATGGCATTCACGTTTAGGACATGTCAATTATAGAACCTTGCGAAAAATGATTAGTTTGGAAGTATTGCCTAAGTTTGAATGCAATCAATCAAAATGTCAAATCTGTGTTGAGTCTAAGTATGTTAAACATCCTTATAAGTCAGTTGAAAGGAATTCAAGTCCTTTAGACTTAATCCATACAGATATTTGTGACATGAAGTCAATCCCATCTCGCGATGGAAAGAAGTATTTCATAACTTTTATTGACGATAGTACGCGGTATTGCTACGTTTATTTACTTAATAGTAAAGATGAAACAATTGAAGCATTCAGGCAATACAAAACTGAAGTTGAGACTCAACTTAACAAAAAGATTAAAATGATAAGGAGTGATAGGGGCAGTGAATATGAATCTCCTTTTGAACAAATATGTTTGGAATATGGCATTATTCATCAAACAACTGCCCCTTACTCGCCACAATTAAACGGAATTGCGGAAAGGAAAAATAGAACCCTGAAAGAAATGATGAATGCCCTATTAATAAGTTCTGGTTTACCCCAGAACTTGTGGGGGGAAGCCATTCTAACAGCTAGCCGAATACTCAATCGAGTGCCCCATAGCAAAACAAAATCTATTCCATACGAAAAGTGGAAAGGAAGGAAGCCCAATATGGGATACTTCAAAGTGTGGGGGTGTTTGGCCAAGATGCAAGTTCCTAAACCCAAAAGGGTAAAAATAGGACCTAAAACCATTGATTGTGTTTTCATAGGATATGCCACAAATAGTAAGGCATATCGATTTCTAGTTCACAAATCAGAAAATCCCGACATTCAGGTGCATACGGTAATTGAATCAGATAATGCTGACTTCTTTGAAATCATATATCCGTATAAAAAGGAATGTGAGTCGTCTAGCAAAGAATCTAAACGACCCCGGGAAGAAACAAAGGAAAATATTCATGATGAGGAAAATCCAAGACGCATCAAACGTCAAAGGACGTCTACTTCCTTTGGACCAGAATTTCTAACATTTTTGTTGGAGAATGAGCCTCGAACCTTAAACGAAGCTATGTCTTCATCGGAAGCTCAATTTTGGAAAGAGGCAATCAATAGTGAGATAGAATCCATATTAAACAACCATACTTGGGAATTGGTTGACCTTCCTACAGGGAATAAACCTTTAGGTTCCAAATGGATTTTTAAGCGGAAAATGAAAGTTGATGGTACTATTGATAAATATAAGGCAAGACTAGTTGTTAAAGGGTTTAGACAACGAGAAGGTCTTGATTACTTTGATACATACTCGCCGGTAACGAGGATTACATCCATTCGGGTGTTAGTAGCGTTAGCCGCAGTACTGATCTTGAAATCCATCAAATGGATGTGAAAACAGCCTTCTTAAATGGAGAGTTAGAGGAAGAAATTTACATGGAACAACCTGAGGGGTTTGTAGTTCCAGGGAAAGAGAAGAAGGTGTGTCGACTTGTTAAGTCTCTTTACGGACTAAAACAAGCACCCAAACAGTGGCATGCAAAATTTGACCATACAATGTTGTCAAATGGATTCAAGATAAATGAGTGTGATAAATGTGTCTACATTAAGAACACTCCGAACCACGTAGTTATTGTTTGTTTGTACGTGGATGATATGTTGATAATGAGTAACGACATTGCTAACATAAATGCTACTAAGCGCATGCTTGCTAGTAAGTTTGATATGAAAGACTTAGAAGTTGCCGATTTAATTCTGGGAATTAAAATCCATAAGACTCCTCAAGGTCTAGCATTGTCTCAAACTCATTATATTGAAACGGTACTTGAAAAGTTCAAGTATTTGGACTTTAAAGTTGCAAAGACGCCAATTGATATGAACCTTGCTCTTGCAAAGAATAAAGGTGAAAGTCATTCTCAATTGGGTTATGCCAGAGTGTTGGGAAGTTTGATGTATATCATGAACTGTACGCGACCTGATATTGCGTGTGCTATAAGTAAACTAAGTCGCTACACTAGTAATCCCGACCAAAAACATTGGCTGGCAATGAAACGAGTTTTGGGGTATTTAAAACATACTCAAAACTTTGCTTTGCATTATAACAGTATCCTGCAGCTTATTGAAGGATACAATGATGCAAATTCGATCACCGGTTCAATCGAAACTAAATCCACAAGTGGATATGTTTTTACCATAGGTGGAGGAGCAGTGTCTTGGAAGTCATCCAAACAGACATGTATCGCCCGCTCTACAATGGAATCTGAGTTCATAGCTTTAGACAAAGCCGGTGAAGAAGCTGAATGGCTCCGGAATTTCTTAGAAGATATTCCATTTTGGCCCAAACCGTTAGCTCCTATATGCATACATTGCGATAGCCAAGCGGCAATAGGAAGAGCCGGGAGCCTTATGTACAACGGAAAGTCGCGTCACATACGACGAAGACATAATACCGTTAGACAACTACTCTCTACTGGAATGATCACAATTGACTATGTTAAGTCAAGAGATAATGTGTCGGATCCACTAACTAAAGGCCTAACTAGAGAGGTAGTTGAAAGATCATCAAGGGGAATGGGACTATGGCCGAGGACAAGTCATCGTGACGGTAACTCTACCTAGAAGACTGGAGATCCCAAGATCTAGGTTCAAAGAGATCAAACAAAGTCATTAATGACGGTTCAACATTGTCACAATAACTCTTTGGTCCATTCTCGTGATGAGACAATGTTCAGTACCAGGATAAAGCATTACGACTTTTTAATGGTTCCTAAGTTTGGTACGGGGTATATCAAATAGTGTATCTACGGGATGACACATTTAGGAATCACCTATATAAGTGTGAAGTGTAAGCCGCTTCAAGGAGAATTCTGCAAGGCCAATTCTCTACGCACTTATGAACCAGGCAGTGTTCATGGCTGAAACGAACAAAACAATGAGAACCAAAGACGGTTAAAGGGTTAATTGTGTGACATGTGGTTGTCTAGGTATACACCAAAGCTCGACGGTTCAAGGATATCAAATCTACCGATTGACCGAGTATATCCGACATATGTTCACTACGGAAAGTTCAAAGAGAAATCTACTTATCCAGATGCGATTAGTCCTTGCTTACGAATCACACAGTTTTTTGTCATGCATGTTTTTCATCATATAGCCATTCCCCATTCATGTGGGGGATTATTAAAACTAGTTAATGAATAAAACTAGCCAAGTTGGTGTGAATGAGAAATGGAAGGAAAATGAAGGCAACCTTTCCGAACAGTCACCAACCTATTCTGAAGAGGCACCTTCAAGGCTATATAAACTGAGGCAATGCCTCATTTTTAAGAAACTAAAACAAAAATTTCTGCATCTGAAATTCTGCATTCTTTTTCCACAAATAAAACTATCGAGTCTTACTGTGTTTCGTTGCCAACTTTGAGTTCGTCGAAGTCGAAGGCGTTTGACGTACCGCTACTCTTGCGACATGTATATCCGTTTTATCCTGGGAGGAAGTAATCCATAACCCCGGGTACAGTGAGGGGATTAAATTCCTTAAGGACACACAGTGAATTCTGTGGTCTCGGATATTTTCTTACTTCTGCATTTTTTTTTCCAGTTTCTGTTTTTTCTGGTTTTTGTCTTTCCGTTTGGTTTCTGTTTTTCCTGATTTTTTGAACACAGCCCCAACAACACCATCTGCAGTTGTTTTCCATGTCAAATAACCCCTTCTGTAAGGAGAGCCAATGTTGATGGATTGAATGTGTTGGCATAGCCAGTTGGGAAGCAGATCTTGAAGCTCCTCCATGTCCCATCTTTGGTCTTCAATAAAGTCCCTTACTAAGAGTTTAGCAAGGTGTTTTTGAGCTGGACAAAATTGAGCCAAATTGCCTATTCCTGTCCAATTATCCCACCAGAAACTGCACTCTCCATTCTCAATAATCCAAATCATATTTGGCTCAGCTTTCTTTCGTATCTTAGTCAAAGTACTCCAATTATGAGAATTTCCTGACACCCAAACTTTGGATACATGATGGGCTCTAATGCAGTATTTAGCCTTAGTGAACCTTGACCATAAAGAATCTTGGGATCTGAACCTCCACCATTTCTCGATGTTGAGACTTTCACAAATATCAGCCATCTTTCTAACACTCACACCACCTTCTTCCTTAGGAAAACAAAGTTTTTCCCATGAACTCCAATATCCCCAAAAAAATCTCACAAAACGTCTCTCCATGAGCTTAATTATTCCTTTTGAGGGGCTAAGTGCTGTAAGAATGTAAATTGGTATATAAGCACAATTTTGCCACCAAAGGATAGCATATTACTCTTCCATCCATTCAATCTCTTAACCACCTTTGACAGAAGCTTCTCAAAGTACTCCACCCTCTTCCTTCCAACATACATAGGACATCCCAGATGCTCAAAAGGAAATTGTTTATCTATGAATCCTGTAGCCTCTCTGATTTTGTTGATTCTGCTAGGACCAGTTCCAGGTGCTGTTATGAAGAAGCATTTATTACCATTCATTTTCTGTCCTGAACTTCTTTCATACCACTGAATTTGCTTCATCACCATTTTGTTAGACTTTGTGTTGCCACTTGAGAATATCACAATGTCATCTGCATAAGACAAATGGTTAATAATAAGCCCATTCCTGGACATTGAGAAAGGTAAAAAATGCTCACTATTGTTTAAACTGTTAAGAAGTCTAGCTAAAACTTCAGCACCAATAATAAAAAGAAAAGGGGAAAGAGGATCTCCCTGTTTTAGTCCCTGATTGGATGTGAAGAAGCCATTTCTGATTCCATTTATGATAATAGAATACCATACATTGGAGATAAGCCCTATCATCATATCAGTTGCTTCCTCAGAGAAACCAAATTTCTTCAGCACAACAACAATGAAATTCCAAGACATTTTGTCATATGCCTTGGCCATGTCAAGCTTGATTGCCACATTTCCCCCTTCGTTCTTTTCCTTGATGTTCAGCACAATTTCTTGAGCTAGTTGCACATTTTCTGTAATAAGCCTCCCCTTGAGAAATCCACTTTGATTTTCAGAGATCATCATAGGTAACAGTGGGTTGAGTCTTCTTGAAATAATCTTAGTAATGATTTTGCTTGAGTATTGAGAATTTACTCAAGCTAATAGGCCTGAACTCAGAGAAACTGATGGGATTATCAATTTTAGGGATCAGCACTAGAAGGGTGTGAGAAAAGAATTTAGTCAGTTTTCCTCCAAGAAATAAAAACTGTACAAATTCTATCACATCCTTTTTAATAATTTCCCAACAATAGTGACAGAATTTTCCTGAAAAACCATCAGGCCCAGGACCACTGTCAGAACTCATATTGAAAATAGCTTCCTTGATCTCATCTTTATTTGGACAAGCAACCATGGATCTGTTTTCATTATCATTGATACAATTTGGAATGCCCTCCAATATTCTAGGATCCACATTAGTCTTCTTGAGGTTGAAGAGTTTCTCATAATACTTCACAGCCACCTTTGCAATTCTATCATTACCTGAAACCCATCTCCCTCTATTATTCATGATTCTTGCTAAGCACAACCTTCTTCTCCTATCTCTTATCACAGTATGAAAATATTTGGCATTCCTTTCCCCTTCCTCAAACCATTTAACTTGTGAATTTTGCCTCAACAAGTTTTCTTGCCTGTTAAGCCAACTTATATATTCTGCATGACCTTTGTTGAGCTCTTCTCTACTATTTTCTGACCTTAGGTTAGTATCAATATCCTCTAAAACCTGCAGTCTGGCCTCCCAGTTTTCTGCTTCAACATTTACATCCCCAATCTCCTCTCTAGACCATTTAGCCAATCTCCTCTCTAGACCATTTAGCCAATCTCCTTCCAAGCCTCCATAATTTTTTATGTAACCTCCACATAGGATTTCCATCCACTACTTGGTTCTAGTCTTCACTCACAATGTCAGAAAAGTCTTGCTGTGTAGTCCAAAAATCCAAGAACTTAAAGTAAGATTTCCCACACCTGTCACCATTGCTACATTTGAAAAGTAATGTGTCTATGATCAGACCCCACCCTAGGAAGAGGCTCCACAGAGTTTGTATTGTATTTCTGGGCCCAATCATCATTAATAAAGACCCTATCCAATCTTTTCCAAATCCTTCTACTAGGCCTCCAATTGTTACACCATTATTTGGATCCTGTATGGCCTATGTCAATCATACCACAAGAGTCCATACACCCAGCAAAGTCAAAGCTTTCAGCATTCCTATGAGGCAGGCCTCCCAGCTTTTCTTCTGGATGTAAAATGACATCAAAATCTCCCTCAATACACCAAGGATGACTAATGTTGTCATTTAACTCCTCCGGACTATCCCATAATTCCATCCTTTCAATATGGGTGCATTTAGCATAGACAGCAGTTACAAAGAACTCCTGACTGTGTTGATCTTTCTGCACCTTCAAAGTGATTTGCTGCTCCATGGTTTTGATAGTGGAGACAGTACACTTATTCATCCAAAAACACCATATCTGTCCATTAATATTTGTGGTACAGTGGTCAAACCCCAAATACCTTCTATAACCATCAACTTTGTTCATGTTCACCATAGGTTCAGATATGGCAATCATGTCCAGCTTATATTTATTAGCCATCCTTTTGAGTCTGTGGATAGCTTTCTTGGATCTCACCCCCCTTATGTTCCAAATGATTGCACTAATCATTAAAAACATTTAAAGGTTGGTGTTTTTGTTTCTATCCCCTTTAGAATGAGGGACAGACTTCTTTTTGTTGGATTTGTTTCCTTTGTATGGAATTTCTGCTTGTTTTGCATTTTATCACTGCCAATGTATCTTGTATGTCACTATCCCTTGGTAGAATAATCTGATCATTAAAGTTCTTCCCTGTATGGGCTTCATTGCTCCCCTCAGTTTCCTGTTCTTTGTTGTTTCCCTGACAATTGGATGGAGGAGCAGTTTTTTCTCTTCTATTTTTATCATTTTCCTTAATCTGCTTCTTCCTCTCTTAACAGGTGATATACCATGTCTTTCACAAACTTCTCTTAGATGTTGATGATCTTCTCTGTCCCCTTCCTCTTCTTCTGCCTGGCCTTTCATACACCTCTTATCTTGCTCCATCCTCTCATTATCTACTTCGTCAGTGTTTTCCATCATTTCCTGAGAACTGTATGTATCCAATAAGTTGTCATTCAAATCCACTAATAGGTTGATGCCTGGCATCATTTTGATAGCAGTTGGTAAGCTTGAGGAATCATCAGGAGCATTCATGTTCTCCTTAATGTTGTCCCCTATTTCTTCCTGAACCATATCCTCTTGAGTCATTTCTTGATCAACACTTTCAATTTCCCTCTCTTTCTGTTGTTCACATTCTTCTCGGATTTCCCCATCCTCTATATCTTGTGATTTATTCTGGTTCTCCTGCTCCTTTTGTTGATCAGTACTGTTAACAGCCTCCTGCTCCTTTGTTCTGCTTTCATTTGATTTCTCTTCTTTGTCATCTCCCATCTTGATCTTAACCTTAGTTCTTTTTTTGGGAATCTTTTTCTTCCTCCTTTCTTTATCTTGTCAAGTTTTTCTTTTAGTGTAGACTCTTTTGTTCCCATCAACCTATTCCTTTCCTTGCCTTTCTCATCCTCATATTGATCAGCTTGTATCTCCTCTGTTTGTTTCTTCTGTTGCTTCCAATCCTTTTGCTTCTTCTGATTGTTCTCTCCCTTTCCTTTTGTTATCCTTTTCTTTGTGTTCTGCCTCAACTTCCTCTTTCTGATTGTCATCTCCCTTGTCACATTCCCCTTCCTCTGTACCCTTATAGTACCAACAGCTTCCTTGAGACTTTTCTCCTTTTCCTCATTAGCTTTCTCCTCAGCCTTTTTTTGTTAAAAAAAAAAAGAGGAAGTAGAACAGCAGCAAAGATTGAATACTAAAAAAAAGACAAAAACTAGTCGAGAAAAATCACTCCTTATACTTGAAACAGAATTGAACTCGAAGTCACTTGAAATAAAAGTTATTTTTAATGACAATGATAGTTTATTTCTTTAAGGGTGTTTTATTTGTATCTCACTATACTTGGAAATTTTCATTTATTTCCTTTTAAGAGAGCATGGTGTAGTAGTATCACTTGTAAGAGATAACAGGGAAAATTTATCAGCTATGATGAGAGCCCGGATTAACATCAACCACAACTGCAACTTTTGTAACAAATCGAGTCTTAGGCAGACATGTAAATGTAAACAAATTGTCATTGGCAGATGTCTGTTGCAACATCTATATGAACTTGACTGCGCGCGCATATATTTTTCATGGCTGAACAAGGTATCATGAAAAAGAAAAATGGAAAGCTTACTCTCCTGAAAGTAACAAGAATAATCAGAAGTATGATTCATACCCAAGCTAGAAGGACTTGGTTTAGCAGCCAAAATCAAATCAAGAGAACAGTCATCTTTTTGTCTCCCAAAGTCCCAGAGGCTCAACTCAAGATCTGTCTTAGATCCTGCAGAAACAAAGGTACCTTCAGACTTGTAGAAGATAACACTAATGGTAAAAATGTTTTTTTAGTTCTTACCACCATCACTTAACTTCAGATGCAATGGATCCTCTAGTGGCTCAGGTATCCACTTACCAACCTATTTATTAGCAAGCAGTAACTTACATTTAAATTACTTATATCGAGCACTCGTGAAGCACTTGTCACTTCTGGGAGGATAGTCCAATCTGGTGGTCCAAGAATGCAGCATATCTTATACAACTGATCGGTTTCACTGGCCATAGGAAAAGAAGATTAGAAAGCTCTAAGATGAACAGTTCTCCAAATAATTTGACTTAATAATCAAATTCTCCTAATAATTGGACTTAATAATAAGATAAATCAAGCTTCAGTTTCCTAGCAGAAAAGAATCTTCAAAAATAATGCTGGGTATTTGACTATGAGATTATACTTCCAGATATATCTGTATCTCTTTAAATTTTCAAGAAAGCAACAAGCATACTAATTATATACGACGTAAAAAGGAGTCTAAACTCCAAACAAAAGAATGTAGCACATCACATTCACGTAACTAACATATGAGCCATGAAATCACCTTTAACCGGGGAAAATTGGGCACAAAGTGAAAAGTTCAGCAAGTATTGCACCAACCGTCCACATATCTGTGTTGGTTGTGTACATAAGTTACACAACACGGATAATAAAGAGCAAGGGTATATAAGCAAGAAGACATCAAAGAAGCAACCATGCTTTATAATAACAATTGACTGGATATTTCTGCCAATTGTAGACCTTGCTAATATTAGTCAAGAAATAGATTGCAGAACAAGTGGTAAAAGACCTAGGACAAAAGCCAAGCATGTGACATGACAATCATATGCAATATAACCAAGAAAGAGATAAATTATCCATACAAGTCTAACATTAACTTCAGCCTTTCTTGCCACTAGAGCCCCAACAACCCTCCCAAAGAGAAAGGAAAAGAAGCTAATCTGCACCATAATGCACATGCAACTAGATAGATTCTACAAGGATGGGGAACTGAATTATCAACTCTGTTTTCAAAAGAAATATCTAAAATTATGATTAAAAGCGATTTCGGAATAAGTTCAGAAGGTCTAAATACATACATCTACTATCAAGTTAGGCAGATTATATATAACATCTAACTTCTTAAGAAGATTATACTTTCACGTCCTACTATCTAGTTAGATATATTATGGCCTAACTTATAATTTCAACAAATTATAGACACAATCTAACTTAACATTCCCCTTTGTGCCAAAAGAGTTTCCCTATTTTTGGGTTGTCCCATACTATTTCTTCTGTATGTATAACTTTATAAATACTACAATGCTCAAAAAGTTGCACGCAACGCATGTTTTATTCCCATGAAACACGACTATCAACCCTCATTTCTACTCTTATACTATGTGCCAAATCAAACTAAGACCACAAAAGATGGGATGGAGGAATTCAGTTTGTACTAGGAGAAGATTTTACTATACCAAAAGGAGCTAATAATTTGTTCCATTTTTTACTATCCATAGAAGACACTTTCAATCACAACATTTATGTGCTTGAGTTAGGCATTGTGAAGTTAGTTCAAGGCAATTCTTTGGAATTGTCCTATTTACGTTCATATACCCTTACTATATTCTTTTTTAATAATGGTTAAGAAGATATAACCTTCCAACATTAAAGCCTGTATAATCTCATAAGAGCCATGACAGCTCACATAATATTCTTACCATCAAAAGTATTGGTAGCCTTTAAAAGAAGGCACATGTTGTTTCTAGTATAAGGCTCATGGTGTTATGACGCCATATATACAGCTACCGGGGCAATAATATTCAAGATTCAAAAAACATTTTTCTTTTAAGTAATAAAACTCATGATCAAGAACATAATCAGGCACAATGATCGAAGATAAGCTAATATCTGAACAAATTAAATTTTAGCTTCTAAACATACAAAATGTGGCTGGTCTCAAACAAAAGTCCAGTGCATTACTCAAGAAGATTCTGGAATAGTAAGAGCATGTGGACAGTGCATACCAATGGCAAGCGTGTATGAAGAAGATTGCAACAAGATCTGGTGCTCGGTACCTTTTAAGCATATAGATTCCCATCAGAGGCAAACTATTTAGTAGCACTTGGAAGGGAATAATGCACACTCACCAACGAGTTGAAACATAATCAGTGAAAGGTGGCATTGATGACACTTCTCTAGCCAACCCAAAGTCAGCAATTTTGATTATGTCATTTGTCACCAGAACAAAGTTTACAAATTAAGTTTCACACTGCCACAAATAAAAATATCCTTAAGCTGCATGAAATACAAATAATTATTCGATAGCTCAATACCAGGTTTCAAGTCCCGATGGAAATAACCATTTTTATGCATGTGTGTGAGTCCTTGCAGCACCTGCAACATAAATCCCCTGACCTCCTCCTCTGAGAAGGGTCTCTGTCGTTCTTTCATTGAGTGGTAAAGATTACGTTCCTAGATACAGGTCAAAAGGAGATGCTGTAGAGGTTCACATTGACATAGTATTTCAATATTCTGAAGCTAAAAACCACCTAATATCCAGAGTAACATAAATGCAGCCTATGTTAATTGAATTTGTTGCATTCACAAGTATTTAGAGATTCACTGCAGAGAGAAAGAGGAAAAAGCTACTCCCTCTGTCCCAATTTATATGATGTAGTTTGACTGAGCACAAAGTTTAAGAAATAAATGAAAACTTTTGAATCTTGTGGACTAAAACAAGTCAAAGATATTTGTGTGGTTATAGATCATCTCGTTAATCGTAAAAGGTAAAATTTAAAGATAAATTATTGCCAAATAAGGAAATGCGACATTCTTTTTGGGACTGACTAAAAAGAAATAAATATGGCTCAAAATCTCAAATGCTACCATGTACTCCAATATGAAAAGAAGCTCATTGTTTTCCATCACAATCTCCTTCAGCTTGATAATATTAAGATGATTCAATTTCCTAAGGGACTGCATAGGGAAACATTAGAAACTCAGTGAGATCAAGTTAAAAGACATAAGCAACTCTGACTGTATTAAGCCTTGTGAATTGACATCCTTTTATCTATGATTCTAGACAACCAAGTGTTAAGAACAAAGCCACACACCTTTACTTCACGTAGATTAATGCATTCTTCCCATAAATAGAACCTCCTCTTCATTTTCTTGATCGCAACCTAAAACACATTAATTGATCTGAATAAACTATATTCTTGGATAAGAAAAAACAACCTGAGAAATTCCAAGCATACAGATGACCACACTGGAGAACAGTGCATCTGTAAACAAGTAAACATAAGCCAATAGAAGTAAGGGAAGCAGAGAGAATTAGTCTTAAAAGAAAAC
Source organism: Anisodus acutangulus (assembly GCA_029783415.1). Lineage (NCBI taxonomy): Eukaryota > Viridiplantae > Streptophyta > Magnoliopsida > Solanales > Solanaceae > Anisodus > Anisodus acutangulus. Next base: position 13,896,212 of record CM056495.1, read on the forward strand.
CACTTGCTCATTCCAAAGGTGAATACATTAGAGAAATATCTTATCATTGTAGACATGAAACAAGCAACATGAACATCCCACCCAATAAAAGAAAAGAGAGTTGAAATATCCTAATGCATCATTCTTCATCAGACATAATAGCATAGCCATAATTATGAACTAAGCTAATGCCTCACTAGGTGTGGCATGAATCATTAGTCTTTCTAATTCTTACATATTGGTTTGAACCTAACATTTTTTTATCAGGTGGTTTGAAAATCTAACATGCCCATTAACTCCCAAAATGTACTATGTGAAGCAGGCAAATCTAAGAGTTTCGATCTGTTATTACTGTTGCACATGGATGCACCCAGTAACTCTATTATGAAGGAAACCAAGGAGCAAAACTAGTTCTACCATGACTATTCAATTCTTGGAAATGTTTAGCTCTGGTGCATAAACTAAGGGGTTTATTTAATTCAAGTACTACATGCAAAGACAGAACACCGACAACTACTACACTCAATCCATAAACTCAAGCTTCACAGTTTAAGACTCAATTTTGCAGAACAGGATCCTGGAACATGTTCTTACATCAACTACTCCCTCCATCACAAGAAAGAATAAGTAGGGGATCAATGCATCTAATTTTCAATGTGAATCTGAACATGGATTTCTTAATTCTTTTATTTGAAAGTTACATAATTACAAACTACATAAAAGTACAATCAAATCACAAATTCTTATAGTTAAAAACATTTTAAAATGTTTGAAACATCCTACTCAGAGAACTGTTTCCGAAATAATAGTAGTGCATTCCTTTTTGAACTGAGAAAAAAAAGAAAAACGATGATATAGATGCATGGATAATGGAACAGTATTAATGGTAATAAACCTAAAGAGCCACTTACAATCTCAAATGTTTCCATATTAATAGCCTTATATACATTGCCGCAAGTTCCATCTCCAAGTTCATTCAATATTCTATATCTGGAATAATAATGTCACACACAACAAATGGCGAAATCACATGGCTGAAAATACATTTTAGCAACGAATCAACATCTAAAGAAAGACCTTACTTTTCCATCTTTAGATTTACAATGAGTGACAAACCAACTCTTGCTCAATGGACTTCTAACCTCTTGATAGAGGTTTCTTCACTATAAAAAACAATGCTCTTCATGTTGTTGTTGACATACATCACGTTTTATGTGTGGCATATGATACAGTAAATTGTAAAAACTCCACTTCTCATCCAAAAAGTAATTGAGAATCAACTGAGAACTTATCAATGTGCTTTAATGCAGCCTCTCAAGCTGCAGTCAGTGGTTATCATGTAAGAACGTCCATTGTTTTCTCTCAGCTCCTTGCATTAGTATGGACAGTAAGAGGTTCGTTTTGTCCACGAGTTTCAGACTGACATAACGTCCCTTTTCCATGACCTAAAATTATTCCATATCTGTCAAAAAGTTCAGAAGAATCAGAGATAGCAATAGGACATAAATTGAGCACGCTACCTTCAATCCTTTTAAACACTCTCTCCCTCCCTTTAAAAGGGCAAGGGCAGCCTGGTGCACTAAGCTCCTGCTATGCGTGGGGTTCGGTAAGGGTCGGATCAGAAGAGTCTATTGTACGCAACCTTACCCTGCATTTCTACAAGAGACTATTTCGACGGTTCGAATCCGTGATAATCACATGGTAGCAACTTTACCAGTAACGCCAATGCTCTCCTTCACTTGTTAGTATTGTCAATAACACTCGTGAATGTGTATGTTGCTCGGACTCTCCAAAAATATTTCCGCATCCGTGTTGGATCCTCCAAAATGCACTACTTTTGGAGGACCATACATGAGACATGCACAGAGTGGAACTTTTTAAGAGTCCGAGCAACATAGGTGAACGTAATCACCATTCTGTTTAAGTTATTATGATTCTCTAGTAAGATATGTGCACTATAAATAGAAAATACACTCACCTCTTGATGATCAAATTTGATTTTTCTTGTCATACATTAAGCAAAGAGATTAAATGGAGAATTAAAAAATCAAATCATCATAAGGTCTAATTATAGGGCGTGTGCTACAAGGCGAATTCGCAATACACATGAATGTAATGATCCAAAGACAAACCACTATAGAACATGTTAGAAAATCAAACAACTCTTTTTAACATTAGAAAATGAATAAATAAACAAACAACATTGGGTCCAAAATAAGTACTAACCGATACAACCAATTTAAACCGAAAAATAAATAAATAATGCAATTGAATTGGTTGATAATTCAATTTTTAAAGAAACCGTAAAAAATAATTTTCAAATTTAAAAAAAGAAAATGTGGAGGATTGAAATATTTTTATTAATTAAGAAAAATCTTCAAAAGATGCTTGATGGCCAGGTGGGTCCCATTCTCCATCTCATTTTCTACCTTATCCATAGCCGTTTTTGTATAGTGACCAGTTTGCCCTAGCGTCCTTCAAGTGTATTTGGTAAGTATGAAAGTTCATTTTGATTAAGGACATTGGCACATATATACCAGGGTAACTAATAATTATTGGTAGAATTTGGCACTAGCAATTGTAATTCAAAAAGATAGACAGCATATAACCTAATTCTAACTTTTAGCAATGTTGTACCATTTATGCACCCTACACTAAAACTAGACTAATTTATTGTCCCTTCATCTCTGCAATCACTGAATTTCATCATTATTAATAAAAAATATCCTCTCCGTTTATCAATGATAAAATTTCACCAAAATCTCAATCGTGAAATCAAAATCAAACTCGAATATGAAATTTTAAAAGTATTTTTTACACACTTCGAATATAGTTTAAATGGTGGTCTTGAATCGGGTATCTTTGCACTTTGACACAACTACACACTCTTTACATTCAATTGTACCAAACAATTCGTTTTGCACTTGTAGCTCCAAAAACACATCAATCGACAGTCAACATTTTTAGTAGTTTAAACTTTAGTTATAAGGATCTGAGGAGGTCTGGAGTCCATAATTTGAAAATAAGAAATTCAAACCTGAGGTTAAATTTATCTTATATTCAGAGGAGGAGAAGGAGGAGAAGAAGAAAATATGTCTGCTACCCCATAAAAGAAAATGTAAAAATATATAAAGCAGCTGAATTATAATTAAAAGAAATTGAGTCATCTTGTGTTATATGTTCAGTCGAATGGTCATGTGCCAGATTTTCAATTTTAATTGACTGACTTATGAAAAGAAAGATTTTCAAATGAAAATAGAAGGCTTTTTATTCTTAGATGAAATAAGTTTAGCTGGAATAACATACTCATATAGCCGATTCTAATTTATTTAAAATTGAATTATAATTATCGTTGTTAAGCCTTTTATTATTAGAGATTGTTTTCATCATGAAGATTATTTTGGAAAAACAACCATTCAAAAACCTTTTCTTTTCTAAAAAAACAAATCTTCTACGAAGAACTACCGGCAAACACTTGCATCAACACCTAACTTTTAGAACTAATCATTCAATGTCATTCACATTTGGAAGTCAATTAATTCAATTTGTGGTTCACGTTTGGAAGACTGGTATAATTTCTGGGGCTCAATAAGTGTATAGATCTAGAGAATTCATAGGACTAACACCAACTAGTTTGAGATTATGTTTTAGTTGACTAATAAATTTGTATGCATTAATGAATGGACAAGTTACGATATATTTTTCAATTTTGACGGTAGTCTGCATAGGTCGCTTGTTGAGAGTAATTTTGGGCGACAAACAATTAAAAATCCTAAAATACCATTTTCATCAAGAAAATGTCAATTTTCAGTTCAACGGTTTGCTTTTCCGTTTTTCAAATTTATCATCAATCTAGAACCCAGTCGAAAAAATGAGTAATTAACAAATTTTCAATTATTCAAATGCAAGGAACTAAGATAATTGTCAAGATGCTAGTGGCAACGCCCTGTTGTTTCACACAAAGAAAGGAAAAACACATTTTTCTCAAGATTTAAAAGAGCTACACCTTCCTCCGGAGGTTTTGAAATCCTTCGGAATTGGGATTAAAAAGAAAACTAGGACAAACTAAATCGAACATTATGAGTTACACTGCCACACGCATACAAGCAAATGAGAGTTGTTACAGCTGAATATATTTAACTGTCATAATATGCATGCCTCACAAACCTTTTATTCCAAACATATATGTATATGTATATTAACATAACATCATTGGGAAGAACACTACTCTATGGCTCCACGATAATCTTTCCTGTCGCATGTCCATCTATACTCCTGCTCCAAGCATCTTCAGCCTTGCTAAGAGGATGTGTGGAGTCTATCACTGTTTTAAGTTTCCCTTCCTTCACAAGCCTAACAAGCAACTCCAGGTTCTCCTTCTTGGGAATTAAAAGCAGTGGCACCAACTGCTTCTTTGAGAAGGTTAACTTCTTTACTGCATAGGTCCACATGGCACTAGGTCCAGGAGTCAGATCGATGACCTTTCCGTTCGCACTTAAATTAGGCTCAAAGGTAGACCAAGGGATGCCTGTTGTACAGTGAATCACTGCATCATATTTTTGGCCTGATGGACTCTTAAGAGCTGCTCCTTCTGGGGTCTTGTAATCAATAACCTCATCTGCTCCTAAGCTCTTCACAAAATCAAAGTTGCGGGCACCACAGGTAGCAGTAACATGGGTGTTACCAAGTTTTGCCAATTGAACAGCATAGTGACCGACACCACCAGAGGCAGCCGTAACTAAAATGTTCTTCTGGGGTCCAGTTCCATCGAGCTTGACCTCAGCAGGATTGACAAGGGCCTGGTGAGCTGTAAGACCTGCAATAAGAAGACCTGCAGCTTCTGCAGCTGATACTTCAGGGGGTCTTGGAACAGTCAAACTCTCCTTAGCCACCGCATACTCAGCAAATCCACCTCCACTCTGTATCAAAGCTCATGAAGATCCATCAATCATAAAGGATAGAACATCATATTACCACATTACGGGTCAAAGTGAAATGGTTTAGCTAATGAGGAGAAATACTACGAAGTTAAGACGAGCAGGTTGCTCTAGTCATGGTGCCTCCACTTTCAAACAAGGTTTGGAACTTAGGATTTAAGTCACTTGGAAAACTACTGTAGGCCTATCGGGAGGAGGGTTTGAATGAGGGGACTTGGCCCCCAAAAGAAAAACAATAAAAAATTAAGTAGCATTGAACCTTACAGGCACCCAACAAGAAATAAAAACATCCATGCAAAACGAATGTAAACCCTAAGCAGGTCCCTCACCAACTAAGACCAAGCTCCAACATGCAAGAGAGATGCAGCGAAAATAAAACACTTGAAAAGAATTGGACTAACCAGGGGATTGAGCATAGCCACAACCTTGTCACCGGCCTTGAAACTTTTTACATTAGATCCTACCTCTACAACCTCTCCTCCCACATCGGTAGCTGTTACAACCAAAATTGGTTTAGAGAACTGTAAAACAACAAGAACAAAATGCATATTACAATGCATCTACGCAATTACTCCCAAAACTTAAAAGATAATTGCCAGGCTGTCTTGATGTCTTTGCCAGTTAACTTCCTATTCGAGTACATTACCATTAACAACAGTTGATGTTATTCAGCGAAGTTGATCTTCCTGATGGCGTCAAACTTTATTTCCTTTTATTTTTTTCAGAATCCAAGTTCAGATCCACTCACTCATTAAATGCTACACAAGCAAAATAAAATCCATTTCTAACAACTTTATGGCCGCGAATACTTCGCTAATCAAATTCTTCAGCTTTTATTGTGACCATTCTCGATCTATTAGACATCTTACACTGATGTCGTCTCCTATTCCAGTTTACAAATTTATATTGGTATAGCAGAATAGCTTCTATATATTTCTTTCTACCACATTTCCTGCAATTCATGTTATCCCAATTGCTGTGAAATTTTTGACACAAAGTTCCCTTTTCCCATACAGCTTCAAGATAAGTTATTGATTAATATATACTGCATGTGGATTTATATGTATAACTCCAAGCTAAGACCTTAGACGAAGAGAGTATACAACCAATCAAGACAAGCAGCCCTGCACTAAGTAAGTCATAGTCCCAGCTGTTTTTCTCCTTGGTCCAAGAAAAGAATTTCTATCCTGATTTTGATGTGTTATGTGGGAAGTCTACTCTAGGAAAATGCATACATGCTATTCCAGAGGAATGAGCTTTAAGATATATCATCTGCAACAACAAAAAATTGAACAATAAATCTCTACACGAACTCTATCAGTTCCCTGATTTAATAGTGATTCTAGATGTGTATGTCAGCCTTGCATAACCTAACAGCCAAGTACCTAAGCTATTTTTGTTTCTTGGCCAGACATAACGGGCAATGAACGAGTTGCTCAATATAGGAATACCCATCTCCCACCCAAAAGAAATTCTCTATTAAATCAGCCCGGGGTCTAGAAAAGGGAACAAGAAAAACTATATTAACTTGTCAAAGGAGATGATTTATGATAGGTAGCATACAGTGAGAATATTCAGACAGATATTCTCATACTAAGGCTGATGTGAAAAACATTTGAGAACATGAAACACAAGGCAACTACAACCAAAACTAAAAAGCACTAAAAATAGCCTGCAAGGAAATTCTGACAAAATGTCTAAGATGTAATTGATAATTGAACTTACTAGGAATAAAAGGAAACTTGGGAGGAAGAAGTGGACGAAGTATGCCCTTCTGAATTTTCCAGTCAACAGGATTTATGCTTGTAGCCTCCAGTTTTAGCAAGACCTCATCCTTCTTAGGAATAGGCACAGGAACTTCCACATGCTGCAAGAAGCAAAGACGTGCACACAATCAAAAAGGTTTTAATATGAGTAGTAGTATTGCTACTACCGAGTATAGAGCAGCCTCATTCGCGGAAGTGTTTAAAACAAATTACAGCACAAAGGAATAAGACAGAAAATATGGAAAATAACTGCAATAATTACAACAACAACAAACCCAGTGTGGTCCCACAAGGTGGGGTCTGGGGAGGGTAGGATATACGCAGACCTTACCTCTACCTTTGTGAGATAGAGAGGCAAAAGAAAATTCACTATGCTAAATAAAAGCAGTAAGGTCCACCTGATCACATAGGTCTATAGGCTTCTTTTCTTTTACATATATAGACACATCTTTGAAAGTTCAACTTCGTGGAATCATAATGTGAAAATCAAGAACTATATTTACGTTAAGACACAAAATCCAATGGTGGCAAAGAAACACTTTACTCACTAAACATCAAATGAAATTTTATTAATTTCCTCTTAGGCCATCTAAAGGAGCTTCGAAGTAAGCCATGATTATAAGAAATCAAGGACTTGTCGGTAGATCAGCTAGCTCGCGCTCTAGTCTTTCATTGATCTTTTCTGCCCCTCGCTCTATGAGGATGCGCGCCTATCCAGAACGTGCAAAGTAAAATTGTCCCAATTTATATGACTATCTTTCCTTTTTAATCGGTCCTAAAAAGAATGACATCTTTCCATATTTAGTAACAATTCAACTATAAATTTACCTTTATATCCCCAATGAAATGATTTCTAGCCACACAAATTTTTATGGGTTATTTTCAACCACAAGTTTCAAAAGTTTTCTTTTATTTCTTAAACTTCGTGTGAAGTCAAAGACTTCATATAAAATGGGATGGAGGGAGTAATAAGTTACAAAGAAATCAAAATAAAGGAGATAAACGTAATATCATAAACCACAAAGGAGGTTAGTGTTACAAACTTGAGAGGAAGTGTCTGAAACTATCCCTCTATTTATCTATATTTTTGACAATCCTCCAATTGGTAAAATTGTTTCCATGTAACCAGGAGGTCACGGGTTCAAGCCGTGAAAACAGCCTCGACTGCGTACGATAGACCCTTGTGGTCCGGCCCTTCCCCGGACCCCGCGCATAGCGGAAGCTTAGTGCACAGGAGGCCCTTTTGCCCTCCAGTTCCTTGAACCATGTCCTTGACACTCCTATATCTTCCTTTCATCTCGTAGACACAAATGATGGGTATCTTACTACACAAGTGTTGTTAGCTCAAAACCTACTGTATATCAAAGTTATGATGACTTGGGGCTCATATGCAGGTTAGATAAATAATTAAAGAAAGTGAAGGAAAATTACATGGGGAATAGTGACACAAAATTTTGGAAAATAGACTGATAGTTAATGATACGATCCGGCTTGGAGATAAGCGAATTCAAACAACAAAAACGTGAAAACTAAAGACAGGAAGAAATCAAAGATAAGAAGTGAAGAAATGGGGATGAGAATTGAAGCAAGACCCAATGGATAGTGAATTTATGGGCAAATTTAGACTCTATACCAAACCCTCCCAATCGAATTCAACCCAAAAAACCTATACTAATTGAAATCAAAGAAGAGACTCAATTGAATCCACGAATGAGCAACTCTAATATGAAATCAAGGGATAAAGATTTCAATAGTCATTAACGGAATCCACCATAATTAACTATATCTAAATAAACAACTATCACTCTCAAATGAGTATTTCAATTCTCAATTCATCAAAGCTAAACTAATGAAATAACAAGTGTAGTATTTATACTACTTAGGCTAAGAAGACTAGCTAGCTATTACAAAAATACCCTTAATGAAGTAAGGGCCTTGTTTGGTAGTCTTCGGGATGATGGCTTGGATTTAAAGTATAACCCCTTTGCGCGAATAGTCACTTTCTCCCTCTCTTTGCACAAATAGCACAAGTCTACTCGTATCATCCATGCTAACTCCCATAGCTTGATCCGTGAGTACTCGATAGTCTTTGAAAGCTTCCATGCTATCTCCCATAACTTGACCATCCTCACACGAGTCTCCAATGGCCTTCAAAGGCTTACCCTTTGTCCTCAATGAGTGTATCGCGTAGAGATACACACTTGAGACCCCTTGAAGCTCCTCGAATATGGTGAAAACGCTCCATGGACCATCATTGGTTTGAGGCCGAGCTCCATCTCGAATCTTAGCCCTCATAATTGTCCATGAGCTTTCTAGGATCATATCAGTTAATTAGCCATATTCTTAGTTGGAGTCAGGGTAATTCGCAAGTTGCATTACCTAATCCTTATTTCCATGCTAACAGACCCCATATATATTAGCACACTGAAGTTATGCACAACATGTTTCCAGTCTAGACGACGGAATTTTAGCGTATTCTTGTTGGTATTGTGGTTTAATTTGCATTGACTGAAATAAGCAATGCACAGTCTTCCGCAAATCAAACTTAAACATCAATCTCCCCAAAAACGTATGCACGACCCTGTATGCATGCACAACTTATCAGAAAGCATTTTTCAAGCTCTCCTTACAAATACAAGTAGAAAGATATTTTTTTCCATGTTTCCTTCTTTTCATAAGCAAATGTGAAATTTTTTGTCAAAAATAGCACCCAATATGTCTCTCGGGGATTTCTTGGTTATTCAAATAAAAATAAAAATAGCACCAAAGATAAATGCTACCTAGTATCGGAGAATTCAACAACTAATAATTACCCGGTATATGCATACATATATGTGCATTGTGACATATCAAAAGGCATTTGAGGCTATTGAGAAGTAGCTCTGTTTAAAGCACAGTAAGTGGTGTTTAGGCTGATTAAATCTTAACATTCCCAAAAGGGCACCAACTATACCCACAACTGGAACTATATCCTTTAAGTATCCTGACAAACCAAAAAGTCCTCATTATTTGCAAAAATGAAAAAGTTTCGTCCTTCAGCCATCTCACGTTACAAAATTAATGTAATCTTTGGAATATCTCCTCTTCAGGAACAGAATTTTGTTGAGGACAGAGATAGCATTGCTTTCTAATATTTCCGAAGTAAGCAGTCTGAAGATGCTTGCTTTCTCCGTTGAAGTCTGCAGCATTATATGTATGCATGTGTCATTGGAGGTTGATTGCCTCATGGAATGACATTTCTGTGTTATGTAGCCGAAAGCCTCCTTTTGTTCCACCGTATATCTAGAATAAATTGTCTGCTGGGTATGTTTGAGCTGAAGAAATTTGTGTATAGGTTAAATTAAAATGTGGTTATTTTAAGAGCTCAGATTAAATGTCAATATAATTAACATTACAGGGTGCAAACTCTCGTATAGATGCAAATCTTATTGCCGAGCTGAAGCTGGTTACCTTTTTACTGTACAGAGTGTAGTTGGCCTTATGAAGTACTAAATATTTTTTGTGATAATTTTGGTCCAAATCTGCAAGAGATGTGAAATTCAAATGAATAAAGCACTCCATCATCGGTGGAAGCAGTTGTTAAGCAGTACTATGAAGCTCATACTTATTTGTTTTTAGATATGACATGTAGTCTTTCTCAATGTTGTTCTTGAAGGGTTCTTAGGAAAGCTTCTACCTCCAAAGAAAGAAAACTCAGTTTCTTAATTTGGAATGGAGTTGGGGTTGGGTCTGTTCATTTCCAGTGGCAACAACCGAACAACACAGAAGAAGACCAGCTTTGGGGAGGCTTGGGAAGTCCAGTGTGACTCAACAACAACAACAACATACCTAGTACATTCCCACAAATGAGATCTGGGGAGGGAGGCTTACTCCTACCATTGTGGGGTAGAGAGACTGTTTCTGATAGATCCTCGGCTCAAGAAAATCATTTTTTTAACATGATTTGAAAGAAATGCAAGAGTAAAAACCTACGATAAAAAAAACTAAAGAGAGAAAAAAAGAAAAATACTGACCGTACAAATATTAAAGATAAACCAAACTAAAAGAAGCAACAGTAGTAATAAAATAGAAGAATACTATAGTATTAGCATAATAGTAATAATACTGGTAAAGGAACAAATATATACTCTAGACTAGAACCCTGGCAAAGAGAAAACGCTCGACTATCTACCCTAATTTCCAATCTCCATGCTCTCCTATCTAGGATCATGTCCTCGGTGAGGTGAAGATGTACCACGTCCGGTCGAATCACTTCTTCATAGTTCTTATTCGATCTACCTCTACCTCTCTTGAAACCTATCACCACCAACCTCTTGCACCTCCTCACGGGAGCATTTGTGCTCCTCCTCTTCACATGCCCGAACAATCTCAGGCTTGCTTTTCGCATCTTGTCCACCACAGAGGTTACTCCCACTTTGCCTTGTATATCTTTGTTCTTAATCTTATCAGCCTGCACATCCATATAAGCATCCTCATTTCTGCTACTGCTACCTTCATCTTCTGAAGGTGTGATTTCTTGACTAAACAATACTCCACCCCCTACAACATTGACGTCTAACAACTACGGTCTAGAACTTACCTTTAAGTCTCGGCGACACATTCTTATCACATAGGACACCGGATGCAAGCCTCCATTTCATCCGCCCAACTCCAATATGATGTACGACATCCTCATCGATCTCCCCATTTCCTTGGACTCACGGGAATAGTTGGTTCCGTTAGTTAGTAACGTTGAGTAACAACGGTATTAGCAAACAACAAAGATGGTTTTTGTTCACAAAAATATTTTAGGCAACAACATACCTAGTGAAATCCCACCAACGTGGAGTCTGGGGAGGGTAGAATGTACGCATACCTTACCTCTACCTTGGAAGGTAGAGCGGTTGTTTCTGACACTCTTGGCTCAAGACATAGCATAGGTACAAGCAAAGCAAAAGACACGGTCAGACCCGGACAAGAAATTTAAAGCAATATGAAAATGATGATAACAAAAGCGAATAAACCATGATAGCGCATTCCGACAAAGAGCCGTAAATAATACAGGTAAATAAGATAAACAAAATACACTAAAAAAACACATAGCAGCAGAAATCAAATGATAGGGGCTATAAAACAATAATGCGTCTACTAGTATGATAGGCGAAGTAGGCCTACAATAATAACGCTACAACTACCAGTTTGTAAGCGTAAGTAGGACTCCACCCAACTACCTACTACTCTTCTACTCTAATCCGTGTCCTCCACAATCCTCTATCTAAGGTCATGTCCTTAGCCTCTCCCCATACTTCTTCGGCCTACCTCTACCCCTCGTGAACCCGTCCCTAACCAACCTCTCACACCTCCGCCTGAGACATTTGTGTCTCCTCTGACCATCTCAACCTCGCTTCCTGCATCTTATCCTCCACCGAGACCACTCCCACTCTGTCCCAGATATCTCCATTTTTAATCATATCCCTCCTTGTATGCCCACACATCCATCTCAGCATCCTCATCTCCGCAACTTTCATCTTTTGAATGTGCGAAGTCTTGACTGGTAGACACTCCGCTCCATACAACATAATCGATCTAACTACCCCTATAGAACTTGCCTTTAAGTTTTGGTGGCAACTTTTTATCGCACAAAAATATTCTAAGGATGTAGTTAATTTGTTGTCATACTTAAAGGATGTTTTTGGCCAAAAACTCGCCTCACTTTACTATTTCCCAATGACTGCCTTAGCAACAGGTTATCGACAAAAGATATTTGTCTAGGCGACTTCGTTTCTTTTTATCCAAGTCACTTCTTTTTTTTTTGTCCAAGTTGCTATGATCTTCAACATATGAGTAGCCTGTTAAACCTTAACCCGATTAAAGAGAGCTGATATTTGCAGATGATTGATTGAACTGTGAGAGTAGAATAGCAACAGATGACTCACATAGCAGACTCCAACTAGTTTAGAGATGAGGTACAGAAGTAGTTGATTATACTGTTATTATATCAGGAGAGAGACATGAAAGCAAAGACACTTAAAAGAATAGTTGGATCTCAAATTGCTCAAATGGATCACTATCATCTAAGAAATACTAGTAATTTTTTTTACAGAGATTTCTTCCAGCTTAACCAAACCACTGCTAACCATAATCCTATTTCTTTCTCATTACTTTTTTATCTGCTTAAGCATTATGGTAATCTGGAAATTCAAGAGCTTTTAAGACTTATTCTTTTCCCTTAACACTTGGACCTTCGCATTATGAAGTTCACCTAAATACACAAGTGTAAGCAGAAAATAAACTGGACTATTCCATTCTTAAAATCCGATCACCTAAAGTTATTTTTTATAGTCGACTCGACTCAACCATGTAAATTAGAATGCTTGTTATGATGGATATCCAAATAAATATGAAAAAGTAATAGGAAAGCCCTCTAGCTTCTCAAAGTGGCAATCAACAATTGAAATTTTCTTTGACTTAGTCAGCCTCTTAAATGACCATAATTGAATCACATAAGTCATTCTGTCCACTCTGTTACACAAGATTTAATATCTAGGACAAAAATAAATTCTTGTTTTGTACAAAGTAGTACGAAAATATATATTATCTAAAAACTTGAAGCAAAAGCTTAATTTCCAGACTAGTAAATGGGTAAAATGATGATTTAAGTTTAATCATTCTTAATTAATGGCTAATATCGTCTTCTCTTATCCCCTACCTCCTAATTGTGACCTTCACATGCCCCTCCTCCCCAACAAGAAAAGTTTCATATTGTTAGTTAAACTATCATTTCAAACACTAAATTGAAAATTATTATTATTATTATTATTATTATTATTTCAAAACATCAAATAGATTGAAGCCTCCTGCCAAGTTTAATTGTTTGTTTAGTTTAAGAATACAATTTCGAAGAATTCTAATTTCTAACGACGTAAGTTCAACAGTCCAACGGCAAATAAAATACTACTACATCCGTAACAATTTAAGTATCTTAATTTGACTTGGCACGGAGTTTAAGAAATAAAGGAAGATTTTTGAATTTTATGGTCTTAAATTAAAGATCTGTGTGGTTTTTAAATCTTGTGATGTTAAACTTGTATTGGAATTGAAAAACTTACTAATTATAGAATGAGACACTCTTCTAAAAAGAAAAATAAGATACTTAAATTGGGAGGGAGGGAGTAGGTTTTACACGCTCGTCATCAAGAGCTCTCTTCAAACAACTATTTCTGCAATTTTCTAATAAAAATGAGGCAATTGAAATACCAAGTCTCTCTTCAGTGACGTCCCAAAGAATCAACCAAACATGTTAACACTCAAACATAGTTACTGATATCCCCAAAAAAGAAAACGAAGCAGTTTTTTTTTTTGCAGAGGGGAAGTGAAAATACCTTCAAGCCAGCGGCTCCGCAGCCATAAGAGTTGTACTGGAGAGCATGCATAAGCTTCGCAGCCATATCAAATTCACCAATTTCAAACCTTATCAAATAAATCTCCAAGTATTGGAATATATACATGTGAATCGCCGCTAGCAGCCACACGTGTCAGCTTAAAATGTGACTAAGTAAAAATGGAAACACTTTTGCTCTACTAATATTGCCAAAGGTATTTTTTACCACCGTCAAATATTTAGTTACCTAATTTTGAAAAAATTGGTTTAATTTGACTTCATCTAAAGTTTAAAAATAAATAAAGACTTTTAAAATATATGATCTAAAATAAATTTTAAATATTTTTATGGTTGTAAATTATCTTATAAAGTTAAATTATTTCTAATTATAAAAAATGAGACAATCTTTTGAGATAAACAAATAAGAAAAATATGTCAATTTTTTTTAGACGGCGGAGTATTTTTAACTATTATATTTAACAAGAAAAATATAAAAACTATGAATTTTCATTAAATATTTATTTTTACGGTTCCCATTAATATAGTAACACTCAAATGTGTGCTAACTGCTAAATATTTGAAGGAAATTAAAAGGGGCTCATTTTTGAAAAGCTTAAAAGGAACAAAACTATTTTAGACCTACCCTCAAATATAAAGGATCATTTTCGTAATATTATGCAAAAATAGTACTCCTTTTGTTTCTTTATTAATCCATTAAAAAATAACACATTTTTTATAATTGAAAACATTTAATTTTAAGCATTAAATTTTAGTCCAAATGAGAAGCATTTGTAGCCACACAAATATTATAATATGTTTATTAAAATCACAAGTTTCAAAATTCTTATAACCGCATAAATATTATGACATATTTAAGATCATAAGTTTAAAAAATCTTCATTTCTTAAAATTCATGTCAAATCAAACTACGTCATACGAATTGAAGTGTATGGAATATGTTATATTAATGAAAAGTAATAAGAAAATTCAAGAGTGTGACCTAATGATTAAGAAAATATTAGGTGATTTTTTCTCATCTGGTCAAGCCTTAATGGACAGAGTTAGTCGGTAGTTGTTGGTGAGAGGTTTGAAGAATGAAAAAATCCCTTTGTTTTGAAGGCCTAGCGAGTTCTTTTGATTTAAAAGCGGTCCTTTTCTTTTCTTGGATCGGTAACGTGGAATTAATCAAGAAACGCGCAAGTTGGCTCGAATACCACAATTATTAAAAAATTTATAATAATGTTTTAGTTCTTAAATTGGTAAGATATCCTAGGCTAGTGTTTCATTTTCTTGGCTCATACTAATGAAAATTTGACTCATTGAGAAATTGAACAAATACCGTTCCATAAAAAATGAATTCTTTCTGGTGGAAAAAAAATTGAATACTTTATTAATGGTTTTCAATTTACTAATTAAGAATTCAAAACCTTTTGCCATACGTGAGCTTTTCAGTCTAAAGGCCTGTAAACAATAAATTATGCGCTTGAAAAAAATATTAAGACTAGAGTTGTAAATAAGTTGTAATATTTTATTTAAAACATGGTGAATATTATAATTTTTATAATTCCTCGGAAATTGAAATGACAAAGAACGATAAAATAGAGACAAAGCGTAAAACATTCTTATTGTATCATTTGAGCCTGCATTCTACGTTAGAATACCCATCACAACGACAGAAGGGAGTCAAACAGTAAGTTCCTCCTTTTAGTGGGGATGCAATGGGCACTCGATCTAACACAATGACTAAAGTGGACCAAAATATCCAGATCACAAATGACCTGAAGGCAAGACCAAACGTAAGGCAGAGGCTAACGTTGTACAAGACGAGGGTAATCCTCCGGATCTTGACGACAAGATTGTGGATTTCTCGGCAGTGGTGCTGGAGGCAAATCTGGTGGAGAACCCAAGGCAATGGTGGATAGACATGGGTGCAACCCGTCACATCTGCTCTGACAAGAACGCATTCTCCTCTTACGCCCCAGTCACGGGGCAAGAAACTGTTCATGGAAAACGGCGCCACCTCTGAAGTGCAAGGGGTTGGAAAGGTTGTCCTCAAAATGACTTCAGGCAAAGAGCTTACTCTGAAGGAAGTTATGCACGTCCCTGACATCCGCAAGAACTTGGTTTCAGGGTCACTGCTGGTCCAGGCTAGTTTTAGACTAGTTTTTGAGTCCAACAAATTTGTAATAACTAAGAATGATATATTTGTAGGAAGAGTCTTCGCGTGTGACGACCTCTTCAAAATGAATGATATGTCTGTAATCCGCTCATCTAATGAAACAAAGCCTTCTACCTACTTGCTTGAGTCTTCTAATCTATGACATCATAGATTAGGACATGTTAACTACAAATCCATTCAAAAGCTAGTAAAGTTGGAATTGTTGCCTTCCTTCGACATAAACCCTCAACGAAAATGTGAGGTGTGCGTAGAGGCAAAATTAACCAAGTCATCTTTCCATTCAGTTGAAAGAAACATCGCTCCTTTAGAACTTATTCACACGGACATATGTGATTTAAAGTTTGTGCAAACTAAAGGGAGAACAAGTACTTTGTGACTTTCATTGATGATAGTACAAGGTATTGTTATGTTTACTTGTTGAAAAGTAAAGATGAAGCGTTTGAAGCATTTAAACGTTATAAAGCAGAAGTTGAAAATCAACTAAACCTACAGATCAAGGCAATTCGTAGTGATAGAGGGGGAGAATACATAGCACCGTTTGAAGAATACTGTGCTCAATTCGGCATTGTTCATCAAAAGACCGCTCCTTACTCACCTCAGTCTAACGGTGTTGCCGAGCCCAAGAACCGTATGTTAAAGGAAATAATGAATCCTTTATTTATCAATTCCGGTTTATCCCAAAACATGCGGGGCGAAGCGATTCTTACCGCTAATACAATTCTCAATAGAGTTCCGCATAAGGGTAAGGATAAAACTCCATATGAATCATGGGAAGTAAAGAAACCCACTTACAAATATTTGAAAATCAGATAAAAATTACTATGATAAGAATTAAAGCAAAAGATCGGCGTTGTCACTTACAGTTCAAAAATGCTAGTAAAATTATTGAGCTCACTACAGAAAATGCAGATCAACACCACAGCGACAGATTGTCTACTATCCCTGAGAATCAAGAATCAATATTGATAGCGATGGTGCAGAGCAACAGAAGAGATAGAAAAGTAAACATTTTTTTTCATTTGACTTCAACTTCTGAGCACAAAAATGATATCTAAAATTTACAGAATAACATTTCTAACCTATCAGCCTCATCCAAAATAATTATTTTGTGGCAACCCGAGGGTAGAGAAAGAGAGATAGCACATCCAAAACGATTTAGGATTTCATAATCAAAGTTTTCAAGAGAGTAAGGGACTAGGGAGAGTGTGAAGGGTGCGGCGGCCCTTAGGGTTTCAACCCTAGAAGAAGAATGAACGAAATGAGAGCTGAAGTGGTATTTGCTCCTTCTTCTACGTTCATTGGTTGCGTTGTGGGTCTGAGCCTGGTCCAAAAATGGAGTTAATGGACTGCTAATTTTAACTTATTTAATGGCTGTGATTAATTACATATTTACCTCCGATTTTTTGATTCGATTCATCCCTAATTCTAAAGAATAGAACCGAATTATTTAACCCAGATACATTCGGTTTTTTTAAACACCCATTTTTTTAATTTTTTAATCGAATATAAACAGAACCGAACGACCGGTTTGGTTTGGTTTTTTCGGTTTATCAATTTTTATGCCCACTCCTAATTGTAGGACTTGTCAACTTGACAATTCAACTTGTCAAATTTGAAAAAAGCAAAGTTTCCAAAACAGTTTGCTTACTATAGAGGGAAACTGAAGCTTAGTAAGCCTAAGGTACAACTCTTGCTCATAGTCACGCGAAAAGAACTTCCTTCTTAGATGTTTTTTCAACTTATTCCAAGAATCGATCTTGGATTTGTGATTTCTCTTCCTGCTTGCCTTCAAGTTCTCATACCATACCGAAGCATAAGATTTAAGCTTCAATGTGGCTATCTTGTAACATCGATTATCATCGTAGCCCTTGAATTCAAAGAGCCTTTCAATGGCCCTCAATCACTTCAAGAATTCTTCGGGATCTAAGTTTCCCTCAAAGGTCGGGAGGTCGAATCGTAAGGTGTGGTCACCTCTTCTTTTGATTCTAAGGTCCTCTTGGACATTATCTTCAATGGGTACGGGGTTGTGTTGATCAACCTCTTCCCCGGATTCTACATCCTTGATATTTGCACGATTGGCAACCTCTTTTCTCACTTGTTTGGCAACCATTTCTAGCAAGTCTCGCTTTAGTTCTTCACTTATTTGAGCCATGGCGTCTAAGCGTGGGATGGGATAACCTGCCTCTGATACCAATCTGATGGATATAAGTAGGGGTGATGTTTGGTAAGTGGGTCGGGTGTTGGTGATATTCGGGTTGACCCAAAATTGGATGCTAAAGATGGGGTTATCGAGTTCTCGATTTGGCCGAATATGGTGGTGTTTGATGGCTATTTTGGGTAGTTGTGCTTGGAATCTGACTTAGGCGTTTTGTGGGGTTGTCACGGATTGGTTAAGGATCAGGTTTATGTTTAGGACTTGGTGTTTTGATAGTGGCAAGGCAATAGAAAGAATATGAAATAGTGAGGTATTGGTTTTATCGGGTCAACCAGCAGTGTGGTTTAGGCATTTGGTGAAGTTGTTGTGGACACGTTGAGGGTTGTAGTGGTGTTCGAGATTCGGTGGTTTGATGGTGTAGGGTGTCGTAACTGAACTAAGGCATTGAGGTTCCAATAAAGGTCACTTTGTAGACTGTTTAGTGTTGTGGGGTTTGAACATGGAGGTATACTTGGTTTCGGGTGCTGGCGTTTATTGTGAGTGATTGTGAGGTGTTGTGGGAGATGAGGATGATTAGTATTTGGTAGGATGGATGAGAATTGAACATGAGTTACGAGGTACGAGCTCGAGTGAAATATGGTCGATACGGTTAAGTTGTGGCTAAGCGTTGAGGTTGTGATTTTTAGTAGTTCTGGATTTAGTGAGGTATGTAGGATAAGCCCAAGGATAGAGATACAAGGATTTTACTTCCCGTATCGACACCAAGGAAATGAATGATCAATGTCACAAGGTCGAGACCGGGTTGCTAGTCGCAATGTCCGTGAACAAGCCAAGTGAGGGTGATCTATGCCCTTGTTGCTCCCAAGGTTTAGACTAAGTTGATTCACACAGAATCAAGCTTCGTTTACCACCAAGGGTGTTCTTCGAGTTTGGGAAATGGTTAAGTCACACAGTCTTAACCAAGTCTTGCACTCCAAGGAGTTTGATCCGCACAAGGATTCGACAACACACTAGTTGAAAACTTAAAGATGTCTTTTATACAAACTCAAAAATTGCCCTCTACATTCATCCTAAGGGTCCTATTTATAGTGAAGTAAGGACCATTCTAGAAGACACAAACACAAGCCATTTCGGCCGAATGGGAACAAAGAAGGGGATTGGTGGTCTTGGAGAACAAGTTAGTTTCTTAGCCTTGGCGAATTGTATGTGAAAGGATCTTGGTTTTGTTTTGAGACTTGGTGAAATCTTAACCTCTTCACATCTATGTTGTGATGGCCGAGAGGACTCTTGCATTTTCAAGACTTCATCATCTTGGAAACTTCATTTCTTGACTTGGAGGATCGACCACCCTTTCAACTTCCCCTAACCGAGCCTTTCTTTGTTCTTGGAAGTTTCTTGTCTTTGCCACTTTGTCATCCATGTCACTCTTGTCCTTTTCATAGTGGTTCTCGGCTTTAGTCTTCCTTGTCCGTACCACTATGGCATGTCCTTTCTAGGCTTTCACGTTTCCTCTTCAATCAATGATTGTATCCTAAATCAACCTAAGAACTTTATCAAACTTAAGTCATCCTAATACTACATAGATAGAACCGAAAGTAACGACAACATAAATAAATAGTGCAAGGTCTCGGCCAAGACCACTTATAAGGCTGAATAAACTTATCATCATAAGACCTTTAAGTTATTGCTTCTAATCTGCCCCATATTCCATACAATTCTTGGCCCTTGACCCAGGAGTCATGATTCATTTGCTCGTTGCATAGCAATTTAGAAAAAATGTTCAAATTTAGTCCTTTCTTTTCATCAACAATCATGGATGGATGCAATCTTGTTGTTGACTCATGATTCCTTCCCTTAGTCGATGTTAAAGTCCTTCACTATCTATTGTTCAGTCGATTGAGTTATACATTACTTATTTGAATTCATTTAAAGATTCATTTTCTTAGTGTATTCCCAGCACCATCGTTTATAGACGTCACATATTATATTATTTTTGCTAGGAAAGCTTAAGTATCACCTCTTCACGAAGATTCTCATCTTATAATGGTAATTATGTTGCTTGGGGGCTTACTCCAATCCTATCATCGATATTTTCATTATTTCCATCTTTCCACCGATCTATTTGTGTGTGAAACATCCTTCGACCTCATTACATTATCGTAGATCCGATCACGATTTATCATTATTTAATATCACAAATCTTGCTATCGTTTTCTGCTGTCCACGCACGTACTGCTATGTAAGGAAGCTATATCATTCACTTTTAATTGACAACACTCCTTCCGTGTCACGGTCATCCTAAATAATTTAACCCTTGTGGAGGAATTGGGGTTACTGGTTTATGTATAACATTCTGCGTCTATTTTCCTTCAATTGTCTTCTGAACAAAGCTTTAGGTAGCTTATTCCTAGAAATCCTTTTTTCTTATCATACTTCTGGGTTTTCCTTCATTCTTTAGACTCATGAATATCCCTTTTGGTTACACATCCATATATCTTCGTTGTTCCAGTATTACCCACGCTATAGAATCTAAGGGTGTTAGGTATGTATGTAGCCAAGAAATGGTTGGTTCCTAAATCATCTTTCTTATAGCGTTGAACATAACTGTAATTTCGCTCACCACCTTCCATTCCTATTATCCATTTATGGTCTATATAAATCGGTATAACACGCTTTCTACATCAATGATAACTGACCGATCATAGGTATAAACACAACTATTCTTATTAAAATTATCAACATACCTGATTAATCGCGTAACTCTAAGTAACATCGGAACCTGATATTCCCCTTGACTCAATCTCGGGCTTTTATACACTCTATGGTTTTTGCTCCCAGACTAATAACATTCCTCAACATCACCTGAGCATGGCCCGCAATGCATTTATCCACGCTGATGGCACATCGACTGAACTCTCTCGGGACATTCTCTGGCCATATGTCCCAAAGCTCCACATCTAGAACATAACTCGATATCAAATAAACATACTCTGTTATGTCTCTTTCCACATTGTTGACAGTGTGGTCTACTGCTTCTAACATCTTCTTGTGCTTGTCTCGCCACACAAATCCTTCGGTACCTGCTTCCATCTCAAACCTTCCAGTCTGTCTACTGGTTACTTCTTTCTCACTGTTGATACCCAATTTTGTCCCATCTTTTCCGATCTATTTGCAATTTTAAATATTTTTGACACCTCAAAAATATTTTTAATATATATACACATATATTATTATTCTTAATATTATTATTATTATTATTATTCATATTTTCTACAACCATTTGCCTTTTTAAATCATGATCATAATTTTACCCTAATATTCTATGTTATTTTATTTTCACAAAAAATTGCATCGCATTCCCATTTTTTATTTCGCAAATATTATATTTTATTATTATCACATCGTTATATCATTTTTAAATAATTTACATTTTTCTTCTTCAATGCATATTTAATATTAAACTCCTTTTATATTTTTAAACCCAACCCATTTTATTTCCCCTCATCCAAAACAACTTCTACCCAATACTCCAACCCAAATCCCACAAAAAATAGGGCCCAACCGGTCAAGCCCCAGGCCAACCCGCAAGCCCAACCGGATACAAACCCATCCCCCCTTTATTTTCCTAAATCCCCAAACCAAACAAAACCCTACACTCTTTCCCCCCCCCTCAGTCGCCGCACACCCCATGCCTCCAACCCCACATCTCCGGTCACCTCACTCCTGCCACCACCGACCCCTAACACCACCAACCCCCCTCTATCCCCCAAAATCCACGACCCATGCCCCTTTAAATCCGCGATTTTGGCTTCTTTTATTTGAAATTCGAACTCGTTCTTGAACGTTGAGGGGTACGAAAACCATCTATAAACACCCCCTTTTGTTCACTGTTAAAGGAGGGATTTGGAGTTCTTTTTTTGGGTCCAAAAATACAAAAAAAGGGGTTGGAATCTGGTCCAAAAAGAAATCGAAAAGGGTCCGAAGTCTAAAAAGGTAAAAAAAAAGAAAAGGTCAAAAGCTGGTTCGAAGAACAGCCCGAAATACAAAGGAAAACATCCGAAAAACAAAGAAAAAGGTCGACTTGTTCTTAATTTTCTTGTTATAAAATACTCCTTTTGGTTCCTAATTTCAATCCGAAAACCCCCTTTTGTTTCTTCACGTTCTCGGGTCGGGTTAAAAAATCTGAAATGCCCCTTTTTTGGTTCCTAATTTTCCATCTAAAAAATCTTTTTGAATATTAGTTTAAATCCATCTTACATTAGCATTAATTTTTGTTCTTCACATTTTCGGGCCGGGTCGAGTTTCTATTTCGGGTCCAAAAATCAGTATCCTAAAATCAAAAAATCAGCATCCAAAATCAGAATTCCGAAATCGAAAAATCAGAATTCCAAAATAACTTCTCTGAGCGGATTCGACGATTCGAAACACGCCTCGGTTCGCTGCCCGGAGAAGGTCAGTAAACACAAATTCCTCTTAGTTTATTTTCTGCATTTTATGTGTTTTGTTGTTAATTACGGGATAAGGTGATCATTTTGTGTTGTTGTGTTCGTCAATTTCTAAGTTATTGGCTTGTTTGATTATCCATTAATGTTTAAGAAGGGTTTTGTTTATGCTTAGTATGATACGATGTTTAATACTTGTTTATAAGGGTCTGTGTGCTTCATTAGTGAACACCAAATGATCTTGGCTTGTTTAGTTGATTGTTTATTCCTTGGCATGATGTATTAACGTTTATATTTAGCACTATATGATGTGGGTGCTATTTTTAAATATTTGTTTAGTGAAGGTTGT
Source organism: Anisodus acutangulus (assembly GCA_029783415.1). Taxonomy (NCBI): domain Eukaryota; kingdom Viridiplantae; phylum Streptophyta; class Magnoliopsida; order Solanales; family Solanaceae; genus Anisodus; species Anisodus acutangulus. The sequence goes on from CM056495.1 coordinate 13,919,379, forward strand.
GATAAGCATGACCAGTTTGGTGCTTGTTTTGCTTTAAAAGTTAGGGGTTGTGATAGTTGAAGTCTGAATATGTGGCTATGGTTTGATTCTTTTACATGTTTGAGATCATGAATGTTAGTAATACAATTTTAGTTTTGAAGATTTGGAGATAGATATGGTTAACATGTTCATATATTTTTTGTGATTAATGAGATGTATAGGATATACATTAGCTTTGAGTCCTTACTAGCATGCCTAAGATTCTATATATGTGCCTCGACCCCCAAATGACTCTATATGCCTGGAATATTGCCTCTTCTTGATCCATAGGACTTTCTTGCATGTTTCATACATATGTTAAGCCAATCACATATCTGCCCTGCATGTCTAGTAGACAATATGTCTAATACCCTTTTTTTCATGGTAACCATGCCTCTGTATAAATTAGGGGATAGGTTTGATGAAGTACTTTTGTCTTTGTTTAGGTCTTTAGAGTATGTATTCCATATTTGGGTTCTGTTGGTATGTTGCTAATCATATGTGTTAACTAGACTTGGCTTCTCTGAAGTATATCTGAATTAATGAGTCTTTGAAGCATGTTAGATAAATGGTATATGTAGCCTAGCCCCCCTCTATATGTTAGCTGGTCTTGCATCTTTGAAATGTTGTTTCAAATGTTGTCTAGTTTTAAATAGTTTAATATGTAGGATAAAAATGCTAATTTATATTTGTTCATAGTTAATATAATTATATGCTTTACTAACTAATCTATGTGTTTTTCCTTCTTTCTTTGGCATGTCTCGTGAGCCTATGGGCCCATACTTCATTAATCCCGTGAACTATTTGAGTCGTTGGGCCTGAGGGCCCAACAACACATTAATTTTCATCGAGGCCCAATAATATATTACTTTTTGATGAATTATTTATTTACATTTCTTATGCTTATATTTTCATGTTCCGTCTACTAATCATTTTCTTTCATTTACATGAAATGCATCGGGAGCAACGAAGAGTCTTGTTATGAGATTTATCATGACTATTGTCAAACGAAGACCCGCATCCACATTCATTGCATTCTCCGGTCTCGGAACTTCAAAACAAATAGGGTGCTGATGATATTGTCATCCGTCCTAGTCGCTGCTTCTATTTATTGTCTAATCTATCTTTCATTATTATTTGGGTTGTAATAATTATTTAATTATGTACTGTCATTAGAATGCTTAGAATAATTAGGCGGCGAATAGATGAATGAATAGGATAGTCTAACTGCCGTTAGTTTATTTCTTAGGCTCGTTTGAATTGGAAATCCACCGCTAGCTTTATTTGTTTAGGGTCGTCTTGTAGGTTCAGAATTTAGCCGCTAGTTACTTTATTCTATTTTTAGGCTCGTTATGCATGCTTTAATCTCTTTCAAAAAAAATAATTTGGCTATCTATTATTCACTTTCTTTAATCCAAAAATAAGGTTTGCATTTTATCTGATTTGCAACATTGAAAGATTTTCATAAAATTTGCTTCTTTTATTATTAAATAGCCAAATACATATTTCTGTAAACGCATGAACTTTATATCTATTTTTATGAATAATGTCTTATAAAATGCATACTTTATGTGTATAATGTCTACTTTTCATCAAAATCAATTTTAAATGCAAATGCATGCTTTTCATCTAAATCAGGTCACATGCACCTTGTAAATAATGTATATGCACTTTTATTCTACATGCATCTTATAAGTCATGACTCACAAATGCACACATTTTTCAGTCTTACATACACTTTATAAGTTATGTCATGCAATACATACTTTTGCTAACAAACTCATTTTATATTTATTTTTATAAACATAGCCATGCAATTTGGCAAAAATGCATCTTTTAAATAAATTATTTACAATATCCTTTTCTTAAACTTCATACCTTTTAAACAGGCGTTTTTTTAGGATAGTAATTAATCTGAGTTTGACCGGATAACCGCAAGTTAGCGAATCTTAAAGGATGCCTAACCCCTTCCCTTTAGGATAATAAAGAACCCTTACCTAGAATCTCATTAGTTTCGCATACCTTAAAATTGGAGTTATTTTGCAGCATTGGTTAATATTCAGGTGTCCTAATTCACCATAAAATAATTAGGTGGCGACTCATTAATCCAATACCCAGGAATCACCGATACGTTGCACACCGCTTTGACCCCCGCGGGTTAAAAACGGGCGCGACACTCACTCCTACTCTTTAGGGGCGAACCTTGGTTAACTGATGTCCATGATAATGGGCTTCTCAGTCCCTCGAAAGGTCTATCCTGTTGGGGAATCTTAATATGACCCTGCTCTGGGAAGATAACTGGAGGCGTTGTTGCGTACACAGTACACTTACACTTAACCCAACCGAAAATGATTGTTGTACTGATGGCCTTTGTATTTTGTGGGCCCTCCTATGATTTGAAAACACAACTAGAATCGATGGCACTCGAAATAGTGATTCCTCTAGGGCCTCAAATGGGTCCTCCTCCATAGATGTATCCTTAGACGGATCTTCTTACATAGACAGATTTTCGTCCATGGACGGATCTTCTTCCATATAATAACTTACATTTCTTTCTGGTGATCTTATATTCCTCGGATCCATGTTAATGAGTGGTGGTCGGCTAGTACCTTCTCCCGCATTTCTAACCCACTTCCTGCTATTAGTATTTTCCTTGGATCTTGGCGTTACTGAAAAAGAGAATCTAGATGAAAAGATAGGAATTCAGTGACTTACAAGCTCGTTGCTAACTTACGAACTAGATTTTTAATAAAGGTAACATGATAAATACCATGTAGCCTCTTGTTTATAAGTGTGGTGCGCATTTATAAACATGGCTTGTAGACATCCTTAGGATTGACCTTCTCTAATACCAAGTTTGTCATACTCCAACCTTGAGGGGTTTGGCCGGCACCTGTCGCCCTAAGGCCCGAGCGTACCAATCCTAATATATGCGAAATACTCAATAACTTATAGGCTGACAAGGCTTTTGATAAATAACTTCGTGAATCTAAACACAATCACCTGCACTCAAAAAAGGCCCAACTTATACATACATACATATATATATATATATATATATATATATATATATATATATATATATATATAACAAGGCCGACAAAAACATAACAAGTCTACTAAAGAGGCCAGAAAGGCCACACGTGACCTTAATACACCACACGACTGTCTACAAGCCTCTAAAGAGTATACTAACAACAACTGGTCTGGACAGGGCCTCGCCATACCCAACTATATACATATGCATACTGTCATACCTATCAGCTCACTAAACAGCTTCGAAAGAAAGGAGTGTGACAACCTCAAGCTGAGTTGAGTCCTACTATGAGGAAATCATCCACATCTCTATCTATACCTTTGGGCATGAAATGTAATGTCCATGGAAAGGGACATCAGTATAAAATATGTACTAAATATGTAAGACAGATAACCAATGTAGACAAGAGATAGAGATAAGGCTACAACAGACAATCTAAAAATCATAAGAAACCAATAAGGGCCTACCTGTCATAATCATGATGATATATACATATCTGTAAAATTAAGTCGCTCAGTGAGGCCATGTAATGTAATATCCAGCCTCTCTATGGGGAAATTCATGTCATAATATATATGTATATCCTACCCGGCCTCGATGAGGACTCGGTCATACCTGGCCTAGATGTGGGACTCGGTAATATCAAAACCAACTGATGTGGTGTGCACAAATAGGTGCCACACCTGATCGGCTATACTGCAGCTCGGTAAGAAAATAGATACATATATAAGTTCAATGCAAACAATGACTCTTGAGGGCCTTATGAATCCAATCGGAGTGACTCAATATCGTTATCCCCCGATTATCATTATGGAATGGTGTTTGTGTCAATTGTCCAGGAGTTCGCAAGGATCATAAAAGGATATAAAATTCAAAGAAAATCAAGGTGAGAGGTTTTTATGACAAGAACAACAATAAGAGCTGTAAAACATATATCAATACGAAACAATGAAGTTCATAAGCTTTAATCTCAAGAATAGACTTCTTTATTGAAGTGATGTCGTTATGGTTACGTTTACTCATGGATCATGCCAAAAGAATGAAGGAGTGAGCCTTAAATACCTTGTTGGACAAAGCTACAATCATCCTATGAGTCCATGCACTTCTTACGGATGATTATCTATATCGTATGAAGGATGGATATTAATAACGAATCCAAATTCCATAGATAAGCTCATTTAGCATCTCTCGACAACTTTAAGCATATAGGATCCTTAGCGCTCTTTATAGGGAAAAATTTATGAAATTTGATTCCACAATCCTTCAAATCATATTTTCCGTAGTCCATAACATATACAATCAGGTTTCTTATCCAATTTAACTCATACTTTAAATAAAATAGCCCAACAACTTATACTATGATGATTTCACAAATTTACAGGTTCGATTATGAAAATTCATTCACAACTTGATCCAAATCATCAATTAATCACAAATATAGATAGAGGAGGATATATTTACCTTAACACATCATAATCTTCTCAAAACAGCAAGCTATCTTGTTTCCAATGGTTTCCAAAATCAACTTTATGCAGAGCATCCAATTTTTACGATAATTATGGGGTTTCCCACGTAATTCTTGTGGATTATGGCTTTGATTTCATCTTATGATGTTAGGATATGATATGGTGGAATTATGAGAAGATTTAGGACTGGTTTAGGGAGTAAATAAGGGTTCCAAGTCGAAGGACCCAATTTAAACCCGAGTAAAATTCTGCATCGGCACAAAAGGACAGTCCATTTGATGATACGTCAATCAGGATCGTTAAACCAGATCTGCAAATCAGGTTCTTTAGAAAATTAAGGATTCAAAATGCATTTTGATAGCACCGTCAAACATGTTGATGGTCCGTCAAACTCCCCCTCAAATTGCACAGTTTTCCGATTTTGTCAAAATATATTTTCTTCGATCCGTTTAACTTCCAACTACTTCCGAACTTCTATAAACAAGCTGTAAACTTTTATTACCCTTTCGTAAGGTCGTACCTCATCCTGAGACACCGGTATCTATTAACGACACGATGGGGCACAAAACTACAGTGTGTAACATCTTATACCGTACTTAAGCATCATGGTTAGTTTAATTAACTAAATAATAGGGTGTAATGGTTATAATAAGGGGGTCCCAACACTTATGAGGTGATGAGCACTTGTGTCAAATACCGGTGACATGTTATAGGAACTTGTGCCTTTAATTTATATAGTGAATGCCATGCTTTGGGCACTAGCTGATAAAATTATATGATCTTTTGGATCTGTGATTGGGGTATGAAGCATGTACTTTCTAAAATATTATTACATGTCTGTCTTATGTGTGATTGTGTGCCCCATCATTCCTTTATACTCATTATAGAGTGGGAAAAATGCTAAAGATCGAGTTTTATTGCGTAATTGACTAAAGTTAGAATCTTGATTGCATATTATGGCTTCGTATTATTGTGTGTGTCATATTCATGCTTCATACTGTGTGATCCTGTGTGGAAAGAAATGAATATATAGGATGTGTAGTCAGAGACATACATTATGTGAGCCTATTGTGTGGTTAGAAACATGTATTATGTGAGCTTGCTGTGTGATTAGAAATAGGTACTGTGTGAGAGTGTTGTGGTTAGAATCATGTATTGTATGAGCCTGATGATATATGAACCTCGCAAGTCCCCCATGGGTCACGATTCATTAATGTTCGAACGTGAGTGTACCGATAATGAGAATGAAATACCTTGCATTGTATTACACCTTGCACTTCATCTCATTTCATCCATATTCCATGTGAAGTAACTATTGTGTGGAACTACATTCTATTGTCCTGTATGTGTGAGAACCTACTGTACTTGAACTCATTTGACTTGACTACGTGAATACTTTATCAAATTAGAGGAACTATGCGATATAACCTAGGCGATATAACCTAGGCTTGGACTCATAGTTTCGGTATGAATGTAGTTCTAATTATTGCTATGATGAACTAATGGCGGTTTAAGTGGTAGTAGTAATCGGAAGGCCAACCCTCATCTACGTTTAAAATAGGGTCGATCGACGATGATATTGTGTACATGTTTTTCCCATACTCACACTATACTTGCTGCACCTCTTGTGTGCATGATTTTTTCCTAGTTCTATGTGGACTTCGCGACTATCTAGCCCACTGAGAAGCTATTCGAAGGATTTGGGTGAGCTACATGGCAGAATTGTGGCAGTGATACTTCCTTTTTACTCCTTATTTATGTCTTTTCATTTCTAGACAATTATGTATTTAGGGATATATTCCCATGCTTGTAATTCTTAGTTAGTTCTTGTACTAGTGACACCAGATTTTGAGAAATTATTGTACTCTTTGTATTTTTATATATTAAGGTTTCATTAAAGTCTTAAAAGGTGTTTTACTTTATTATTCTGCGATTGATTTCTCTAAATAACTTGGCTTAAATAGTTGTGGTTGGCTTATTGACCCTTGGGGTTAGTGCCATCATGGCTTGGTAATTTAGGTCATGACAAATTGGTATCATAGCCCTAAGTTCACCAATTTCACAAGTACAACAACAATATCTATTAGAGTCTTACATATCGGTACGGAGATATTTGTACTTATCTTCAAGAGGCTATGAGACACTTAAGAAAATTCCATCTTTTTATTCCTTATCATGTGTATGTGATTAGGTTTAAGGCTTAAACTTTTTTGTTTCAATCTTTCACTAATTGTGAGGATACGTTCTCGGTTTCGCACATGAGCGATTGGATGTGATGTCGCATGGTATGGTAAGAGATGTGTCACTGTGATAAGGACGCGTGACCAGATTTAGATTATAACTATAATTCGAATTTCAGTTGGGTGGAGTTATGATTCTGACCCTCTAGTTAGGTGATACCTCTATGAAATGAGAGTGATTGTGTAAACTACTACATGATAGCCAAGTTTCAACGGTTAGTGGCTTGGAAGTCGAGGAATTGTATTTATGGTATAGCAAGTGACGAGAATAGATTTGACGATTCTAAATAGTATAGTTAGTGGATTAATCAACCAAAGAGTGTTGTGGCTTTGAAGATTACGATTGAGAGGTTTCGGCATAACATACGAAATTCTTAAAATGCAATGAGATGAGGCATGTGCTAATACTCTGAACACAAAGGAAAACTTGGATGAATCAATTGATCAAGTAAGAAGAATCGTTGATGAGGCTATGAAGAGAAGTTTGGAAAGCATATAAACATGAAAAATGATCTCATGTGATAAGGTATGATGAAGTAGGATGCAATATTGGGGTACGTGTGAAGATTCTTCAACTACTTGATAGAATAGGGATGCAATTAAAGAAGTTTGAATGGATCATTCTCAGTTATATGACAAGCACAAGTGGTGGATGTGCTCGTCTAGCAAAAGTTACAATGGATGATTAAATCTCGTGGGAATAATTGGGTGTAATATTTTAATAAAGTCCTTGGTTGCAGGTTTTCTTGATATCTCGATGTGTGGTGATAATAAGTCATTATTGGACTATGAGCTTGTTTATTTTGTGTGAGGCTACTCTGTTAATTAAGGGAACGCTAAAGAAACATGACTTGATCAGTAATATGGATTGTGTCATGGGATTTTGGTGGAAAGTAGTAACTGACTAATGGGTAATTTCATGGCATCCTTGAATGGACAAGGCAAGAGTTGATTGATAAGAAAAAATCTCTAAAATTTAAAGTTGAAGTCATAATTTTGAAGTAAGACTATGTACGTAGTAGTAGATTGTGTCGAGGTAATGGTTATATATTATGGTTGAGTATTTCAAATATGAATGACTTGAGAGTATTTGTGTATGGTAATACACATGGATTGTAAGATTTGATACTTCTGGATTTACCAAAGGCGTAATAAGGTATTGCGCTCAGAGATTTTATGGCTGTGAAGGGTGAAGTACGAGGTTGTAGGCCTTACATTAGAGTATTCGATGAGATGAATGACTTTAGTGAAAGTACAAGGAGGAGAGTTCGATGTAATTAGATTCCATGAAAATTTAAAGTGATAAGGTATAGTTTAGCGGTACTCGGTTAACTACTTGGGAACGACAACACGAGGTGAGTATTCAGGAATAACATATTAGAATGAGTCACTACAGAATTATGAAAGGCTTACTTCTAATTTTACAAATATTTGGAAATAGTTTGTTTGATTATTGGTGACGTTAAAGGAATGGTGCATTTTAACCAGGTCAGGTTTGTTCATTAAAGCCATGTGGTTTACGGTTATTTACCAAAAATATCTATGGATATTCTAGTAACTTCTTTAAGAAGAATTGATGGATTTCAGTTTGGAATAGAAGTATGGCAAGTTTACCGAGCATTGTTGGATTTACAAGGAGATTTTATAATATGGTGTTGGCGGAAGCTATACGGGCAAAATCTAATGGTCTACACAGATACTTGGTGACATTTTTTAGAAGGTACAAATGGATATGGAAAGTTTTTAGACGACTAGTTGGTTTTTACGAATTTGGCACAACAAGATAATCCCTATGATAATGCGTATACTATGTTATTTTAATGAGTAAAAGGTATTGGATGATGTGTTTTGACTCAGTAGTTTCAGCTCATCGAAACAAAACTAAGGGATTTGAAATCTACGCAAATGACCTTGGATAAGGTCAGATTTTGATGGGAATGCTTGGAATTGGCTCACCAACAAGCATAAATACTTTATAATCAGAGGTAGTCATGATTTAGACTTAAGTGTGTGATAACATGTTTTCTATGGATTCCTTGTACCAAAGATGACTTTGGGAGTTTGAAAGATAAGTAGAATCAGGGTATCTTACAAGTACGGGTTAGGAAATGGGTTGCTGCTTCAGCTAAAGGTTCATGGCGACTATAATGATAATTGTGGAATCAACCGAATACGTTCAGAGTTATGGCTATAATTGAAATCGGGTATTTCAAATGGAGTTGGATCAAATGTATGAGGATCACACTATTAGGGTAAGTTAAATGAAGATTTGGTGGATTAAGTAAGCAAACGAGTTTCTATGGACCTTGTGGTAGTATTACCATAGAATGTGGGGAAGTTTGATGTTATTGGGTGATTATGAATCGGTTGATGAAGTCGGCTCACTTTGTACCAGTTCAGACTATTTGAAATTCAGAGAAATTGGCCAAAATCTACATCCGAGAGATAGTTCGATTGCATGGGGTGCCAATTTCTATAATTTCGGATCGAGCCATACAATTTATGTCCCACGTCTGGAGGTCTATGCTGAAGGAGTTGGGTACTCGAGTGGAGCTTAGCACGTCATTTCACCCTCAGACGAACGGTCATTCCGAGCGGACTATTCAGGTCCTTAAGGATATGTTGCGAGCCTGTGTAATTGATTTTAGTGGTCATTGGCCTATGAAGGATAAAAAAAAGTGGGTTGGAAATATATTTCATGATTGTGTCGAATGTCTTTTGGCACTCGTCATTCCATTCCGTATGGGCGTCCTTTTTTAGCAGCTTGAGTATAGGCTCAACAATTACTGTGGATTGGGACATGAACCAACCAATATAATTTAGCCTTCCTAGGAAACTCATGACTTTTTTTTTTGGTCTTTGGAGGAGGCAAGTCTTGTATTGCCTTAATTTTTTATTGGTCTAGCTCTGTGCCTCTTCGATTGACTATGAATCCTAGTAATTTTTTGCGGGCTCTCCGAAGTCCCACTTGGATGGGTTCAGCTTCTCGCTATACTTCTGAGTTTGTCGAAGAACTTCCGTAAGTGCGTGATGTGGTATGCACTTTCCCTTGATTTGATGATGACATCATCCATGTACACTTCGATTTCCTTGTGGGTCATGTTATAAAATATGGTAGTCATGGCTCTCATATAAGTAGCCCCAACGTCTTTGAGACCAAATGGCATTACCCGATAATGGTATACTCCCCATGGCGTGATGAAAACTATCTTTTCTACGTCCACTTTTTCTATCAGGATCTGATGGTATCTGGCAAAATAATCAACAAAAGACTGCAGTTTGTGCTTTGCGCAATTGTCGATGAGTATGTGAATGTTCAAGATCATAAGGTTATCCTAAGTGCTGGCTTTGTTGAGGTCCCGGTAGTCTACACAGATTAAGATCTTTCCATCCTTTTTCGGTATCGATACAATATTGGCCAACCATATCAGATACGAAGTCACCTCCACTACTCTGAATTTAGTCTTTTTTCGACCTCATCTTTTATTCACATACTTAAATCTGGTTTGAATAGTCTGATCTTCTGCTTTATCGGGGCGAAACCAGGGTTGTTGGAAGTTTATGCGCCACACTGTCGGTGCTCAGGTCGGGCATATCGGCATATGATAAGGTGAAGACATCCACATGTTCTTTTAGTATATTGATTAATTCCTCTTTTTGAGGTGCCTCTAAATGCGCACTGATCCTTGTTTCTTTAACTGACCCATCACTCCCCAAGTTGATCACTTTGGTCTCTTATAGGTTGGATTTCTGTTTATTCTCGGGGTGCTCCATTTCCTCAATAACACCCTCTGGTAACATGGTTTCCTCATCATATTATTCTTATTTCACATCACTTGACTCACTCATTTCATATCATGACATTAAAAGTTGGTTTATTGTTATTACTGAAAAGCAAGGCAAAACATAGTTAGCATAAAATTAAGTGTGAATGAAAGAAATCATTTTTTGGATAAATCTAGGCTTCATTAATTCGCAAAAGTAAATACAAATTATGGTCCTAACTCAGATCAACATCGAGTCATTTTTGTTTTGATAAACATCATGAGGAAAATAAGTAAATGGTGAGTAATCAGGCCTCAACCGAACTACACTGATTTTTTTAGAAAAAACTTAAAAGATTCCATCATCTCTATCGAGGAGCCAGAAGTGGGGTAGAGGTCTAGTTGGAGAGTTGCTCGCACAAATCAGCATTGTGGATTGTGGGTGCCTCGGTTCATTCCTCCAGGAACACGAAGAATTCTTCCTCTTGGAACAACATCCATATCTCATCTTTAGTATTTTCCTCCTCCAGCATCGGCATTCTGACCAGGAATGACTGGTACAGATCCATATAATGATTATTTTCATTAATGAAGAGGTATATATACAAATATACAATTCCTAAATATGGAAAATAACTTACCTTTTCCTACTATAATTCTAATAAATTTTCCTAATACAATACTAATACTATAATAACACTAGTACAAGAATTCTACAAATATGATAAATTAACAATATAATTTTTGGTCCAATAGTATACACATTTTTGGCCGTGTATACCCTTCTATCAAACCCCTGCAGTCATAGCGGACAATTGTCGTACGCTGAGACTGTCCCTAAAATCTTCAAACAGAACCAAGGGAAGACCCTTAGTAAAGATGTCAGCAATTTGGTACCTTGAAGGGACATGCAAGACGCGTACTTGTCCACGAGCTACTTTTTCGCGAACAAAGTAAATACCCATCTCGATATGCTTAGTGCGCTGATGTTGGACCGGATTCCCATAATGATAGACTGCACTAACATTATCACAGTAGACCAAGGTAGATTTCTGAATAGGAAAGTGAAGCTCTAACAGAAGATTACACAGCCAACATGACTCAGACACCACATTGGCTACCCCTCGATACTCAGCCTCCGCACTGGATCGCGATAAAGTAGCCTGGAATTTTACCGACCAAGAGACCAAGTTATCACCAAGAAACATACAATAACCAGATGTCAAACTTCAGGTATCTGTACATCCACCCCAATCAGTATTTATATAAGACACGACAGTAGAAACGGAGGATAGATATAAATGCAATCCATAATCAAGTGTGTCTTGTATGTATCGTACAATATGTTTGAGCGCATGCATGTGCTCAATCCGCAGATCATGCATAAATAAACACATTTGCTGAACTACATAAGTAATATCTGGTCTCATGAAAGTAAGATACTGAAGAGCCCTTGCAAAACTACGATAGTGAGTGGGATCCTCGTATGGTGTGCTAGAAGTAGCACTTCGCTTCGGTTTGGTATCAACCGGAGTAGAGGAGGACCTATAAGATGACATGCCAGCTCTCTTAATTATCTCAATTGCGTACTTCTTCTGGGATAAAAATAGACCACCTGCATGACGAGTGACAGCTTTACCCAAACATAACTCAAGGGCCCTAAGTCTTTCATAGCAAATTCGGAACTGAGAAGGGACATGATAGACTTGCGCAGATTATCAGAAGAGGCGGTCAATATTATATCATCCGCATATAACAGAATGTATGCCAGAGAAGTACCACGTCGATAGATGAACAGAGAATGATCAGACCTGCTGTGAGAAAACCTAATAGTAGATACATAATCTGCAAACCTCTTATACCAAGCCCATGGGGCCTACTTAAGCCCATACAAGGACTTCTTCAGCAAATAGACATGGTGAGAATAGTTGGGGTCCTTAAAACCCAAGGGTTGATGCATGTATATTGTCTCCTTAAGATCACTGTGTACGAAAATATTTTTCACATCCAACTGATGAATGGGCGATGCTTTCGAGAGAGACAGACTAAGCACAGTGCGAATGATTTCCGGTTTGACCACTGGATTAAATTTCTCTCCACAATCCACGCCAACCTGTTGAGTTTTACCATCACCTACAAGACGAGCCTTATGCCTTTCAAAAGAGTCGTCATAATTTTCTTTATGAGTAAAAATCCACATAGAATGATTAATATTGATACTAGGCAGACGAGGCACCAACTCCCACATCGTATTTTCAATAAGAGCATTATATTCATCGTTCATGGCTATTTTCCAATTTAGGTCATGTAAAGCAGACATTGGGTTACGTGGTAGGGGTGATTTGGTGATATTAGAATTTAGATTAAATGACATTTAGGTTTAAAAATACCATGTTGGCTGCAAGTAATAGGCCTTTGACTCAAAATAGACGTGGATGTGTTTTAGGTAGGTGACGGGTTGGCTGAATTTGGACCAGCAGTGATTGGGCATGTTGGCCCAGTGGCAGGATGCAGTGGACTCGGAGGGAAAATAATTGGGTCAGCAGGCAGTGGACCTGCTGGCCGAGACATTGGGCTAGTATGCGGAAGTGGGCCAACAGGCAGTGGGCTTGCTGGCCGATATTCAGAAGCTGGATCCAGGAGTTGTGGGACCCCTGGCAGAGTTTGGTTGCGGAATATCTCGGACAAATGATGGATAATATACAGTGAGAGCCCATCATCCAAAAAATTATATGAACTAGACACGGAACTATATAATTTAGCAAACGGAAATTAGGTTTCATAAAAAATAATATGGTGACTAATGATGATTTTATTAGAGGATAAATCAAAACATTTATAACCACGATGATTAGATGGATAATCCAAAAACACACAAGTGGTAAACCGGGCTTGAAGTTTGTTAATTGTAGTAGACGGGAAAAGCGGATAGCACAAACACCCAAATACCCTACGATAAGAATACGAGAGATCTTTATTATAAAGAATTTTAAGTGGGAATTGATATGCTAAACCTTTGTTCGGGAGAATGTTAAGGAGGTAGTATCCATTTGTAGCGCATGATGCCAAAAAGAATGGGGTAATGAAGCATGGGCCAGCAAGGTTCGGACAATATTATTGATGGAACGAATTTTTCTTTCGGCCTTCCCATTTTGTGAGGACGTGTGAGGACAAGAAAACTAAAAAGATATGCCATTAGTGTCACAAAATTCTCAAAACGACCCATTATCATATTCATTTCCATTATAATATTGAATATTTTTAATTTTCCATTCAAATTTGGTACGGATGAATGCTCTAAATTTTAAGAAGGTTGAAAAAACTTGAGACTTTTTAGACAAAGGAAATGTCCACAAAAAATTAGAATAATCATCCAAAAATACACACATAATAATGATGGCCCACAGAACTTAAAATGGGAGATGTCCATACATCACTATGAATAATGTCAAAAGGCATCAACGTACTAGAAGAATAGGCTACAAAAGGTAATCAACATGTTTCCCTAATTGACAAGAAGGACAAATATGAGTACTACACATACTCTTTCAATCAATAAAAAATTATTTTGAGAGAAGAAATAATAGACGACCTCGAATGACCCAAATGTGCATGTCATAAAGAAAGAGCAAGGGCGGCAAATATTGATGGAGTGGCTTGACCTGTGGAAATGGTGATGGTGGTGATTGAATAAATCTCTCCTCGGCTATTACATCTCATTAGAGGTATCCCCGTCGTGAAATTCTTCACAGAAAAACCAAAGGGGTCAAAGTTAACAGACACCCAATTATCAGATGTGAATTTTCGGACAGACACCAAATTTTTAATTAAGTGAGGGGCATGAAGGACATTTTTAGGAATAGAGGTGGATGTAGGGGGACAAATTTGTGTGACCATAACCACGAATGGGAATTGAATTGCCATTACCAACAATTATTCCACGATTATTGCTTAAATTGAAATAAGATGAGAGATTACCTTGCGCGGACATCATATGAGAAGTGGCTCAGGTATCCATATACCAATTTGAGTCTGGAGGTTTAATCCAAGTGTATGCATCACGGGCTCAATATCCATGGGTGATGATATCGAGGCTGGGACCGCAGCAACGAAGGCATGCTGAGGTCGAGTCCCAAGCAGGCCAGCTTGCTGCCAGGGCCCAATTCAAGATTGTTGGGTAGCCTGCGGTTGCTGGCTGAAATTGGGCCTGGCCCAAGATGAAGGAAAAACTGGGTATGGTGTCGTGGGCCACTTGTCGAGCCCCACGGCCACTATGTAGCGGCAGCCGGCCCACTTCCCCTTCATCCTCCACTACCGCTATTGTTCCAGCCACCGACGTTTCCACCGTCACCGCCGCAGTTATTGCCACTATGTTTTTGATTTTGACCTTTTTTGCTGCCACCATTGTTACAGTTTTGGCTAGAATTATCCGATAATGAGTGAGGGTCATCGGATGTGGCCATCATCATGACAGAATTAGCTCTAGTAGCCGTCTTTTTAGCCAAGTCGGCCTCTTCTAATGTGATCATGGAACGGGCCTAGTAGAACGATGGAAGAGGATTACTTTGACGAAAAAGCGTCCCAACGCCATTATAGGCCTCGGATAGGCATGCAACTATCTGAAGAACAAGACGATCATTGGTGACGGGTGCACTAACGTTCTTGAGTTGATCCGCCAATTCCTTCAGCCTTTTACAATAGGTAGAGACATTCGAAAAGTCCTCCATGTTGACATGGGAAAATTCCTTCTCAAGAGTGATAGCACGGGAATTTTTGTTATCTTGGAATATATCACGCATCTGATTCCAAGTTTCCATCGCCGTGGCGTCGGGTTCAATAATCGTTTGCAAGAGGTTCGTAGAGATAGTGCAATAAATCCATTGGAGAACTGTAGCATCAAGAGTTGTCCATAACGCATGGTCATCCTCGACGGTAGGCGCCTTCTCCTTGCCTGTTACCGAGGGGATGATGTGATGAAGGACTTGATGCGAGCGTGCGTGAACTTTAAATAATTTTGCCCACATCGCATATTGGACATTTTATCTCAAGAACGATAGGGATGTGGTTCTTGATGTTGGAAACAGTAAGGGCAGGATGAAACGTGTTCTTTGAAGTAGACATAATGAAAGAACAAGAGGAGAATTAGGAATTTGGAAGAAAATTTGGGAAAAAATGAGAGGTGGCCGTCGGCCACGACTCGAATACCGAGAAGGTGGCTGCGGAATAGCGGGTTGGAGAAGGAAAATATTTTCCCTAAACTTCTGATACCATGAAAGAAATAATCCCTTGATTATTTCCGTTAATGAAGAGGTATATATACAAATATACAATTCCTAAATATGGAAAATAACTACCTTTTCCTACTATAATTCTTATACATTTTCCTAATACAATACTAATATTATAAATTAACAATATAATTTTCGGTCTAATGGTATACGCGGTTTTGACCGTGTATACCCTTCTATCAATTTAAGACAAAAAGCCTAAAATCCATTTGAACAATTTACAATTTTTATAGAGAGAAGAAAGGTCCAATTTAGGTTATAAAGAAGACCCATTAGGCATTTTGTATGCAGGTATTGAGAGTATCGATGAAAATTGAGAAATAAGAGATTTGGGATTGGGAATGGCAGAATATTGGAAACCCCTGAAGGATCTTCTCTCTAATAGAAAAATGCCTTCATTTTCATTTCAAAATGTGTATAACTACTGAATATATGTATATATGTGTGAAGTGGTGGTGCTCCGTCGGTGCTACGGTGGCATGGAAGGTAAAAGTTCAATCTCTGATAGCTGTCTTCAAAAATATTTTCAAAGCATGTATAATATGTGTATTATATTATATAATATATGTATAATTAGTGAGTATACGTTGATTATACATTTATTACACACAAATTATACAAAAATGAAAATATTTTCTTGCTATTTTTCCATTCTTTGCTTTACTATTTTGGGTAATTGAGCAAAACTACAAGAGTTTCACCAATATTTTGAAGAATCTCTTATCGTGTTTCATTTTTTAAAAATAATATCTCCAAAATATTGTATAATAATTATATGATATGTGTATAATTAATAAGTATATGTTGATTTTATATTTATTATACATAAATTATATAATAATGATACATTTTCTATACATATACTAAAGGAATACATATTCTGTACATCAATGATACATTTTCTATATGTATGATACGATTTCTATCCATATACAGTATTGATACATATTCTATACAACAATTATACAATTTCTATACACATATGGTAGGAATACATATTCTATATAAAAAAATCAGTTTATATACGTATGATACATTTTATATACATATACAAATAGTGATACTTATTCTATACTACAATAATACAATTTCCTATTGTTTACCATGACAGGGTGTGTCTTGGTGGGATATAAATCTTCATTTCTTCTTTCTGTTGTCAAAATGGTCAACTTTAATTTGTATTTTTGTTTCTTATTTACTGGGATTCTTTATTTTGGGAAAAAAATATTTTTCTTATATTATACTAAGTTTTATGGTAAGAACAATATCAATTTACTTTATTTAATAGTCAAATGTTAATTTCTCTAAGTCGATATTGAGGAGGAGGATGAAGTGAAAGAAGAACGAGAAGTGGTGGAGGAAATTGAGCCTTCAAGAATTATTCTAAAATATGTATAATTTTTGTATAATAATTATATAATATGTGTAAAGTTAGTAAGTATACGTTGATTTTATATTTATTGTACATAAATTATATAAAAATGATTCAATTTTTATATATATAGTATTTATACATATTATATACAATAATGATATAATTTCAATACACATACTGTGGGGATATATATATAACAATGATACAATTTCTATACACATATTGTGGGGATACATATTATATGCATCAATGATACAATTTCTATACATATACAATATTGATATATATTCTATACAACAATGATATAATTTCTATACACATATTGTAGGGATACATATTATATGCAATCATATTACCGTTTATATATGTATGATATATTTTCTATACATATACAATAGTGATACATGTTTTATACTACAACGACACAATTTCTATACATATGCTGAAAAAAATCTAAAAATTGTCATTGACAAAAAAAGAAAATTGTTACAAAAGAAAAAACCTTTGAAAGTTAATTAAACGCCATACAAAATGAGACAAAGATATTATTGTAAAATTATAATTTGGCCCTTAATTAAAAGTAAAGAAAGGTGAA
Source organism: Anisodus acutangulus (assembly GCA_029783415.1). Lineage (NCBI taxonomy): Eukaryota > Viridiplantae > Streptophyta > Magnoliopsida > Solanales > Solanaceae > Anisodus > Anisodus acutangulus. Next base: position 13,937,162 of record CM056495.1, read on the forward strand.
GCAAAAATAATACATTACAACAACAACAAGAAGATACTCAGTGTATACCACAAGTGGAGTCTGTGGAGAATATGATGTACCCAGACCTTAACTCCACCGTTAAGGGGTGGAGACAAAAATAATACATTAATATTATAATAAGTTCAACGATTTTCTCAGTTAAACACAATAATATTATATATAATTATGCATGAATATAAAATTAGAAAAACTAGCTAAAATATATTTTTTTAAAGTAATTTCTAGCATGAAAGAAATAGGTTCATGATTTTTGGAGTAGTACTATAAAGAGAATTGAGTATAGTTGTCTTTAGTTGATGGTGATGAAGTCTTTAAAATGATTATATACAGAGTATAGTTGATTTTAACTAATTATGGAACTAAGATGTAGTTGATTGTCTATGAAAGAACCTCTTAATGCATTTATTTTAGTTAAATCGTATGAATATTTTAGCTTAAATTTTGCGGGCATATAACTATGCAAAAGACATATTCTGTAGTCAACCAATAATGTGGAATTCGTTAGAAATGGTAAGAGCAAAAAGCAATTCATGAAAGGAAATCCTCCCTCTCCCTTCTTTTGAGTCTACGCGCTTCTGCTTAGTATGTCGTTTATGTTAAGTCCAATTAATCTCCACCACGCAAGATGATTGATAATTTTGTTGTCTCTTGTCTAATTAATGTTTTGGCTAGATGTTGGTTTAGTTTTGGGGCTAAAAGATAGGTTTAGCACATTATTGGGTTATCCGGCGGTCATTAGTTCGGTCGGTGGCCAATTATATCCTTAGTAAGGACATAATTAGCCATCAGGTGAAATTATTGACACTCAATGACCGAAGTTTCTTCAAAACCCATTTTATAGCTCTAAATTAATTTCAATCCATTTTCTAGTCTCCTTTTTAAGTTTTTGACAAATGTTTATCTATTCTTTTTCATTAATATCTTAGTTGTCTCTGTTTTTTGTTATTTTATTTGTTTCCTCTTAATTTTAATGTCCTTTTTTGTTTAGTTTATCTTCTTCATTTTCTTTCTTTCTTTAGTTTTGTCTTTCTCTTTCTTTGTAAAGATAAAAATAAAATACAAAAATGAAAATATTAAATAAATTTTATTAACTTCAGGAAGACTTAAATTATCCTTATCGTGACAAAAGTTTCCACAGTTGCAACTGAAAAAAAAATCATCTTTAAGGATGCGTAAGAGAAACGATGAAAATTTATACATTGACAATGAAATAAAATAATTTTATCTAGAGATTAAAGCACCAAAATACCTAATAGCAATCTCAATGAACATAAAGCTCTTACTCAATGCCAATCGTAAAACTTAGAACAGCAAAAATCAGAATCCACAAACTTTAACTATACTAAAAAAAAAAAAAAAAAGGAAGAAGCAGATAAACGAACTTACTGATTTTTGCAAAAAAAATCCACAGGAATGAGTTTGTTTGTTACAAACCCATAAAAAAGAAAAATTTAATACTAAATGTTAGACAAATGTTGTTGGTCCTTTGTCAATATACATTTCAGGCCCCCCGAATTGTTTTCAATATATGTATAAAAATTGTATCGTTGTAATATAGAATATGTATCACTATTTGAAAGAAATAACCCCCTTGATTATTTTCATTAATTGAAAGGCTATATATACAAGTTACATATTACCATAATAGGAGAATCCTATTCCTATTCTATTTCTAAAACCTTATTCTACCATAATTCTACCTATACAATTATGGTAAGTGTATAACACTAATTAAGGTAACATTTACACTACAATATACTCCAAATATATATACCATATATACAATATTGTCTTGCATGTAATCTGGCCGAGAATTGCTTTGTTTAACACACCCCATGATCATAGCGAGGCGGTTTTGAGCTGAGACTGTCCCTAAAATCTTCAAAGAGAACCGCTGGTAGACCCTTTGTAAAGATGTCTGCAATTTGATAACGAGACGGGACATGACATACGCGAACTTGACCCTTTGCAACCTTTTCACGGACAAAGTGAATGTCCATTTCGATATGCTTGGTGCGCTGGTGTTGAACTGGGTTACCTGAAAGGTAGATGGCACTAATGTTATCGCAATATACCAAGGTTGCCTTCTGAATGGGACAATGAAGCTCCAAAAGCAAATTACGTAACCAACATGACTCGGAGACCACATTCGCTACCCCTCGATATTCTGTCTCTGCACTAGAGCGTGACAGAGTTGCTTGACGTTTTGCCGACCATGAGACCAAGTTGTTGCCAAGGAACATACAGTAGCCAGAAGTCGACCGTCTGGTGTCGGGACAACCACCCCAATCAGCATCCGTGTAAGAGACAAGTGTGGATGTAGATGACAGATACAAGTGCAACCCATAGTCCAGTATCCCCTGGATATACCGAATGATGCGTTTCATTGCATTCATGTGCTCAACTCTGGGGTCATGCATGAATAAACACACCTGCTGAACCGCATACGTAATATCCGGTCTGGTAAAGGTAAGATACTGGAGAGCCCCTGCAAGACTGCGAAACCGGGTCGGGTCCTCGTATGGTGCACCTGTTGCGGCACTTAGCTTTGGGTTTGCATCAATTGGCGTGGAAGTGGACTTACATGATGACATCCCAACCCTCTCGATGATCTCAGCAGCATACTTCCGTTGAGACAGAAGCAACCCTCCTGAATGACGTTTGACAGCAATTCCCAAAAAATAACTCAAGGGCCCCAAGTCTTTCATAGCAAATTCAGAACTGAGCATGGCCATGATAGACTGACGCAAAGCATCGGAGGAGGCAATCAAGATGGTATCATCCACATACAACAGAACGTAGGCCAAGGACGAACCACGGCGGTAGATGAACAAGGAATTGTCTGACCGGCTATGAGTGAACCCAATAGTTGAAACAAAGTCAGCAAACCTCGTGTACCAGGCCCTCGGAGACTGCTTAAGCCCATATAAGGACTTCTTCAACAAACATACATGATGAGGACGGTTTGGATCCCTGAAACCCAAAGGCTGATGCATATAGACTGTTTCCTTGAGATCATCGTGTAGGAAAGCATTCTTTACATCCAACTGATGAATTGGCCAAGTCTTTGACAGAGCCAAGCTAAGCACAGTGCGAATGGTAGCCGGTTTGACCACCGGACTAAACGTCTCACCACAATCAATTCCAACTTGCTGAGTCTTACCATCACCAACAAGTCGTGCCTTATGTCGAGCAAATGACCCATCTGAATTCTCCTTATGAGCAAAAATCCACATAGACCTGATACCATTAATACCATATGGACGGGGCACCAACTCCCACGTCTTATTATCAATAAGAGCATTATATTCATCAGTCATAGCAATTTTCCAATTAGGGTCATTTAATGCTGACACAGGATTGCGGGGCAAGGGGGATTTAGAGACATCAGAATGTAAATTAAAATGTCTTTTAGGTGTAAAAATACCCCGCTGACTACGAGTGACCGGTCTATGACTCGAGGAAGAATTAAGGGAATTTTGGGAATTTTCTGGGCTCGGGATGGACTGGCCAGCTGGCCCAAATCGGTAAAAGCTGGAATCGGCTTCTGGACCAGTTCCAGAATTGGGCTGGTCTGGTCCAATAGCTGGAACTGTTCCAGTGGCTATAACTGCTGGGCGTGACGATACTGTGGGTCCAGCGGGCCCAATTTTGGGTACGGGAGATGTCCGAAAAATTTCGAATAATATACGGGGATATTTGGTCATCCAAAAAATTATATGACTTAGGTTCGGGAGTATGAACTTTCGTAAATGGGAATTGAGTTTCATCAAAAATGACATGGCGATTGATTATGATTTTCTTGGAGGATAAATCAAAACACTTATAACCACGATGATTTGATGGATAACCCAAAAACACACACGGGGTAGACCGAGCCTGAAGTTTGTTAATTGTGGTGGATGGGAATAACGGATAACACAAGCACCCAAAAATCCGAAGATGAGAATAAGAAGGGTTCTTATTATATAGGATTTTGAGGGGGGAAGAATATGTCAGACCTTTTGAGGGAATTATGTTAAGAAGATATGTGGTCATTTGTAGAGCATGATGCCAAAAATATGGAGGTATAGAGGCATGAATTAAGAGAGTTCGGATAATGTTATTGATGGAACGAATTTTGCGTTCGGCCTTCCCATTTTGTGAAGCTGTATGAGGACATGAAAACCGAAAATGGATCCCATTTTTAGCACAGAAATCCCGGAACTCCCTATTGTCATACTCTTTCCCATTATCACATTGAATATTTTTTATTTCTCTTTCGAATTGAGTACGAATGAATGCTCTAAATTGGATGAAGACGGAAAACACTTGTGATTTATTCGCAATTGAAAACGTCCACAAAAATCTAGAATAATCATCTAAAAAGAGAACATAATATCTATGACCCAATGAACTGAGAACAGGAGACGTCCATAAGTCACTATGAATAATATCAAATGGCATCGAAGTATGAGAATTGAAGTCTACAAATGGCAGCTTAACAATTTTCCCTAATGAACAAGACTGACAAAGTGGAGTACGACTCGTACCCTTACAGGAAATAAAGCTATTTTTATCTAAAACTGATAAAATAGAAGATCCTGGATGACCCAGACGAGCATGCCACATGGAAGGAGAGATGGCTGCAAAGGCTGATGGCATGGTTTGACTCGATGAACTGAAACCTGGCATGATAGGATATAGATCCCCCCTACTATCACACCTCATGAGATGACTCCCCGTCTTGAAATCCTTCACAGAAAAACCAAAAGGATCAAACTCAACGGAAACGGAATTGTCAGTAGTGAACTTCCGGACAAACACTAAATTTTTAATCAATTTAGGAGCATGTAAAGTATTTTTCAAGAGAAGGGGTGGATTGGGGGGAGACAACGTTTTCTGACCATAACCCTGAATTGGAATAGAGTTGCCATTACCAACAATTATACCCCGAGGGGTGCTCAAATTGGAATAAGAGGAGAGAGTACCTGATTCGGAAGTCATGTGAGTAGTCGCCCCGGTGTCCATGTACCAATTTGGGTCCGGTTGAGTCAACCCCAACGTGTGCATCGCGGCCTCGATATCAGTCTGAGTGGGGCCTGCTGCATGATGGGCTTGCGGAGGACGGGGCCCAAGGACTCCATTCCGTGATGCTGCTGGGCCGTATGTCTTCTTTGTTGGGCCATCGCCGATGGCCGCCACCGCTGGGCATTGGGCCTGGATCGCTGGCGACCATCGCCGAAATCGTTGTCGGGCTGTTGTGGATGGTACGGGTTCCACTGCCATTGGCCCCACTGATGGGCCCATAGCGGTGGTGGGCCACTGTACCCTGGGTGGGACCCACCGCCTATTTGTTGACCACCGGAACCGCCACATGTACCGCCGCATTTGCCCCCGCAATTTTTGTTATTATTTTTGCGATTATTCTTGCCGCCACCATTATTATGGTTTTGGCCCGAATTATTCACAAAACCTGAAGAACTAGGGGAGGACGCCACCATGACAATTGGGCTTGTCCCGGTAGCCGCCTTTTTAGCCAAACCTGCTTCTTCCAACGTAAGCATGGAGCGGGCTTGATGAAAGTCTGGAAGAGGGTTGCTTTGGCGAAGGAGAGTTCCAACCCCATTATAGGCCTCCGAAAGACCGGCAACCAACTGTAGAACTAGACGATTATTTGTTACTGGGGCGCAAACATTACGGAGTTGATCCGCCAACTCCTTTAGTTTCTTGCAATATGCAGAAGCGTTTGGAAATTCGTCCATTTGAACGAGAGAGAATTCCTGCTCGAGTGTGACGACACGTGAATGTTGGTTGTCTTGGAATATGTCACGCAATCTATTCCATGCAGCCATAGCCGTGGTATCCGGCTCCATAATCGTCTGTAGAAGATCCAGCGAAATAGTGGCGTATATCCACCGAAGAACGGTAGCATCAAGTGTAATCCATAACTCAGGATCCTCCGCAGGAAGGGGTCTAGCGGGAGGAATGATGTGATGAAGAACTTGATAAGATATAGCGTGAATTTTAAACAACTCTGCCCACGTTGCATATTGAACGTTTTCCATCTCAAGAACAATAGGGATACTTAGCTTGATATTGGAAACCGTGAGGGCAGGGTGAAAATTGTTCTTAGACATATTGTAAGAACAAAGAAGGAGGGGAAATTTAAGAGAGGTTTTTGAGAGCGGAAGACGAGATTTTTGGAGAGAAAACCCGAGGGAGGGGGGGTCTCGGCCAAAGGAGGCAAAAGTTTGAGAGAAGAAAACTTTTGTTTAGACCTAGTCTCTTGATACCATGAAAGAAATAATCCCCTTGATTATTTTCATTAATTGAAAGACTATATATACAAGTTACATATTACCATAATAGGAGAATCCTATTCCTATTCTATTTCTAAAACCTTATTCTACCATAATTCTACCTATACAATTATGGTAAGTGTATAACACTAATTAAGGTAACTTTTACACTACAATATACTCCAAATATATATACCATATATACAATATTGTCTTGCATGTAATCTGGCCGAGAATTGCTTTGTTTAACACTATTGTAAATGTATTGAAACTGTATCACTTATATAAACTGTAATATTATTGTATATAATATGTATCCTACATTACGTGTATAAAAAATGTATCATTGTTGTATAGAATATGTATCCCTTTAGAGTTTGTATAGAAAATATATCATTGTTGTATAATTTATATATAATAAATATAAAATCAACATATACATACTAATTATACACACATTATACAATATTATACATATTTTAGGATATTTCTTGAAGGCTCAATTTCCCCCGCTTAGCTTTACAATTTACTTTCTCCTCCAAATTTCAAAAATACAACAATGCTGCTTCGTTGATCGTTCTTGATTCAAGCCATTATAAAAAGCAAAACTATTCCCCCCCCCCCCCCCTTTTTTTTTTATCAGCAACGCATAGTTATTATACTAACTATAATGTGAAGTGTACTGTCAACTTGGGCATATATTATTGGCTGATTGAGTTGCTTTGCTCTTTTACCGTAGGTGTATAGAAAATGTATTATTTTTGTATAATAAATGTATAACAAATGTATAATTAACAGATACTAACTAATTATACACATGCTATGTAATTATTATACACATATTGTATATATTTTGCCTTCATTTCGACTTCAATTGTTTTTCTTCTGTCCGAGCATTGAAATTAAAACTTGACTGCCAAATGAAGTTTATAAAAAGTGGAAAAATTGTACTTTTTATTTACTTTTAATTATGTAAATTATATTTCAAAAAATTTAAAGATTATATTCTGAATGCACGATTAAAATAAAGTAATTTGACTCTCAAAATCTGAATTATGTCATATTAATTGGGACAAATGAAGTATAATTATACCTAAACGTCACGACTGATATACAATTGCCGTCTCCCTAGAATAAACAAAAATATAATATAAAAATTACTTAATAAGTTGGAAATGGCAAGTTGGGCTTGGATGCCTATGGATTTACAGTCGGCATGATGTGATATGGTGAAATCAACCTCTTGTTTCTTTCTGAGATTCAAAAAGTGAGAAAAAAAATGTCAGGGATTAAAACGAGAGAGATGCAGACATAAAATAGTATATTGGCTAGACTTGGCATTAATTTGATTAAGGTCTAATCAGGTCTTTATGTAAAGTAGGGATAAAATTTGTCTTATATATTTCTAAAAGGTCACATGATATCCCTTTTCCTTTTCTTTTTTGATAACTATTTAATCCAGTTTTTCACTTGACATATTTAAAATCACAAAATTAAAAGATATTTTAGTATATTCTTCATATCTTGAATTTAAGACCGCAAAATTCAAAAGTCTTCTTTACTTTTTTAAACTCTGTATCAAGTCAAAACCAGACAAAGAGTTTAAAACGAAGCAAGTATATTTTAGTTTCTATACCGTAATACAAAAAGTGTTTTTACTATATGTAAGCAACTAAATTTATTGTTACACACACATTTAATTGACACAAAATACGTGCAACACATGTATACACTTAGTATAACATGAAACCAAAAATGATTTTCTCCTTCGCCATGTAGAATAAAATTGTAAATTTATGTTAAAAATACAACCTCGCCATTTGATAAAACAGTTCTTTACAATTGAACCAGTTCCAAGCATTTAAAAATATAAGAAAGACCTCAAAGTCTGAACAAATTGATTTTTATCTATCAGTACAAGGTCAATATCAGCTTCTCCTTATAAGCCTAATCAAGCATTCTGAATGACATATTTTACAGCATCCATGTAATTCTTCAACAAATCCTCAACAATCTTACTAATCATCTGTTGTAGTCCATCAAAAACTTGCAACAATTCCTTTGACAACTCTAGTGATGAATTTCTCAACTTCTCTATTACTTCTCCCATGGCTGAGATCATGGTTGACGAACCCTCTACGAGGCTTGTCTTGAGAAGATCAAAGAAAGAAGACGCTGCGGTACTCAATACTTGTAACAGAAGATCTAGCACGTACTCCACACATGTCTTGACGACATCTTTTCCGGCTTGCAATCCAGTTTGGATGGCTTCGCCAGGAACTTTAAGTGCTTGGATCATCAGCACGAATGCACAGGCTGTCGTATTAAAAAATAAGCAAATGATGCAGCTGAATAACGTACCTAAGGTTGAGAATACAATGTTCAAGAAGAGAAGCACCATTGAAACAGGATGAGAAAACTAAACGTATTGATAGATTTAAATAGTTTGGATCATATGTTGGTTGAGTTCATGTGATTAGTTTATACAGTTTAATTATTAGAAGTATACAGGATGGTTAGTTGTCCGCACATTTTAGCAACACAAAGTCGTCAAGGTAAGTTTAATTACAAATGGAAGATCCTAATTAATTTATGAGATTTTTGTTTAGAGATTGACCAAGTGAATAAACAAACATTTATCAGGCATTAAGTCTTAAAAAAACTCATACCACCTACTACTGCATTTATTTGCAATTAGCAACTTATATAACGAAGCAGTTCCATTTAATCCGTGTAAGCTCATTTTTAATATCATTGCTTCAACCAAATTAAACACGAGAAAAGTTGTTGGAACAGCTAAGGCTCGGTGACAATTATTTAGAAAACAAGGTTGATAGATATAAACACCCTAATATTATCATAAAACTCAAGTATTTAATGAAAAGGAATAAAGCAAACACAATCGTCAACTCTTCGTGCCTCCAGCATATCATTAGAAAATCTGACAAGTTTTCTGCTGGTTGTTAACCAACAAACACAGATTGGAACTCAGAATTCTTGAATGCAACTGACTTTTCATCAACGACGAGAGCGGGTCAACTGTCTAGGTATTGAAGAGATGGATTGCATGAAAGATTATATGTTGGGAGATTCCTCTGCAGGGGTTGACTGGTACGAGGGCCTTCTCAACAACCAAGACACTAACCTCCAGATATTCATCCTTCAACAATCCCAGTGCGGATCAGCGGGTGCTGCAGCCGTGGATTCCCATAACATTGTTAGGTACAATGGTGCAGGAAACGGAAATAAGTAACTGTTAAGTATTACAACACAATGAAATTACAACAAATTGAAATTTCAACGAACTGGAACAAGAAACTGAAACAATTTTGATATGCTGAGTGGAGTGATGACACTCTGTCGTTAAGACAAGATTGCCCCGTATATATCCTTTCTACGTTCTGGACAATAGTCTCCCAAGATAAAACAGCAACTCAACAAATGAGCAAAGGAAACTCAAGTGTTACTTTGAAGAATTTTGAGTAATGAAATGATGTTGGATAGTTGTAGGAAGAATCTGATTTCGTTTGTATGTTATGTGTTCTCTCAACAATTCGCAAAGGCTCCATTATATAGTTGTAGGAGAGGACTTACCAACTGCCCACATAATTGATGTTACTGGCCAAGTAATGACAATTATGGAGGTAGTAATTCAGCCAAAATAAATGGTGAATTGATGTGCAACGGATTAGCCTTTAGGGAGAGTTATTCAGCCAAAATAAATGACTGAATTGAGTGCATATTAAGGCTGGTTAACGTTTCAAAAACCAACAGCCAGCAAAAAGCACAAGTTCTCTGCCCAATTTAACTTACCAGAAACTTTAGGGACCAAATTATAAATATGAAGCAATTTGGGTCCAAAAACATAATATCAGAAGAAGCCCACGACCCACGACCCGAGACCGGACGGGAGGGCGGCGGCGGCGCGCATGTGGGCTTATCCTTGAACCGAAGCACATCTAGGTCCTCCCTCCTTTATGAAAAAAAGGGATACCCCTTGGGGTCCCAAACCCCAAGCCAATGTTGAGACTTATAAACTAAACAAATCTTTCTTCCCCCACCGATGAGGGAGGATTGGTCTTTACCACCTTTTCCCATGCTTCAAACACCTCACTTCGTGGACCAATATCTCTTTCATTTCTCAACAAAATTTGACGATCCTTGGCCCTACGGTCATCTTCTTACTTAGTAGATTGTTTACGTGTGAAGAACCGAAGTTTCCAACATGCGGAACACTAGTGTTTAAGTCATTAAAGATGGTTGGACGCAACTCCCGCCAAAGGCAAATTTCCAACAATCCCCTCTTGAAAGAGATTTTGGCGCACTCACATGGTGCTTTTTTCCAGTAATATTTCAGCGGACCGATGTTGCATAAGGAGAGGTAGCTTCAGCTTTGAACCTTCCATAGTTAAATACCATCGGACTTACTGCGCGGTGAACGTGATGTCTTGAACCATCAGTGTTTAATGTAAGCCAAGTCAATAGTACCAACACAACAAATTCCCTTACTCTCTTCTTCGTAATGTTTTGTCTGTTGTGGTCGTGGACAACTTCTCGGATTCTTAAGTGCGTTCAATTGAGGCGTCCTGTCCTTGCACTTAAATAGGTGGTCTCCTACAAGGTATCCTGCTAAACCCCACTTCAAGAGTGTTACGAACCATTAAAAGCTTCCCCAAACCTAACCTCAACTGTTGAGGATCATTAAAGGTTTTGAAAACTTAACATTTACCCACACTGCAAATAGCACTTAACGTCTATTGCGGGAACGACTTTGGATTTGGTGTTTCTTTATAGAAATCACTATCTGAAGTGCTCATGCTTCCACTGAAGCGATCAACTGAACCTTTACAGCTTAGTTTTCCCATTGAACCAAATTCCTGGGATCTCCAGTTAGTAAGGTTGGGTTACCACCGTATTGGTCCTTATACTTTGGGTTTTAAGCCCATTCCCCTAGACAGGCAGAACATCTGATCCTTGGGTAAGCCTTTTGTCAGCGGGTCTGCTATATTATCCTTTGACTTTATGTAATCAATGGATATTATACCCATGGTGATCAGCTGCCTAACAGTCTTATGCCTCCGTCGAATATGACGAGACTTGCCATTGTACATAGCATTATGTGCTCTTCCTAGAGCTGACTGGCTATCGCAGTGGATCATTATAGAAGGTACGGGTTTGTTCCAACACGGAACATCCTTTAAGAAGTCATGAAGCCACTCAGCTTCTTCTCCTACTTTGTCTAAAGCGAAAACTCTGATTCCATTGTGGATCGGGCGATGCAAGTTTGCTTAGAGGATTTCCAAGACATAGCCCCACCACCAATTGTAAATACATACCCACTGGTGGACTTGGTGTTCTCTATATCAGATATCCAGTTTGCATCACTGTACCTCTCTAGTACAGCTGGATATCTAGAATAATGTAACCCGAAAGTTAACGTGTATTTCAGGTATTGTAATACCCGATTCAATGCCTTCCAGTGATCATCACTTGGATTACGGGTAAACCTAGCCAACTTATTGACTGCATAAGCAATATCAGGTCGGGTGCAGTTTGTTATGTACATCAAATTACCGATCACCTGTGCATATCGCTTCTGGCATACGGGTGCACTATGATTTTTATCAAGCTTTTGATTCTTATCCATTGGTGACTTTATCGGCGAACTATCAAACATCTCAAACTTTCTCAAAACATCATCGATGCAGTGAGACTGAGATAAGACCAGTTCGTCAGATGTCTTAGAGATTTTTATCTCTAAGATGACATCTGTGATACCCATATCGTTCATGTCGAAGCATTTTTTCAACATGTTCTTAGTCTCTAGGATTACCCCAGGACTGCTTCCTGTGATCAACTTGTCATCTACATGCAGGCATATCATGACGAACGAGTCAGAGTTACCTTTCGTGTAGACACATTTGTCACACTCGTTAATGGAGAAACCCTTTGATAGCAAAGTACTATCAAACTTTTCGTGTCATTGCTTCGGGGCTTGTTTCAGCCCGTACAGAGATTTGACAAGCCGACATACTTTCTTCTCTTGCCCTTGAATGACATACCCCTCGGGTTGGTCCATATAAATTTCTTCTTCCAAATCTCATTTAGGAAGGTTGTCTTGACATCCATTTGATCTATCTCAAGGTCACGCAAAGCTGCGATCGCAATGAATACCAGTATGGATGTCATCCGAGATACCGGGGAGTACGTGTCAAAGTAGTCAAGACCTTCTTTCTGTCGATAGCCCTTGACTACCAACCTGGCCTTGTACTTATCTATAGACCCATCTGCTTTATATTTTCGTTTGAGTATCCACTTACAACCCAACGGTTTATTTCCCGGAGGAATATCAACCAACTCCCAAGTATGGTTATGCAGAATGGAGCCTATTTCACTCTCAATAGCTTCTTTCCAGAGCGGTGCCTCTGGAGTTGACAATGCTTCCGCAATTGTCCTTGGTTCATCATCAACCATATAAGCTACAAAGTCAGGACCAAATGATTTATCTTTCCTGGCCCTTTTACTTCGCCTTAGTTCCATCTCTGGAGTCTCCAAGTTCTAAGAATCTGGAACCCTAGATTCTGGATATTCAGCCACCTCGAGATCCGCTAGATCTGAACTATCTAGATCCGGGTCGTCAACGACTCTCGGTTCTTGAGAGTTTTGTTCATAACTTCGTTTGTGAGAGGTTATGTCTTTTTCCTTTCTAGGAAAGGTGCCTTCAAAGAATTGAGCATTCCTTGATTCCATTATTGTACCCCCCGTGAATATCTGGAATATCTGACTTATGCACTAAGAAGCGATAAGCACTACTGTTATTTGCATATCCGATGAATATGCAATCTACAGTCTTAGGCCCAATCTTGACCTGCTTTGGCTTGGGTACTTCAACCTTTGCCAGGTAACCCCATACCTTTAAATATTTATAGGTGAGTTTCTTTCCCCTCCATGATTCATATGGAGTTTTTTCCTTACCCTTATGTAGGACTCTGTTAAGAATCGTATTAGCGGTAAGGACGACTTATCCCCACATGTTTTGGGGAAGATCGAAATTTATGAGTAAGGCATTCATCATTTCCTTCAATGTACGGTTCTTACGTTCCGCCACACCGTTTGATTGAGGTGAGTATGGAGTCATCGTTTGATGAACAATGCCTTCTTGGGCACAATATTCCTCAAATGGCGCTACATATTCTCCCCTTCTATCGCTACGAATGGATTTAATTCGCATGCTTAGTTAGTTCTCAACTTATGCTTTGTAACGTTGGAACGCTTCAAAGGCTTCATCCTTACTTTTTAAAAAGTAAAGGTAACAATACCTTATGCTATCATCAATGAATGTCACAAAATACTTGTTCCCCCCTCTAGTTTGTGCAAACTTCAAATCACATATATTTGTGTGAATAAGTTCTAGAGGAGCGATATTCCTTTCGATGGATCAAAAATAAAGCTTTGTGAGTTTTGCCTCTACGCACACCTCACACTTATGTTGACGGTTTACGTCGATAGACGACAACAACTCAAATTTTACCAACCTTTGGATGGACTTGTAGTTAACATGTCTTAATCTATGATGCCATAAATTAGACGACTCAAGCAAATAAGAAGAAGATTCAACTTTATTACTTGGACGCATTACAGACATAGCGTTAACTTTGAAGAGGCCTTCACAGACGAAGCCTCTCCCCACAAAAGTGTCATTCTTAGTGAGTACAAATTTATTGGATTCAAACACTAGCCTAAAACCAACATTAACCAATAAAGGTCCTGAAATTAAATTTCTCATAATCTTAGGGACATGTATCACTTCCTTCAGAGTGAGCTCCTTTCCATAAGTAATTTTCAGGATCACCTTTCCTACCCCCAGCACGTCAGACGAAGCGTTGTTGCCCATGAACAGCTTCTTGTTGTTGACCGGTGTATACGTGGAGAAGGCATTTCTATTGGAACAGATGTGTCTGGTAGCACCTGTGTCCATCCACCACTGCATGGGATTCTCAACCAGGTTTGCTTTAAGCACCACTGCTGAGAACTCCTCAATCATGTCATCCAGGAGCGTGTCCTTGACGACGTTAGCATGCGCCTTGCCTTTAGCCTTGGCTTTCTGTTGTTGCTCAGTCTTGAGCTTGCGGCATTCCTTGATCTTATGACCAGGTTTCCCACAGTGGTGACAGTTACCTCTGAACATCTCCGCTGCGTGGGTCTTGCCGTCTTTCTGAAACTTCCGCTTCTTGCTTGGGTTCCTTTTGGCCTCAGTCGGATTTGCCTTTGCCTCAGCAGGTTGTTTACACCTAGGCAAGGCCTTCTTATTATCTTCCTGAATTTGGAGTTTGATAATAAGTTCTTCAAAGATCATCTCCTTTGTCTTGAGCTTTAAGTAGCTCATAAACTCATTCCATGAAGGAGGTAACTTTTCAATTAGCGATGCAACCAAAAACTGCTCATTTGGTTTCATTCCTTCCAAATCCATGTGATGTAGAATCATTTGAAATTCCTGGACTTGGGACATCACTGTCTTACTATCCACCATTTGAAATTTTAAAAATTTCTCAACGATGAATTTCTTAGTACCTGCATCTTGTGCGTTGTACTTCTTTTGCAGTTTTTCCCACAGCTCTTTGGCAGTGCCAACGGTGCAATACACCATGTAGAGAGGGTCTGTCAAGCAGTTCAAAATGTAATTTTACATATGAAATCACTATGATTCCATGCATCAAGAAACATCTTCATGCGATTAATGACATGGATACTTAGGCCCCCTTCACCCGTTTCAGAAGGCGAAGGGTCCATTTCATCTCCAGCTTGTGGAGGATCTTCAGTTAGGAAACGTGCCATTCCCAAAACAGTCAAGTAGAACAGCATATTCTGCTGCCATCTCTTAAAGTTTGAGCCCATGAATTTTTCAGGACGTTCATGGTGGAATGCGGAGGGTGGAGCAGAAAAGGCAGCGGACGTGCCTTGGGCAACAGTGGAGAAGGCAGACGAGTTGTTGCCTTGAACAGTAGCGGCAGCAGTGGGGAAGGCAGACGAGTTGTTTCCTTGAACAGTAGTGGCAGCAGCAGGGTTGGCTGAATTGTTGCCTTGAGTGGAAGCAGCAGAATCATTCATGTTTCCAGCCATGCTTCGAAGCAGTTACAGCAAACACAATCTTGTCTTAAACTTGTTGGTTACAATGGTGCAGGAAACGGAAATAACTAACTGCTAAGTATTACAACACAGTGAAATTACAACAAACTGAAATTTCAACGAACTGGAATAAGAAACTGGAACAGTTTTGATATGCTGAGTCGAGTGATGACACTCTGTCTTTAAGACAAGATTGCCCCGTATATATCATTTCTACGTTCTGGACAATAGTCTCCCAAGATAAAACAGCAACTCAACAAATGAGCAAAGAAAACTCAAGTGTTACTTTGAAGAATTTTGAGTAATGAAATGATGTTGGATAGTTGTAGGAAGAATCTGATTTCGTTTGTATGTTATGCGTTCTCTCAACAATTGGCAAAGGCTCCATTATATAGTTGTAGGAGAGGACCTACCAACTGTCCACATAATTGATGTTACTGGCCAAGTAATGACAATTATGGAGGTAGTAATTCAGTCAAAATAAATGGTGAATTGATGTGCAACGAATTAGCCTTTAGGGAGAGTTATTCAGCTAAAATAAATGACTGAATTTAGTGCATATTAAGGCTGGTTAACATTCCAAAAACCAACAGCCAACAAAAAACACAAGTTCTCTGCCCAATTTAACTTACCAGAAACTTCAGGGACCAACTTGTAAATATGAAGCAATTTGGGTCCAAAAAGATAATATCAGAAGAAGCCCGTGACCCGTGACCCGACAGACGGGAGGCGACGCGCGTGTTGGCTTATTCTTAAACCGAAGAACATCTAGATCCTCCCTTCTTTAAACACATGGGATACTCCTTGGGGTCTCAAACCCCAAACCAATGTTGAGACTTATAAACTAAACAAATCTTTCTTCCCCCACCGATGAGGAAGGATTAGTCTTTACCACTTTTTCCCATGCTTCAGACACCTCACTTCGTGGACCAATATCTTTTTCATTTCTCAACGAAATTTGACGATCTTTGACCCTACGATCATCTACTTACTTAGTAGATTATGCACGTGTGAAGAACCGAAGTTTCCAACATGCGGAACACTAGTGTTTAAGTCATTAAAGATGGTTGGACGCAACTCCCGCCAAAGGCAAATTTCCAACAAACTTCTTGTACCTGACAAAATATTTGACATAGTCATATAGAATCATATTTGCTAATACAGGCCAAAATGAAATGCTTTGAGCACTCATCAGTATACAAAATCATGAAACTGCTTTACATCATACATGATTTATTCACATACTATGGATGACGCGCTATACAATTCAAATTTACAAACCATATCCTTTGACATCACCTGCCAGAGAACAAATCCTTTGGAATCAGATACCAGAAAGCTTCTATGTAGTATATATACATATATACGACAACATTAATAGAGAATACATTAGGCCACTGCCTAGTTAGTCCTCTTTGAGCTTATACACAGTCCTAACATATTCTTCAGCATCCCAAAGGAAAGAACCGAAAGCAATAGCCTCCAAGACAATTCTCTTCAAACTTGCCAATGATGTCGAAATTATTTCATCACTCGCCACCAAACCTGTCTTTTTATCACCAAAGAGTGCATAGCTATGCTTCTCAATCAGATTCAGGGCCTCCTTGGACTTTGGTTTTGCACACATCTGCAATGTTTCTGGGTTAAAACTCATCACATAATACTTCAGTTTGTCTGGCTTTTTTTCACGGATAAGTGGTATTTGACCCACTGATGTAGAGCGTGTGCCACTGGTGCCACCAAAGGGAACAATCTCTGATCCCAAGGACTGCATCTCTGAAAGTAAGAGTTGGTTAGAACTAGCAATACCAAGGTCAGGGTTAATATGATCAAGTTTCTGCTCCAAATGGTGCCTCAAGGAAGCCGACTTCAAAAAGTACCCGTACAAAACAGAAGCAGCATATACTCGACAGAGGACGAACTTTTGTACTCTAGTAGGGGCCCAATTGTCTACCACATTTGACTTCTCTTTCCATCCTAGAACAGTAGTAAGATGTTCCCTAACCATTTCCAGTACTTCGCAGCTATGGATAGACTCAAGTTCCCAGTCCTTGCAAGGCCATATCTCAAGCCTGCCGTTATACATGCATTTCGAAAGCCTGGGAACCAAGTGCACTCTGATTCCAGAGAACTTGTAAGATATTAGCATATACATAATGTCTTCAACAGAAGCTTGACACTCCAGCTCTTTTACTTCAGCAATCCTCCTGCCATAACATCATATTCAAATTTCAGTAAATCCAACATAGGAGAGACTCTATATCTAGATGAACAAGTATCAGGTAATCTAACAATGAATCATCCAAGCAATTATATCTACCACATCGTGCAGAAACCAACATTTACCTACTATTTTAGTCATTTCTCTGATGAATTAGTCGCCAAAACAATGGCTAATGTTTAGCTCCCGCTAGTGGTTCCTTGTATAATATAAAAAATAGTTACATTCCTCACAGAGCTGTTGCAAAAGTAAAATAGAATAGAAACCCAAATTTTGAACAAAAAAACTCTATCCATGTTATTTTAAAAGCTCTCCTGACTAGTCAATGAAAGTAAAGGAGGGCAAAGTCAAATAAAAGATAGCCTCCAATCCGTGGCCACAACATTTTCACTTTCTCCCATGTTCCACATGTTCAACGTCACATCTCTAACATTTGACCTCAACTTGGTACGGCAATTCTAAAAAAAATGAGGATTGAAACAAATTAAACACTCTTAAATCATTTAGGGGACAAGAACATGCTAATTACACAAAATATAACACCAGAACCAAACTGAATTTATAATCATAGAATGTAAAAGCGGATAAATTCTTAATTAATTATGTTCCATGATGACTATATTTGGACTGTTGCACTACTGCAGCTTATTTTCAGTGAGGATCTTATGTTGAAGACATCCTTTATGCTGGACTACATTCTCAAGAATGATTTTTTTCTGTCATTCCACTACTTCTTGCAATTGTAACTTAGACAACAAGATTGATGGAGAGAAGAAACAGAAAATGAAGTCAATCAACTTAATGATATTCAATGATTTGGTGAGACCACAACAAGCTTATGCTCCTGCACCATCAGCTTTATTGAATGGTATGCTTGATATTCGTACAGTTGTGCTGAGCACAATACATATACTTACTAAGTATCTTATATGAGATTTGTTGTTCATTGAGTATTAGAACTAGTAAAGACTTAAATGGGTCACTTTCTAGATATTTGGTTATTAGTATTATCGTACTCAGTTTTTGAGGATTTGAGCTTCCTAATTATTTTAATCCACTTCAGATGGGATTTGATACTTCTTTCCTGATGACTCCAGTTAAAATCATTCTGTTTTTATCTTTACGTTAATTGCATGTCATGCTTCTAGTATAAGGTTGAAATTTGTTGTAGATGAGATCAACTATTTCCTGAATTTTTTACATTCTACGACTTTAAACTCAGTTTGAGTTTGGTTCTACTAGCAAGCTCTTATCCATTTATAATTTACGAGTGTCTAATTTGTGTTCAATCCCAAAAGTTATGTTCTTTGGGTTACCAAGTTGAGGACAAAAGAAAGAGACATGATGTTGAACATGTCGGAAATGTGAGAAAGTAAAAACCTTTTGGTCACAGATTGGTGGCTACCTTCTATTAACTATGTCTTCCTTTACTTTTCATTGACTTGTCGAAAGATTTCAAAATGCCATCAAAAGAGTGAGTTTGTTCAATTTTTCTTTTTCTGTCCCTATGTAAATGCATCACTGCATCTGTCTCTCCCAGCATCGCTCAAGTACCTATGCTTCCCCAAAACATGTCATGCAGTTAGATAAAGGAACGCACAAGCACAGCCAAGATTTCCAGTTGAACGGCTCAAGAAGTGATACCAATCGACAAGCATATTTAGTGCACATGGAAAAGTCTTAGGCTGCAATATATTCTACACTAGTATCTTTACCTGAGGTTCTCGTAGAGCAAGATAATTATACATAGAGCATTTTCAGCTCCTAAAATATCAGAATTCAAATGTAATATTGCATGATACATGTTCATTTTGTAGGTTTATCTCAAGCGACAAGTTATTGCAATAAAAAAATGGACTTACATACCCGTGTCAGATATCACATTGATCAACTCATGTCATCACTGGGTAATCTCTATTCAAGTTTCAGAAACTTTCATTCCTATGCAAAGGCACAAAATATTTCTGGGATTGCACAATCAATTAGCAAATTATTGTATCCTCAATTACAACTTTGCTATAATGACAGCTACAAACTAGTACATATCTATAAGAAAATTATTTGTAACAACGGATTGATCAACATTGAGGACAATGACTAACTGAAGCAAAACCTTCTCTTTGTGTCTTACTTTGTCTAAAAATGCAGTCTAAAGGTAATGTAGTTTGAAGACATTTAGAGACATACGGTGGCCTTTCTTCAATTGAAAAAAAGAGCTTAGTCAAGCTGAACAAAGAAACTCATATGCTATTATAAGTTGACACAAAATTGTAGTAATTGAAAATTTCTATTGCACCTCATCCTGTCCTTTCTGATGGCAAGCACCAATGCGAGATAACTACGCCAAGTATCTAAAAAACCAATCAGTGAATGAAGATAAAGATGATAACATACTCAACCTTCTTAAGCATTTTTTAAGAGAGAAAGTAAAAGAGTAGAGATGAAAGAAAGGAATGTAAAAGATAGAGCCTTTGAATAGGTGGAAGATGAAAGGAGAATAGAGCTGAACTATGGATTTTCTTTTACAAGTACAGCTGAATTATGGATCTAGAGAGATTAAATTGGTTTTGTCAACTTCAAGTAAATATTTAAGTACATGTAAATATCACCGAACTCTTTCAGTAATTCAATGGTTACTTGAGTATTAGTTTGTGCTAACTTTGCTCCAGGCTCCAGCATCTGTTAAGTCTATCTATTTGACGCCTCCTATTAACATGATAACACCCAATCAATCAAGGATTTGGTAAATATTAATCCCAATTATTCTCTACCATTAAACTCAGTAATCCGAAACAAAGGAACCAACACTTTGTGTGAGACTCAGAAGTTTTATGTACCTAAAAGGCAAAATCAATGATGTACTACCTAC
Organism: Anisodus acutangulus; assembly: GCA_029783415.1. Classification (NCBI taxonomy): domain Eukaryota; kingdom Viridiplantae; phylum Streptophyta; class Magnoliopsida; order Solanales; family Solanaceae; genus Anisodus; species Anisodus acutangulus. The sequence goes on from CM056495.1 coordinate 13,957,680, forward strand.
CAAGATTCGTGTAAACAAGTCTATTTAAGTCATTTACTTCAATTGACCTCTACAAGTACAATTCTATTTCTAGATTTACAATCTTCAAGAGAAAAGAGGCAGGGGATTTACACTGGTCTACAACAGAACTTTAGAGAGTTAGTTGAACTGCAATGAGCATGTCAGTCAAGGAAACTAGAAGAGACAATGGGAGATCCTAGTTCAATCGGACATTCCTTGCCATCAGTCTAAACCATTAGCAGAGCTAGGGTACCGGAAGGGGTTCATCCGAACACCATTCTTTGAAAAATGACATTGTACATGGTCAAAATTACTTTTTAAGTATATATAGTAGATGTTGAATCTCCCTGACTTCTTTTCTACATATGTTTATATTTTTTATATTTTGAATCCCCTTACTGAAAATCCTAGCTCCACCTCTCTAAACATTGGTGGGCATGGTTACCATGGTATCTGCTACATGAGCTTTAATTGCTAGTCCCAAGCCCCAGTTAACTATCAGCGAAAAGATTATATAAATGAATCCTGTAAGTATAGGGTATTTGTATAGCCAACCCGAATATTGAGACTTAGTTCTAGCACTAGGGATAATTAAAGACAATAAAGCCAATTTTTTGATAAAGAATAAAGCCAAGTTATTGATAGTATTGTCGTATTTTTCTTATTCTTAGGATTTTATTACTATCTATTGTTTCTTTAACCTCGGTTACCTTATTTTCTCACTGTTTTTTTCTGCTGGTTGCTACTGTCTTTTTTTCATTTGTGTACATCCTACTCTCCCAATTGGTTATAAGTATGGTAAAAACAAAACCACAATGATAGGCTCTAAGGTAAAAGGGAAAAAAGGAAAAAGTTGCACGAACCTATGAAGAAAAGATTCATCAGAGCCGAAGCTAAGATTCATCCTCAGCACAGCTTCATCTCGGTCATAAGCCAACTGCTCCAACTGTTTCTGAACGGCCACATGGAAGTACTTGCAATCATTCTGAAGCACACTGCTCAACAACCTCCCAGCTGGCGTTGTTGGTTCTAGCGGTGCGTTCAAACCACTGAATTCACACTTACTACTACTACTACCACTGGAAACTACAAACAACGATCTCCTAGAACCCACAGAAGAATTCTTGAAAGAAAAACGGGTTGATGATGATGAAGTCTTCACCGTAAAAGGTAAAGATTGGTGAAGGGAAATTTTGGTGTAGGAGAGGCCACAGTCCATTCAACATAAAACCCTTTTGGGAAATTAGGAATAGTTTTTGTTGGTTATGGGGATTGAGGAGAATGGTGAAGAGATTGATAAGTGGGAGTGGATAAGGATTGGGACTTATCCAGTTACTTTTAAAGGGAAGGAGCCAAAAAAGCGTAAATACAACTGAACAAGTGACTTGTCCCAATTGTCACGGCGTCTATTATTAATGGCCAACTTGCAGGAAAGAAAAGACTCCTACTTCTCCACTCATTAGATCCTTCCGGAAGGAAAACAGTGACAACTGGTATATAGGTAAAAACTCACTATCTAATGTTTACATCAAAATTACATAATTTTTAATCTTAATTGGTAATAATTCAAGTGATAATAATATATATCACTTAAATAATGATTAAATCATAAATTTGTATATGAATAGCTCAATTGACACTTATACTTTTTGTTTTCACATCTTGCTTCCTTCACGGGATTTCACTCAAATACCTAAATTCATTCAAAATTACTCCCTCTCCCAAAAAGATTATTCTACTTTTGTTATTAGTTTATTCTAAAAATATTAACACGTTTTTATATTTAGAAGATGATTTACAGTCACATAAATATCTAAGATTTGTTTTGGAGAAAAAATTTCAAAAGTGTTACTTTATTTTTTAAACTACGTGTCAAATTAAACTAGAACAATCTTTTTGGAACAGATAAAATAGTATTTTATATCCTTTCGTAGTCGGGGTGATACTCACTTGACTGACATAAATCACACATAGGATCCACGTCAGATAATATTCACATCTTTCGTTTTTATTACCACCCTCCCTAAACAAAAACCTTCTTCCATTTACTGCATTGTACATATTCATCTACTAGCGTCGATATTGAACACCGTTGATCTTATTTGAGGTGTTGAGATATTCTATAGAGGTGAGTTATCCATTATTGGTTTGTGGAGCCGCTTTTACTCCATCCTTATGTTTCACTTTATGTATGCAACCCTTGAACTTTGATCGGAAAGTAGAAGTACATGTTTTTAACTATATTCAGCCTCATATTTTGTGCTCTCTTATTTTTAAATCAATTCCACGCATTATAAATATATCTTAGACACGTTGTTTAAGAGAAATTTAGAGTTTGGAAAGAAGAACATCACAAGGACGGCTAAAGCATCGTGGAGTGGAGATTCACATAGTTTATCTTTTCTTTATTCTAATTTTATACTTAAATGATTATGAATTGTGTATTCGCCATAAGCATGAGTGGATAGTATTCTATTATTCTAGGGTTGCAGGATTATCCATGAATGTTGTAGTTTAAAGGTTTATGTTAGCATATCTTTGATTATCATTGATTTCTATTGGTTTAGTTAGTTTACTTATTCTATTAGCTAGGATAGGAATATACATATTCGTCTTACTTAGTCAAATACAGAAGATATAAATGCATTGATAGTACTTGTGATGATCATGGGACATAGGCATTACAGTAGTTTGAATAGGCGGTGAGGTATCAAGAATTATATCACTAGTAATATCAACCCCGTGATTAGTAAACTGATACTCAAAATAGCTAACTAAAGTGAATACTCATCTGGATTGAAAAAATTGACATATAACCCGGGAAGATCTCTCCCATCTGAATATCTCAATAACATATTAGTTTAGTTGTTTCTATTCATATTAGTTTAGTTGTTTCTATTTTAAAGTATACTTATAACATTTTAATATGATTGGGAAAGTTAATCCAGAAAGTCCTCATGTGAATGATATCTTTCTTATTACTTTATTACTTATCAACCATGTATACTTGCGTGAGCGGTGGACCCTACCAAAATCCAATATTTAGCTTTACACTAGATGCTAGTTGCCTAATTGTGGGATTAAGGGTATTATTTCAGACTTGTATCATTTATTTGACTTTCAATATGCATTAAATCTTGGATTATTGGTTCGCCTATTGGATAGTTTCTCTTTAGGCTCCATTGATAAACTTGGTATCTTAGCTTAGGCTTTAGAGTAATGTGGGTCAAGGAACAATGTCTTAGTAGAATCTCAGTTATGAGTATTATTGAGTAATTGTCGGCTCAACGATAGATATGAACTTACATTAAAATTTTGATGATTTGACAAATAATATACCCAATGACAATCAAGAGAGACATAAGGAGAACTCATTGAAGAACCATATATCCAAGCAGATCTCCAAAGGATTCAGTGAAACAGTCATATCAACAAAGGAACTGATCCTTACTATCACGCAACTGGAGATTGAAAGTTGTTTTATGCCGACGTTAGAGAAGATGGAATATATTGACTAGTTTTTATTCAATGAAGAGTTGGATTTCAAGTTATGACAACATTTCCATAAAATACCATAAGTTGATCAATATGGAATTAGCATTGAAGTGGGAAAGAGGAAGTCGACACGCATAAGGCAAAAAGAAGATCCAAGTCAAACAAAGTTTGATTTTCAGTACAATTATGAAACCAACGCTTGGTTGGATTCTATATTCAAGAGGCGGAAACTATTTCAATATAAACACATCACGATCAAGTTTTGGAGCTTGACCACAACAACAAATCACAACATTACAATGAGAGGGTTAGTGAGCACAATCAACACTAGTCCTTAGAAGAGCCAACTGCATAACGCTAAAGAACCTGAGGTTATTAAGAAGTTATCATTACGTTCTTTAGTTTGTCTAGGTTAGGTGTTTGTTGTGGTTTCATCTATTTACCTTTGCAATTATTGTGTAATAGGTGTTCGTTGATTAAAACAGTTACTTTGTGATTTTAGGTGGACTATTCAGGAAAAAGGTCCTTAAGTTATTTTTAAACTCTACAAGGGCTCCAATTGTATAAAAAGATTTTGGTAAATCCTATAGAGGATAGGTCGTGGTTTTTGACTCCATTGAGAAAGGATTTTTCCACGTGAAAATTCTTGTGTTGATTTGTATTCTATTGCATTACCTTCTTACATAATTACTCTAAGAACCAGAATCTTAAAATGCATAGGAATATCCCGATCTTAACAAATGGTATCATAGCTATACCTTTCTACAAATGCTAGTACCTTGAAAGATGGCGGCACATGTACAGTACAAGAACGACAATCAATCACAAGAGCACCATGCTTTAATGGAAATTATTATGGCTGATGAAAAGTAAGAATTGAGGACTACATAATTGGGGAAGATCCAGATCTATGGAAAATCATTTTGAAGTGCCCAATTATTCACATGATAACAAACCATAAATAAACAACGTCTTTGACAAAAGAAAGGAATGACTATAAAGAAAAGGACTTCTAGATCATACAAAAGACTATTAAGTCCAAGAAAATACTTATTTGAGACAGTGGACCTAAAGAACTCATCATAATATCCTTTTGCAAAATGACCATAGAAGTGTGGGATACCTTACAAGCCATACATGAAGAAACCATTCAGGTAAAGAAATCCAAGATCTCTATATTAAATCGACAGTATGAGTTATTTGAGATGAATGAAGGGGAATTCATCCAAGAGATGTTCAATAGGTTCACCAATATAATTAATGAACTAGACTCGTTCAGTGCGGACATTTCTCAATAAAAAAGGATTGAAAAAATGCTCGATCTTCTACCTGACTCATGGGCGAGAAAAGTCAATGCTATCATGGGGGCTGAAGACCTGGATACTATGACCATGGAAGTCCTCATGAAAAATCTAAAAACAAATGAGATAAAGAAGTTAGTGGCACAAAAAAAACTCCATAAACCAAAGATGTGAATGGTCCTTGCAGCCAAACACAACAAGGATTTCAACGAAGATGACATAGCCCTACTCATTAGAAGATTTTAAAATTTTATTAGAAAAAGAGGATTCTAAAACAGAGGAAGTTCCTCAAGATCAAATGGGCCCAAGATAAACAATCAAGATGGATGTTGGGGATGTAGACTTACACATACTTTATGAGAGATTGTTCAGAAAAGAAAGACGGTGGAAAAAGAAGTGAACCTGACAGAAAAAAGGAAGGAACATGTTCCTAGGAATAGGATGACGACAGGGCAAGCCGACCGAATTATAAGAAAGGTCCTAGCCATTATGGAAAACTCCTCAAGTGATGATGAAGATGAATGAGAGAACCCAAACAGATCCTGCCAACAATAGAAGAGTCGGATACAGAAGATACATTGACACTTAGGAAAAACTCTGACTTAATATCTGAAGATGAGAACCTGGAGGCAGATTGTTTTAAAAGGGCAAAGGTGCAGATATACGCCTCAACTTTGTGAATTAGAGCAGATATACCTCTTGTTAAAAAATGGTGCATATATACCCCTACCGTTACATAAATGATGTAAATATACATCTGTCATTACACAAATGGTGTGATTAATCCCTTTTCGTTGACAATTTTTAAAAAAATTATTTAGCTTATCTTTTAATTAAAAAATGTCACGTGGCTTTAAAAAATAAGTATATTCATTTTTTTGGTAGACTTATTTTTTTAAAGCGACGTGATAATTATTTTCTGGTAGATCAAGTCTGATTCGTTTAAAAATATAGCTCGTGACTTTAAAAAAAATACGTCTACTCATTTTCTTAAACGAACTAGACCCAACCCTCTAGGGAAAAAATTATTACGTGGATTTAAGAAAATAAGTCTACCAAAAAAATGGGTAGACTTTTTTTAAAGCCACGTAGTATTCTTTTAACTAAAAAATAAATTAAATAATTTTTAAAAAATATTTCGCCAACAAAAAGGGTATATTTGCACCATTTTTGTAACGATAGGGGTATGTATGCACCACTTTTTAATGAGGGATATATCCGCTCTAAATCGCAAAGTTGAATGGTATGTTTACACCTTTTTCCTTTTAAAAATTAATATACCACTCATCGTATTAGTTTATTGGCAAAGTATCATATCCAATTTAATTTCTTAATTAACTTAATGAATTTGAATGTTTTAACTTGTCAAAACTATAGTGTACTTCATTTGTCTAACTTTATGAGATAATTAAGGTGGTAATTTAATTTATTATATATTACATTGGGTGAAACTCCTTACACATTTACCAATGCACGTAATATTACAATTTATGTTTTGAATAGCTTAACAAGTTTAAAGTCTTTGAGCTTAAAAAACTTATATATAGGACTATCAATGGTTTTCATAAGAATCGAACCGATTATTATAAGTTTGCTCTTAATAAATTCGTAAACTTTTATATCGTAAGACTTTGAAAGTATTTTCCTCAATGTGTTCATCCTTAAAAGACACAATATATACACCATATACATGTAATTAGGAAGAGTCAATCATGCCTAATCAATGCCTAATAATCTTCTACCTAATTAACATAATATTCCTAATTAACATTTTACTACATACCATATATAAAATGATACTACATTAATACAATATAATAATATGATTTACATAATATTCTAACACTCCCCCGCAGTCGAAGCTGGAAGGCGGTGAATGCTGAGACTGTCCCTAAAATCTTCAAATAATATCAGCGGAAGTCCTTTTGTGAAGATATCTGCGATTTGATGACGCGTTGGGACATGTAGCACCCACACTTGTCCGCTAGCCACCTTCTCGCATACAAAATGAATATCTAACTCAATATGTTTAGTGCGTTGATGGTGGATGGGATTCCCTGAGAGATAGATTGCACTAATATTATCACAGTATACTATTGTTGCAGTCGGAATAGGGAAATGAAGTTCAAGTAACAGGTTCCGAATCCAACATGAGTCAGATACAACATTGGCCACAACACGATATTCTGCTTCAGCACTTGAGTGTGATACTGTGGCCTGCCTTTTTCAAGACCATGAGATTAAATTGTCACCAAGGAAGATGCAATACCCGGAGGTGGATCGTCTTGTATCCGAACATCCTGCCCAATCTGCATCAGTGTAAGTAACAAATGTGGAAACAGAGGACGGGTATGGATGTAATACATACTCCAGAGTGCCCTGAATATATCGCACAATGCCTTTCAGAGCATGCATATGTTCCTCCATTGGATTATGCATGAATAAACACACTTGTTGCACTGCATAGGTAATATCTGGCGTGGTGAATGTGAGATACTGTAAAGCTCCTGCTAGGCTGCGGTATAACGTCGGATCAGCAAAAGGTTTGCTAGAGATGACACTCAATTTTGACTTCGTGTCGACCGGAGTTGCCGAAGGTTTGCAGAAAGGCATCCCAGCTCGTTCCATGATTTCGGATGCATACTTCTTCTGGGAGAGAAATAATCCACTTGTATGTCGTGTCACAGCAATTCCTAGAAAGTTGTATAGTGGGCCAAGATCTTTCATAGCGAATTCAGAACTAAGTTGTGACATGATATTCTTGCGAATCGAGTCTGAAGATGCTGTTAGAATAATATCATCCACATATAGAATAAGATAAGCAATATGATTACCCTAACGATAAGTAAACAGAGAATTATCTGAACGGATGTGAGAAAAACCCATGGGTGACACAAAATCTACAAACCGCTTATACCAAGCCCTCGGGGCCTGCTTGAGGCCATATAATGATTTGTTGAGCAAAAAAACATGGTTGGGATATTTAGGATCCATGTATCCCAACGGTTGGTGCATGTATACAGTCTCATTAAGGTGTCCCTGAAGAAATGCATTTTTGACATCCAATTGATGAAGTGGCTATCCTTTTGAGAGAGACAGGCTGAGAACTGTTCTGATAGTTGCAGGTTTGACCACTGGACTGAATGTTTCCCCGCAATCTACACCAATCTGATATATTTTTCCATCACCTACAAGACGGGCTTTATACCGCTCAAAAGTTCGATCAGATTTTTCTTTATGACTGAAAATCCACATAGATTGAATTATATTAGCATTCGATGGACGATGTACTAAATCCCATGTCCTATTTGTAATTAGAGCATGATATTCACCATCCATGGCCATTTTCCAATTCGGGTCTTTTAGAGCAGACACTGGATTATGAGGCAAAGGTGATTTCGAGACCTGGGTGTGAAGACTATATTTGCCATTGGGTTTGATAATTCCATGTTGACTACGGGTGACCGGACGGTTTGTTGGGCCAGTGGACTGGACGCCACAGATCGAGGAGTGAGAAATCCATGGTCCAGTGGGCTGGATTGCTAGAGCTGGAATTGGGCCCGTAGTGGTGGACTGGCCCAATCCGCTGGACGGGGCAGATTTTTCGGTAGTGGGACCGGGACTCGGAACCGAAGGCCCAAGCTGCTGCATTGAAATATCAGTCAGTTGGGCCATCGATCGTTGGCCCAATGGGCCTGAATTATGGTGTTCACCACTAGCAATAGGTACCGAGCTGTGAAAAATGTGTTAGATACGAAAGCTTATCATCATCCAAAAAATCATAGTTATGAGTCCCGGTGGTATGTATCTTAGCAAATGAAAAAATTATTTCATCAAAGATTACATGACGACTTATAAATATTCTTTTGGAAGAAATGTCGTAACATTGGTAACCGCGATGATGAGTATGATATCCCAAGAAAACACATGGAGTAGACCGGGCTTGGAGTTTTGTGATTGTGATGGATGGAAACAGGGGGTAGCAAAGACAACCAAACACTCTTAAGTGATGATATGTGGGCTCTCGTAAATAAAGAATTTTTAGAGGAGCTTGGTATGATAGGTTTTTATGAGCAAGGACATTCAACATGTAAGTGGCCATTTGGAGTGCATCATGCCAAAATATAGGGGGAAGTGAAGCATGAGAAAGAGATGTTCTAACAATATTGCTAATGGTTCTAATTCTCTTTCCGCCTTCCCATTTTGTGATGAAGTATGAGGACAAGACAGACGAAACTGAAGACCATTTGTTTTGAAAAAAATCCCAAAACTATTTATTGTCAAACTCCCCCCCTCCATTGTCACATTGAATATTTTTGATATCACGTTCAAATTGAGTTCGGATGAATACTCTAAAAGTGAGAAAAGTGAAAAACACTTGTGATTTTTTTGACAAAGGGAATGTCCACAAATAATTAGAGTAGTCATCAAGTATAAGCAAATAATATCTATGACCAGAAGAACTTAAAACAGGTGATGTCCAAATATCACAATGTAAAATATCAAATGGTAAAAAGAGTGCATGAAGTAGAGGAAATAAATGGCAACTTAACATGTTTACCAAGTGTGCAAGAATGACACTTATTTAGAGTCCGTGTTTGGGTACAAGAAATAAAATTATTTTGTTTAAGAGAAGCCAAAACAGCCTCTCCCGGATGTCCCAAAAGTTGGTGCCATAAAGATGGTGCCAAAGCTGCAAAAACAGAAGGAAACTTAGATTGTTGTGTTGACGGATTTATTGGATAGAGCTCCCCCTTGCTATCACATCTCATGAGAAGCTTCCCCGTTTGAAAATAATGCACGGAAAAGCCAAAGGGGTCAAACAAGACAGATACCCAATTATCAGTTGTAAACTTTCTAACAGAAAACCAAGTTTTTGATTAATTTGGGAGCATGAAGGACATTCTTTAAAATTAGGGGTGGATTTGGTGGTGACAATTTGTTAGAACCATAACCTTTTATTGGAATTGAATGGCCATTTCCGATAATTATTCCATTATCATTACTCAAATTAAAATAGGACGAGAGATTACCTTGGGAGGACGTCATATGGGACGTCGCTACGGAGTCCATATACCAATTTGAATCCGGTGGATTAAGTCCAAGAGTGTGCATGGCGGACATAATTTCTGTGGGGTGGGCCCCTGTTGAATGGGTCTCATGCCACTGGGTCGGCTGAGGCCCACTGCTACTGCATGTGTTAACGGACCCAGCGAAATGGGCTTGCTGGGCCTGTTGCTGTTGCTGCCAAATTGGCCCAAAGTACCCACTGTTTTGTTGTGGCTGGCCAGTGGGTCTTTGGGGCTGCCTGGCCCAATGGCCTGTTGGGGTTGGGCTGGGTGGTATAGCCCAAGGCCACTGCCAGCCGTTTGGGCTGCTGCCACTGTCCGCCACCCCTGCCGTCGTGCTGCTGCCACTGTCCACCACCAGAGTTGGTGTTGCCGCCATTACCGCCGCCACCGGAATTTTGATGGCCTCCACCTTTGTTATTTCCGCGATTTCCACCCTTATTTTTATTGTTATGACGTCCTTTTTGTCCCTTATTTTGTTGAGAAGGGTCAAAAAAATTAACACCATTCGAAGGAGTAGCAAGCATGCGGAATTTGAAGTAGTTGAGGCCTTTTTCACCAAGCCCGACTCTTCAAGTACAGCATGGACCTTGCTTGATAAAATTGTGGTAGAGGATTACTTTGACAGATTAGAGTTCCCACGCCGTTATACGCATCGGTGAGACCGATGACCAATTGCAAGACTAATTGGTTATTAGTAACCGGTGAACCAACGTTTCTTAATTGATCGTCCAACACTTTGAGTCGTTGACAATATGTAGAAACATTAGGGAAGTCCGCCATGTCAATGGTTGAGAACTCATGTTCCAATGTAACATCGCGAGAGTTTTGGTAATCTTGAAAAATCTCTCGCAAGCGTTCCCACGCCGCCATGGCTGTTGAATCCGGTTCCATTATCGTATGCAACAAGTCAGTGGAGATTGTTGCATAATAAATCCAACCAAGGACTGTGGCATCAAGTGTATCCCACAATTCCTTGTCTGCATCGTTTGTTATGTCTTTCCCTTTACCATCTTTTGGAGGAATTATATGATGAAGAACTTTGTGAGCACGACAACATATTTTGAATAATTCCGCCCAAGTCGCATAATGAACGGTTTCCATTTCTAGTTTGATAGAAACATGTGTTTTGATGTTTGAGATAGAAATGGCAGGGTGAAAGGATGATTTGGTTTCAGACATAATTGATTGTGATGAAGGATAATCAATAATGGAGTAAGAGAAAAAAATTGAGGAAATTTTAGGCCAACTAGGGTGTTCTAAGAAGGAAGATGACTGAAAATTTGTAAGAAAATAAACTAATTTTGGATCTTTCCTTAAGCTCTTGATACCATGTAAGACTTTGAAAGTATTTTCCTCAACGTATTCATCCTTAAAGGACACAATATATACACTATATACATGTAATTAGGAAGAGTCAATCATGCCTAATCTTCCTAATCAATGCCTAATAATCTTTTACATAATTAACATAATATTCCTAATTAACATTTTACTACCTACCATATATAAAATGATACTACATTAATACATAATAATAATAATAATATAATTTACATAATATTCTAACATATATAACTTTATAATTATACTGGATATTTAGGTAGGTTTTAATTTTCTAAAAATAAAATTAATAAAATATCGAACTGTGCCGAATAAATTTATGTGTAAAATATATTTTATATTTTATATATTAAATTTAAAAATAATAAAACATTAAATTCACCTTCTTGAGTCTGGGGTGATGGAAACAACTACAAGTCAACATGTAATTACACCCAAAAATTCTGACTCCGAACCCTATTATGTACTCTCGTTGAAACTAAATTAGCTCTAGCATCTTAAATAATAAGTTACAAGGTATTCCAACAATACTGAGTAACAAGAACAAATTATTAGATATCTTTCTTGGGTATGATTTAAATTTATCTTATTGGATACTTAATCTTATAACTTACTCAGTTGTTGAGTTGCATCTTGATTAATTTCTTTCCCCACATGTGATCTAGATTTTTATCTTTTCTTAACTTTATTTCACACTACTATAAAATAGTGGGATGGATCTCTATTCTTGTCGGTTTTTCATGTTCCCTTAATTTATCACCTTTTAAATAGTAAAAATATCTACAGAGTTTTTGCAAATCTTAAGGAAGTATGCAAGTTGTCGTGTTCTAACTTCTACTGGTGAGTTTTACATGACCATATATGGTAAAACTTGACATGACACGTTGCAAGACTCGATACCAGATTTGGAGCAAATCGGGGCGATTAGTTAAACATTGTGTCGGCTAAGGTTCACAGTTATGGCAAGGAGTAGAAGTAGAACCAGACAAATAGGTACAAACGGAACCAGACAAATTCACAAGGGTTGACAAGTTCATATCCGATCTGAATATGACGTCATCTGTTACTCCTTCAGCATTAAGAGCTCTTAATTATCATTTATTGTGTAATAATAGGGATAGATTCTCATGTAATAAACCCTGAATCCACACCTATATAAAATGTTGAATCCTCACTTTGAAGGATCATCTTATTCTAGCTTAACAATTGTACTATTCACACTCAGAGAATTCTATAACATTATTCTTTACTTTTTGTTACGGATACAAGTTGTTCTTCAAGGCTCGGAGTAAATTCTAACCAATAGATTGTCATTTCATATCTGTTTAATGTATTTACTTATTACTCAGTATTTCAATTATCTATCAAGTGAAAATATCCACATATCCTTTAAACCACAAATAAATTTAACTGTACCTCTTTGGGATAAACAGTTTGGCGCTCACCGTGGGGATAAGGCTAATTGTGGTATTGATTTGCTTATGCAACATCAATTTCATTTAAGCTTGTGAAATCAGGTCAAAGTTACAAGAATATGGCAGGAACTGGAAGTCAAACTGGTGCCAACAATAATGAACTATTGAACAATGCAACAATTCAGGAGATTGATTAGGCCACTGGTGAAATCCGAACCAGGAATGATCAGGATCTTTCACTCCAAACATCCATGAGATTCAGGGATGAATGAACTCCGAATGATGATGATGATGGGGTGAAAGTCGTCAGATCAGATTTGGCTAAAATACTAGATATAGTGGAGAAGAAACCACAAGCGTTCTCTCAATTGTATAAAAAGGCAATTCCAGAGTTGATGTTGCGAACTGGAAATGTTACGACCAGGATGAAAGACCGTGACGAAAGAAGCAAAAATGGCTCTGGGGTGAATGAAGCGCCAGAAATCATGAAATATCTATAGGACTTATCCAACCGTTTGGAATGGGATGAGAAAGAATTGACCAGTTAATTGGATCGAAATGGGAAGGAGTTCAAAACCTTTCATTCTCGTATAGATCAAATTCTAGGAGCCCCACCAGTCTTCAAGGGACCATACTCAAAGAGATATATATAATTGTCGTTCCCACCAAGTGCAGCTCCGAAATTGATTCTAAAAGTGTTTAAGATGTCGGATCTTTCAAAGTATGATGGAACAACATACCCGCAAGAACACGTAACGTTGTACACATGTGTGGTAAAGGTCAATGATACACACCTCGATAAAATAGAGTTGGTGCTTTCCAAAACATTCGGTGAAACATTGTCCAAAGGGTTGACGACATGGTATTCTTTATTACCTGAACACTCTATTAATTCTTTTGAAAAGCTTGCAGATGCTTTTATCAAAGCGCATGTTGGCGCAAAGAAGGTAGAAGCAAGGAAAGTTGATATCTTCAAAATAGCCCAAGCAGATACAAAGCTTTGAGAGAGTTCATGAGCAGGTTTCAAAATGAGTGAATGCTCTTACTTGCAGTACCGGATGAATGGACTTCGAAAGCTTTCACCAAATGGTTTAATCCAAAAAGTTCCAGTGCTTATCTAAAGTTAAAAGAGAACTTGTTGGAATTCCTGGCGATAACATGGGAAAATATTAACAATAGGTATGAATAAAAATTCTAAGTGGAAGATGATCAACTGGGACTTCCAGTAGGATCGTCAGGCGGGAGTCTGTTTTTGGATAAACTAAAAAGGAGCGCAGACTCCGAGATAAGATCTTTACGGGTCATGTATCACCCTTATGGTTATCCGGATAGGTTATATTCTAGATATGATAGGGCTCGTAACAATCAATATTTGTAAATGAAAAGATATGGAGCAAACAAGCAAAGCGATCGAGGATCCAAAATAGAGGGTTACAAACCAAGGGTAGCTGACCTCATAAGAGGACTTGATATGGACTTGAGTCAAGGCACCGGTTAGAAAGCCAAATGATTCCCACCCTAGCTAGTGTTATATTGAATAAGTGAGTGAACGAGTAGAAGAAAGAAAATGATTGATCGGAGCAATTCATGGAAAACTCCTTGACGAGATGCGTGAACCAAAGTTAAGTTCTCCGAAAGAAGGTGTGATAGCAAGAATGTATACCTCCCTACGAATATAAGTCTCTTAAAATCATCTAAATGAGGCGAGGTCATTCCAAGATCAACTGTAAGTTGTTAGGATACTGTTGAGAAAGGGAGGAAGGACGAACAAGATTTAGTCATAAAAGGTTGAGTCATTTCCTTATAGGGGTAAGACGAGATGGTAAAGTACAAAGTTAGGAATGTGCCTTTACTCAGTAATGGAAATGATAGGGGGATTGTGACAAACGAAAGTAGGAGCAGTTTTAAAATAATTTGTGGAGGCAATAGTTATGGAGACGAGGCAACATTGACATATAACTTGATGATAAGCATAGTTGGACACTCTGTACAGAAGTATGTTAATCTGGAGAATGAGTCGAAGTTGAAGTCCGGCTTCAAGAGAATTCAGTTGAGGTAAATCTGTGAAGATAGAATGGCTGACCAATTGATAAAGAATTGGAGGATTATTCTAAAAGGATAGCTACTCCGAACTAGTCTTATCTCTATGAAGTTGAAACCTCTAAGGATATCACCAGATGATGGTGATGACAAGGGAGTTAGTCTAATATTTCAAGGAAATTCTAAGGAAGAGCAACCATCAACATGCAAACAATAAAGTCAACATTGAGGATACGATGGGGGATTGACAACAATAGAAGGACAAAAGTTGAAAGAGTTAGCATAAGGGCAGAAATCAAAAGATGATGTCCAGAATTTCACGTACAAGAAATCTAAACTATGAAGGGATCAGAATTGAGCTGCCAGTAAAGCGTAATGGGGTAAGCTAAAGAAGTCATTAGAAACCGCTAGATGTAAGAAGGATAAAGAAAGACGGTTAGTGTAAATTAAGGAAAAAGAGAGGACTAATATCATAGCAGATATGTTTACTCATAAAGTTGTAAGTGATTGACAATGAGAAAGGCTAGAGAGGCAAAGGAATTGCTAGGAACTCTCTTCTAGTTCGTGAATTTAGGGATTCGCCGGATAGACTTAGAGGACAAGGGCATAGTAACCCAAAATATAGCAGGGCCACCTTACACAATCAATGAGAAAGGAATGTCGACACGAATGTGCCATATTAAAGAAGATCAAAAGAGGTGTTTAGCAAGTGAAGAACTACGACTCTGGGTCCGATAAAGAATAAGTCCAGAGATAGTAGGACCGATGGCATGTTTCAAGTATAGCAAGTATTACGAGCCAAAAGTATGAAAAAGATATATTATCCACTCTATTACATTAATTCCAGAATGGCAAGGTACCCTATGATGTCAAGAAATTACAATGGAAGGAAGATATGAAGAGGAAAATTGTAGGGTGTATCACATATTATTGCAGTTACAAATTGATTAAGATACAATGTCAGGAGTTCGATAAACTGATGCGGAATATAGCATTCACGATATGGAGATGAGGAATGACTAATATGAAATTTGTCGCAAACGTGACAAGTTTGATTCTACATGGGCGACTACGGATAGCTCAATAAGAACTTTCTTACTTTTATGGGATGAGTTACCAAGAGTTGTGTGAAGTCATGAGGTGTGGGAAATTACATTCATTAGAAGTGCCCAGCTACAAAACCAAGGGATGACCAAGTGAGATGTACAAATTAGATGGTCACAATATATTGCAAGTCATGGATCCATTATCTCCTATCGAGTTAGTACGCAATAATGACTATTGTGGGATCTATATATGAGGAAGGATCATGAGGATACACTTTAAACTGCAATGAGTAACATCTTAAAAAGCACAAGACGGGAAGAGATATAGATTCCCCACAAGATGGTTTCAGGACAAAATTGTTCGACCTGGTCTACCAAGTTGTATGAGAGTTAGCATTATTCAAGTATGTTTTAAAAGCATCACAAATCGGACGTTAATGTGCGATGATGAAACTTAAGAATTTTTTTAGTTAATAATAAGGTTTTCTTGAAATATCTGGCGCATGAAGGACATAATGAAATGAAGAAATGAGTAATCGAGACATATATAAATCCCCGTCTAAGCTACCCAGGAAAGAGACTAAATGGAAGTTGTCCTCAGAAATAGGATTCGTTTACACGGTTACAATGTTTTGAGATTGGAGTAATGCACTAAATGATGTACAAATAATATAAGGTCGATCGTACGAGGAGATTCTCTAAATAAGATTTATGTGGTGCATTGAGAATATGAGAAAGATTAAATGGGAAGTAGAAGGAAATTAGGTCGAAATAACCTTATCTAGTCTAGTTCGTTTAAGAGCAGTATGGCCTAGTCAAAAGAATCAGGTGAATTCATACGTAAATAACTAACCGACATGAGATGTCATGCTATATGGTTTTATAAGTCAAGATTGGGATTGGTTGATTGTATATATACAGGAAATCCTACGAAAATTACTCCAAGAACTTTAAGGACCAATAGTTACTCCCATACGTCCATGTTAACACTCGTGCGATATGATTTCCTTATCCTTACTCTATCATAATAGACTTACGGTATGTACCTTGTATAAGTGATAACTAAGAAAGAGAGGTGACAGAGGTAGCCTAAATTTCCAGCACAGATAGTTGAGGTGAGTTATATTGTACTCTATTAAACTCTTAATAAATAAATGATCGTGTGGGGCCAATATGATACTATATATGTTATTGCATAGCCCTGTGAGGTGGTTGTTATGTTTTCTGGCTGCATGGAAAGTTTGGATAGTCTCTTTTGTAGGGGAAACTCTGCTAAAATTTTTGGAGAAATCTATAAGTTAGAAATTTTAAGCCATGTATTTCCAACATTCAAAGATGAATGTGCTTAAGGAGGGAAGGATGTTACACCCCATACCTTCTACGTCAATGTCTCGTAAGTAAAATAAGATAAGATCGGAGAAGTCATGAAGCTACTATAAGGATAATAAAGGTTTCAAGCAAGTGTTAAGTGTATACCAAAACGTTTCATGGCCAAACGAATCGAAGGAAACAAGTTTGTTGGAAAATCAATTTTGTGGTGCACTTTCACGTGTCGTGCCCTATTTTGACCTTGCTCGGGTCAAAGCTGAGCACGGACGTGTTCGGTGATTCCCGGGTAAAAAGGGTTGAGGAGTCGCCACCTAATTATTTTTACGGCGAATTAGGACACCTAAATATTAAACTAAGTGCTGCAATGTAAACTCCAATTTTAAGGTCTGCGAAACTAGCGAGATTCTAGGTAAGGGTTCTTTATTATCCTAAAGGGAAGGGGTTAGGCATCCTTTAAGATCCGCTAACTTGCGGTTATCCGGTCAAACTCAGGTTAATTATTGCTAGAAAAAATGCATGTTTTAAAGGTATAATAGATAAAAGATGTTTGTAAATTTTTAGTAAATGATGAATTTTAAAAAGAAAGATACATGTAAAGTTTGAAAAAATATGCGTTTGTAACAATAAATTATTTATAATGCCTAAAGAAGTAAAATTTTGGGAATAATTGTAAATTGACAAAAAGATAAATTTATTCGGTATTTAATAAAGCAAATAAAAGATGACAAAAGTTATTTTGAAAATCTTGAATACGCGTGACGAGCCTAAAATAAATAACTAGCGGAGGGTTTCTATATTTGAATTACCCGAACCTACAAGTAAATAAACTATCGACGGGTTTCAAGTCTTAAACTACCCTATGAATTAATCCTAAGTTTGCCTATTCTAAGAATTTCAATAATTACATAAGTGCGATAAATAATATTACAATACAAAGCGGGATAAAAGCTGAATTAAAGAAAGAAATAAAATAAATAAACACCGAGGAATAATCTGCCTTTATTTACTTTAATCCCTGCAAGCTGTCAAGAACAAACGGTTAGAAACAGTTAAATACAAATAACTTCATATCCGTATTCAAAACAGTGAATGTTTTGATCACGGAGGGCTCAAACTTAAATTTTGAAAAGAACATTCCAATCACGTCGTGGCTGCAAACATATGACTAATGTGGTTTATTTTGATTGCCTCGCCTACTAAACGTGTTGGTCTCTCGGGTGAAATAGAAAAGATCACTATAATCACGTCGTGGCTGCGAATATATAACTTGTTGGTTATTTTAGTCACCTCGCCTACTAAACATGTTGATCTTGGAAAAAGGTTTAAGCCTCATCATTGCCCCGAAGTTATATTTTATATAGAAAAATACATATTTGGCAATTGAATAATAAAAGAAGCAATTTTTTATGAAAAAATCTTTCAAGGTTGCAAATATGATAGAATGCAAACCTTATTTTTTAGGATTAAAGAAAATGAATAATAGATAGCCAAATTATTTTTGAAAGATATTAAAGCATGCATAACGAACCTAAAAAATAGAACAAAGTAACTAGAGGCTAAGTTTGGAACACACAAGACGGTCCTAAACAAATAAAGCTAGCGGTTGGTTTCCAATTTCAAACGATCCTAAGAAATAAACTAACGGCAGTTAGACTATCCTATTCATTCATCTATTCGCGGCCTAATTATTCTAAGCATTCTAATGACAGTACATAATTAAATAATTATTACAACCCAAATAATAATGAAAGGCAAAATTAGACAATAAATAGAAGTAGCGGCTAGGACGGATGACTATCATCGACACCCTATTTGTTTTGAAGTTCCGAGAGCGGGGAATGCAATGAACATAGATGTAGTTCTTCATTTTGGACGAAGTCATGATGAGTCTCATAATGAGACTCTTCGTTACTCCCGATGAAATTCATGTAAAGAAAAGAAAAGGATTAGTAGACGGAACGAAAATATAAACACATGTATATTCCTAACATATATATACACGAAATATACAACATTAAATATACATAGGAATGAACACTCATGACCATATATTTTACATATCCTCAAGACATTATTTTTTCAGATTTGGCATACTAAAGTAGCCGAAGAAAGAATGTATGCTAACACAACCGGCTCTAAATTTAAACAAGAATAAAAGAGGCAAGGAAGACCAATGTATAAATTATGTAAACATACATGATAAATTCCATTGAACTCATCTTAATCTTAAAGAAACATGACATTCATAAACTTAAACCAAATGCAGATACTATTATATTAAACGTGGATAATATACTCCTTTTAAAATTGCACATATTAATCTAGAATATAACGTGTAAATATCGTCATTTTAATCAATTAAAGTATGCTCGTTTTTGATTTATTAGGCAGCCACCAAACTAACAACTTACACAACATACAATAATTTGAATATCAACAATCCGCTAGGTGTCCTAAGAGTATTTAATCAAGCCATAGCTCTTCCAAACACATATTAATCTTACATTATTCGTATTGCATTTAACAATGAACCCAAGATACCTTACTAAAGCTAATGACAATAATTAGTTAACCAAAACATCGAGGCAATATCATCTATCACGTATCAACTCCAAATCAGAAATATCCCAACAACATAAATACAATTATATAAGCAAAATCGTCTCATTATCATATTAATTAATCAAGACTACATTACTTAGCAAAATATCATACTAAATCAAGCATAAACAACACAATCAAATAAGCTTTAAGAAATATAGAAGAATTGGAATGAGTCTAACCTTTTCCGGGTAGCGAACCGAGGCGTGTTTTGAATCGTCGAATCCGCTCGGAAATGTTAGAATTCTGATTTGTTGTAGATTTTTTGAATTCTGATTTTTTTCTGGAAATAGGACTCTGTTTTTTTCTGATTTTCGGATGTTTGACCCGTCCCGGAATGACCCGATCCTTCCCGGAATGACCCGACCCGTCCCGGAATGACCCGACCCGACCCGACAATGACCCGAATTGAGAGGAAAATATGAGGAATGAAATGGAATTTTCAGATTGCAAAATTAAAGGACTAGAGTAATATTTCGGATTCGAAAATATAAGAACAAAAGGGGTATTTCGGATTTTTGGGAGTTAATGAACAAAAGAAGTAATTCTTAACCAAAATTAAGAACAAAGAAGCTTGAATTTGTAATCTTCAAACACAAAATAAAAACCTGAAATTTCGACCCGGGTTTCGACTTGACCCGATTGATCCGACCCGGAAGTTACCCGACCCGGAACCCAAAAATAGTGGAAATGTAGCAAAATTCCAGATTTTCAATGAACAACAACACCAATAAAAGTACAATACCACCAAAGACTCGAATCTAAATTTCAAACTAAAAAAAAATCGAATTAAACTCCTCCCTAAGAACCTCTTTTTTTTTTAATCCGAAAAAGACTTCCTCAACCCTCAATCAGCGAACCAAAGAGGGTTTTTATAGGTGTCAAACCCAACGTTCAACCCCCTCACACCCCCCTAAAAACGAATTCAAAATTTAAAATAAAGGGGGGGACAAAATCTGATATTTGGGGCGTGTCTTGGGGTATGTGTTTCGGTGAGAGGTGATGGGGTAGACTGGCGATGTCAGGCGGCGACGTGAGGGGCAGGGGTGTAGGGTGCGGCGACGTGGGGGTAGGGGCGTAGGGTGGCGGCGAGTTGAAGGTTAGGGGTGTTAGGGTTTAGGTTTTTAGTTTTGGGGATTTTTTTTGGGTGGGGCGTTTTGGGGGAATTAAAAGGTGACCGGTCGATTTTTGGTTGGGTCGGGCGAGTTGGGTTGGAAGGGTGATGGGCCGCGGGTTTGTGATTTGGCTAATGGCCGGTTGGGCACTGGGAGTGGGCGTTGGGCTTTGGTTGTGGGTTGTGGGAATTGGGGAAATAAAGGGGAAGGAAATGGGTTTGAATAAAAGAGGAATTTGGTTTTGGGCTTGTTTTGGTGTGGGCGAAAATTGGGGGTTTGTTTTGTTTTGTGGGGTATTGATTTATTTTGGGTGAGGAGATTAAATGGGTTAGAAATTGTTTTGGGTTTAAAAAATATAAAAGGGGTTTAACATTAAAAATATTATTTTTGTAAAAGATGTGAATTATTTAAAATAACATAACGATGTGATAATAAAAATATAATATTTTGCGGAATGTTTAATGCTTAATAAAAATGGAAATGCGATGCAATTTTGCGAGAATAAAATAACATAAAATTTTCGGATAAAACTTATGATTATGATAAAAATGCAAATGATAGTAAAAAATGCGAATGTTAATAATAATAAGATATATACACATAATATGCCTATATTTTAAAAAAGTGTCAAAAATATTAAAAATTACGAATAAAAATCATAAAGGATGGGACAAAATTGGGTGTCAACATCACGGACTGTGAAATGGATCACGGACCTTCAAATGGAAAGGTTGCCACTGTGAAATGGTTCCAGTGGCTGATATTTTGAGGGGTGATTTCACGGTCCCATTTTACGGACAATGAAACATTTAACGGTCCATGAATTGGACTGTGAAATTGATGTGGTGGCCGACCTTACTTCATTTTCAAGTTGTTCCAAGGTCCAGTTTTGGTCATTTCATGACCAAACTGCACTCTCTCTCTCAATACCTACAAACAGATTTCAAAGGTTTCAAGGTGGTTCCAAGGTGATTACACCATAATCCAACATCAAAAGCTAGGTTGAGTGAAGGATAACGCTTATATGGAGTTGCTATAAAATTGAGAGATGCTACAGGTGATGAGAGGCCTTGGTTTAAGGTTATACTTGTTGTCTAAGGTAAGATTAACACTTCCTTGCTTGTTCTTAAGCTTATTCATGTGTTGGCTAAGTCCCTTGGATGAAGAATCTACAAGTTAGCACTTGAAATGGGATGAGATGTTGTTGCCTTGTTATTGGACTGCTTTGAGGTTGTATTTTTGGCTTGTTATGGCTGAAAATCATGGAGAGTAACCTGGTTATATTTTGGTTGTTGTTCTTATGTTTTTCTATGTGTTGGTGATGAAGTTGATGCTACAAGTTGGAAGGAAAAGTAGTCAAATCGCACTTGCAAGTTGTAACTCTTGTTGGGTTGTTTAGTTGCAGTTAAGCTTGGTATTAAGTTGTTGAATCTTGTTTGTAGTTGGTAAATGAGAATGAAAGCTATAAGGAACCAAAGATGTTATCTTGATGTTAATTGTCATTGATAAAGGACTTGGAGTTCTAAGCACATTAAGTGTTTGATGAAATATCGTAATGAATCGAATCTTAGTTTATCAGTCCAATATTGATCTGAATCATCTCTATTATGTAGGTTATCATTCATAGAGCGTATGGGGACTCGTAAGATATCGTTTTCCAAGTGACAAAGGTATGTAAGACTTACTTCTTCTTGCTTCGGCATGATCCTAGTAGAAACGACATATAATGAGATGTCCCTAAAAAAGGACTCTACTCTTGAACATTGAAGATATGCTTGTCCTTTATTCTTGAGAATGTTTCTTGGATCTTGCTTGTCCCTTGTCGGGAGTACTTTTTGCATCTTATATTATCTCTTATTATGTGATATTCCATGCTCCTTATTGGTTTCACAATAGCTGATGTACGTAGCCACATAACGATAGTCGGAGGGTAACGACCTTATGTCACTCCGGCTATGTTCATGATGTTCTTCTTTGGTCATCCATGCATTATATATATATATATATATATATATATTATGACACGGAGCCACGCTATAGTCGGCCGAGTACGGTACTTATATGTGCACACCACTGTAGTTGGGTACGTTATGATAATGTTTGCCCCAGAGAGCTGCTTGATGATGATAGTCTTTCCCCACTGTGAGGTATATATATATATATATGAATATGTTTTTTTTTAAAAGCATGCATATCATACGCCTTCAGTGGCGTTCAAAGTTACAGGTTGTCTCTTTACCTCTCTTTATATTACTGCACATCTTTATGCTTTATTTGCCTTACATATTCAGTACATTGTTCGCATTGATGTCCCTTTGTTAGGGCACTGCATTTCATGCCCGCAGGTTCAGATAGAAGTAGTGACGACCATTGTCAGTAAGTTCTCAGCTCAGTCGTGGTGTCAGAGCTCTCCACTTGTTCCAGAGGTGCCAGTCCGAGTCGATATGGTTTTATGTACATATTATGGGTATAGCGGAGCCCTGTCCCAACCTTATGATGTTATGTTACTCTTAGAGACTTGTAAACAGTTGTCATGTGTATAGATGTCATGTATGGCCTTGTCAGCCTTTCTGTTAGCCAGTTGATGTGTATTGTGGCCTTGTCGGCCTTCTCCATGTATATTCGTTTGGGCTTTTCTATTTCTACATGTTATTATGTCCTGATAGTCGTATGAGGATCATCCTGAGGCCTTGTTGGCACAATTACATGCATATCTAGGTTACGTTGCATATGTGGTACGCTCGGCCATTAGAGCACCGGGTGCCGGCCACACCCAAATGTTGGGGTGTGACAACTTTAATCAGTCAAAAATTACATTGTTATCAATCTTGAATCCTCAATGCTATCATATCCTACTTTTTGTATAAATATCATATATTCCTACTTTTACGCACAACTAAACACTAACAAACAAATCAAAATATGCGAATTAACTCACTTATTAGGGGCTTGGCTCATCCAGCGAATTGTTCAGTTTATCTAGTGCATCTATAGATAAGAGCCAACTTAATGGCTAACATCTATTTGAGAGACTGATATGCAACTTTCCTACTTCGACTTTTGTATAGAAAGTTTGCCACTATACTGTCAAAAGGAAAGGCAACTGAACACACGTTGTTGTGCAACCAAAGCATCAACGAACACTCAATTTGCAGACTTCTATTTTTCTTTTGTTTGTTTTTTGCTGACTTCTCATAAAAGGAGTATTTTTATTTTTTGTAGTCATAACTCACAACTACGGAGTCAAATTTAGCCCCTGTAAGTTTAATTAGTGTGACCTGTCTACACTTGAATGGTTCGGTGATGATAAATTTAGTTTATTTGGATTAAATATTCATAATTTAAATTACTTCTTTGAAAAATTTGGGTCAATTTCAACTATCTATATACCCAAATTGACCCATATAAGAAACTGTTGGAAATTTGCCTTTGGCGGGAGTTGCGACCGACCAACTGTAACGGCTTAAACACTAGTGTTACGTATGTTGGAGATTTCGATTCTTCACACATGCATGATCTACTAGGTACGTAGATAACCGTAGGGCCAAGAATCGTCAAATTTCATTGAGAAATGAAAGAGATATTGGTCCACGAAGTGAGGTGTTTGAAGCATGGAAAGTGTGGTGTTGTGTTCAATTCTCCCTCATCGGTAGAGGAAGAAAGAATTGTTGTGTATATAAGACTCGAAATTGGTTTGGGGTTTGGGACCCCAAGGGGTATCCCATGTGTTTAAAGGAGGGAGGATCTAGATGTGCTTCGGTTCGAGGAAAGACCACACGAGCGCCGCTTGCCCGCCCGTCGGTCAGGTTCGGTTCGGTTCGGTTCAGTTAGAGTTCCGGGTTCTCGGGTTCTCGGGTTCAAGACATCACGTTCATCGCGCAGTAAGTAAGTCCGATGGTATTCAACTATGGAAGATTCAAAGCTGAAGCTACCTCTCCTTATGCAACATCGGTCCGCTGAAATATTGCTGAAAATGGAAAAGGCACCATGTGAGTGCGCCAAAATTTCTTTCAAGAGGGGATTGTTGGAAATTTGCCTTTGGCGGGAGTTGCGACCGACCAACTTTAACGGATTAAACACTAGTGTTACGTATGTTGGAGAATTCGGTTCTTCACACATGCATGATCTACTAAGTACGTAGATAACCGTAGGGCCAAGAATCGTCAAATTTCATTGAAAAATGAAAGAGATATTGGTCCACGAAGTGAGGTGTTTGAAGCATGGAAAGTGTGGTGTTGTGTTCAATTCGCCCTCATCGGTAGAGGAAGAAAGAATTGTTGTGTATATAAGACTCGAAATTGGTTTGGGGTTTGGGACCCCAAGGGGTATCCCATGTGTTTAAAGGAAGAAAGAATTGTTGTGTATATAAGACTCGGGTTCTCGGGTTCTCGGGTTCTCGGTTCACGGGTCGTGGGCTGTGGGCTGTGGGCCTTCTGATATTATCTTTTTGGGCCAGAGAACTTTGCCAAATCCGTTGGTCTTTCACCATTTATGTTGGTGACTTTACTACCTCCATAATGGCCATTATTTGGCTATTATGGAGGCAGTTTTTCAGTCCCCTCCCTCACCTATATAAACACTCATTTACACCATTGTTGAGCACTACAAATAACAGTTTATACAACTCACGAAAATACACAACCAAAACAGTTTTCTTCCTACAACTTCCAAGCATCATTTCGTTACTCAATATTCTTCACGGTAGCATTTGAGTTTCCTTTGCTCAAGTGTTCCATTGTTGTTTTATCTTGGGAGACAAATTGTCCAGGACGTATAAAGGATACATACGGAGCAATATTGTCTTAAGGACAGAGTGCCACACTCGACTCAGCAAAACCAGTTTCCATTTTTCCGTCTTCAACAAAATTATAATTTCAGTTTTGTGGTTCTATTGTAATTTTCAGATTTCTAGATGAATTATTGAATCTTTGTTTATCCTTTCGAATACTTGTAATAGTTATATACTTTCAGTACTGCTTTATAAAGTATCATAGAGTAAAATCTCCCAACAACTTAAGACAATATTTGTATAGTATTACTATTAGTGTTCGAAAGATGTCGGTCAAAAGTTGTGTGACCAAATCTGGATATGGCAATGGTTTTTTGGTAGAAGAGAGTGATGATGATGAACGTGTTCATGGTGTCACCGCTACCAAAATTGGTGGGAACAAGCGCGCGCGAGAGCCTGAGGATGTCAACTGGGACAAGAGGAGAAGACTGAAGATGTTATTCTATCTTGCAGCAGAAGGCGTATATCTGTCCCAAACAAAAGATCCGAATAATGGTGAGAAGGAAATGGACACTCAGTCTGATGAAGTGACTGAAGTGAGCCAGAATCCGAAATTGGGATAAGTATTTTTCTTACTTGTCAAGAATAAAGATTAAATGATAAGTATTTTTCTTACTTGTCAAGAATTAAGATTAAATGACGTCTGATTAAAAATGAATTAAAGTAAGGAGGAATATGAAAATAATTTATATTCCTTACGCTTTAAAAATCAGAAGTTTAATCTCATCTTCTTTTCCGTTTAAAGATTGGATTGTAAAGCAACTTAAAAAGATCCGTTCTTTTAAGAGTAATTATTAAAAGTGTGTAAAGTATGTTCGCACATACGAGGGAGTAAGATCCACTGACTGTGCGAAAACTGTTACCACTCTTAAGTAAGCGCCAAGAATTATCTGGGCACCAATCATAACGGAAGAAGTCTAAAAGTTAATGACGTTGAGCCTGTCATATTATTTGGCAGAAGATCCTTCATAGGATGATATTGGACACTCAGTCATACAAAGCCTCCGGGCGACTGGAGTGGGCCAAAATTCCTGTGATATGATGATGTTGGACACTCGGTCATATAAAGCCTCCGGGCGACTGGAGTGGGGCCAGAATTCATTTCATAAGAAAAGTAATGGACACCTAGTAAGGTGGGCCAGAATTTCCAGCTCTTAAACGATCTGAAGGCCTAAAGAAAGGCAGAAAAGAAATTGGACACTCAGTCTGCCAAAGCAACTGGAGTGGGCCAGAGTATCCAAATCACATATGATCTGGTTATGCCCTAACCACGGGCAAGAGGTTGTTCATGTGAAGCAACGCCACCTCTAAAGTAGAAGGGGTTGGAGAGGTTGTCCTCAATAGGAATTCAAGGAATGAGATCACTCTAAAAAGAGGTGTTACAGATTCCCAACTTGGTTTAAGGAACGATGTTGGTCAAGCTGGTTTGAGATTAGTCCAACAGGTCTGTAATAACTAAGAATGGTACAGTACGTCTGTAGCCGAATGAATGATATATTTGTAATCCGTGCACCTATGCCATCATAAATTAAGACATGTTAAATAACAAGTCATTCAAAAGCTAGCGAAGTTGAGATTGTTGTCTTCTTTCGACATAAACCCTCAAAATGAATGTGAGGTAGGCGAAGAGGCAAAATCACCTTTCCAAATTCCGTCAAGGGAATAGCGAAAGAAGCACCGCTCCTCTAGAACTTAGTCACACCTACTTGGGTGATTTGAAGTTTAAACAAAATAGAGGGGGGAGATAAATACGTTGTGATCTTCATTGATGATGGTACAACGTATGAAATCATTTATTTGTTGAACAGCAAAGATGAAGTTGTTGAAGCGGACAAGCGCTACAACGCAGAAGTTGGAAATCAACTAAGCCTATGGATTGCGAAATTCATAGCGATAGAGGGGGAGAATGTGAATCATCGTTCATTAAACGACTGTTCATTACTCACCTCAGTCTAACGGTGTTAGCCAAGCGCAAATCCGTACGCCTAAATTATGTGGGGCAAGGCGATCCTTATCGCTAATGCGATTCTCAACAGAACTCCGCATAAGGATAAGGATAACTCTCCGTATGAGACATGGAAAGGATCTCACATACAAAAGTTGTGATGTGGGGTGGCTTGGTAGAAGTTGGACTACCGAAACAGGTCAAGTTCGACCTAAGACTGTAGATTGCATATCCACTGGATTTGTAAATAACAGTAGTACTTATCGCCTCTTGGCGTCAAAGAATGCTGAATTCTTATAAGATAACTTTCCTTGAAAAGGAAAAATGAGTAATTGCTCAAGGTTAACAAGAACCCGCGAGGGCCTGACTGTCCGAAACTAGACTTTCCGTATCTACAGGACTCGAAAGTTGCTGGCTATCCGGAACTTAATATTCCAGATCTGCAGAACTCAGGGATTCTAGATGTTGAACCAAGACGGAGCAAAGAGGAGACAAAGACTTGTTCCAGTCCTTCTAGCTTGTATGGTTAAGAACGAACCATGGACAATTAACAAATAATTGTTATCTCCAAAAGCGCTGCTTTGGAAAGAAGCTAAAGAGAGAAATATATTCCATCATATAGAACCATACTTGCGTAATGGTTGATCTTCCTCCGGGAAAAGAACCTTTGGGTTGTGAAAAAGGATACTCAATAGTGAGTACAAAGTAGATGGATCTATTGACGAGTTCAAAGCCTCGGCTACTTGTACATGTGCTCCCCTGGGAGTAGCTTAACATCATGGGCCATTGCAGTCTTGCGTGGCATGAATGTTGAAACAGCATTCCCAACCGGAGAGTTGGAAGAAGAGAATCAGAGTTGGTTTTCTGTACTGTTGGGCTTCTTCCTGAACTTTCATCTTGGTCCCTGAAATGTTTATATTTTGGTCCTGAAAGTTTCAGATAAAACAGAAACAATGAATCTGACCACAGAAACATTGACCCTGAAGTTAGAAAGCCAACAGTTGGAGAATCAACGATTAAAGTAAAAGTCATATTGAAACAAAGTCTCGATATGAAAGATATGGGTATCACAGATGACATCTTAGGAATTGGATTTCTAAGACATCTAACTGATCGGTCGATAGTTGTGATCTCGTTGAAGCCACCAATGGATATGAATCATAGAACTGATTGGAATCATGGTGCACCCATAGACAAGGAGTGATATGCACAGGTCATGTGTAGTTCAATGTATTGTACACACTACAACCGACCTGGTATCGTCCTACAAACAGATCAGTTGAACTAAGTTTCACTGATGATCTTAATACATGATCAATAGAAGGCGTTAAGTCGGATATGACGATATCTGAGTTATTTGATTATCTTCGGATTATAGTATTCTGGATGTCCAGCGGTTCTGGGAGAACACAGTGATACAAACCGGACATCAGATCTGGAGAACACCAAAGCCACAAGTAAATGTGTATGGTGGGTCTTGGAAAATCCTCTAAGCAAACTTGCATCGACCGATTCATGATGGTATCGGAGTTTATCGCTTTATACAAAGCATGAAAGAAGTTGAGTAACTTCACGACTCATTAGAGGACGTCCCATATTGGGAGAAACCCGTGTCTTCAACAGTTATATACTGTGGCTAGCCGGTCGGCCGGGAAGGACACGGATGACTGCCTGGACATATCTGTCAGGATCTGCTTGAGACATAAGATCAGAGGCGCTTGATCATCACGGTGTCACTTCCTTATTTACTAACTAAGAGACTACCCTGAGATCAAGTGTTCTCGCTGTCTAGGAATGGGCTTAAAACCCAAAATATACGGACCAATACAAAGGTAACCCAACCTTACTAACCGGAGATCCCAGTAATTTGGTTCAATGGGAAAACTAAGTCAGAAGGTTCATTGATCGCTTCAGAAGCATGAGCACTTGGATAGTGATTTCTGAAAAGAAACACCAAATCCAAAGTCGTTCCCGCGATAGACGTTAAGTGCTATCTGCAGTGTGGGTAAAGGTTAAGTTTTCAAAACCTGTAATGCTCCTCAACAGTTGAGGTTAGGTTTTCGGGAAACTTTTAATGGTTTCTAACACTTGTGAAGTGGGGTATAGCAGGATACCTTGTAGGAGACCACCTATTTAAGTGTGAGGACGGGCCGCCTCAAAATGAACGCCCTTAAGAATCCAAGACGTTGTCCATGGCCAAAACGGACAAAACATTACGAAGAAGAGAGTAAGAGAATTTGTTGTGTTGGTACCATTGACTTGGCTTACACTAAACACTGACGGTTCAAGACATCACGTTCACCGCGCAGTAAGTAAGTCCGATGGTATTCAACTATGGAAGATTCAAAGCTGAAGCTACCTCTCCTTATGCAACATCGGTCCGCTGAAATATTGCTGGAAATGGAAAAGACACCATGTGAGTGCGCCAAAATCTCTTTCAAGAGGGGATTGTTGGAAATTTGCCTTTGGCGGGAGTTGCGACCGACCAACTTTAACGGCTTAAACACTAGTGTTATGTATGTTGGAGAATTCGGTTCTTCACACATGCATGATCTACTAAGTACGTAGATAACCGTAGGGCCAAGAATCGTCAAATTTCATTGAGAAATGAAAGAGATATTGGTCCACGAAGTGAGGTGTTTGAAGCATGGAAAGTGTGGTGTTGTGTTCAATTCTCCCTCATCGGTAGAGGAAGAAAGAATTGTTGTGTATATAAGACTCGAAATTGGTTTGGGGTTTGGGACCCCAAGGGGTATCCCATGTGTTTAAAAGAGGGAGGATCTAGATGTGTTTCGGTTCGAGGAAAGACCATACGCGCGCCGCCGCCGCCGCCCGCCCGTCCGGTCCGGGTTTGCCCGAAGTTCCGGTTCTCGGGTTCTCGTTCACGTCGTGGTCGTGGGTCGTGAATGTGGGTGGGCCTTCTGATATTATCTTTTTGGGCCAGAGAACTTTTCCAGAAATACAGTTTGATCCCAGAAGTTTCAGATGTACAGTTTGGACCAGAATTCTTTCAGATGTACAGTTTGGTCCCTGAAGTTTCAAGATGTACAGTTTGGTCCCTGAAGTTTCAAGAAAGTCAGAATTTCGACGGTCAAAGCAGAAACGCCCAAGCACTCAATTCAGTCATTTATTTTGGCTGAATTACTCCTCCTATAATGGCCAAATCCGTTGGTCTTTCACCATTTATGTTAGTGGCTTTACTACCTCTATAATGGCCATTATTTGGCTATTATGGAGGCAGTTTTTCAGTCCCCTCCCTCACCTATATAAATACCCCCTTACACCATTGTTGAGCACTACAAATAACAGTTTATACAACTCACGAAAATACACAACCAAAATAGTTTTCTTCCTACAACTTCCAAGCATCATTTCGTTACTCAATATTCTTCACGGTAGCATTTGAGTTTTCTTTGCTCAAGTGTTCCATTGCTGTTTTATCTTGGGAGACAAATTGTCCAGGACGTATAAAGGATACATACGGGGCAATATTGTCTTAAGGACAGAGTGCCACACTCGACTCAGCAAAATCAGTTTCCATTTTTCCGTCTTCAACAAAATTGTAATTTCAGTTTTGTGGTTCTATTGTAATTTTCAGATTTCTAGATGAATTATTGAATCTTTGTTTATCCTTTCGAATACTTGTAATAGTATATACTTCACGTACTGCTTTATAAAGTACCATAGAGTAAAATCTTCCAACAGAAACTTTATAGAAAAAATTAAAATAAATTATTGGTTTGATTTTTTCATTTATTTTTTCTCTCTTTCAAGAAAGTTGATTTTAGTTTGACTGATAAAAAACAATCAAACAATTGAAAAGATTGTTTGGATGAGTTAGTTGACTCAATAGTTGTAACCCACTTAATCCAAAGTTCACTTGACACACTTATTCGCAAACAAGAAAGTTTCAGGAGTTAAATGATCTATTTATGTGGCTCTTGTTTCTTCCAATTCATTTTCACAAATGTGGCATTCATCTATAATGCATTGGCGGAAGCCGAAGACAGGATCACTAAAGTGAATCCTATTTAGTTAGAGGTGAATTCAGAATTTGAATTCAAGATTTTATCACAATCTATTTAATTTATTAAGTTTGAAATTTACTTATATTAATTTTTTTTATGTATATACAAGATTTAAGCTAAAATTACTGAGTTAGAATACTACATCCCTATGTCCCCTTATTGCATAGCTTTGCGTGACAGATGCCTGAAGAACCTTTGTTGCGCTTAGAAATGGTCCATACTAGCCTCCAGGGGCACAGACGAGTTGGTAAGTGGCAATGTGATTGGGGTACAATTACTCCGACGTCGCGGGTTCGAATCCGTGTGGTGACAGTCTTTGCTGAAATATTGCAAGGTTGTTGCTGGGTTCGTGTTCCGTTGGTTCTCTCATGCAGTGCCACTCAAGATATCCTCGATTTACATCTCATCGGCCAAGAGGCATACAAGATGCAAGTGAGGATTTCGCCTTCAGAACTTTTCCTTTCACAAAGAAATGGTCCATACTAAATCTAGGAAGCATATTTTCTAGGAGTTGGTCCAGTAGAGCACACATTTTATGTCCTTGAAAAGTAAAGATTCCCCAATAAAGGCGTAGTGCGATGATAAAATCGAAAAGGCTGAAGAAAAGATAGCCGTTACAGAGAGTAGCGTGTCCCAGCCACATCTTCCCAAGGAAACATCATTTAGCCGTTGCCTAACGTTAGGGAAAATTATGCAAAATGTACAACAAGGTGTAAAATCTTTATGAGAAGTGGACTTGTGGTCCAGTGAAAATAAATAACATCTCTTAGATATTGAGTCCACAATTATAGCAGGTACTTTTCTTCTATACGGCAGAATACAGTAGGACAAACAAATCTAAGGTATTTAAAAATTCTGAGCTCCATAATAGACAATTCTGTGTACCACTATATTCTAACGGCGTGGCTTTCTGCCACCGTAGCTTCCATTCACATTCCTAGCAAAACGTGGCACCAATCTTTAAAGTGTGACGCTTGGGAACTTGCAAAATCCGTAACCTACAGAAATACAACTCATACTATCAAATATAATAATGACAGATAGATATTATTAAAATTATACAGCAATCTATAAACAAGAGGTACCTATGTAGGCATTTTCTATGCCAATTAGCTCACTCCCTAGTTTCTAGCAAATTTTAATTATTTAATTTGGAAATACGTGAGGTCACTACTATTGGGTTGGATATGTGTGCAAGTTTGTACACACTTCCAATGCCCCCACACACACTTTAAATGACATCAAATTAAACCACCATCTTTTAATAGAATTTTTTTTTACATAACATAATTTCTAATTAAAAACTTTATTAACAATTAAATGATGAATTATGGACAAAGAATACTAGCACAAGTTGAATAATGAGTACTTACTTGGATCTCTTTTGGTTGGAATAGTAAGCCCATTGAAATAACAAGTTCCACCAGATGACTTAAACTGAGCCCAATAAGAACTGAATGCATAATTCGCATGTAAGACCAAAGAATCCGGTTTGTAACATTTCCCACCGGGTCGGATCTCATCACAGGTCCGATTACCCTGCCCACATGCATATGCCAATGATTCACCCAACTCCGTTACATTTGCTTTCCTCCCAACAACACACCAAACTTTCCCCTTGTACGGCTCATTGTTCCTCGGCCTCGGCAACGGCTCATATTCAGATGTCGGGGTCTTCCCCGAGAAGTCTATCCCGTATATATTCGTTCCATTCGGGTATAATAACCCAAAATGCCGCTCCGTACCCGGACCCGGTTTCTGGTTCTCATTATACAAAGCAAATAATAATGTCGGTACAACAACTCCTGGCTTAGCTGGCGTTCCCACAACTGGCTTAGCTGTAAACTTCTTGATCACATTTCGGTTGTACGTTGCTGCATTGTAGATGTTCGCTCCAATTTGGTCAACGCCACCAGCATTGGGCCAACCCGTTTCCGCAATAAATAACCGAACATCAGAGTACCCCACTCTCTTCATAGCAAAATACACTGCATCAATCATTTGGTCTAGTAAATTCGTATAAGTCAAACCCGAACCCGGATCCGTAACGGTAATATTCTTGGACTGTAACAAAGCATAGTCAAGGTTAATTACTGTAGGTTGAACAGCCCAAGCAAAATAAGGATAAACATCAATGAATAAGAAAGATTTAGTTCGGTTTAAAAAATGTAACAAGGGTATCATGACTTTTTCCGAAATGTCAGACCTAAATGTACCATTAGAAGGTGGGAAAGAAGATTCAAGCATATCAATGGCTAATGGGGTACCAACTTTAATTTTTCCTAGACCAAATTTTTTGACAGAGTATCTAATTTTGCGAATGGCAGGTACGAGGTTGAACCAAGTGGTGTTGAGTGGGTTACTAAGAATTTCGTTTCCTACAAGGAGGTAATGTATCATAGTGTCTGGATAAAGAGGTACAACATTTGTTTTGACCCATTGGTCGGCTAAGGTTTGATTGGTAGAGATATTGTTGATGAGTTCATTTGGGACCATGACTGAAACTTGAAGGTCAGTGTTTTTAAGAGCTTTAAGGATTTGTGGGTTTGCATCATAGATCTTCACTATTTTGGCCTTGAGACCTTTGATTAAGTCAATTGATTTTGTTGGAACAGGGAGGTTGTTCCCAAGTTGTCCGTAGCATATTCCAACCTGAGATGAGATTTCTGCACCTGAAAATTGTAGAACAGAGTAAGCTACTAATATAAAAGAATATTCAGAATTAAACATTATTACTAAGTGGTAACTGGTAAATACTTACTGGAGAAAGAAGCAAAGGCAAGGAAAGATAATAGAAGCAAAGTAGATAAACAACTCATTTTGCTGAAGAAGTGATGATGCCGTTAGGTGCAAAACGTGTGTTTATATATAGGGGGTAAGTGAAAGACTGAAGTGGAGAAGGAAAAGGCAGAGTGTTTTATGCTTAGATTTTATTTTGGAGTTGCTATAAATGACGCTTCGTCGTAGGTGGGTGACCACTTCCTCTTTACCTTTTGGTAAAAGAAAAGGTAAAAAGGGCTAAATGAGCTTTTATAGCAGATGCTGTCTATTTTTATTAAAGAAGAATCAGTTCCTTCTAAGGCTGGTCAGTGAGCCGGGTTGGTCCGGTCTCGCCCCGACACTGCCCTAGTCTCGCTGGACCCCAATATTTAAAAAAGGTATTTACGGTACCGAGACGGGACATGGTCTCGTCCCGGCCCGCCCCAGTCCCGTCAGGCCCAATCTGGTCCTGCCCCAATCCCGCCCGAAACCTCCCTTTGCACAAATAACCGTTGCACCAACGACCATTTTACATTTTGGTCATTGTGCAACGGCCATTTTGGCCTTGACATGGTGGTATAAAATGTTAACATCATAATTCTTTAATAATTCCAACCACTTTCTTTGCCTTAAATTCAGCTCCTTCTAGCGAAATATATATTGCAGACTCTTATGGTCCGTAAATATGTCAACATGGACTCAATATAAATAATGATGCCATATTTTCAAGGAAACGATTACTGCCGCCAACTCCAGATTATGAGTTGGGTAGTTTATCTCGTGCTTCCTTAACTGCCTCGAAGAGTATGTTATAACTTTCCCGTGTTGCATCAAAACACAACCTAGGCCAACTCTGGAGTCATTAGAATAAACTAATACACATCGGTACCTTCGGGAAGAGCCAACATAGGTGCGGATGTCAACATGTTCTTCAATTCCTAGAAATTGCGCTCGCACGCATCTGACCACTGAAACTTAGCTACCTTATGAGTGAGCTTGGTCATCGGTGAAAAGATAGAAGAAAAATCCTTCACGAATAGACGATCATATTCTGCTAAGCCCAAGAAGCTACATACTTCAGTAGGAGTCGTGGACCTCGACAAATTCTTTACGGCTTCAATCTTCTGATTATCCACCTTGATACCCTCTGATGAGACAATATGGCCCAGAAAGGGAAAAGAGTTTAACCAGAACTCGCATTTGGAAAACTTGGCGTACAACTTATGATCTTGGAGTGTTTGTAACACCAATCAAAGATGAACTGCATGATCTGCCTCAGTCTGCGAGTATACTAAAATATCATCAATAAATACAATCACGAAGATATCTAAAAATGTCTTGAAAACCTGATTTATTAAATCCATGAAGGCCGCTAGCGCATTAGTGAGTCCAAAGGACATTACCCAAAACTCAAAATGACCATACCGGATTCAAAAGGCTATCTTTGGGATATCTTTCTCCTTTATCCTCAGCTGGTGGTATTCTGATCTCAAGTAAATCTTTGAGAAATACTTGGTACCTTGCAACTGGTCGAATAAATCATCAATCTTCAAAAGTGGTTATTTGTTCTTGATATTGACCTTATTCAATTGCTTGTAATCGATACACATTATCAACGAATCATCCTTCTTGCAAACAAACAATACTGGTGTGCCCCATGGCGAAGTGCTAGGCCTGATAAAACCTTTTTTTCAATAAATTCTTCAACTCCCTCAGCTCGGCAGGAGCCATTCGAAAATGAGGGATAGATATCGGATGCATATCTGGAAGTACATCAATATGAACTCAATCTTCCGCTCTGGATGGATGCCCGGAAACACATCGAGAAACTCATTAACTACATGAATAGGCTGAAGAGTTAGAGGTTCTGCATCCCTAATCCGAACCAAATGATAAATATAACCTTTGGAAATCATTTTTCTTGCCTTCAAGTAGGAAATAAACTTGCCTTTAGGTGTAGCTAACTTGCCTTTCCATTCAAGGGTTGGCTCGCCTGGAAAACTGAATTTAATAATCTTTGTCCGGCAATCAACATTCGCGTTATAAGAAGCCAACCAATGTATTCCTATAACAAGATCGAACTCAACCATACGTAACTCCACTAAATCAGCTAAAGTAGGACGATTACAAATGGTCATGGTACAATTCCTATAAATTCATCTTGCTACAATCGTCTCACCAACCGGTGTAGCCACTTCGTACGGCTTAGACAAAAACTCTAGTTCAAATCCAAACTTGCTAGCAACAAAGGGCAGCATAGGATAAATTAGAGCTCGAACCTATCAATGCATAAACATCATAACTGGAAACAACTAATATACATGTGACAACATTCGGATGTGACTTCAAATCCTGGCGACCGGATAAAGCATAAATGCAGTTTAGGAACCGCTTGAGCTAGGGGCTCCTCTTCGGCCTCGGCCTCGGCCTCGGCCTCTGCCTCTACCTGCTGGGCTCTGTGGCCCACCACTCTACGGGCATACACTTGACAAGGATCCTATTGTAGACCCCTTTAACTGAGCTACACCACCTCTACCCCTACTTGAACACTGGTGCATATAATGGCCAGGATTCTCACACTAGTAACACATCAATACCCTAGCGACATTGTCCTACATGTGTCCTACCACACTGGCCAAAATGCGGTAATGGGGGTCTCATCTGACTCGAAATCTCTTGTCTCTAAAAATATGAAGCTCTCGAACTCTGCCCTGGTCCCGATTGAGCACGTCTGTCATATCTAGGCTTCTGAAACTGAGATGGAGCACTATTGGAAAACTGAGGTGGATGACCAGAGAACTATTGCCTGGAGCTACCTGATGTTTCCCCGAAATACCCAGCTAATCTAGCCCTCTTGGTTAACTCTCTCTTTCTGCATCTTTATCATCTCGAAACTGATGCTTACGGTCCTCGACAATCGGAGCATAGACATGTATCCTGGCAATATCTATGTTCATATTCATGGAGGTTGTCGTACACTCGCCAATCAGATGTGGATCCAACCTAATACAAATTGATAAACTCGAGCCCTTATCATATCCACGATATTCGAGGCATACCTGGCGAGAGAATCAAACTGCAAATAGTAATCACATACACTCTTGCCCATCTTCTTGAGGTTTAAGAAACACTCTATCATGGCCTCTCATAGCTTTAATAGGAAATAATGATCAAGAAAGGCATCTGTAAACTCTTCGCATACCGCGAGAGGTGCATTTGGGTCTCGGGATCGCTCTCAAGCCTCATACCACAAGATAGACAAATCTCGCAATATGAAAGAGGTCAATTCAACTACCTACATATTTGAATCATGAATAACTCTCTATACCCTCTTCATTTGATCAATGAAGTCCTATGGGTCCGCATACAGATCAGTACCGGTAAACGTTAGGAGAGCTCAATGCAAGGAATTCTCGGGTCCAGGAACTCTCTATACCATCAAAAGACCCAACACTTGTAAAACCTTCTGTATGCCGTTGTTGTTAAGTGACTATATGTGCATAGCTGCACAACACTTGTCATACCCCGCTTTGAAGACTCGGGTTGAGGAACTAAGGGAATCGGATTCTGTGGAGATGGAGGTACAGTGTTGTGAGGAGCTGGAGGTAATTCACCTATTCCAATCTCCTTTTACGGAGGTGGAACAGGTGATACATGGGAGTGCGACACTCACCGGGCTTCAATTCTATCAACATGATCAAGTGGGATATTACTACTACCTTCACCCATATCAACACTAGCTTGATGACTAGCAGTAGCTCTCGTAGTAACAGACATAACTAAAAAATGGATAGAGCACGATTTTGACTCAAAATCATGTAACTCAGCTCTATTGATGAAAGAAAGGGTCTGAACTTAGCCTCTAAATTTAAGTTATTAACCAAAGGATCGATGGGATCAAATATTGGTCATCAACCCACGATTAAGGGCCGAGAATGGCATGGATTGTGGGGAGGATTAGGAGCCATAACTTAATGATCTTGTAGTGACAAGTTTTATTCGGCCTTATGTGTTGGTTTTGGCCGAGACCTTGCATTTTATTTTGTTGTTTATAATTTCTAGGTTAGATACTAGTTGTCTTATGATGCATTAAAAACCCATGTAATAACCCTTATCTTGTTTTAGGACACACTTAAAGCCTTGTAAGGAAATGATTAAACTGAGAAGGTGACATGGCCAAGAATGCCAAGATGGCACGGACAAGAGGTAACTTGGCCGACAAAGTAGCGAAGACAAGAAGCTTTCAAGGAAGACCATTCAAGAGCCAAATAAGGAAGGTCAAGCTAGGCCTAGGGAATTGGAAGAGTTGGCTGAGAACCACTCTATTGCACAAAGAATGAAAGCTTCTAAAATGATCCCAAGAAGATGAAGTCTAGAAAAGCCAAGTTCATTTCCCTTTCTACTCGGTTGCCACAATGGAAGTGTGAAGAATATTGGGTTTACCCTTGTTTCCAAGAAAGGACAAACTCTTTCACGCCATGCTCACAATGGCCGAGGGGCAACTTGGTTCCCAAGCCAATCCCATCCCATCCATTTCCCTTGTTCCCATTTCGGTCGAATGGCCTTGTATTTGTGTTATTTTGTTTTCCTTCTAGAATGGTCTCTATGGTACTATAAATAGGGCCTTAGGATATTTTAAATAGACAGGTTGAGTTTTGAGTTAAATCAAAATTGTGTTTTCAACTTGTGTGTTGAAGCATATCGGTCATGTGTGGGTCACCCCTCCCTTTAGTGTAAGTCTTGGTTAGGACTGTGTGACCTAATCAATACCCAAGCTCGAAGAACCCCTTTAGTAGTAAGTGAACGTTGGAACTGTGTGGACCAACCTAGCCTAAGCTTCGGGTTACTAAAAAGGCTTCAATTCACCCTCACTTGGCTAGTTCATGGGCATTACACTTAGAAAACCCCGGTCTTGACCTTGAGGAATTAGTCACCTTATATTTGGTGTCGACTCGGGCAGTAAAACCCACGTGTATCTATCATTGGGCTCATCGACCGCATTTCACCATAACCACAACAACCAAACACTTAACCCAAAATTGTATCAACCAACACTTGGTGTGTGCTCGGACTTGCACCTCACATTCCATGTTCATCCCTCGTCCAAACAACTTTAATCCTTTCACGACCACATCCCAAAACACCTCTCTAATATCCATTACAAAGGTCTATAACCGAAGCCCCACAAATACTACTGTCCAAACCCGACAACACTAACCTATCCGCATAACACACCTTACCAAAAACCTCACTATTTCAGTTCTATTCCGTCACCCTGCCATCATCCAACCACCAAAACCCGACAACCAAAACAACCCTCAGCGTGTCTACACCAACCTCATAAAATGCTTTGATCCAAATCTCTTTAAATATACCCAAAACAACCACCAAATCCATTTTCGGGTCAACCCGAATATCACCAACACCTGACCCACTTACCCACCAATACCCCTCCTTACTTGCATCAGATTGGTATCAGAGCAAGACAATCTCGTCCCACGCTTTGACGCTATAGCACAAGTAAGTGATGAACTTATGAGGGCCTTATCCGAAATGGTTGCAGATAAAGTAAGGAGAGAATTTGCCAATTGTGCAATCATCAATGATGTTGAATCAGATGAGGAAGTTGCTAAAAAAACCCTATATGTTGAAGATGATGCACAAGATGAACCAAGAATTGAAAGAGGAAGTGATCGGACGTTACGGTTCGACCTTTCAACATTTGAAGGGAACTTGGACCCCGAGGAGTTTCTCGAATGGCTAAGGGCCATAGAAAGACCCTTTGAATTCAAAAACTATGATGATCACCAATGATTTAAGATTGCCACGTTAAAGCTTAAATTTTTTGCCTCCGTGTGGTACAAATATTTGAAGGCAAGACGAAAGAGGCATAGCAAGTCCAAGATCGATTCTTGGGAAAGGTTGAAGAAACACTTAAAAAGAAAGTTCTTACCCCGAGATTATGAGCAAGATTTGTACCTTAAACTCACCAAGCTTTGGAAAAGTGTTCTTAAGGTTAAAGAATATATCCGAGAATTTGAGAAGGTCACAATGTTGTATGACTTAGAAGAAAAAAAGTTGCAATGCATTGCACGGTTCATTGGCGGACTAATTGCGGCAGTTCAAGAAAAAATGGAAGTGTCCACCTACACAACATTTTAGGATGTGTTCCATTTGGCACTAAGGTTCGGGCGGCAATAAAAAATGATTGTCACAAGACCTTGCACTAAGACCGCAAGTGCTAAGGAGAAGGTTTGCACGTCCTATTCCAATCCCTTGTACAAACAAGATGATGTAAAGAAGGACAAGGGAAAATGGAAATTACCAAAGGTGTTGATAAAGGCGGCAAGAGATGTTACAAGTGCCGAGGACTCGGACATTTTGCCAAGGAATGTCCTAACCCGAGGACATGACACTTGAAGAATATAAAAAAAGTGACGATGCCTTTGTGGTAGAAAAGACCGAGATAGACGAGAGCCAAGAAGGAGATGATGCTCTTGCGGAAAATGGTGTGAGTCTAGTATTTCAGCATGTGCTAAGTGCACAATTGTAGGAACTTGACGAAAATCAGAGGGAGCAGATTTTCTACACACAATGCAAAGTAAAAGATGAAGTGTGTAGTTTGATTATTGACGGAGGGAGTTGTGCAAATATGGTATCCATCGGAGAGGTAGGCAAATTACAACTATCAATTCGTGAGCACCCTAAACCCTACAACCTCCGATGGGTAAACAAGGCGATTGGGCTCAAGGTTGCCACCCAATCCCTTATCAATTTTTGGATTGGAGGATACATTGATGAAATTTGGTGCGATGTCCTTCCAATGGACGCATACCATATCTTGTTGGGTAGGCCATGGCAATATAATTGTAAAACCATGCACGATGGCGAACATAACACCTACTTTTTTCACAAGGACGATAGGGACTTTTGGCTAATACATTTGCCACCAAATAAGGTAAGGGAAATGAAAATCCAACAAGCACGAAAATGCCAAGCCAAGTCCGAGGTACGTAAGGAGAAGAACGAGTCTAAGAATGGGAGTGCCATGAATGTTTTGGCATGTAGAGAAGAAGGTGGTTCGAAGGAAACCTTAGAGGTTTCGAAAATGGTCGACCAATATGGACCAACAACCGAGCTACCACCTAACAATAATGTTGATACTATTT
The DNA here is from genome assembly GCA_029783415.1 of Anisodus acutangulus. Taxonomy (NCBI): domain Eukaryota; kingdom Viridiplantae; phylum Streptophyta; class Magnoliopsida; order Solanales; family Solanaceae; genus Anisodus; species Anisodus acutangulus. Next base: position 13,999,126 of record CM056495.1, read on the forward strand.
GTGAGGTAGCCCTCGGAAAATCCCTCACTCCCTATGATGATATGTAGGAAACAACCGAGTCATGTGTTCACGAGAGCCCTGTTTCATGTCCAATCACTATCTATGGTCATATTCCAAAGGTGGATGAAGAAAAAAAGTAAGGTTGGACCTTCTTTACCAATCCTTTGTACCAAGTTGAGGACATGAGCGACGCCTTCTTTGTCAATCCATTATATGAGCAAACTCGCATGGAAGAAGATGCAGACATGGAATTCCCAAGGAACAACACATCCGAAATCTTACCAAGGGAAGATAGTGAATTTACCCTTGATTTATTTTCAAGGAATTCGTTGTCTATTCGTCAAGCCTATGGATGTGAAGAACAAGAAACGTTAGGCAATGGGAATGTCCAAGAATGCCTTGGCTCCAACACGGTGCCTCTCTTGGTGATGCCGAGACAAAAGGAAGTGTAGGAAGTGCACATTTGTCACCAATTGGTCTACAATCTCGTCATAAGATTCGAATCTCCATGGTAAAAAATGAGTACTTATGTGAGAGAATTGTGTGAACCCAAAATATCTTCAAAGCTCCGATTGAATATAAGATCTCTACCAATGAAGACCCAAGAGAAGGATGAACAAGAGCTTGGTGCCAACCAAATGAATAAACTCCGAGCCGTGAATCCTTGTGATAAAAGGTTGGTGGGCACGCACCACAAACCATGGTCTTATAACGACTTGCTTGAATGGGAAGGCTACTTGAGAGATGGTCCCTTTAAGTTATTGGCTAAGTTCCAAAGCGACTTATGTGAAACGAAAATTTCAAGCAATGGACTACGTCTAATATGTTATGTTCCTAAGTTGCCTTCATACTTGAACCACCAGAATTTGACGACAAATTATTTCCAAGAAGGGGAGATTGATGAAAGAAAGGGTCCGAACTTAGCCTCTCAATTTAAGTTATTAACCAAAGGATCGAGAGGGTCAAATATTAGCCATCAACCCATGGTTAAGGGCCGAGAATGGCATGGATTGTGGAGAGGATTATGAGTCATAACTTAATGATCTTGTAGTGACAAGTTTTATTCAGCCTTATGTGTTGGTCTTGGCCGAGACCTTGCATTTTATTTTATTGTCTTTAATTTCTAGGCTAGTTACTAGTTGTCTCATGATGCATTAAAAACCCATGTAATAACCCATAGCTTGTTTTAGGACACACTTAAAGCCTTGTAAGGAAATGATTAAGCCGAGAAGGTGACATGGCCCAAGTATGCCAAGATGGCACGGACAAAAGGTGATTTGGCCGACAAAGTGGCGAAGACAAGAAGCTTTCAAGGAAGACCATTCAAGAGCCAAATAAGGAAGGTAAAGCTCGGCCTAGGGAAGAGGAAGAGTTTGTCGAGAACCACTCTATTGTGCAAGGAATGGAAGCTTCTAAAATAATCCCAAGAAGATGAAGTCTAGAGAAGCCAAGTTAATTCCCCCCTTCTACTCGGTTTCCACCATGGAAGTGTGAAGAAGATTGGGTTTACCCTTGTTTCTAAGAAAGGACAAACTCTTTCACACCGTGCTCACAATGGCCGAGGGGCAACTTGGCTCCCAAGCCAATCCCATCCATTTTCATTGTTCCCATTTCGGTCGAATGGCCTTGTATTTGTGTCATTTTGTTTTCCTTCTAGAATGGTCTCTATGGTACTATAAATAGGGCCTTAGGATATTGTAAATAGACAGGTTGAGTTTTGAGTTAAATTGAAATTGTGTTTTCAACTTGTGTGTTGAAGCATATCGGTCCTGTGTGGGTCACCCCTCCCTTTAGTGTAAGTCTTGGTTAGGACCGTGTGACCTAATAAATACCCAAGCTCCAGGAACCCCCTTAGTAGTAAGCGAACGTTGGAACTGTGTGGACCAACCTAGCCTAAGCTTCGGGTTACTAAAAAGGCTTTCGATCACCCTCACTTGGCTAGTTCACGGGCATTGCACTTAGCAAACCCTGGTATCCTTGGTGTCAACTCGGGTAGTAAAACCTACGTGTATCTATCCTTGGGCTCCTCGACCGCATTTCACTATAACCACATCAACCAAACACTTAACCCAAAATTGTATCAACCAACACTTGGTGTGTGCTCTGCCTTGCACCTCGCATTCTGTGTTTAGCCCTTGTCCAAACAACTTCAATCCTTTCACCACCACGTCCCAATACACCTCTCTAACATCCATTACAAAGGTCTCCAACCCAAACCCCACAAATACTACCGTCAAAACACGACAATACTAAATTATCCGCATAACACACCTTACCGAGAACCTCACTGTTTTAGTTCTATTCTGTCACCCTGCTATCATCCAACCACCGAAACAACCCTCAATGTGTCTACACCAACCCCATAAAATGCCTTGATCCAACTCTCTTTAAATTTACCCAAAACAGCGACCAAACACCACACTATCCAGCCAAATCGAGAACCCGAGATCTCTACTTTGGCATCCATTTTTGGGTCAACTCGAATATCACCAACACCCGACCCACTTACCCACCAACACCCCTCATTACTTGCATCATCTATAGCATGATCTATGACGTGAAAGAATAATAATCATCCCTAAATGCCTGGTACCCTCTTGCTTATAATTATAGTGCACAACATATCTATAAACAAGACTCTACTAGACATGGCTCATAGACTTTCTAGGAATGACCTGCCCTTATACCATGTTTGTCACACCCTGAACTAGAAGTTGTGGTCGGCACTCGGTGTTGTACTGGCCCAAGAATACCACTCTAATGACCAGACTCCTACATAAGCAGAACCTCCAACTGACAAGGCCATACTGGAGTATAACACAAACAACCACGCTAACAAAGAGGAATCAACCCAATATATGTATCTAAACAGGATCGACAAGGTCGCAACACGATTCAATAAAAGACAACCTAGCCGACAAGGCTATACATTACCAATGTACACATCAAACCAGTCTATGAGCCTCTACAAATACTTGTACTGTCGTATGGTCAGGATAGGGCCCCGACCTACCCACTATGTAAATAACTCTGCAAAACATACTCAATATCTGAGCAGAAAGCTTCGAGAAAGATGATGCTTACTCACTGACGGCTGAACTCAACAACTCCTACTAAGGTGGCCTAGTAGAGCTCCTATCAGAACCTGCGATATGAACATACATCACCCCCAACAAAAGGGACGTCAGTATGAAAGAAATGTACCGGTATGTAAAGCATAAATAACAATATGAAAATGTAAGCTGTAAAGAAAGGCATAAAAGCAATATGATACTCCGATAACCTGGGTGCCCTGTGGGGCGAACAATGAACCTCTGAAACTGTAATGAACTTTGTGTATAGCAACTGTGGTTTGTAATCTACCCTCGTCTTATAATCCGATGTGTAATATGTCACTTTTCTCAGGTTAGGTGTACGTATAGATAGACATATATGTTCCTAGCCTGGCCGACTTTAGTGCGATGCGGTGTGTATAATATACATGTAAAACTTCTCATCGGCTGATCGCAACAGTGGTGTAAATATTTTATATATATGTATAACTACCCACCGGCATAGGTTCGGTGATGTGGATGCTACGCTGTGACAACAATGTCACTTATGGCCTTTTTAGAATTAAAAACTTTTGACTTTACTTTGGAACGATTCTTGGTCAACTCGACGATTATCTCTTTGGACACTCCTTTTTGGAGGCTTATGATATTGTGGATGAACAACCAACCAATCAATGATTATGAGTACAACAATAACAATGAATAACTCTCGATAAGGATAAACGATATACGAATAGAATGAGCCTTTCGTCGTTTCGTTTGAAAATGGTGAACACTTTGGATTTCATGCTTTTGAAAGAAGGTGATAGCCTTACATACCTTATCGAAGAAGTTAGTTACGTCATGTGAAGCCTCGTACGCGTTATGGATGATTATCTACATCATATAAAGGAATTGTATCGATATTCAGCTCAATCATATAAAAGTTCTAATTTAGACAATTCGTCAAACAACTTGGGTGTAATACTTCATAGGGTTGTTTCTAGGTCAAATTAGACATATCTCGGCCCAACAACCTTCACCTTTGATCCTACTCCTTTCTACCAAGATATCCATACTTTTATAACTCCAATTGGCAGCTTAAAGCATGTGAGGATAGCCCATATAACATAGCTTAACCTTAAACTTAATAGTCACTAAATTTTTCAAGAATTCTCCCCGAAATTCAACGTAATACGTATACCAATTTAAGATTAGAATAGGAGAGATGAAACACACCTTAAATACTCCAAGAAACCTCTATGGTCTGAAGCTTATTCCAACACAAAGTCATTTTCAAAGTTAGCACAACGCGAAGAAGTGAAATTAATTATAGCCCGGGGATTCTTTACGTTGATCTTGGGTGTTTTGCCTTTAATTTTGGCTCCAAGTTGATGGAGAACCTTATAGAGGGTTTGGGGAATGTTTTAGGGTTTTTTCTTAATGAAAATGAGGTTCCCAATTCAAAGAAATCAATTTAAACTCGAAAAATAAATGGCACCGCCAAAATGTACGGTCTATTTTGACGGTCCATACAATTTTGCACATTCCGTCAATGTGGACCGTCAAACTTAGAACTGAAGCCTGACATTCTGGAAGAAATTTGATGGTAGACCAGTCCAAATTGTACAGTCCATACAATTTCGTACGGTCCGTCAAATTGGAAATTCTGTCAATTTCGTCAAAATGTTTTTTCTTCGATCCGTTTAACTTCCATACACTCCGGTACTTCTATAAACAATCTATAAACCTTCATTATCCTTCTATAAAGTTGTACCTCTTCTCGAGATATCGCTATCCATTGATGACATGACAAAACATGAAACTTATGAGGTGTAACACATACACACCTGAACAAAATAGTGTGGCGAAAAGAAATCATAGACATATATTAGAAGTTACAAGAGCTATTAGATTTCAAGAAAAAGTTCTCATTATATTTTGAGGACATTATGTATTATCTGTTGTATACTTGATTAACAAAATGCCTAGTTCTGTACTATATAATCAGACACCTTATGAAAGACTCTATAAGAGAAAACCTACGTTAACTCATTTAAGAGTTATAGGTTGTTTGTGCTTTGCAAAAGTTTTGACAAAGACATATAAGTTATAGCCAAGGGCCAAAATGGTTGTGTAATGGGATACGTAGAAACTCAAAAGGGGTATATTCTCTATGATCTCACTCAGAAATCATTTTTTGTAAGTGGAGATGTTATCTTTAAAGAACATGTCTTCCCATTCTCATAGTTAAAATCTAAATAATCTTCTGTATTCTTGGACATCTTGACTGATCCTAGTGTAAAAAAATACATGTATTATCAAGGACAAATGCTAAATTCAGACCTTGGTAATACAACTCATCCCTCACCTTCTCATTCAACTCAGATTCTGTCTTCAGAACCTGAGTATGATGGTTCACAAACACCAAACATTGATCAAGTATAGTCTAGTGATATAGATGTAGTACATGTGGATGAACAAAATTTAGAATAGGGTACAAGTGGATTGCATGAACAAATTATTAATCATGTAGTTCCATATGTTGTAGAGACTAGGAAGTCTAGTAGAGGTAGAAAACCACATGTGTGGCACAAAGACTTTGTATCTCTGAATGATAACAAAGATATTGTATATCCTATGTGCAATTATATCAGTTATAGTCACTTGTCTCCCAAGTATCAAGTATACATTTCTGCAACATCCTCTCTCACAGAACCTAAAAACTATGTTGAAGCTAGTAAAGATCCTAGGTGGATTGAGGCCATGAAAATTGTGATACAAGCTTTAGAGAGTAACTACACATGGGGGTGTGGTTAAGTTACCTTCAGGAAAAACACCTATTGGATGTAAATGGATCTACAAAATAAAATACAATGCATTAGGGGAGGTTGGCAGATTAAAGTCGTGTATGTTGCTAAATGCTATAGTCAAAAAGAGGGGATAGATTATAATAAAACTTTTCTCCAGTAGTTAAAATGGTAACTGTTAAATCTATTCTAGCAATTGCAACATCTAGACATTGGAATATACATCAAATGGATGTATATAATTCTTTCCTAAATGGTGACTTACATGATGAAATCTATATGACAATGCCTCAAGGATTTGATAGTTAGGGAGAGAAAATGTGTAGGTTAGTCAAATCCCTCTATGGCTTGAAACACGCTCCAAGAGAGTGGAATACTAAGCTCTCAGAAACACTTATTAAACTGAAGTTCAACCAAAGCAAACATGATTACTCATTGTTCATTAGGAAGACTGATCAAGGTATAACTATAGTTCTATTATATGTTGATGATATGATACTAACATGGAGTTCATTAAAATTGATTGAGGAAACCAAGTCAGAACTACAAAAAAGTTTCAAAGTGAAAGACTTGGGAGAGCTCAAGTATTTCTTAGGTATAGAGTTTGCCAAATTTGGGCATGGAATAACAATGCATCAAAGGAAATATGCCCTTAAATTGATTTCTAAGACTGGGCTTTCAGCAACTAAACCAGTTGGAACTCCTATTGATATAAATGTTAAACTAACCTCAAAACAGTATGATGAGCATATTGCTACTGAGACAGATAAACCAGACAAAATAAATGATCATTTGATTGATCAAACTCAATATCAGATAATCATAGGCAAACTAATATACGTATCTATGACTAGACCTGGCATAGCTTTTGGAGTTCAAACTCTAAGTCAGTTCCTATAGCAACCTAAAGCTTCACATATGGAAGCAGCTCTCAAGATTGTGAGGTATATGAAGAATCAACCAGGCCAATGAATTTTATTATCAAGTAAATTAGATACTAAGGTAACAACTTATGGTGATGCAAACTGGGCAGCATACCCTTTAACTAGAAAATCAGTGACATGTTTTATAGTTAAGATTGGTGAATCACTTGTGTCTTGGAAAGCAAAGAAACATACAACAATGTCAAGAAGCTCAGCTAAAGCTGAGTATAGAAGATTGGGTACAATAGTGTCTGAAATTATATGGCTACTTGGATTACTTAAAGAAATTGACATTGAAGTAGACTTGACAGTTGACATATACACTGACAGTAGAGCAGCAATGCCAATTATTACAAATCCTGTCTACCACACAACAACAACATACCTGGTGAAATTTCACAATGTGGGGTCTGGGGAGGGTAGAGTGTACACAGACCTTACATCTACCTTGGTAGGTAGAGTGACTATTTCCGAGAGACCCTCAGCTCAATACAAAGCACAAGCACAAGCAAAATACGACAAACAAAGTGTGTAAGTCATGATAGCGAATTCTGAAAAAATACACATAGCAGCATAAATTGAACGACAAGGGACTATAAGGCAATACTGTGCCTACTAGTATGATAGGCTGAGCGAGCCTGCGATAATAATTCTATAACTACCAGTTTGTAAGCGTAGGTAGGACTACGTTCGACTACCTACTATCTTTCTACCCTAATATGTGTCCTCTATAACCCCCTATCTAAGGTCATGTCCTCAGTGAGTTGCATCTGCGCCATTTCCCGTCTAATCACCTCTCCTCAATACTTCATCGGCCTACCTCTACCCTTTTTGTACCCGTCCATAGACAACCTCTCACACCTTCGCACTGGGGCATTTGTGTCTTTTCTCTATACTTGCCCGAACCATCTCAACCTAGCTTCCCGCATCTTATCCTCCAACGAGGCCACTCCCACTTTGTCCCAGATATCATCATTTCTAATTATATCCCTCCTTGTATGCGCACACATCCATCTTAGCATCCTCATCTCCGCAACTTTCATCTTTTGGGTGTGTGACCCATACAACATAGTTGGTCTAACTACCACCCTATAGAACTTGCCTTAAGTTTTGGTGACATTTTTTTATCGCACAAAACTCCAGATGCGAGTCTCCATTTCATCCACTCTGCCCTAATACGATGTGTGACATCGTCATCAATCTCTTCATTCCCTTGGATAATAGACCCGATGTACTTAAAGATTCCTTTTTTGGAATGACCTGAGTACCATGCCTCACCTACACACATGTCTCAAGGTCACTCTCGTCACTGAACTTGCACTCCAAGTATTCTATCTTGGTCCTACTTAGCCTGAACCTTTTAGACTCCAGAGTTTGTTTCCAAACCTCAAGCTTAGCGTTCACTCCGCTGCGAGTTTCATCAATCAAGACTATTTCATCTGCGAATAACATACACCATGGCACCTCCCATTGGATTTGTCGCGTTAATCAATCCATCACCAAGGCAAATAGGAATGGGCTAAGAGTTGATCTCTGGTGCATCCCCATCATCACAGGGAAGTGCTCCGAGTCTCCTCCTACTGTTCGTACCCTGGTCTTGGCTCCATCATACATAATCTTGATTGCCCTAGTGTATGCCACATGTACATCTCTAACCTCCAAACATCTCCATAGAACCTCCCTATGGACTTTGTCGTATGCCTTCTCGAGGTCGATGAAAACCATATGTAGGTCTCTCTTCCTCTCTCTATACTGCTCCACCAACCTCCTAATACGATGAATAGCTTCTGTAGTAGAACGCCCCGGCATGAATCCAAATTGATTCTCGGAGATAGACACACCTCTTCTCATCCTCATCTCCACGGTTCTTTCCCAAACTTTCATAGTGTGACTTAGAAGTTTGATACCTCTATAGTTGTTGCAACTTAGGATATCACATTTGTTCTTGTATAAATAAATTATCTACCGTGAAAGAATAAAATATATAGAAATAAATTGTCATTTTGTGAGAGAAAAACTACAACAAGAACTGATCAATACTGTATATATTCCTACCAAAGATCAATCTGCTGACATACTAGTATATTATGTCCAAGCTAGGAATTTTAAATATTTTTCCTCCACCTAGCTTGAGAGGGAGTGTAGAATAATATAAGGGCAACTGTGTCATTTCCCATATCTTTAAAAAGTTAGTTAATTAGGTAATTAACCACATGAGTTAGTTAGAAGTTAGTTAGTGGTAGTTATAGGAGTTAATTCTCTCTACAAATATAGATGGTTGTAAATGTATATGAGTAAGTTCATTTTCACAGTTTAATGAGAATGAAATTTCCTTCTATTATGTCTTCATCTTCTTCCTTCTTGTTCTTACTTTCTTGATACGAATGCTACGGCTTTTCTTCTTAATTCTAGTGGTTTGTGAGCTCAATCACTTGTCAGTTCAGTGAATAAGTATTTTATCACGAGAGAAATACTAGTAAGAAAGTGTAAAAGGACAAAAGAGTAAACGTGATGTCCGGCCCACATAAACACTTAGGTCCGAAACCACATGAACACCTCGGCAAAATGTATTGGTGACATGGTCACTTCACTTTCTGATGAACAATTTCGAGGAAGCGCAGTAAAAGAGAGAGTGTGGCCTACTCCTTGGGAGCCAAAGCTAAAGGCATTTACTTATGCTGTGAAAATGGCAAGTAGCAGTTTATTTGTACTATCAACATTACAAGATCTATTTTAAGATACACTAAAACATCGATAAATTAATAATTTTAATTAAATAATAATTTTCTCCGATCTCAACTTGGGCCAATGAGATAAAATAATAACCTCGATAAATGTATAAGATAATAATTTTAAAAAAAATTACTTGAGGCCCACTGAAAATATAAAACAATAATTCATTAAATACGTATGAAAATTACATATATAATTCATAAAATAAAGCACTTCCTAAATAATTTTTATCAATTTCATGTAAAACTTCTTCAATATTCTCCATGACAACTGAACCAATTTCACCAAACCTTCTATAAGACTTAACCACATATCTCACATTGAACCGTTCTAGTCAACCACTTGAGAAGTTAAATTCTGGATTCGCATCACCATACGTTTTCGGTAGAAACTCTCTTGCTTTAGTTTGAATCATTTCTCCAGTAATGTTCACTCTCTCTTGATATTGGAGAAACCACTCATACAATACATTTTCTAATTCATGATATTTTGTTGATTTGTGTCTTTTAGCATTGCTATTTGTTATCTTTTTTTACAAATATTCTGCTGACCTTTTAAGATTATTTGATAGTGTTGATTGACTAATAGAGAGATCAAACTTTTGTTGAACCCACTGTTGCAAATCTTTTTTAACTTGAAGAGGGATGCTTATTTTTGTACTCACATAATGTTTTTCTCATCTCATCAGTTAGCGTAGACTTTTTTACACGTTTCAAATGAGTAGTCATGAAAGAGAAGATATAATATATGAATTTTTATATCTCGGTATATGAAGTTAAAGTACATGTGTCTATTTATAAACTCTATATTGTGTACTTGAAATAATTCACAACACTTCATATTCTAACACTTCGTATTATAATATACATGCATTCTATTTTGAATCACGCCAACCCAAGATTAATAAACTTCTTTTTGACAAGATTAATAAACTTAGATACAATGCACCATCATTAATTAATTGTTTATTTATTTTTTTTTCTTAGTTACCGAAAAAAATTAATTGTTTAATTTGAGAAATATAATGTACAAAATAAAAATTATTCTATAAATTATTAAATATTAATTTATCGATAAATTGATAAAATATTCATTTATCGATAAATTAATAACTCCGTATAAGATAATAATTTTTCAGGTCCCAAGAATATTCATTTATAGAGGTTTTACTGTAGTTTGTCACTTTGTTACAATTAGATTTTGTTTTTTCATCCAATGGAGATGGATGAAATTGATTTTAACAACAACAACAACAACATACCCAGTGCAATTCCACAACGTGAGTCTGAGAAGGATAGAGTATACGCAGACCTTACTTCTACTTTGATAGGTAAAGCGGTTGTTTCCAAAAAATAGATTTTGTTTTAGTACTACCCTCTCCATTCCAAAATAAGTAAATTTTTGGAGTGTGCACATCCCTTAAAAAAAGAATTAATTGCATTAATTGAAGTGCTATTTGATAATATTACCCTTTTATTTTTCTCAAACTTTTCTTAAAAGATGAAATAGTTGGTGTTGAAATTTAAAAAATACTTGAAAACTCAATTAAAAAGAACGATAACTTTGAAAATTTTAGTTACTCTAATATCTCTTTGGACTTTGAAAAATTCATTTATATATTAGACCAAAGAAAAAGTACCAGAGCTAAGTTAATTCTTGAAACATTAGCTCTGGATCGGGAGCTGGATAATTACCTTATTATTATTAAATAAAAAGGAGAAAGAGCTTTGTGATGTAAGAATCTAGTAGCTTAGTTGGTTGATTATCTGAACTTTCATTTTATTTGTGTGAGTTTGAATCCCCACATTGTAATTCCCTTCTCATTTTCCTTTCCCTACCTCATATGTAATAAAAAAATTAGAAAAATAGAACATTGTGCTAGAAACACTTATTTTGGATTGGAAGAAATATATAACCTTTTCGGTTTCATATGATGCATGCAGTTTTTTATTGGACATGACATTTTTATGGTTATAACAACCGTTATTCGGGTAAAATAAAAGTTTCAAGTTAATAAATTTGAATTTTAAAAGTAACGTTATTTGTAAAACAAATTGAAAAGAAAACAACACCTTTAATAGAGGGAGCACAAGTATTCTGGCTAGTCAAAGTGGAAATGGAGGAGAAAAGTTAAATCTTGGAAACTTTTACTATAAAGGAAATTTGCTTATTAATATCTGATCCAAATTAACCTAACGTGCAAGTAATAATACTCAATTTTCAAGGCACAATTTTTCTCCTTTTCCTTTTGCATCCAAAGTTGAATTCAGACAAGGTCCTCTAATTTACTGATGTTTTATTTTACTTGGTTTTTATATTAAAATAAATATTTTATTTATTCATTTTAATAAATAATAATAACATATTTAGTGTAATCTTACGGGTGAATTTTTGAGAAGGATAGAGTGTAGCAGACCTTACCCTTACCTTGCAAGGTAGAGAGGTTATTTCCGATAGATAAATTATTTATTGCAGACCTTACCCTTACCTTGCAAGGTAGAGAGGTTATTTCCGATAGATAAATTATTTATTCATTTTAATAAATCAAGAGTAATTTATTAAGTATTTATTTTTAATATTACCTTATCATTAAATAACTACTCTCTCCGCTTCATAATAAGTGATTCTTTTAACTTGTGCACCCCTTTAAGAAAGTGCTCACTCTTAGAAAATTAGGAGTGATTTTACTAATTTACCCCTAATCAATACCTAGAAAAAGAAAAAATAGTTAATGAATGTTGATTATTTCAACAAGGCCAATTTTAAAAAAACATGCTCAAAGTATTCTTGAAATTTTAAAAAACCTCTTATTTTTAAAAAAATTGAAAGGTCTAACCACTTATTGTGGAACGGATGGAGTATATAAATAGTATTATCTCTGTCTCAATTTATATGATGTAGTTTTGATTGGGCACGGAGTTTAAGAAATAAATTTTTTTTTTTTGAATCTTGTAGTCTAAAATAAGCCAAAAATATTTGTGTGATTATAAATAATCTCGTTAAGCGTAAAATGTAAAGTTCAAAGTTAAATTGTAATCAAATAAGGAAATGTGCCATTATTTTTTAGATTAATTTAAAAAAAAAATTCATATAAATTGGGACAGAGTGAGTAGTTAAGTCTAAATTTTCAAAGCATAATTAATAGAGTTTGTCTAGTAAAATAAAAAATAAATATTTTTTAAAGAAGAATGTTCAGTCAATACAGGACAAAGTAAAAGGAAACTGAGGGAGTACTCCATGTTGCTGCATTGCTGTCAGCTTCAGATTTTGTACAAGACTTGTTCTGTTTTTTTTTTTTTTTTATAATCCAGGTCTCCAGGCTTGCGCCTGACTACGTCCCGGAGGTAATAGCACCGGTCCTTCAACACTATTACCAGGTAAATCGCGGGATGTGCTCCGGTGACCAGTTTTCTGGGAGCGTACAACTGATCAATGAGACAAGGTCAAATTCCCCAACATGCAGAGTTTCTTCGTGTTTGCGGGGAATCGAAACCACGTTTTCCCATGTCAGAGCGATTTATAGCGCCCAAGCTTTGCCACTGGACTATGCCCCGGAGGACTACAAGACTTGTTCTTGATCCGGAAGGTGTAGAATAATTTGGACATCCCATTAGGTAGTGGTAGACTAACAGGGGGAAAGTTAGAAATTGTAATTTATGCCCTATGAGTTCCGGACAATAATTATTTTTGTTTATTAGACTTTTCATAGATATTTGTATATTAAATAATTTTTTAAATATAAATATAGAGTTTAAGCTAAAATTACTGAATTCTGTCAAACACAAAGTTGATAGAGGTCACTAGGATGCCCGAGTATGGGGAACAGAAAATGAAAGAATTTGATAAAAATGGAATTTTACATTCTAAATCTAATATGATGAAGGTAAAAAAGGAAGACTTCTTGAATAAAGGAGGTAAATATTAAGTTGACCTTCCAGTGGATGAGTAAAACAGAGTTATTCAGGGCACAGGTTACATGCATAAGAATTTAACGAAAAATAATCAATAAAATGGATGATTGTCTTATTGAGCAAACAAAGTCTTCGATTTATCCAACTTTCTTATTTTAGTAAAAAACTATCATATGGCCTGCCAGACTGGTCATGTTCTTTGAAGCTCTGTTAATTTATTTTATTTAGATCTAGACTGATAGGAGATCTAGAAGAGACAATCGACTAATAGTATACCATTAATTTAGTGGACGTTAAGATTTCATAATTTGATTTCAAATCACTGTTTGTTTATGTAATTGGACAAAATTTCAATTTCAACTTCCACTTCATGTCCAAAAAGGTGTGATTTGGGATTCCAAACCATCATACAAAAAGGTATGATTTCGGATCCGCTTCTGACCCGCGACCCGGTTTCTTTCCCACATTTAAATTTTCCACCAGTTTTAGTGACTGTTCAGAAGGGTTGCAAACCTTCAAAAACAGTACTTCCATGGCTATAAATTCATTTGATTCTTCAGAATTTTACTTACTAATTTTCTGAACTACAAAATCTTCTTCTTCTTCTGCACGAATCAATTCTGTGTGATATACTACTGTTGAGTGGTTCGCCGCTACCAGAGTTTGGAGTACTACTATTCTGGTAAGATAATCGTTCTATCCTGGGAGGGATATTCCATCAACCTCGAGCATCGTGAGGGGAATAATTTCCTTAAGGACACACTTTGAACTAAGTGAGCTCGATTATATTCTCAAAAATTATTCTTATTTTTTCAACACCGATTTTGTTTATTTTCGGTGTTTATTATTTATCTTTTTTTTGGAATACAGATTAATAACAATCTTAAGGAAATTATATTTTAGATTAATCAGATTTTGTTTTGGAGACTAAAACCTGTGTGGTTTTCTACTCCTGTGAAATTTCATATTCGACTTGAAGACATACAAACTTCGTTGGAATATTAAAGTTCATACTTGTACAACGATTTGAAGAACATAAAAACTTCATCGTTGTTGTATTCTCGTTTGGAGATTAAAACTTATGCGCTTTCTACTCCATATGAATATTAGTATTCGACTCGAAGATATAAAAACTTCGTTGGAATACTAAAGTTTCATAATTATCTTTGCAATTTGAAGAAATAAAATCTTCATCATTTAAGTCCGTGATTGAATTGCTATTCCGGTTTTATTAACTAAAACAGCTTTGTCGATTTGACAAAGGACAAACGAATAATGTCAATTGAGACTGAACTACCTCTGCAATTACCGCACCAACGGTTACTCCTACGACCGTACCCGTACTGCACCACCGAGAAACCTGCGAAGTTCACCGGTGCCAACTTTAAAGGATGGCAGCAAAGAATGTTCTTTTGGCTTACCACCCTTGGTATGCAAAAGTTCACCAATAAGGACCCTCCCGTGCCTGCCGCCGACATGCCTGACAACCAAAAGTTCATGGTTACTGAGGCTTGGAAACAGGTTGACTTTTTGTGCAAAGGCTACATTTTGAGTACCTTAGAAGATGACTTGTACAACGTCTACAAGGTCAAGAGAGACTTCCAAAGAACTATGGAGTGCACTTGAAAAGAAGTACAAAACTCAAGATGCTTGCTTGAAGAAGTTTGTGGTTGCCAAATTCCTAGACTACAAAATGGTGGATGGAAAACCGTTGGAACCCAAGTTCAAGAGCTTCAACTTATCTTCCATAACCTTATTCTTTGAAGGTATGGTAGTAAATGAAGCGTTCCAAGTGGTCGCAATGATTGAGAAGTTGCCGCCTCATGGAAAGATTTCAAGAATTATCTTAAGCACAAAAGAAAGGAAATGAAGTTGGAAGATCTTGTGATTCGCCTCAAGATCGAGGAAGATAACAAAACCACGAGAAGAGGTACCGTAAGACTTCACCAATTGAAGGGGCAAACATCGTTGAAGATCTTTGCTCACGAAAAAGAACAAGAAAAGGAAGAGGCCTTCCGAAAGGAGAAGGATTCCAACAAGAAAAAGTTCAAGGGCAACCGCTTTAATTGTGGAAAGTCACACAAAGCCCCAGATTGTCGCCTCTAAAAGAACAAGGGAAAAGGACAAGTCAATATGGTGGAAAAGAATGATGATATGGATGATCTGTGTGCAATGCTATCGGAGTGCAATTTGGTTGGAAACCCAAAGGAGTGGTGGCTTGATTCTGGTGCCACTCGACATGTTTGCGCTACAAAAGAAGCATTTGCAACCTATGCTCCCACTGGACCCGAAGAGGTACTGTTTATGGGAAATACTGCAACAGCCAAGGTTGAAGGATATGGAAAGATACTTCTGAAGATGACTTCCGGCAAGGTCCTGACTCTCAACAATGTTATGCACGTTCCAACAATTCGGAAGAATTTAGTTTCAGCCGGACTACTCGTCAAAAACGGGTTTAAATGTGTGTTGGTTAGTGAGAAAATTGTAATAAGTAAGAATGATTTGTTCATAGGAAAGGGCTACCTCACCGAGGGCCTTTTCAAACTCAATGTAATGGTTGTTGACAGTATTAATAAGAATTCAGCTTCGTCTTACTTATTGGAGTCAAATAATTTATGGCATGTTCGTTTAGGACATGTCAACTACAAAACCTTGCGAAAATTGATTAATTTAGAAGTATTGCCTAAATTCGAGTGTAATAAATCTAAATGTGAAATCTGTGTCGAATCTAAGTTTGTTAAACATCTATATAAGTCTATTGATAGGAATTCAAATCCTTTAGACTTAATTCACACAGATATATGTGATATGAAGTCAATACCATCTCGCGGTGGGAAAAAGTATTTTATAACTTTTATTGACGATTGCACTCGATATTGTTATGTGTATTTGCTTAATAGTAAGGATGAAGCAATTGATGCATTTAAGCAATACAAAAATGAAGTGGAAAATTAATTGAATAAAAAGATAAAAATGATTAGAAGTGATAGGGGAGGAGAGTACGAACCTCCTTTTGCAGAGATATGTTTAGAATATGGAATTATTCATCAAACTACTGCCCCTTACACACCACAATCAAATGGAATTGCGGAAAGAAAAAACCGAATATTAAAGGAAATGATGAATGCCTTACTAATAAGTTTCGGTTTACCGCAAAGCTTGTGGGGGGAAGCTATCCTTACAGCTAACCGAATACTCAACAGGGTGCCCCACAGCAAAACACAATCTATTCCATATGAACTATGGAAATGAAGAAAACCCAACTTGAAATATTTCAAAGTGTGGGGGGTGTTTAGCAAAGGTCCAAGTTCCTTTGCCCAAAAGGGTAAAAATCGGACCAAAAATTGTGGATTGTGTTTTTATTGGTTATGCTACAAACAACAAAGCTTGTCGGTTTTTGGTTCACAAATCGGACAATCCCGAAATTCATGTAAATACGGTAATTGAATCAGATAATGCTGAATTCTTTGAAAATATTTATCCGTATAAAACTGAACGTGAGTCGTCAAGTGAAAGATCTAAACGATCGCGGGAAGAACCAAAGGAAAATACACCAAGTAAAGCGGATGCAAGGCGTAGCAAACGTCAAAGGACATCTACTTCCTTTGGACCAGATTTTGTGACATTCTTGCTTGAAAATGAGCCTCAAACATTTAAAGCAGCGATGTCTTCTTCTGATTCAGCATTTTGGAAAGAGGCAGTCAATAGTGAGATTGAATCAATTTTGAACAACCATACATGGGAATTGGTTGATCTTCCTCCTGGAAATAAACCTTTAGGATCAAAATGGATTTTTAAAAGAAAAATGAAAGTTGATGGCACTATTGACAAATATAAGGCAAGACTTGTGGTCAAAGGTTATAGACAAAAAGAAGGTCTTGATTACTTTGACACATACTCGCCGGTAACAAGAATAACATTTATTCGGGTGTTAGTAGCACTGGCGGCCATATATAGTCTTGAAATCCATCAAATGGATGTCAAGACAACTTTCTTAAATGGAGAATTGGAAGAAGAAATTTACATGGAACAACCTGAGGGCTTTGTGGTTCCTGGTAAAGAAAGGAAAGTGTGCAAACTTGTTAAGTCACTTTATGGACTTAAACAAGCACCCAAACAATGGCATGCGAAATTTGACCAAACAATATTGGCAAATGGATTTAAGATTAATAAGTGTAACAAATGTGTTTACATTAAAAATACTCCAAATCATGAAGTCATTGTTTGTTTATATGTTGATGACATGTTGATAATGAGTAGAGATATTACCAATATAAATGCTACGAAGCGTATGCTGGCTAGCAAATTTGATATGAAAGACTTAGGAGTTGCTGATTTGATCTTAGGCATCAGAATTCATAAAACTCCACAAGGTCTAGCATTATCGCAGTCTCATTATATTGAAAGAGTACTTGACAAGTTTAAGTATTTAAATTTCAATGTTGTAAAAACTCCAATTGATATAAGTTTTGCACTTCAAAAGAATAAAGGTGAAAGTGACTCACAATTGGACTATGCAAGAGTTTTGGGAAGTTTGATGTATATTATGAATTGTACACGATCAGATATAGCATGTGCTATAAGCAAGCTGAGTCGATTCACGAGTAATCCCAATCAAACTCATTGGATGGCAATGAAACGAGTCTTGGGGTATTTAAAACACACCAAAGACTATGCTTTGCATTATAACAAATATCCCGTCGTGATCGAAGGATATAGTGATGCAAATTGGATCACCGGGTCATTTGAAGTTAAATCCACGAGTGGTTATGTTTTCACAATTGGGGGTGGATCAGTGTCTTGGAAATCATCAAAGCAGACATGCATCACCCGCTCTACAATGAAATCTGAATTTATAGCTTTAGACAAGGCCGGTGAAGAAGCTGAATGGCTCCGGCATTTCTTAGAAGATATTCCATTCTGGCCCAAACCTTTGGCTCCTATATGTATACATTGTGACAGTCAAGCAGCAATAGGTAGGGCAGGGAGCGTAATGTATAACGGAAAATCTCGTCACATACGACGAAGACATAATACCGTTAGACAACTCCTCTCTAGTGGCGTTATCACGATTGACTATGTAAAGTCAAGAGATAACGTGGCGGATCCGCTTACAAAAGACTTATCTAGAGAGGGAGTTAGTAGATCATCAATGGGAATGGGGTTAAGGCCGAGGACAAGTCATCATGGCGGTAACTCTACCTAGTAGACTGGAGATCCCAAGAGCTAGGTTCAAGGAGATCAAACAAAGTTGTGACTGACGGTTCAACATTGTCAAATAACTCAACCAATTTTCGGATGAAGACAATGTTCATAAATAAGGATAAAACTTTATGGCTTGTTAATGAGTTAATAAAGCATTAAGGTTCTTTAATGATTATCTAAATCTGGCAGTGTATGACCAGATAATGTGGATATATGACCACATGTTTAGAAATCACCTATGTGAGTGTTAAGTGTAAGCCGCTTTAAAGGGGAATGACAGTAAAGGCCCATTCTCTACACACTCATGAAACCAGGAGGTGTTCATGGCTGAAACGAACACAACCGTGAGAACCATAAACGGTTGAGGGTTGATTGTGTGACTTATGTTGTCTAGGTATACAACAAAGTTCGACGGTTCAAAGATATCAAATCTACCGATTGATCGAGTATATCCGATATAAGTTCACTACAGAAAGTTCAAAGGAAAACCTACTTATCCAGATGCAGTCAATTCTCGCTTGTATATTACACTTGTCAGCGCATTCCTTTATCTTATAGACATTCCCCATTCATGTGGGGGATTGTTGGGATTAAATGATAGATTGAATGGAAAATGGAGGGAGTTCCCTCTTGCTCTATAAAATAATCATTTGTCCCACATCGGTAGTGAAAATAAAAGTGGGAGTTGTCCCACATCGGTAGTGGAAATAAAAGTGGGAGTTGTCCCACATCGGTAGTGGAAAGAAAAGTGGGAGTTGTCCCACATCGGTAGTGGAAAGAAAAGTTCTTCTACTTATAAGTAGAATTACTCCTTGTCAGTAAAAGGGTTGAGGGGGCAAGGACCCCTCGCGCCGTCGTCGTCGCTCGCTCGGCTTCGACTTCGGATTTGGATTTGGATTTGGTCAAATGATTTGATTGATTGATAATCTTTTTGGATCAAATTTTCTTTAATTTTTAATTATTTAATTAATTATTATTTAATTAAATTAATTAACTTATCCAATCCTACCCGTTAGTGACCCTGACCCGCGACCCGGCCGGATCCGCTTCTGACCCGCGACCCGATTTCTTTCCCACATTTAAATTTCCCACCAGTTTTAGTGACTGTTCAGAAGGGTTGCAAACCTTCAGAAACAGTACTTCCATGGCTATAAATTCATTTGATTCTTCAGAATTTTACTTACTAATTTTCTGAACTACAAAATCTTCTTCTTCTTACGCACGAATCAATTCATGTGATATACTCTTTGTTGAGTGGTTCGGCCGCTACTGCAGTTTGGAGTACTACTATTCTGGTAAGATAATCGTTCTATCCTGGGAGGGGATATTCCATCAACCTCGAGTACTGTGAGGGGAATAATTTCCTTAAGGACACACTTTGAACTAAGTGGGCTCGATTATATTCTGAAAAAATTATTCTTATTTTTTCAACACTGTTTCTGTTTATTTTCAGTGTTTATTATTTACTGGTTTTTTTTAAAATACAGATTAATAACAACCAATACAGTAGGTTGCATGTGCTTCTCATGTTAGAGGTCATTTGTAGGGTGTATAAGAATATTATTGAATAAAATGTATTAGTAATGTTGGTATTAGTAATACTGACAGTATTTATGCTAAAATTATTTTTTATCCACTGTTTAAATTGGTGTATTAAACAATATACATTACATAATTTCTAAAAAAAATATGGTTTTTTTATAAAATATCCTTCACACTTTTTAGCTTTGTATACCTTCTTCGTTTGTTATTCATCTTTCAATCATTCAATGTATATGCCTCATTGTGAAGACAGCATTGTCATCTCATATTGTTGTCAACATATCATTGCGTGAAAAAAAAATATCGATTTAAAGAAGTTAAACTAATATTCTCAATTATTGGTAACAAATATAGAAGAATGTGGCAGGTACACCATCCAGTTTTGTCAAGATTTCAAAAAGAAAAGAAAAAAAATTGTTTCATATTTGAATAATTTACTGTATAATAATTGAAAGAGGTTTGAAGGATTTTTAGGGACAATTGTGTTGTTAGCCATGTTTACGTATGTATTAAAAAAATTATATTGTTAATACCATAATTTGCTATGTATTAATTATGTATAGGATAATACCAAATATAGATTATAGTGTATAACTAATGCTTGCATTAATTATACATTTGATGAAAAATGTACAAAATAAGATATTAATAATACACAAAACTAATACATATTATTTTTTATAATACACTCTACCAAACGAGCCCTTAGGTAGCAGAAGAAGTGTCACTAGTGCTTTATCTTCTTTTTTATTTACGCAAGTACTTTATCTATTTCTTTATTTGGATCTTTTGGGGAGGGGATACCAAGTTAAGGAAATGGAAATCAATTGGGTAGTGGGAAACTTTTATTTTTCCTTTTTACAGTAATTCTTTTGGAGGTACGGAGGCTTGGTTTAAGAGAAAGAGGAAAGAAAATTAAAGAATCAAACTTTGCACATTTTAGGATGCAAGATATTTGTTATCGAAAGAAGTCTTCTTAATTCAGAGGGTGTAGACATGGAAGGGCAGGGACTCGAATGAGAAAATCAAGGTGACCTTCCGATGAGTTTCCTACAAAAATGAATCGTCCACTGCACATGTTTACTTGTAGAACTTAAGAAAAAAATATCTATAACATAATGCTCATATGACCAGACAAAGTGGTGTTTCTTAAAGAGAAAATGCAGAAATGTCCTCATATTATAACAACATATCCAGTGAAATTTCACTAAAGGTATATGGGGATGATAGAGTGTACACAGACTTTAGCCCTACTTTGGGAGGTAGAAAGACTGCTTAGGTGGACCCTCGACATAAGGACAAACAATTCAAAACAGTATGAAAAAAAACAACGAAAACGAATAAACAATGACAATTCAAAGCAGCATAAATATCCTCAGATTAAAGATGGTGTTGAGATTATATATGTGTGTGTAATTATTTTGTATTAGTTGTAATAGCGGAAGTTTTGTAATTAGTTAGTCAAAGTCAATTAATCATTAGTCAAGTTAGTTAGTCAAAGTAGCTAGTTAGTTAGTTGGTTACTCATCTTAGCTAGGATATTTTTTGTATGTGTATAAACACACAAATGATGCATAGATTTCTCATTCTCTTCTATTCAATGAAAATGAAATGCTTGCAGTTCACAAAAATCCTCTCTCTGGATTCTTATGCTCACATTGGATTCCTTTCCTTCATTACCAAGCTCGAAGATCCATTAATGGAGTCCAGCTGTTATATCTGTTAATTGTTGGTTTCATCATGGTATCAGAGCTTTCCTCTATTCAAATCATTCCACATTCAACTCAATCTGTGAGTTCATCGACCGATTGATCCAAACTTCTGGAAAGTTAGGGTTCATGTTTGTAAGTTGGTAGAACCTAAATTTTGACCTAATTTTTGCATTAACTATGTGTTGATTGTACCCATTTTATGTTGATTACACTTGTATGTTGCTCTTCTTAGTCTCATTTCCAAAATTGCATGATTGTTGTTAGTTGTTATCGCGATCCTGAAAACTGTTAGTTATATCTGTTGGAAGATCAATTTCTTTGCATACGCAATTTCAATTGTTTGATATGGAGTTTTCCCCTTAACTATGTGTTGCGCAACTCTAAGTTCATCATATCTAGAATTCATCATGGTAGAAACTCAAATTGAGTCATCCACATCAACAATCAATGTGGACACTCCCAGTCCATTCTACATGCAACCATCAGAAAGTGCAGGATCCACATTGTTACCTACAGTTTTTTATGAAAGTGGTTATAGATCATGGAGATAAGTTGTACTTAGAGCATTGTCGGTGAAGAGTAAAACAAGTTTTATCAATGGCAAAGTTGTTAAGCCTGATTCAGAAGATCCAAGATTCATGCAGTGGGAAAGATGTGATGACATGGTAATTTCATGGATCTTAAATTTCTTATCATCATATCTGAGAGATAGTTTGCAGTATGTGAACAATGCTAGGGAACTCTGGGGAGAATTGGAAGATAGATACGACCAAACAAGTAGGGCAAAACTATACCAACTTCAAAGAGAGATAAATGATCTGGTTCAAGAAAATTTTGATGTCACTGGGTATTACACAAAGATGAAGAAGTCGTAGGAATAAATGAGCACAATTGATACAAACTCTCAGTGTACTTGTGGTGGAAAGACCAAGATACACAAAGTTGAGTAGGACATGAGACAAATACACTTTTTGATGGGATTGAATAAAATGTACACTACCATAAGAGGTAATATTTTGATGATGAATCCACTTCCTAGTATGGCACATGCCTTTTCCATATCAACCCAAGATGGTAATAATTCATATAGAGGCAGTTCTAGTAGTTCTTCTGGAGGAAATAGAAACAACAACAACAATTTCTACTCACAGAGATCTAGTTCATTTTGTGATCACTGCAAAAGATCTAGACATACTAGAGAAAGGTGCTACAAACTCCATGGATATCCAACAAATCCTAAGTTCACTAAAGGAAGAAACACAGATTCTGCAGCAAATGTGCACACATCTGAAGTTGAGACGAGTAAATATGAGGAACATTCTGAGTCAAGAAAGGAAACACCATTGAACATGTCTAAAGAACAGTATGAGCATCTATTAATTTGTTGGAAACCCTACAAGTTGGAAATGGAGTAGTTGATAATTCAGGAAACATACCCAGTGGAGCTGTGAATCTAGCGGGTATACTTGCTTGTTATTATTCTATAACTAAAATTGGTGACACATCATGTAAATGTGCTAGACTGACTGATGGCTCATGGATCATAGATTCAGGATCATCACACCACATGACCTACAACAAGACTACCCTTAAAAACATCATAACTTTACCATACCCTTTCTTAGTTACCCTACCTAATGGATATAAGGTTAAAGTAACTGAAATTGAAGATGCTTTCTTAAATCCAGCATTGACTCTATACGGAGTTTTGTTTGTGCCTAGTTTCAAGTTTAATTTGATATTAGTTCTTTGTTTGGCTTACAACTGAGAGGTATAGTCAATTTTAATAGCTTCTTATTTTTTACAGGGCCCTTCTCTGAAGAGCCCTCTGGAACTTGGTAGAGCAAAGAATGGCTTATATTTTCTATGTCCAAAGTGCCACAATTGTTGTCCACCTCCTGTTGGTAACAATCTCAGTTCCACATATGTCACTTGCTATCTATCTGTTAGTTGCAATTCCTTTCATTCTTTTGTTGGTTGTGATGGTTCATTAGTTCAGTGTGAAAGACACATTTCACCATCATTTATCCCTGCTGTAAGATACTCTCAAACAAATAATAAAGAAGTATGTTCTGTTGTTAATTTCTCTTCATTTTCTGCATCTCATAATAATGATATTGAACATTTATGGCCTACTAGACTAGGGCATGTGCCTTTTGTAAAGATGAGGAATATTCTCTCCATACCTATAATGTTTTCTCCTACACAACATTTCACTTGTGCCAGATGCCTTATGGCAAGACAGACTAGAATACATTTTCAAGAAAGTACAAATTCAACCACAAAGATTTTTGAGTTACTTCATATTGACTTGTGGAGACCATATCGCATACCTACTCATGATGGCTATAACTACTTTTTGACCATGGTTGATGATCACAGTAGATCAACATGGATACAATTACTCAAGTTAAAAAGTAATGCACTACAGACTGTGAAGGCATTCATTTTCCTAATAGAAAACCAATTTCATGCCAAATTTAAAACTATCAGATCTGATAATGGTCTGGAGTTCACAAGTTCTGAGGCAACCAAATTTTTCCAAAAAAAATGAACCAGACACCAAAGATCACTCCCCTACACACTGTAACAGAATGGTGTAGTAGAAAGGAAGCACAAATATCTTTTAGAAATAGCAAGAGCACTTCTTTTCCGATCAAAATTGCCTATGAGGTATTGATGGGAATGTGTTATGACTGCAATCTACCTCATAAATAGATTACCCACCAAAATTCATCACAATAAGTCACTATATGAGCTATCGTAGCAAAAGAAACCTACATATTCTCACCTTAGATCTTTTGGATGCCTTTATTTCCTAACTACCCTGAATACTCACAAAGATAAGTTTGAACCAAGGGCAACACCTCACATATTTGTTGGATACCCTTTCAATACAAAAGGTTACAAGTTCCTATACTTGGCTACTAAGAAAGTTCATACTTCTAGAGATGTTTTCTTTCATGAAATTATTTTTCCTTTTGTTATTGCTCCTGCTGGTTCTAGTTTCAATTCTATTTTAAAATTGCTTGTCCACCATTCTGATAAAATAACTAGTACAATCAATGCTTTTGTTGATGATGATTTGTTGGATAAGACTATCACTCATTCATTTGCTAATGACCATATAACCACTAGTGAAACTAACAACACATCTTATGAAACTATTTCTAATATTACCTCATCTGGTGTTGTTAATGATACTGTTACTGATTCTCCTGCTCCTTATCTTAACACAATGCCATCCACTATTACTGCACCTAACTAAACAAATACCACATTTGCCCCTGCACCTAGAAGAACATCTCGATCACACTAGACACCTAGTTACCTAAAGGAATACAACTATACTTTACCAAATTTGCAATCACCTGCACCTAGCACAACTTCCTTACCTCATTCTTATACTTCCCTCATGACTAACCATCACCATGTCTGCTTTACCACACTATGTCCTAATAGTCAGCAGTTGGTAAAGACCATTTCTCATGAATGTGAGCCTAATTCTTATGACGAAGCAATCTTGAATCCTGCTTGGCAAATGGCCATGACATAAGATTTTAAAGCTTTGTATGCAAATGACACTTGGGATTTAGTGCCTTTACCTATAAGAAAGAAGGTTATTGGTTGTAAATTGATGTATAAGATCAAACACAAATCAGATGGGAGTATGGAAAGGTTTAAAGCTAGATTAGTAGTCAATGGGTACACACAACAAGCTGGGATTGATTATACTGAGACCTTCTCACCTGTGGTTAAGATGACCACTGTTAGAACCTTAATTTATTTGGCTGTGAAGAAAGGGTGGAATTTATACCAACTGGATGTCAATAATGCTTTCCTCCATGATGATTTATATGAGAAAGTGTACATGACATTGCCACAAGGGCTCATGGTAGATACTGGTGGCATGGTTTATAGACTTAAAAAGTCATTGTATGGACTAAAATAAGCTACTAGACAATGGTATGACAAGTTAGTTTGTCACGACTCAAAATCTCATTATGTCGTGAGGGAACCTACCCTAACATGTAGTCTATGACTTTTCCTTTCTGCATCAACACACACCCAAGACCCATAAAGGTTGTAGGTGCATTAGTCAACCTGAATGACATCACCAAAAACTCATAATGTACATATCTGATCTGGAAAGCTATCTTAGAAACATCCTCAACCCTGATCTTCAGCTGATAAT
This sequence comes from Anisodus acutangulus, assembly GCA_029783415.1. NCBI lineage: Eukaryota > Viridiplantae > Streptophyta > Magnoliopsida > Solanales > Solanaceae > Anisodus > Anisodus acutangulus. The sequence continues at coordinate 14,025,189 of CM056495.1, forward strand.
AGCCGGACCTCAAGTCAATCTTAGAAAAGACTAAAGCACCCTATAGCTGATCAAATAAGTATCAATGCACAATATTGGATACTTGTTCTTGATTGTCACCTTGTTCAGTGGCCTGTAATCAATATGCATGGGAATAGACCCATCTTTCTTCTTAACGAACAATACTGGAGCACCCTAAGAAGAAACATTGGGCTGAATAAATCCCTTACTCAACAAATATTGCAATTATTCTTTCAACTCGATCGTTGCCATTCGATATGGAGCCATAGAAATGGGTTGAGTACCTGGCTTTAAATCAATGCAAAAGTCGATATCCCGATCAGGCGAAACACCGAAAAGGTCTATAGAAAACACATCTGGATACTCCCGAACCACTGGAACTGACTCCAAAAGAGGAGTCTCCGCACTGGTATCACGAACATACGCCAAATAAGAAATACACCCTTTCTCTACCATCTTCTGAGCCTTCAGAAATGAGATCACCATTTTCGGATACTACCTAAGAGTACCCTTCCAAACTAACTGAGGAATTCCAGGCATAGCTAAAGTAACGGTCCTGGCATAACAATCCAAGATAGCATGATACGGAGCTAACCAATCAATACCCAAAATAGCATCAAAGTCTACCATATGTAAAACCTTCAAATCTACTAAAGTATCATACCTCATCATCGTAACTACACAGCCCAAATAAGCCCGATTTACCACTATAAAATCCTTAATGGGTGTAGAAACATGAAAAGACATGGCTAAAGGCTCACACATCAAATCCAAAATCAATGCAAAGTAGGCAGACACATAAGAATAGGTAGACCCTGGATCGAATAAAACTGTAGCAGGTCTATGGTAAACTGAAAAAGTACTTATAATCACAGCATTGGAGGCCTTTTCCTCGGGTCTTCCTAGAAAAGCATAGAAATGACCACGATCTCCCTCACATCCACCACCTCAGCCGGACTGAGCACCGCCTCGATCTGTTTGAGGGCTACCTCTGCTGCCCCCGAGCACCACCTCTAGCACCCTGGGACTCGCCTCTAGTTGGTTGCCCTGCTGCTTAAGGTCCAGAACCCTAAAACTGACTACCAAGACTAAGTCTGGGATGATCCATCTTGGAGTGCCTAAGATCCCCACACGTAAAGCAACCCCTAAGAACTATCGATGGCTAAGAAGAAGAACTGGCGCTAGAATAACCACCACGACCAGAGGGTCGATAAGCACTCGAGGTCAACTGCCCTGAACCATAAGAAGTACGGGAAGATTGGCTCACTTCTGATCTAGGCATAGCAACAACAACTGGTCTAGCACTCAAATGGTGATGACCTCTACTATAATGTCCTTAGCCTCCAGATGAGGCAACCATATGAGTGTTAAAATGAGGCCTTTTTACCGCTCTCTCCTCATAATTCTCTCTTCGAATAAACTCGGCCTCTCTCATGGCATCAATGATCTATTGGAAGGCGGAACCTGTGGTAGCCATCTGTGCTGCAATCAACCTAAGAGGACATACCAACCCATTGGTGAACCTCATCACCCTCTCAGCCTCATCAGGAAAAATCATCAAGGCATGGTGAAACAATACATGGAAACATGTCTCATACTCGGTCACAAACATACGCCCCTGACGTAACCCCTCAAACTGAGCATGTTTCCTCTCTCTGACACTATGAGGCACGAACTTCTCCAAAAAGATCTGGGTAAATAAAACTTAAGTCATAGAAGGGGACCCTGCTGGTCTAGACTTATGATAAGACGACCACCACTTCTTGGTCAGTCCGACCATCTAAAAGGTAGTGTAATCAACACCATAGAACTCCACTAATCCGAGATTGTGCAACCTCTCATGACAACTAACTAAGAACTCATACACGTCATCCTCGTGATCCCCATCATATCTTGGCGGATCCAACTTCTTGAACCTCTAGAACATCTTCTGCTCCTCAATCGACACAATATGTTGTGTAGCTGCATGTGTAGCAAGACCAAGTATAGTCACACTAAGAAACTGAGAAACCCCAATAGGTGCTAGGCAAACTCCATGTGTCTGAAATCCTGGCATAGCATCATGGTCAGGAGTCTGTCCTCTGACCCTAGTATGAGATTCGTCAAAAGTACCCGGATTGACACCTTGAGCTATAGACTCCAAGAAACTCATCATGCAAATCAAGATATCGTGAAGTACTGGCGTATAAATAAAACCTGGGGGTATTTGATCTTGTCAGGCCCCACCAGCCTAACCCTGCTCATCCTTATCAACATGAACCTCATCATCCTCTAGAATAGCCTCAGGCCTAAGAGACTCTGCTCGGTCACAAGCCTGAGCAACTGCAGGTGCTCGGCCTTGGGAAAAAACTCGAGGTCTACCCCAAGCTCTACTTTTCCCCATGTACTGTGCACCACCTCTAACAACGGGTGCGGGTACATATGTGGGATCCTGATCTCCTTCTACTCCAGAACATGTCCTTACCATCTATGAGAAAGAATGAAACAAAGAGATTTAGAATTTAACAATAATAGAAACGCATGAAAGAACAAAAGTATTAAAATTTCTTAAAAGACTTATAGCATCTCGAAGATAGATACAGAGCTCTTCATACTGATCTGTAAGACTCTACTAAACATCCCTCATGTACTCATGAGACCATTAACCTAGGGCTCTAATACTAATTTGTCACGAGCCAAAATCCCATTAAATTGTAAGCGCACCTACCCTAACCCATAGGCAAACCCTACTCATACAACATAAGAACATGCAGAAGTAAATGCGAAAATCAAAGATATAAAGAGGAAGCAATTTAATCAGTCTCAAAATAAATACATAGACTGAATAAAACCCCAATGGGTCTGGTAGTCATGAGTACAAAGCTCTAAATATGAGTACAAGTCTAAATAGAAATATCAATATTGTCTGAATATAAATAACAAAAAGGTAAAGATAGATGAAAGAGCTCCAGTGCTGGGAATGCATCAGCGGCTCACCCTAGGATCTCCAATCGATCTCCAACAAGCTACGATCTATCAAATGCCCCGTCGCCTCCTGGATCAATACCTGTACATAGAGTGCAACAAGACTAGAGTGAGTACGGAAAACACATATACCAGTAGCATCGTCGACCGATCCTAGCTATAACAGTGGCGAGGGTTGGTACTTTCTGTACCTCTCTACTAGTTAGTCACTTAAGCATAATATGAATTAGTTAACCAACCTAACAGTAAATCTACAATTCAATAGTGTACAATTGCTCTCATATTCTCAGGTTCGTACAAGGTTCAGCCTAAACCCCATTTAGGGTGTATAGACCCATCAAGATACTCTACTCAAGTCACGTAGTAAGGCTAAGCACACACTCTCAATATCTCTTCTAACAGTCCAATGATTACAAATGTAAAAAAATCCAACCCCGAATACATACAACATCAATTATATGTCATAATATAAATGAATGCAATGCAAAACTGATATGTATGAATGCAAATGGTCATATGTACCCGGTATACACATGCTGCTATAGTAGCTACTTCACGTGACCCATAGAGGAATCATGAGGTCCATATACCAATCCAATCACATCAGATATTAGCTCGAGGGTTGAATGTCATAACCAGTCATCACTCTTGTAATCGTGTACCATATCCCTTAATCTGACTTCCCAAGATGTTCTCAGCAGTATATCAGTAAGTCAATGCCATTTAAATAAAGTATGAATGATATGGATATGTGTACACCGTGCAGTCAACCTAATCAGTTCAAATAAGTATTTATCAGTTTCTATTCAAGTGTCTAAATGAGATGAGGAGTGATGAATGCAAGACAAGTCAAATCAGAATATTCTATCAACATGGCTACAAGACTAAGTAAAACAACAATCATACCAACCAGCGAATTTATGCACCACGCCCGTGGCCCAAAGGCTAAACACATAAACTCCTTCACATGCATCATACTAGTTAATTAATTACCTAAATAAGTCCACAGATACCCATATTAGTGCTCGTCACCTCACTAATATGGGACCCCTAAGTTCCCATTACTCCCCTTAGTTCATTGCATATCAACATATAAATACTACGCCAGAGTCTAGAAAGTCTCATGTCATGCCCCAAAACCCACCCTAGGCTCAATAGACATCTGATGTCATGAACAACACGGGAAGTACCTTATAAAATTAATAAACCTCTAATGTCTTTTATCGATATATCATTTTTTAAGCAACCAAGATATAAATAGCTAGATGAAATCATGATCACAATTATGGAATAAAATCAGCGGAAGTCTGTTATATATATATATATATATATATATATATATATATATATATATATATATATATATATATATATATATAAATTGTCATAACCGTAGCAACACCCAATGAGACAAACAATGATTTCAACATCTCCCCACAGTATAAACGTCTATCTATAGAGCTTCTATGAGAGATAAGTAATAGTCTAACTTCAGGACGTAGCCCTAAAACTAAAACGGTAAACTAGATAGATAGGGTGTCCCACGAACAAGGGTGTGGGCTCACCAGTAAGTCTGGAAAGCAGCAAGTTCTCCTATTCCACATGCGTATCATAAACCTGCTCTTCTTCGTTGCCTAACATACCATCAAAAACAACAATAGTATGCATGAGTATTGGTACTCAGTGAGTGTCTCCGGGACAATGGTTAATAGAAAAATATATATAAGTAATAAGTGTAATTAAATACAATGTTGAGAAATAGTTCAAAACAATTGATAACATCTCATGAACATACAATATAAGTCAGTGATAAAGATATGATCATTTTGAATCCTTAATTCATTCTCGTCACCTTAAGTTCTTTCAAAGATAGTTCGAAATTCCAAAGATGGAGTAAAATTATAACCTTAGTAAAATCATCAGTAAAAGCCAACAACCTATAAATATGTCAATTTCAACTTATTATACCGTTCATCACGTTAAATATTTTCAATCATAAAATCAAAATCATCAACGAGCCACTTATAGACAACCAAAGTATAACACATGCCAATACCGGCCCAAATCAATGTTACGAAGGGATGACCATTAAGGTTCCCTAAAACCACATAGAAGCACCACATCGGGGTTGTCAACCTCGATGACTATTCTTCCTCCCGAATATCTAGGCAAAACCACATCTAGTTATGAACTCTCGATGGCCACTCTTCCTTCCGAATGGCTAGGCAAACCACATTGAGGCTATTGGCCTTCAATGGCTATCATTCCTTTTGAATAGCTAGACAAAACCACACTGGGCTATTGACCCTCGATGGCTATCCTTCCTCCAAAATAGCTAGGAAAACCACATTAGGATCCATAGTGACTACCATTCCTCCCTAGTAGTTAGGACAAACACAAACAATAGATATCATGGAAACTTAGCCGAATCACAATCATAGCATAGAAGTCGAATCACTCACTATGGATTATGTTTATTATTTCATTTATAGGGGTACGTCAAGTCACTAATACGTTGAGAAACTATGTTCAAGTCATTAAATAAGGTTTAACTTCAACAAACCCATTCATAAAGCACAACACATGAAATATCCAAGCTTCCAAAAATTAAGTTCAAAACATCCCTTATAGGGGGTAAATCATGTTCAAAATTTGAAGCTTTATAAATCAATTCAACAATCTTCTGATAGGAAAAATCACGAATATATATATATAGTATGATACACATAAGGTTCCATGAGGCCTTGTCCCTCATGCACATGAAATCTTCCCAAATAAACCATTTTTAAAGGTTGGAAAGTATGTTCAAAAGAGACACATACAAATCGTCTTTATAGTCAAAAGGATTTTAAAAAGAGACATACAAATCACGTCTAAACCTTAAAAACTTGTTCTTGAATCTTACGGGAATCATAGGTGGATTCTAACATTTAATATTACTCTATACTAGTCCAAACTTCAATAATAATTTCATCAAATTAGAAGTCTTACCTTTTGATGAAATCCACAAGTCCCCTCTCTTCTTATTTTCTTTAATTCTCAAGAATCTAGGATTTGGGAAGATGAACTAGTATTAAAAAGTAATGATTTTTATTTTAGATTGATGAGGATTGATTAAGAACTTACCCTATATGTTTTGGGGAAATTTTAGGGTTGTTTCCTCTCAAAAAGTCGGTCAAAACGAAGTTGGGATGAATATAACGAAGTGAAAAACTTATAAAATTTGGAACCAGAAAAATAATGGGTTGCGGAACCCTTGTGTCGCGGGCCCATTGCGGATGAGACCACCTGCGCCGCGGTGGTGCCGCACAAGGCAAAATGTTTTTCACAGCGACATTCTAACAGCGGCACCCTTGCGACTCGAATGCCGATCTTTGCTCAGTAAAATGGTCATACCTTTTTGTACGTAGCTCAGTTTGATCTGGGAGACCTATAGTTGGAAATATATTTTTCAAAGTCCTACAACTTTAATGTTTTGCAATTTCTTAGATTCTCAATGTAACTATCCGAAAATTGGGAAATAGTAATAAGTCCTCCAGACTTAGATGAATTTAAGAACTTTTACGACCTCCCTTATTTGGTTTGACTTCAAAACGACTATCTACCACCCAAACCATCCCGAAGGGATTCATACAATTAAAATATGACACGTCAACACCCATTTAATTCACTCACACCTAACTCGGATTTACGTAATGTTACATCTCAACTTGCCTGATCAAAGCCAAAAAACTCATGCAGTAGCCTTCCCCTTTCGTTGAGCCTCCTCACGAGCCCACTCTGATCAATTATATGAGATTACGGTCTAACAATACTCATAATTTCCAAGCTAATTTACAAAGAAATTCCATACCCACATTATCAAAATACGAACTTTTATACCCAAATAATATGAATACGTGCTAGATAGTCATAGTCTCAAGTTAATTTAACAATCGACCCCAATTGGGTCCTCAATTTCATGATTTAGCAAAATCTCTTATTCTAACCCTAGAATTTTCCCCCAATTCCCAAAAAGGTATAAATCATGCAATTGATCAAGTAATCATCATCTACTAGTCTAATACATCACTAAATTTACATTATCATCAACAATAATCCAATAATCAACCCTCAATCCCCAATTAAAGCTCTTTTATTCTCAACATAAGCTAGTTCCTCTTTTCCCACTTCCAAAACATGAGTTAAAGCCTAAAATAATGAACTATACCAATAGAAATAATTATATCTTGGTAGAATTTTAGGAGGCAAGAGACTTTAGGGCTTGTTGGAGCTTCTAAGCGTAATGAATCGAAGCCGAAGATGGATCTACCTAAGTGAAGAACATTGAATCTACACCTTAAATCTCCAAAAATTCGAGCTTAGGAACTAGGAAAATGAAAATGGGGACAATTGGTTCGGAGTAGCATTTTATTATTGCTGCTACAATGCCTCTTTTGCAATCTTGCGAGACTCCGCTCGCGATCGTGGAGGCTTATCCTGACCCGATCCCACTGGACACATAGCAATCGTAGAATGGACCACGCGATCGCAATGCACCATGACTCATCCTCCTCCAGGCACATGTAAACGCGACCACGGCCACGCGGGAGCCTAATTTCACCAAGGCTCGCAATTGCGTTCCTCCCTCATGATAGAGAAGAAGGAAACTAGATAGCAGTCACCAGATTATTCTGGTTTCTTTCCAACTTCGAAATCGACACTCAAAAATCATTTGGAATCTAAATAACACAAACCAAACATGCATTTTCATTAGAAAACATGTTTCAGACATGCTCGCGCACTCGGAATTCCAAGAAAATGTCTCTAAGGCTCGGATTTGACTAAAGTCAACTCTTAAGTTCTAAATCCACAATTTTACAAATATACTCTCAAAACACATCGAGATGCCTCGAGAATCGAATCAAAGGCTTGCCTAAGTCATAAACGTCATTGCAAAGCTAGTGGAATCGATGAAATCACGAAAAGAGTATGTTTACCCAAAAGCCAACTATAGGTCAAACTTCTCTATTCTCTTAACTTAAGATTTCCCAAACCTACCAAAAGGATCTGAAACATATCCAAACTCATCAGGAGTCATACCACCCATACCCGCAAGCCACAAATAAGAAAATAATGACTCGGGAAGAGTAATTTAGAGATTTCAAGGCAAAAATAGTAAAATGATTTTGCGAGTGCTTTGTATGCAAATGATACTTCGGGATTTAGTGCTTTTACTTGTATGAAGAAGGCTATTGGTTGTAAATGGGTGTATAAGATCAAACACAAAACATAGGGGAGTGTGGAAAGGTTTAAAGCTAGATTAGTGGTCAAGGGGTACACACAACAAGCTGGGATTGATTATACTAGGACCTTCTCACATGTGGTTAAGATGACCACTGTTAAAACCTTAATTTGTTTGGTTGTGAAGAAGGGATGGAATCTATAACAACTGGATGTCAATAATGCTTTTCTCCATGGTGATTTACATGAGTAAGTGTACATGACATTGTAAAAAAGGCTCATGGTAGATACTGGTGGCATGGTTTGCTGGCTTAAGAAGTAATTGTATGGACTAAAACAAGCTAGTAGACAATGGTATGACAAGTTAGTCAATTATTTATGTTCCAAAGGATATACAGATTCAGAGAGTGACTACTCACTGTTTTATATAAAGAAAACATTCTTTAATGTGTGTTGCCATATATGTGGATGATGTGATATTGACTGGTACTGACATAGATGAGATCACTTTTTGAAAACTTTTCTACATGATCAATTCAAAATTAAAGACCTTAGAAAATTGCCCTATTTTCTAGGGTTGGAGATATTGTACAGACAAGATGGTGTCCTCATTTCTCAAAGGAAATTCACTGTTGATCTACTGAAGGAATTTGATTCCATAAATTACAAAGTCACTACTTCTCCACTTGACTCTGCTGAAAAAATCAAAGCCACAGATGGGCATTTATTGACAGATCCCGCTCATTATAGGAAATTAGTTAGGAAGCTTAATTTTCTCACCAACACCAGGATGGATACATCATACAGTGTTCAACATCTTAATCAGTTCATACAGTCACCTAGAGAGCCACATCTCAAGGTTGTTTACAATGTTCTTAGGTATTTGAAGCAAGATCCTACATTGGGAATTTTTATCTCAAACAAGCCTGAATACACTATCACTGCCTATTGTGATTCAAATTGGGCAGCATGTGCTGATTCAAGAAATTCTGTTAGTGGGTACTTGGTGCTTATGGGGGATAGTCCTATCAGTTAGAAGTCTAAGAAACAAGCAATAATGTCTATATCTTCTACAGAAGCAGAATTTGTAGTTGTGAGACATGTGGTGGAGAACTGGTTTGGTTTGAAAGATTGCTCAATGAACTTACAGTGCAGTGCTCCTTGCCTATATAGATTTTCTGTGACAATCAAGCTGCAGTTCATATTGCTAAGAACCCATTTTTCCATGAAAAAACTAAACATATAGAGGTGGATTGTCACATTTTATTATAGACAAGCTTCAAGAAGGGTTGATCACACTCCATCACATCTCCACAGAGTCTCAATTGGCTGACATATTCACCAAAGATTTGACTAGAATCAAACATGTCACAATTCTGAGCAAGTTGGTTGTGATCACATCACCTCCAACTTGAGGGAGGGGTGTTGAGATTATATGTGTGTATGTAATTATTTTGTATTAGTTGTAATAGTAGAAGTTTTATAATTAGTTATTCATTAGTCAAGTTAGTTTGTCAAAGTAGTTAGTCGGTTACTCATCTTAGCTAGGATATTTTTTGTATGTGCATAAATACACAAATGATGTATAGATTTCTCATTCTCTTCCATTCAATGAAAATGAAGTGATTGCATTTTACAAAAATCCTCTCTCTAGATTCTTAAGCTCACATTGAATTTCGTTTCTTCATTACCAAGCTCGAAGCTCCATTAACGAAGTTCGATGTTATCTCTGTTAATTGCTGGTTTTATCAGACGAATTTTAAATTACACACTTATTTTTTGCGGAGGTCTTATTAGCCATGAAATATTAAAATTACCCTGAGATGACACATCAAAATCTGAAATAAGTGGTGAAATACACGCACCTATCTAGATTCAACCCGTGTATTTTCGCATTTAAATCTTTTTTTCATCTTTTTCTTTATGTTTAACCACCTTTCCACCATTAAAAGTCAAAGGTTTTTGCATTCCTTATGCATGTGCAATAAAATTTGGCAACAGAGTTTTCCTTTTTGCAAATATGGTGTGTGGTGAGATGGAGACTAAATGGGTGGGAAATGAAAAAGAAGTAGGGAGAAGATGAGGCAGAGGTTCATGTCGAGGAGGTGGAAACAGTGTAAGATTGAAAGAGAGATGAAGAAGATTACAGGAAAAAATGAGCGGATATCGTTCATATTCTTCGTCGAAAAGGCCAGTGAAGTAAAAGAAGAGAGAAAACGATATAAATGGTCCCTTAACTATGAGGGTAGGTTCAAAATAGTCCTTTAACTATGCACTTAATAGTTTTGGTCCTTTAAGTTTGCTTCAAGTTGAAGAGGCCAAAGTGCATAGAAAATTCGCTCGTATTCTGTCAAATTATTAAAAAATTTAAGATATCGTCCCACAAATATTGGAATCACCTAGGCTACAAATGTTTCTTGTTTAAATTAATATTTGAAAGAATCAAAATGATTAAAGGAGTGTATGGACTAGAAATTATAAATTACTTAAAATAAAATAAACTTATCGGAATATTTAAAAAGAAAAGAGTTGGGAGTCATTGAATTAACTTGGTATTATTAGTATAATAAAATCTTATTCTAGTAAATTCCACAAAAGATAGAAAAACTTATTTGACTTGATTTGTGTTACGGGGAATAAAGACCTCTTGCGATTAGCCCTTAAATCAATAAACTTATGTGAGTCAGTCCCTCAGCGAGAATTAGAACTGAAAGAAATAAGATAGAGACCCATCAAATCATTAAACTTATTTGAGTCAATTTCTCCGTGAGAATTAGAACAGAAAAAAATAAGATAACAATTTTAAATCAACAATTAATTTCTCCGTGAAACTTAGGACTAAAAGAAATAATATTGAGATTTTTAAATCGATGAACTAGCTTGAATTAATTCCTCCGTGAGAATTAGAATTAAAAGAAGCAAGATCAAAAATTTGAATATCAAGACATGAACGAATTAAAGTAAAGATAATTATTATAACATCATATCAAGCTTCTTCAACTATCCCAACAAAAAAAGAACTACTCCATTAAGGAGTATGTAAGAAAATAATTTAGAAATAAAATACTACTTCTACAAAGAGAAAATAAAAGGAAGAGAAATAGAGCAAAGACTATTTCTTATGTCATTCTCAAGGACTGAATTGGATTGGATAGGATAGGATAGGATAGAATTCCTTCTAAGCAAAGTGATGCCTCTATTTATAGGAAAATGTAGTGTCTCCCTCATGGATGTATTCCTTGGAGTAATGCTCACACCCATGAGCTTTATAAGTTCTTTCTTGCTGGAAAGACTTGATGGGTGTGAAAATGAAAGTCGCTGTCATATTCGTGAATTTTATAACTTCTTTCAATTTAGCCTTTATGTAATTCCCACATGTGAAACTTTACGGTTGTGACCATGGACTTGTAATTACACCCATGAAATATTTTCTTACCTCTTTGTCATTTGCTTATTTTCCATTATTTGCCGTAATTTCTTCTTCATGCAAGATTTGTTAGAAAATATGTGAGAAATATGATATAATTATTCATATTTTATTTTTAAAATATTATTTTTCATATGAAGTAACATGAATAATTTCTATCCATCACAAGTTAACAAAAATGGTCCCTTAACTATAAGGGTGGGTTAAAATAGTCCCTTAAGTATGCACTTAACAGTTTTGGTCCTTTAACGTTGTCAAAAGTTAACACTTTTAGTCTCTGGCAAAATATTCATCGAACTTTGTTTGTTAGATTTGACGAGAACTATGAAAAAAAAGAAAAAATTAGCGAAAACTCACATTTAGAGGTATACATTACTAAAATAAAAGTTAAATACCTCGGGACAAAAACCGACGAACGTCCGTCAGTTATATGAACAAATCGAGAAAAAATCAACAGACTTGATAATGTCAGAAAATAGCGTCTCGAAACATAAAAACCAACGAACTTTGTCGGTTAAAATCGAGGGCGTTCATCCGCTAGATAAAATACACTAGACTCAATTTTTATTTAAAACCCGATGTAAAAATAAATACTTCCATTGTAATGATTTAAAAAAATAGTTTCCGCACTTTTTTGTCCTAAAATAATCATAGGACGTCTATCGGTTTTCGGAAAAAAAAAATTATTGGCTTTCTGATGGTGCCCTCTATTTTATTCGTCGGTTTTCGTCCATCGATTTTTTGCTTGTTTTTTAATAGTAATATTTTTTTGTAGTTTCTGCTATTTCTAATTTATTTCCAAAGTCTAGTATATTTTACTTAGTTGATGGACTCCCTCGATTTAAACGATAGAGTCCATCAATTGTTTTTTGTTTCGAGCCACTTTTTCTGACATTATCAAGTATATTGATTTTTTCTCAATTTTTTTTGTATAATCGACGGACGTTCGTCGGTTTTGTCCCGAGGTATTTAGCTTTCACTTTAGTAAGGTGTACCTCTAAATGTGAGTTCTCGCTGATTTCCCTTTTTTTTCATAATTCTTGTCAAATCTAACAAAAGAGTTCGATGAATACTTTGCCGGAGACAAAAAGTGTAACTTTTGACAAAGTTAAAGCACCAAAACTGTTAAGTGCATACTTAAGGAACTATTTTTGTTAACTTGTGGCAAACTTAAAAGACATCAACTGTTAAGTGCATAGTTCTCATAGTTAAGGGACCATTTGTGTCGTTTTCTTTAAAAGAAGAAGACAAATAACAAGAAATAATTGGAAAAAATAGAAATATATATTTAATGATTGTAATATTATAAAAACAATTTATTTTATAATTTTTTTAAAACACACTCTCTACATCTCTTCAGAGCTTAGACGGTTAATAATTCTAGTCCTAAATATTTCATGAAAATAATAGAACTTTCGTAAAAAGTAAGTGTGTAGTTAAACATTTAATTATAGTTTAGGAAATTTTCTAAAAACTAATTTCAATTGGCTTGCCAAACAGGTAAGGTGCTTTTACATTCTTTTAATTTTGTTTTTATTTAGGTATGATCCCAATATGCGTATAGAAGGGACAAGAGATTAATATGATAATTTCAAGTGCATCATGAATTTTCTTTAAGCTGGGAAGAAAACGAAAGGAAAAGAGAAGACGCACGCTAGAGGTAGGTTCTCATGTCACATCATTGTGCAGTGATAATGAAAGAGGAATAATTAATCATTCCATTCACACTACTTCTTAACTAAATATGCATAATTTCTGTTATTAAATAAACATGCGTTGCTATTTCTTACATTTTCTTATAATTTTCAAATAGGTGAAACTCATTCTCTCCATTTAACTTTGCTTTAAAAATAAAATATAATTCCCAACTTTGAACAACAAACATTCTTGAACTTTTATCTTTAATTGAATATTTTAAAAATAACTATTTCACCCTCTAAGTTATCAATATTTATCTCTTTTTATATATTTTTTAAATATTATAAATATTTTTTCTTTATAGTATTGATTTATCTATAGAACAAATAAATATTTTTATGAAGTAAAAGAAGTACATAATTTTCAAGCATATATAAAGTTGGATTAGCAAATGAATTGAGCACAAATAGAAAACATAATTAGAATAATTTGTTCTTATAGACATATTTGATTATAGCAATAAAAAGGGCAAGGAGAGCCCGTTGCATTAAACTCCCACTATGCGCGCGGTCCAGGAAAGGTACGGACCACAAAGGTCTATTGTACACAATCTTACCTTGCATTTCTGCGATAGGTTATTTCCACGGCTTGAACTCGTGGCCTCCTGGTCACATGACAGCAACTTTACGAGTTACTCCACGGGATTATAACAATCAAAACTTAAAATAAGTATGTATACAATTGAGAGTGAAAGAGAATAAAAAAGAATTATATATAGATATACACACACTCGATTAATGTGGGATAACAATTTCGGGATTAGTCCTGGGATAAAAATAATAAAGTGACATATCTGCCCTCCTCGAAAGCTTTTCTTATGAAGTCTTTTATAAGTTTAGGTTAAAAATAAAAATAAAATTTTAACCATGCTTATTTAATTTAAATCAAATCAATATTTCATATTATATCTTATGTATCTAATTTATAGTCCAATTAATTAAATATCTGCCTACAAAAAATTATTTATAATAAGTCATTATTTAATCTCAGTATAACTTATTTACCAACCAATAAAAACCGCAACTCCATAATTGTTTCTTTTCTTTTTGTTGCCACTGCACTACCAAGAAATTCATTCCTTAGAGTTGACTCCTATTCATTAATTGTCTTTTGTTTCATTCTGATAAGATTCGACTTGTGAAAGATACAAATTCAAACAACAAATACGCAGATAAAATAATAAGAAATTGAAGATGATAATTAAAAAAATGGAATGAGAATAGAGGGATAAAAGCAAGACCTAATTAGAATTGAATTTATGGGCAAATTTAAAGATATGAAATCCAAACCCTCCCAATTGACTCAACTTTAAGAGAGCATATATTATTTGAAATTCAACCATAGTTAATCAATTGAATCCACAAATGAACAACTCTATATGAAAATCAATGGAAAATGGTTTCAATAGCCAACAATGAAATCCATCATAATTAACTAACACTAACACTAACGCTAACACTAATCACTAAATTAGCACTACACTAAACAATCAAATAAACTACCACTCTTTAAGAATGTTCATCTCAATATCATCCAAAATTAAGTAATGAAATGACCAAGTACGATATTTATAATAAACAATCTAAAGAAGACTAGACTAGTTATTACAATAATAACCTTAATGAAGTAAGGGTCTTATTTGGTATTCTTCTTTATGAATGATGGCTTGAATTTAGAAAATAACCTCTTTGCATGGCTAACCACAATCATTTCCCCTTCATTTCATCTTCACTCCATGCGATCAAGCAATCATTCATACGTCATACGCTCTCCTATGAAGCTCCTCATATGTCTCCAAAGCCCTCTCTTTGCATCAACATAGCTTGTAGGGCTTGAAGTTCCTTGGCTCGGGCTCGAGTGAAGCAATTTGAATCATGTGTGTTCATCGGGATCGTATCATCCCCCCTTCTTGAAAAGGATTCGTCCTCGAATCCGTACCTTTCAAGACATAGAAGAATATGAGAGCATATCCTTGCACACAACAAACAAGGTAATCATCATAAGGCAAATGATAATACCTAAAGTAAGCAAATCATGCAACCAACACACTAAATGACTCACTTTTATGATATAACCAAGCATCACAAAGATCTAGAAAGGTGTATATCCAAATAATGCCCAAGACACTTGGCTATTCAAGACATTTTGACAAAAGGTTAAATCAAAAGAACCAATGTATTTAGGAACACAAACATACAAGTTCTCATTGGTCCTAGCATTCAAGAAGCACATATCTTCCCTCAAGTTTTCCTCATGGCTAAGTACAACATCACAACAAAAACCAACCCCAGTCAAGAGTCTAATCATTACACTAGCCCATCCCAAGAAAGGATCCACTATCAAGTCAAAACCGAGGTCAAATACAAAGGTATCCCTCACACTATTTTGCTCACATTCTCCATGCAAGCCCAACATGAAATTAAGTAATAACACTAGTAAAGTATCACATGAACGACTAGAAGTTTACTATCATATTTATCACACAAAGAAGTTACCTTCATGGCTTTAGAAAGCCCAAAAATAAGCATGAGCCACGAATACATACCATCTTTGAAGGAAGTACAAGATGTGACATCATACCAAGTTGTTGCCCAATGAGGTTCCTTCAAAATCCCTCTTCAAGTCTCCTCCTTTGATGAAACTTCACAAACAAGTTAATCACATAATCAAGTTCATCAAGAGAGAGAGTTCTACGTTTAAGCTCACAGATCATATGCCAAGCTTGGAGTATCATCTCGTTACCTTTAGGTTAGAGATCTAGCATAGTCCTTCAAAAAATATGCTCTTTTCCTTTCAAATAGTTCCCCTTATTCAAAGAGCCTTCTTCACTTTTGGAAGCCTTTTTTTCAAATGCGACGTTGGTCCATCAAGTAGACCACAAACCCTCAAGAAGGAATTTTCGTCATCGGGGAGGGCATCATCCTTCCATGGTGGATTACCAAATACTTTGTAGTCTCCAAAGGTGGCTACACATTCATCATTACAACACATACCACCATGCACTTCACTTTCAATAGTCATGTTATTAAATAAGACATTATCCTTACAGAGAGAGAACAACCAATAAACGATGAGGATTCTAAATATGTAAGTTCACTCTCATAAAGACAAATGTCATTTTTCAAAGCAATTTTCTTTTCATGACTATCTATATGATCAATCACACCAACATCGTCACTAAGTTGATGTTCATTAAGCACATCACCAATTTCCTCAATTAGTGAATTATCATAGCAAATAAATTGATCAACACAAGTACCCACACTAGTTGAACGCAAATTGATCTTGCTAGAAGAATCAATCCGGTTATCAAAAAGATCAACTAATGTTGGAACACTCACATCAACAACATTGTCAACGATCATTAAAGAACTAAGCTCAACACTTGATAAAGACTCGGAAAGATCACATAAGGACAAGTTATCACTCACACTCAAGTCAACAACATGATCCTTCACATTATTTGGAGAGTCGAGATCAACTATTTTACCTTGAAGTTCACACAAAGTATCTTCTTTACCGGAGTTTTCAATGGCGGAGCACATTTGCTCCTTTGGGAAGCCTTCAACTACCTCATGATCTTTCAAAGTTTGAGGTTCCTCATTCGGTTTTCTTCCAAGAATACCTGCAACATTATCAAGACAACTAGAAAAGAAAGAAAAGTTATATGAGTTAGAATTGGGTTGTGACAACCCTCTCACATAACTCCTCACAACCTCTCATTTTTCCTCTTTAAAGTTGTCACTTTTCTCTCCCTTACTCCTCTCAATCTTTTCTCTCTCAATTTCATGGAAGTCGGGACAAGTGCTAAGAATTTCTTGAGAAGAAATTGGTGCACCCTTTACTTCTTCTTTTCCTTTGGTTTCACTTTGAAAGGTCTTCCCGTCCTTCACTTGTTGTGTTTTGGTCAAGTGTTCTATCATCCGGTGTATATGCCATTCCATCATTTCAAATCTTTTGTCCATCCTTTCAAAAAGTGAAGGATTGGGATCACTCATTCTAGAAAGTGGTTCACTCGCACTTGCTTCTTCTTTAGGGGTTATGGGTGGAAAGAGAAGTCTCTCTTAATTGTCCACTACATACTTGTACCATTCTTGCTCATATGGAACCCTATGTTCTTGAAACCAAGGATATCTCAAACATATGTGACAAGTATCCATGGGAAGCACATCACACCAAACCTCCTTTTGGTACTCACCATGTGTAATGAATACCTTCACGCTCCTATCAACCAAGTACCCTCTTTGATCATAGTAGGAGTTTTGTCTCATCACACTAGGTACTCCCAATTCTCCAACCGTTTGAGGTATAATGTAGTTTTCATAACTACCATCATCAAGCATAAGATAGTAACCCTCACAATCAAAGGCACTAACCTTCATTTTAAGAATCCACCTCTTCAGGTCATTTCCTCATTGAAATAATATGGCATTTCCTCTACTTCCATCACCTACCGAGGCTCCCCTCCTACCTTCAACATCATAGCTATATTGAGAACATGACACACTTGTTATAGGGTAAGTAGCATGATTCATTGTATGTCTCGAAGTAGGAAATGTATACTTTCTTTTCCTTCTAGGATGAACTCCTGTTTGGTCCAACCCACACACTTATACCAATTTTCTTGGAATAGGAAGTATCATAAGTATGTACGAAAATATTACTAGAAAGCTCTTCACAAGTATCATATTCAAAATCACTACCTTCTCGGACATATTCACCACAAAGCGCATAACCACAATGTTCATATTCATCACAACTTCCTAATTCACGCAAGTTTTCTCCAATTGCTTCATAACATAGGTGTGAAGAAGGAATATACCTCGAGTCGCCTCCATATCTACGGTGTGTAATATGAGAACCTTCATCACATTTGTCCTCACCATAGGCATCTTCACAATATTCTTCTACTCCTTCACCTTCTTCAAAGTCCCATGAGAAACATTTGTCCAATATTCGCCTCCGGAAGAGTAACTCTCGCCATCATATTGACCATCCTCGCCTTCATAGTGTTACGGTTCACTTTTACGCGAGGCATAAAAGTTACTGGATAACTTGTGGATTCTTGAAATTATATTTATTTTTTGAGTCGCCACCTAAATTATAAAGAAAATTAGAAAAATCATATTTAAAAAGGATTTTTCGAAACAAGAAAAAAATCCAAATTAAACCAGAGTTCAGGTACGGATTCAAATGATCTTTTGGGAAGGTGTTAGGTAACCCGGTATTAAGGATCTATAAAATATTGTTGACCTCGAATCTTATATAATATAATATTACTTTAAAATTGCTATGTGTTTAAAATATTGCAAATATTGTCATTCAAATCATTTTCTGCCAAAATAGCTTTACACTTTTAAAAGTTGAGCACAAAAGCCTTTTTAGTAAAATTCCTTTTTTTGACGAAAATAAATCCCTTTTGCTTTTTAAAATAATAACACTTTTTTCTTTAGAAATAACTTGGCAAAACAAGATCATTAAAATAAAGAAAAGGTCAACCAAGAGGGGTTTGTCTCCTTTAACCCGAACTATAGTTGATAAAGGATTTCCTTAGATAATTGCAAACTAATTAGAACGCTTTTATTCAAGATTTAATTTATTTAAAAAATAAAACTCATGCCAATCTTGAGAAGAACCACAACCCTTTCTTTTACGAAATTAAGCCAAGTTCCTTTCATTTATTTGTAAAGATATTAACTTTGGGAAAACTTGAGAATGCATGAACCAATGTACGAAAAAACCCCAATTTTCCTACTAACTTATCCAAAAATTCATTTATTTACTAAGACTAAAATATTGGCAACTTAATATAATTAAATTCTAACTAAAGGTTCCAATAAGATTTATTGTTCCACACAAATAGCAAATACAAACATAAATGAAATAAAGCGAACAGGTTGGCGGATATACCAGCCCACCAAACACCGTTTATAAGAAGAAAATCTTATTTTCTAAGCCATTTTTACCCATGGCTAGGCCTTCTACCATTTTTATCTATGACTAGGCCTTCTCGCAAATACTTGCTATTTTTACCCATAACTTGGCAGTCGGACTGGATGAAGAAAGGATTATGTTGGATCTCGGCCCAACACGTAATGCAATGGAGACACTGCACGAAATTATTTTTGCTTTTGATTAGATGATTGTTTTCCTAGAAGTTTGGCCAAACAAACTATTATTTACTTGCTCCCAACATTGACAGAAATAATTTATTTGTTCTTGATTCAAATTCTTAATGCTCATCTCAAATTTTAATATTGAACTGTAGTTATTTCATAAAAAAATTATTTTCAAAGGGTAACTATTTTCATTGTAACATGGAAGGAATTATACATGGTATGTTGTTCATCAGGAAATGATTAAGTAAAATTTTAATTATTGTTAAGCTCCTAAATATTTAAAATTGATCCCTACAACAGTTATGTCAATTACTCCTCAATTGATAGTGGAACTAACTTGTCACGAAAAAAATTATTCTGAGTTGCTAACAAAATAAAAAGAATAATGAAAGAGCAAAAGCTTAGTTGCTTTGGCTACTGCACACCCAACAAATAATACATATTTGCTTCAGAACGTAACAGTATTTTTTCATATATTTCTTATGTTTTAATAATTTATATTCTATAATTACTGGTCAAACCTCTTAATAGTATTATAATTAATCTAAATAATCAATGAATTTTGATACACTTGATGAATTCACGTGGTATGACCTTATTGTATCACAATTTGACAAGATTTAGCTTGAGATATTCTCTCTAGTTATTATTTTGTGAAACTCATTGAGATTTGAAATTGTATTCAAGTCTTGTTCATCAACAATCCAAAAAGGTAATACCTCTTAATAGTATTATAATTAATCTAAATAATCAATGAATTTTGATAGGTGTCAGGGCGGGACCGGGCGACCCGGCCCACTGGCCAGCGATAAGGTCATGACGTGAGCGAAAAATCTAACAAAATAACCTGGGTTTAATAATAGAAAACTCAACTTAGTCATGCTGGTATTAAACAAAGCAGAAAATAAAACTATAAATATCAAACCAAGATATAGAAACAGAACTAAAATACTAACAAACTACAGTACTGGAATTTAAACAAATTACCAAAGCAAGACAAAATAAAACAGAACGAAAAAAGAAAAAGGGAGAAGATTAATTTTTTGCCGAGCAGCGAAGAGTTGAATCGATCACCTTTCACCAACCGGCAAACGAAATCCAAACCCGAAAGGAAACAAATTTTAGACCTCTCCGACAAATTAAAAAATCAACTCTTCAAGAGAAATTCTAATTGAATTTTGAGTCGAAGTTTGAAGAACTCAGAGTTAGGATGTAAAATCCGTGGTTGACAATGAAGGAGAGGGTTCTATTTATAGAGCCCTATTTTTAGAGTTTCTGTAGAAAGAAACGATGTGGTATAAAAATATAATTTTCGGATTTCAAATGGTTCATTTCGAGTCCGAATTTGAAGTTTAAATTTTGTACTGGGACTGAAGGAAATCGCAAAAACGCAGAGAGTTACCGTTGCTTTTTGGAGTAGAATACAATAGCAATAACTTCTTTACCCAAAACGGTGAGGCAAGGGCATTGAAACTCTACCATTTTTGGCCGAGAACAGCTGGATCGCGCGTTGATTTTGTTAGGGCTAGGGTTGGCTGATTTTGTGTTTTGGGGAATGAGGGGGTGTTGGGGCGTTTTGATTTGATTAGAATGTGGACCGTTTAATATTGGATTTGAGCTGGACGAATTTAGGGGGCTAGCTGAGAAATTGATGTTGGTCGTATTTTGGGCTGTGCAAAATTGGACTTTAAAAGCCAAGATGAGAAGCTGACTTTGATTTTAAAGGGTTGTCTCGATTGGATTTAAAATATAAACTTCTTTTGTGAGAATATCCAATTTAACTCAAATTGAAATCAACTCTTTTAAATCAAAATCAAACCTTTAAAATCAGGAAAAATTGAAATAAGATTGAGATAAAATAATTATCCAATTAACTAATTAAGCTTCTTGATTTGACAAAGTAAAATACTTAATTGCAAAAGAGATTAATTATAGTAATTAAACCGTACGTAACTAAAATACTGGATTTTTTTATGAATTGATTTTCTAATTGATAAAATAGATATGATTAATACTTAAAATTACATGTAAAAATATACATAATATATATTATGTTATTTTTTCATATGAAAATGGCAAAATAACGAAGAAACTTGTTTAGGAAGTATTTTTTTATTTTTAAATAATTATTTTACTATGTATGTAATTCAAAAAGCTTGACTAGTTATTTTGTATTTTTGGAGGGAAAATTTTGGGTGTCAACACATAGTATTCATCACTAGCATAGACATATCCTCCATTACTATCAGCATAGCTCTCCATGTCATCACCACAAGATTCCGAGGCTAGGGACGACATGATCCCTTATATCTCTTATCCTTATGATTACTCTTCTTGTACCTACAAAACGAGCAAACAAGTTAGTAGCAAAATCTCCTCACATCACTCGTATTTGCACTCGGGCTTACCACACTCTAATGTCCTTCCAAAATTGACAATGAACCTTTTATCCAAATCAATTCACAAGGTTGCTAAATTTTTGTGAAGAATAGATTCTTGTTAATTGAAAGACGGATGACTTAAAGCAAACGGACAAGAGCCAAAGAACTTTCGACGAAGTTTAAACGATAAAAGCTTGAAAGAATTGACACGAAAGAAATTCGGACTCAAGAACTAATTAATCAACCAGGTAAGAACAATTACTAGTTGTTAATTAGCTTACAGAGTCAAATAAATTAGATAGGAAAGAGACAAATCGAGTTCAACACTTAGAAACAAAAATGAAATGAAATTGACTTGAAGAACGAAATTGCAATTCAATTTTGGGTAAATACGGGTGGAATTAGAGGATGCAACTTTGCATTTAGGTTGTATATGGCATGAAATGCGACCCCGCAAAGGGTCGTATGCGGTTGCAAACTCTAAGCGTAAAACACATTCATGGGATATGATTTACCCTTTGCTCCGCAAATTCAAAACAATGAGCTTGGGAAAATATTGCCGAATGTGGTCAACTTGCAGTGTCGCAAGTAGAGAATGTGGTCGCAAACTTTGCACGAATTGTCAGATTTTTACTTTCGTTTTGTTCCTCAAATTTTGTGTCAAATCTGACCTTGTACCTTAATTTTCCTCATCAAATTTCCCTTTGTGGAATATTTCTTTTGTACCTAAACACCTTTTTGCACTTTTCACATACCTTTTTTGGATCAATTGGCTCCTTTTGTAAGCTTCTTCTTCAAGCTACTTCACCCACAAGAACACTTATGAACACCAAAATTTGAACTCTCCGATTTCAATTCGATTTTTCTTCAAATTGTAGATCTGCACTCCTAGCAATATGGAGAACAAACTCCAATGCCAATTGAACTTCAATTTCAACCAAATCAACAAATTCCAAATTGCTTGTTCTTCAAACCTTCAAACCCAACAATGGTGGATTCTTCAATTCAACTCCAAACAACTTGAAATTTCTGATCTAGACTCTTAAAACACTAGAAAATTTGAATCTAGTGTTGAATTCAACAAACAACAAATATTGACATAATTTTTTTGAATTTTCTGATTTTTGATTTTTTTGAGATTTTCAAATTAAGAAGAACTAAGGATTAAGAATTGTTCCAACAATTCTTTAGCCAAAGCTCTGATACCAAATGATAAGATTCAGTTTGTGAAAGACACGAATTCAAATAACAAACACGCGAAAACTAAAATAACAAAAAATTGGAGATGAGAATTAAAGAAATTGGGATGAGAATAGAGGGATAGAAGCAAGACCCAATTAGGATTGAATTTATGGACAAACTTGGATATATGAGATGCAAACTCTCCCAATTGAATCAACTTTAAGAGAGCCTATATTATTTGAAATTCAACCAGAGTTAATCAATTGAATCCACAAATGAACAAATCTATACGAAAATTAATGGAAAATGGTTTCAATAGCCAACAATGGAATCTACCATAATTAACTATCACCCACACTAATCACTAAATTAGCACTACACTAAACTACTAAATAAACTACCACTCTTTAAGAGTATCCATCTCAACATTATCCAAAATTAAGTAATAAAATGACCAAGTATGGTATTTATACTAAACAAGTTAAAGAAGACTAAACTAGTTATTACAATATTACCATTAATGAAGTAAGGGCCTTGTTTGGTAGTCTTCTTTATGGATGATGGCTTGAATTTAGAAAATAGCCTATTTGGTTAGCCCCTCCATTTCATCTTCACTCCACGCGACTAAGTAATCATTCATACGCCATACGCTCTCCTATGAAGCTCCTCAAAGGTCTCCAAAGCCTCTCTTTGCATCAACATGGCTTGTAGGGCTTGAAGTTCCTTGGCTCGGCCTCGAGTGAAGCAATTTGAATCATGTGTGCTCCTCGGGATCGTATCACATCCTTATTGTCCTTGGATTGTAGTAATGCTCAATGGAGACTAGAGATAGAGAGGGGACCGAGTGATAGGATAGCAGTTGTGAAAAGTGGTCAAGGGCAATTCCATGTTATCTATAACATCAACCATGCATTTGGCCTAATGGAATTCCTCCCATAATCCTCCTGGTAAAATTGTTAAGTTCATTTCCGATATAATTGCAGTTTTAAGCAATTATAATTCCTAACATATCTTTTATGTAGTTAGGACTTAGGACCAATAAAAACCTCGGTATAAGTAATTTATCGGTTAAAATGGACAAAATAAATCTTTACCAAAATATGAACTTATAGGGGTATCGACACTTATGTTGGATGCTGATTTGTTTTTCATATGTAAAAATACAGGAGATCTTTGTACAGTTATTTTTTTCTATTCAAATGGTAACTAGCAATAACACAACATTCCCCCTTTTGAATTAATATTGATATAGTGTGTATCCATATGCTGGAAGCCGGAAATACGATATATATAGAAGAAGACTTGATCACAAAGGGGTCTGGTCGTGTGCTTGACATTTTCCAATGGACTTTTCATCAACAATGTCACTTACTTTGACGTTGATGAAACTTGTAGTCTCTGCTAAATGTTATCGCATTGTGGAAACTCTTGCAATATTTAGTATGAGTCTGTCTGATCTATTCCCCGAAATTTGTACTTGTGAGCTGTAGAATATTGCAAACGAGTTGATGATTTAGTCCGTCATTGCATAATTCATGATCTTTGTTTAACTTTTCTTCCCCTTTGCTAGTCCAATCAACCATGAAAGACAGGTTTTATTTGAAAAAAAATATGTATTTGCACAGGACTACAAAGATAATGACAACTCATAGATTGTATATGTTCTTGCAGGGAGAATATTCAATATGAGCGTGCTTGGAGTAGAGGGAGACATAGTAGGCTCAACAGGTCAGTGAATGGGCCTGGAGCAATGTTGGCAACTTGGTGGACTAAATTTGGAAAGAGAAATAAATCTAAAGAGACAGAACATGCAGAGAAAGTAATTCTGTAAAGGGCTCACTAAAGTTCGGTTTTGATACCATACAGAAGAATCCGATCATTTAACTCAAAACTTAAGGCAATGAGGGGAGTGGCCGAGGATATTATAAACTCCAATGAAAACCTCACACAATTAATGAGCGAAGAGAGTATTTTCTAACACTACAAAGATGGG
Source organism: Anisodus acutangulus (assembly GCA_029783415.1). Taxonomy (NCBI): domain Eukaryota; kingdom Viridiplantae; phylum Streptophyta; class Magnoliopsida; order Solanales; family Solanaceae; genus Anisodus; species Anisodus acutangulus. The sequence goes on from CM056495.1 coordinate 14,050,176, forward strand.
TCTTGTGTCAGTGAACTTACCTCCTCCAATATCTAATGAATTGCCTTGAGTTGTCCCCCTTTTTGCTCCTTATAAGTTCTACTTATGGTTCCTTATCAACAAGAGTAGCATGGTCCTTTTATGGGTATTTTGGTCAAAGGGGATTGAAGTTGATACCAAGCGGCAAACACAATGAAAAGGAAGTATAATTACAGCTCTAATAAACTAGAATACTATAAAGTTTAAAGGATTGCTACCTAATTTTTCTTTTCAAACAATTAACTTAGAATAATTTGTTCTTAAAAGCACTGCATTAGTACATTAGAGAAAAACCGGCTCTGATAATAGGAGTAAACTAAAAACTAAGAATTCTAGTTCTTGCACTTATATAGGTTCTAAGTAAAGTATACTAGCAATGATATCAAAAGAACATAACTTCTACACAATATTGCTCTGGGATAGTTGAATGAGTTTAGTTACTCATGCTTGACAACCTGGCTTTGATACCATAAAAACAGATTGACATATTATATTTGAAAATATAATAAAAGTGTTAAATAAAAGCAGAATTTATAAAAGCAGAATTTAAAAGCAAAAGGTAGTGCATATACAAGAGAGAGAGAAAGAGTAGGCAGAGAATTTAGTAGTGGGTGTAAATTTTTTATGCCTCTCTACTTACAACTCGAGAACCTTATATAGGCTTCTGAAATTATCCTATATTTACAAATGGATGGTAGGGATGAATTTACTTATTTCGAAAGGTCATTTGTCCTTTCAGATGAACTCTTGCTTTTTCCAAGGGTCAAGTTGTCCTTTCCTGTTGATGTGGGACCCATCTTCTTTTCTGAAGGGTCATCTGTTTTTACATCTTTTGTCGACTGTCATTTGTATTAACAACACTCTTTCTTTATTCTAGAAGATAAGATTGGGCTAATCCTCTAGATTCAGCATATCTCCGTTGTCGGGATCACTGGTGTGGGAAGACGTTGTCTCTATAAGTTCCATAATTTGGCTTTGCTCTGTATTATTACCTAACCTTGATAAGTCCTCTAAGAGCCTTCTTTTCATATCTGCTTTGGAGATTGAGGTTTCTCCTTTGATGGATGATGAGGATGGACTTTTCTTTTCCTCTCTAGGCTTTGGACTTCATCCTTTAATTTTTATGGTTTTACTAAGATATTTAATTCCATCCATTTCATGAATGTCAAAGGACCAGTTAATAATATATTATATCCGTTTATGTATAAAAAACTTGCACAATTTAATATGCTAAGGTAATGTAGAGATTTGTTGCTCCTATTGGAAGCTTGTATATTGGTTTTGAAAGCTCGGAGCTATCACATGCAAATTTCCTCCAAACATGTTTCACCATTCGTAGAACCATATGAGATAATCTTTTCCTTTAATTTATCTGAATATTTAACAAACCATGTATGGGTATAAGAGCGGACGTATAGAAAGTTGAACCATGCATCCTTATAATCATACCAATTAAATGTCTGAGGTTTATGGCTTCTAGACAATGGGATTGGTGTATGTAGATGATCTGCATACCAATCGAATGTGCTTAATATCCTTTTAATTGTGAATTAGAATATACAATGGCTTCTGGGTTATTCTTGAAGTATTAATACTCTATTTCTACCGATTCCGTGTCTGTGAGAATAAATTCACAATACTTTCTTGTTTTAATAGGATCTTGAGTATCTATGTATTGGTAGTTAGTGTAACAAGGTTTGAAGAGTTTTTCTACTCTGAAACTCTCATATTGCTTATCTAGTGCCATTATTGGCAAGAGCTGGGATACCACAAATTTCCACTTTGGAGCGGGGTTGTTGCTGCTACTGGCTTGCGTTGTCTCCTTATTTTGAGGAGTTATTGGTTTAGTTGCTATTGAGTATAAATCTAGGGATTGCATTTTATAGCTATCCCTGGTTTGGATTTCCGCCTTTGAGGAGGAGGCTTTGAAAGGTTGTATCCTGGATTTGCTGGTTATTGGCTCCTTTAAAGGAGATGAAATGGTTCTTGTTGGTAATCGGGGGAATTTAGCAAGTGCTGAGAATTTGTTTTCATAGCTGGGGAGTATGGTATTTGGAGTTTTGGTCTTTTCTGGTTTAAGAGATGTTTCATCCTTTCTTCCGGTTTAGGCTGGAAGGGGGGCCTGTTTGGCCGAGTTCCTGGGAAGCTCGGTCTCATATTTACCCTGCAAGAATTCTCTTGTTAAGAAATCTGGCAAAGAGTTTTCTTCATCTTTTATAAAATTGATTTTAAAATCAAAGCTTGATAATAACGATTGCCATCTGGCAAAAATCTATTTAGAAACAAGATTTTTAACATCCTTTTGTAACACATCTTTGGCCGCTTTGCATTCGACCCTTAGTAAAAACTCTTTGTTGATCAAGTCGTTCTAAAACTTTGTGATACATAGCACTATAGACAAAATTTCCTTTTTTACAGTACTATAATTTTTTTGAGTTGGGTTCCAGACTCCGGATATGAACCTTAGTAGATTCAGGGGTTGCCTTTTGTTTAAGAATGCCATCGTAACCAATATCGGAGGCGTCTGTTTCAACGATCATGAATGCCTTTGGATTTGGAATTCCTAGGCAAGGGAGCTTTTGAACCATCTCTTTGATATGTTTGACTATCTTGGTTTGCTATGTTGACCAAGGAACTGGATTTTTCTTGAGTCTTTTATAAAGAGGTTCACAGACCTGTCTGATATTTGGAATAAAGTCTTCCATATAACTTAGGCTTTCTAAGAACCTTTGTAGCTGGGTTTTATCAATTATCTCATCAGAAAATTTGGTTGAGAACTCTATGGCTCTGCAAATTGGCTTATAAGTTCCTTGATAGACATTGTGTCCTAAAAATCTGATTGATGTTTGAAATAACTTTATCTTTTTGACACTTACTGCTAAACCGTTTATTTTGATAATCTTTAAAAAGATATCGAGGTGTTTAAAATACTGATCTATATTTTCTGAAAATACAAGGACATCATCGATATAAATGATGGAGAATTGACTATAGGGATTAAATATGTTATTCATGATATTCTGAAATTCTGATGGGGCATTTTTGAGTCCAAATGGCATGACGTTCCATTCATATTATCCGAAAGGGACGTTGAATGTTGTTTTATATTTATCCTTTTCTTCGATTTGAATTTGCCAGAATCCTGACTTCATATCGAATTTACTGTAGATATTAGCTTTATAAGTTCTTTTTAATAGATCCATTCTATTAGGTATTGGATATCTAATCCATTTTAGTACTTGGTTAGGAGGCTTATAATTAATTACAAGCCTAGGGGCTTCTCTTTCTTTTTCAGCATTTTTATTGACATAAAAGGCTAAACAGCTCCATGGAGATTTAGAGGGTCTGATTATCTTCTTTTGAAGTAAATCATTTACTTCCTTTTTATAATATTCCATTAATTCATGTTTCATTTGAATAGGTCTAGCCTTGGTAGGAATTATTAATTAATTGAAGTTGTCTTCATAGGGTAATTCTACCGTATGTCTTTTTCTTTCCCAAAATGCGTTGGGTAGCTCTGAACAAATTCTCTTTCAATTGTTGATTGTAATTTTTTAATCCTTTCCACTACCTCCGTGGTTTTTAAAGTGGATTCAATTCTTTTAATTTGAATATCTTCTTTGAGATAATTAATCTGTTTTGATAAAAGATTAATGCGAAAAATAGTTTTATTTTTGATAAATTTGCTTTTATTTTTTGAAAGAGGTTTCAAATAAGGAAAGATTATTTCTTTTCCTAAAGTAATGGTTAATATACAATCTATTCTTGTTGTATATGGCTTTATTTGGGTTGCAAATGGTGTACCCAAAATAATTTCTTCATTGATATCTCTAGTAACGATAAAATCATTAATAAAACAAACTCCGTTATTACAAACATGAGCCTTTGAAAGTTTATAATTTATTTTTAACTTTTCTCCTTGGCGGAGTATAATTTTGTAGTACTTTTCTCTAAGTACTTTGTTGGGATTAATCCTTCTGAGATACAATTTTGGTCTTCACCTGCATCAAACAAGGCTATTTTGTTAAGTACAAAGTTCTTGTTTATTACAAGGTTGATGGGGACGTGATAGCTTCGGGCTTTGACTATCGAAATAGTTTTTAACCCAGGTCGTTCATGGTCTGAAGGTTCCTCTTCTTCAGAGCTGATTTTTGTTCCTTCTAAATTTTTGGAGTTTGAAACTCCAGGTTCTGAATATATATTTTTCGAAGGATTTAGTTCCTTAAGCAATTTATTTGCGAATGATTCAGTCTCCATTGAACTGAGTCTTTCTTTTACTTCTTTAATTTCTTGTTTAAGCTGTGATAACTCATACTGTAGATACTGCAAAGTAGAGTCATTTTCTGGGATTTAAACATGTTAAAGACTTCTTTCATATTAAAAGGTATTATTTCCTTCTTATTATCTTTGTGATTACGAATTAGGTTTTTTAACTCTGTTAAATATTTCTTTTTAATATCTTCGTCTTCAATATGTTCTATCATATCAAAGAAGAATTCTTTACTACTGTTTGAAATGACATTTACTGATTAGCTGTCACATGTACAAAAGGTTCCTGTGCAATTACATGAATTACTCGAGTTACTACTGTCCAAGCTGTAGCCGATATTCAGTAATTCTTCGTCACTATTATCTTCAGTTTCGGAGGAATCGCTAAATCGTTCCTCAAGAATTGTATATAATTTTTCTTTTACCTCAGAATTTAATTCTAAGAGATTTATTTTATCTTTCTTTTTGTTAGGTTGCTTACATTCATTGGCTTGGTGACCAATTTTGCCACAATTCCAACATTTGTTTCTCTTATTGAAAGGATAAACTTTATCTTTAGAAGACCTTTTGGGTTTTAATCTTCCTTTGTATTGCTTATACTTCTTTTTGTGGGAAGTACTAGGTTTATTATATTTTTATGTCTTTTTGCAACTTCTTTTGACGGTGAAGTTATTTTGGTATATCCAAAGTCTTGGCAAAAACTTCTTATTTCATTTTTAGAGAGTTTTCCTTCTCTTTTTAACTGACCTTTTAATTTTAGGTCATTGCATAATTCTAAACATGTAAGATTTATTAAACTTGCTATATCTCCGTAAGTTAATTGGTTATAGGGGATTTGACCATCAAATTTATTTTTAATAGTTGTCCTTACCTTTTCTCCAAATAGGGAAGGCAAGCTGCTTATGAATTTTTCTTTTCAATAATCATGATTACAATCTTCTCTGATCATAACTTTGTTAAGGAAGATGTCTTTATACCATCTAAAGTCATGTAATTTTGGACAAGTTAAGTTGTTTAATATTTCTAAACTTTTATCTTGAAAGAGCTTAGTTCTTTTATAAAGTGTTTAACAATACAATATAATAGAGTGGCGGTTGCATCTTCTCGATTTTGTTGCTCTATTATCTGTCATATTTCATCAGTTTTAATTACTTTTATAACTGCGATAACATTTAATATACTCTGTCTATTTCTTTCGGTGAGGTAATTATCCCACCAAATTTTTAACATTCCGGTAAATCCTGAAATCAGGACTACCGCACATTGCTTATCTGTGGTTCCTTTTATTTTATGAGCAGTTATAACTATACCTATTTCGTGTAATTTACTGTAAATTTGACCTCTGCGAGGCCATCTATATTCCATTCGGAAATTTCGTTTCCTGAGTGAGAAGTATGAGATATAAATTCATTTTGTTTATACTGCATATCAGGGAATGATAGTTTGGGATAGTAATTCTTTTTTACTGTGTAACGATATAATCTATTGATATCGTTTTCGTTACTGGTAAGTGTTTTAACACTTTCTTTATCCTTTAGATTAAAGTTATGTTTTAACCTCTGATTTATTTCTTCTAATATTTTATCAGTAACTTTTCTATTATCTTTTAAGTCAGGGTATTTACTAGCTGTAAATTCTGGTATTTTAAATATAGGATTGGTTTCCCTATCTTTTTGTTTTTAGAGGATTCTGGTTTATCTTTAAGCATTGATTTCTTACCAGCTTGACTAAGTTGATTAGAAACTATATGTAGTAATTGATTAGTATAATTGTTCTGTTGAATCAATTTGTTAATAACTTTATTTTTCGGATCTCCTGAGGAGTCTATTGTTTCTCTTTTAAATGGAGCGGCCGTAATGACTTCTTCTTCCATTGGGATACTTATTTTTTCTAAGGTGAACCTCAGATTCTACTATTTTATTAGCAATATAACACTTATTAACTAAGGTATTTAGTGATTCTTGTTGATCATCTAACTTACCAGTAATTTGAAACCACCTAAAACATTCTATATTACATTAGATTCTTTTCATATCCTTGATCCATTGATTCCTAAATAGGTCTAGCCTTGGTAGAAATTATTAATTCATTGAAGTTATCTTCATAGGGTAATTCTACCATATGTCTTTTTCTTTCTCATGGTGTGGCTGCTGGGATCAAAAGAACATAACTTCTAGACAATACTGCTCTAGGATAGTAGAATGAGTTTAGCTACTCATGCTTGACAACCTAACTCTGATACCATAAAAACGGATCGACATATTATATTTGAAAATATAATAAAACTGTTAAATAAAAGCAGAATTTATAAAAGCGGAATTTAAAACCTACAAGTTTTATTTCATAAAAAGCAAAAGGTAGTGCATATACAAGACAGACAGAGAGAGTAGGCAGGGAATTTAGTAGTGGGGTAAATTTTCGATGCCTCTCTACTTACAACTCGAGAACCTTATATAGGCCTCTGAAACTATCCTATATTTACAAATGGATGGTAGGGATGAATTTACTTTTGTCGAAAGGTCATTTGTCCTTTCGGATGAACTCTTGTTTTTTCCAAGGGTCAAGTTGCCCTTTCCTGTTGATGTGGGACCCATCTTCTTTTCTGAAGGGTCATCTGCTTTTACTTCTTTTGTCGTCTGTCGTTTGTCTTAACAACACTCTTTCTTTATTCCAGAAGATAAGATTGGGCTAATCCTCTGGGTTCAGCATATCTCCGCTGTCGGGATCACTGGTGTGGGAAGACGTTGTCTCTATCAGTTCCATGATTTGGCTTTGCTCTGTATTATTATCTAACCTTGATAAGGCCTCTAAGAGCCTTCTTTTCATATTTGCTTTGGAGATCGAGGTTTCTCCTCTGATGGATGATGAGGATGGACTCTTCTTTTCCTCTCTAGGCTTTGGACTCCATCCTTTAATTTTTATTGTTTTACTGAGATATTTAATTCGATCCATTTTATGAATGTCAAAGGATCAGTTAATAATATATGATATCCGTTTATGTATAAAAAAAACTTGCACAATTTAATATGCTCAGGTAATGTAGAGATATGTTGCTCCTCTTGGAAGCTTGTATATTGGTTTTGAAAGCTCGGAGCTATCACTTGCAAATTTCCTCCAAACATGTTCCACCATTCGTAGAACCATCTGGGGATAATCTTTTCCTTTAATTTATTTGAATATTTAACAAACCATGTATGGGTATAACGACGGACATATAGAAAGTTAAATAAGCCTAAAGAGACAGAACATGCAGAGAAAATAATTGTGTAAAGGGCTCACTAAAGTTCGGTTTTGATACCATACAGAAGAATCCGATCATTTAACTCAAAACTTAAGGCAATGAGGGGAGTGGCCGAGGATATTATAAACTCCAATAAAACCTCACACAATTAATGAGCGACGAGAGTATTTTCTAACACTACAAAGATGGATCTTGTGTCAGTGAACTTACCTCTGCCAATATCTAATGAATTGCCTTGAGTTGTCCCCCTTTTTGCTCCTTATAAGTTTTACTTATGGTTCCTTATCAACAAGAGTAGCACGGTCCTTTTCTGGGAATTTCGATCAAAGGGGATTGAAGCTGATACCAAGCGGCAAGCACAATGAAAAGGAAGTATAATTACAGCTCTAATAAACTAGAGTACTATAAAGTTTAAAGGATTGCTATCTAATTTTTCTTTTCAAACAATTAACTTAGAAGTACATTGGAGAAACACCGGCACCGCTAATAGGAGTAAACTGAAAACTAGGAATTCTAGTTCTTGCACTTATATAGGTTGCGCATGGACACTTACATCTAGATTTAATGGAGGCGAATTTAATATTTTTTCCGTCTCAATTTATATGATGTAGTTTAAAGTTAAATTGTTGTCAAATAAGGAAATGTGTCATTCTTTTTTAGACTGACTAAAAAAAAAAATGTGTCATATAAATTGGGACAGACGAAGTATTAGTTTTATTAGATATACATAGTTTATAGATTAAGTTTTTCTCTTGTAAAGATACATTTGAACACTTAACAGCTGCTGTGAAGGATATATATATTTTAAAGGAATATACAGTAGTTGCCTAGTCGGTCTCCTTGTGTTCATTAAGACAGGAATCAAATGCTGTATGCGGACAATTTGTATTTCAGTTTATGCTCTCAGAGCAAGTAACCAAGTATATATAAATTTGAGAAATTATTTCCCAATGGTCGCCACTGGAGAATTTTATAATGGCTACATAATGGTGTTAATAATCATAGTATGCAACTTTCTGGTTCCTCCTCCCCAACATCAATTTTTTCTTGTTAGAGAATCAAAATCTACAACCCAAATGTCTACTTGATCCATAATTGATGCTACAAAAGCAGGAAATAAACTCTATGAGCAGTAAGAATAATTAGATAGAAAGAAAAAAAGGGAGAACCTGAGACAGAAAGGTGCATCTCTTTGTTATCAGTTCCATGGCATTAATATACAAGTCCTTTCCTGACAATTTAAGTAGTATATCTTTACATTACTCGTTGGTGTTCCTTTGTATAACTAAATGTGTTTTTGTCTCGCTTTGTATAGTCACCATACGTGTCTTCAGAGAGCGTTGAATCATCATTAGCCTTCCATCTTTGCAGGGCTTGAGGAAGGCTCATATTGAAGTCAATATTGAAACTATCACCTCCAGTAGCAGCAGTGGGAGTCCATTGCTCTACCAGAGGAGCTAAGACATTTACCGCGTGCCCCATATCTGGTCTCTGAGATGGTTCTCTAGCCGCGCAATGTCCTGCTAGCTCTACTACTTTGCATATGCTCTGGTAAGTTTCTTCGTCCGGATCCAGGGTAGGGTCTAGAACTTCTAGAATCTTCTCTTTGTTGACAACCATCTTTTTAAACCAGGGGACTAAATGACTTCTGTCTTCTGGCAAGTGCTCATCAAGTGCTTTTCTCCCAGTGAGTATCTCCATCAACATCACTCCAAAGGCGAAGACGTCAATTTTCGTTGTCACTCTTCCAGTGGCTAGTTCAAACAGACAGAGATGCCATGAGAATTATTGCACATATTTATCATGTATCAATAACATATATAATCATATTCCTAATCAAATATGAAATTCTAAAAGAATTAGTTCGTTTTATTAGGGATAGTTAAGCTAGTCACTGCGTTGGCCAAGTATACATTATGTTCAGCAAAAAAAATTTCAAGGAAGGGATCATGTTACAACGCATTTTAACCATTAAATTCTTTAACGTAATTTTCAAATTATAACGAGTTAGACATATAATTCCTTGGTTTAAATTGACCTAATTCATGCAATAGAAAAGGAGTGTAGTACTTACAAGCATACTCTGGTGCAAGATACCCAAAAGTTCCTGCTAGCCTCGTCTCCACGGAGTACTTCCCATCAGATGCATTTTTAACTAATCCAAAATCAGAGACCTTAGCCCTCATGTCATCCCCAAGAAGTACGTTAGAAGGCTTTAGATCTCTATGTATGAAGCTCTGTTGTGCCAAACCATGCAGATACTCTACTCCTCTGGCAACGTCTAGTGCTATCGTTAATCTTTGCTTCCAAGTGAGAGGTAGAAATCCCAATTGTTCATGCTCAAACAAGTGCCGGCCCAATGTCCCTTGTGGCATGTACTCATAAACTAAAAGCCTCTCATTTCCATTGACACAAAACCCATGAAGTGCCACTAAGTGTCTGTGCCTAACCTTTGTTAGTACTTCAATTTCAGCTCTGAACTCATTGAGACCCTTGTTACTTGCTATAGAAGCTTCCATCCTCTTCACGGCAATCTCTGTCCCATCGTGGAGTTTACCTTTGTAAACGATCCCAAACCCACCGCGTCCCAATATATTTTCTTCGTTGAAATTGTTTGTTGCCTCTCGTAGAAGTTCCACTGGGATTGTTACATTCCCACCATCATATACATAGATTTCACTGTTTGCAGCACTTCTTTGACTGGCAGTGCTTGGAATTGCACCATAATCATTCACAATTTTAGGGGAGCCATTCTTCAATTTTTGCTCCTTGCCTCTACTCAATTTTGATTTCCCTTTACGTTTTTTATTATATATCACCAAGCACAAAACTACAAGGATTAAGAAAACACCAGCAATAACAATAGCAACAATTACCCATGTAGAGATGGAAGATTTATGTTTTTCATCTTTTGAAGCAGAAGGTGAATTATCTGTCCCGCCAGACGAACTTGGACTTGATCTTCCAGGTGGAGGACTTAGGGGCAAATCTTTTCCTATAAATGGATTACTAGACGTTTTCACTATGACATCCGAACGAAATTTTGGGACCTTCCCAGAGATATTGTTGTTGGAAACATCAACAATCTGCAGCTCTGTTAAACTGGCGAGGCTGGCTGGAATCGGACCAGTGAGATTATTATCATTCATGAGCAATTGTTTCAGACCAGTGAGATTAGCAACAGCAGGAGATATTGTACCAACCCAATTCTGCTTTGCAAAATTGATTACAGTCACACTGCCCTTAGCATCACATGTAATATAATTCCAATCATTACAAGGATTATTCCCTGACCAAGACTGGGCAATAGACATCGGACAACCCACGGCTCCAGCAACCTCAATCAATAGAGTTACCTGTGGATCACATGGTCCTGGACCAGGATTGCAAAAATGGTTCGTGTTTCCAAGACTCACCTGGACACTTGGTTTGAAACCTGGCATTGGGCCTAAAAATATGTTATTTTGCAAAGACACATTAGCCAGCTTAGGAAGGTTAGTTAGAGAAGGAGGAATCGCGCCAGTTAAGCTATTATCACGAAGCTGAAGATCAATCAAATTAATACAACCAGAAAGATCAGAAATTGGCCCTGAAAACTTATTAACATGGATCCAAACCTGAGTCACCTGTTCCATTGAACCAATTACATCAATCCTGCCTGAAAGCCCAAATTTTTGATTATTAAGCACCAAGTTTTGGATCCCAGACTTAGCAAAAGAAGACGGCAAGAACCCCGTGATATTATTATACGAAAGCCTAAGATTCTCCAAACTAGGCAATGAACCAAAAATATCAGGAATTTCACCAATGATGTTAGCGTTAGACGCTGAAAAATCAGTCAAGGATGGCGAGTCCGTCAAACTATCAGGAATTGTCCATGGAGGAAGACTAGGATTTTCATCAATGCTAAAATGCTGTAAATTTGTTAACCCCTTAAGAAAATCAGGAGGAACGGACGTAAAATTATTGGAATCAAGATGAACATCTTGAAGAGAAGTAAGGTCTGATAAAGGAGGTAAGGGACCCGAAAGACGGTTATTTTGGAGATTAAGGGATTGAATATTAGAAAGTTGATTGATCTCTGGTGGTAATTGACCTCCCAAGGATTTTCCTATAAGGCTAATTGAATCAACCCTGCCTGAAGAGTCACATGACACGCCTGGCCATTTACATACATTGTTACCTGACCAACCAGCTGGTGTGGGTACAAGAGACTTAGCCAATTTAGCCATGACGGATGCATCATCCGTGGAACCATCACGGATGACAACGGACCCCTTAACGTCGGATTCAACAATCGCTATGAGGAGGAAGAAGAGGAGGTAGCAGGGGATTTTTTCATAGAATTTGTACCTTTTTTTGCCCATTGTGGCATACCTTTCTCTTTTTCCCTCACCTCATTGTTCGGACGATTAGGGTTTGTGAGAGAGGAGAAAGAGGACAAGGGTTTGGCTTTGTGTTGAATGCTTGAATTAAGGAAGGAAAGCTGAGAATATATGGCATGGCGAGAGAACGTTTATGGCAACTTTCTAAAAAAACTTCCATAATAAGCTTTTGGTAAAAAAAAATATACTTTTTCGAATCCTCCTACACGTGACATGAAACGTGGCCGTAGTGTTGATTCTTCTTTTTCTTTTTGGCTTAATACATAACCTAACCCTTAAAACTTATATAGGAGGGAGTCAAACTGAGATTTAATTAAACACCTTAATTCTTAATAAATTGTTTTAATTAGATACTTTTCTTTTTAAATTTGGAAACTTTTTTACGTGTGTTTCTATTCATCTGTTAAGTAGTTTAATTAATCACATAACATATAACATATATCATCTCCTTCAATTATATACATTTGTATTAATATATTTTTTATTTAAGATTGATATTTATAAAAAATGATATTTTATGAGTTTAACTGAATTATCTAATTGACGAATAAAAAAATGCGCTATTTTTTTTTCAAACATTAAAATAAAAGTGTTTAATTGGAATATTTTATTAGAAGTTGAGAGGTTCATAAACGATTAATTGGAATATTTAAATGAAATAGGACAAGTTTAAGGGCTGGATATGTATTATAATCTTGACGAGTTGTACCCTTCGTCCTCGTGGAATTAATGAATGCTGACGTGGAAAATAATGATTGGTGGGCTGGTTCTTTTATTACGTTGGTGGCTTATTTTGGATCTGCCTTTGTATTTACTGGAAGGAGACAAGGGAAGAGGGAGGAGATTTTCAGTGTGAAGAAAATGGAATTGGGCGGCGCATTCAATGTTGTCACTTCAATTTTCCTTGTTTTGCTTCTTGTTACCATAGGTAAAGCTAGTTGAAAGATTATACAAAACGTTGTTGATTTTTGTATGAGATCTGTTAATGCGCTAAGAAGTTTGGATTTGGTATTTTCCAGTTACGGCTAAGAAGTCCGGCGATGTTACGGAGTTGCAGATCGGTGTGAAGGTAAAATTTTTGCCATTTACATTCTTCGATTCATGCTACTTTATAACTGATTGAAGAATGAACTGCGTTTGGTCATGTATGTAGTTTCGTTTTTGGAGTGTTGTATTGCAAATTGCTGATATTTCCAATTTATAAAGAAAGAACCTCGCGTTGGAGGATATTAGGATCTCTTGCTTCTAGCACAGTTTTAGGTTGTAGGTACTATTTCAATAAAAATATGAAAAAAGAGCCTACTTTTAGGATGCAAATGTCATTTCACTCAACATTCTGCTTTAGAGCCAGTTTGGATGGGATTATAAGTTAGGAATTCTAACTTATGTTTTTTGGCTTATTTTGGATTAAAAACAAGTACTTAAAAGCACTTTTTTTATTTGATCCAAACACTACAAAAGTGTTTAAAAGCTATTTTGGCTTAAAAACACCTAAAATAAGCCAATCAAACAGGCTCTTAGACTAGTGATTCGATGAAAATTGAATTTATAAGTGCTCTATATTGTTACCTTTAGCAGAATTGTATAGAGCGAATCTGCTCACAGGGAGAGGGGGGAGTTGTGTTTCTTTAATTGGTTCAAGTGAATCACCTCACTATGTGTGAATACACATCAACTGTATATTCACTGAGCTGAGTGGATAGTTGAGGTAAAAGAACTGGTTTGTTGTGTCCATGAAATTGAGACCTACTTTTCCTTGAATGAAGTGGGGCAGAAAGTTATCAAATCCAGTGCCACGGCTATATGGAGAAAAGCATAGTTTATTGATACTGTCATGGAATCTTAGTAACTATTTGTTCTCAAGTGTTTCACTATTATGATGTTACACTCTGCATTTGTAGAGTCCTCAATCTTTTATGTTTCTCGATGTCTATAGTAATGCTTGTACGTCTCCTTCATTTGGTGACTCTGTAGTCTAAACACTGACCTATTGTTTTCTTGGTCCATATGTTGCAGTTTAAGCCAAAATCTTGCGAACTTCAGGCTCACAAGGGTGATAGAGTCTCAGTACACTACAATGTAAGTAGAAGTGCTTCTCTACTTTACTATTTAAAAGCTCCTAATTATGGATGGAGGGAAAGTTACCCATAAGAATGAGGTGCTTCTAAGTTTTTGCGATCCTTACTGGTAGATTAATAAATAATTGTGTTTACTCCTCTTAGGCAATCCTTACTTACCTTTATGCAAAGAAATAAAATGGCAATCTTTACTTTGATAATCGGGTTTTTACTTTGATTATTCTGACCTTTTCCCTTTTCCCTTTTCATCTGTTTTTGTTCATCTTCCTTGGTAATCTTAGGGAAGTCCGTATCCATACTTTACACCAGAGATGGTCCTTTTCAGTCTTATAATACTGTAACATGTCCAATTAAATGAGGAACTTCTACTAGATATTTCCTATTCCTTAAACTGTAGTACTCTACATCATCCACCTCCCACAGTCTAAGGAAATGCCATGTGACAAAGAAGCCGGAGAGAGCATTAGCATTGGCATATTTGATGAAATAGACATGAAAGGGTTGGGGAGGAAGGGTTTGTGGTTGACATTAGGCAATTCTGTGAGGGGTATTAGAAACTTACCACAATATTTGCTGACTTCATCCATATTTAACGGGCACATATACAGGATACAACAGCTAGGGAGGTATATGTACTGACACTTTAAATTGCAGAGAAGTTTCTTGTATTTATTAAGGAAGAGTCCGGTTGATTTAGTTTTTTCAAACTAGAGGTAATGTCAAAGTGATTCACCCTATATCCTAATGCGCCTGCAGGGAAAACTTACTGATGGAACTGTATTTGATTCCAGCTTTGAGAGGAATGACCCCATTGAATTTGAGCTTGGAAGTGGTCAAGTGATTAAAGGTTTGCTTGTGATTCCTTTAACCAATGTCCATTCTACATCATTTATTCATTTCTAATCCTTTGGAACTATGGCAAACATGACATCATTGCATTGGTGCATTTTCTGCTTTTTCTATTTCTTGTTTGATGGTTTCCTTCTGATAACTGGCAGCAGTTGTGAGAAGCATATTAGGAGCTAGAATCTCAGCAAAAGCCATTGAATTCTTGACAATGATAACCGTCAATATTCACGTGCAGTAAATGAGTGTAAAGGGCTGCCCGGTGCACTAAGCTCCCGCTATGCGCAGGGTCCGGGGAAGGGCCAGACCACAAGGGTCTATTGTACGCAGCCTTACCTCACATTTTTGCAAGAGGCTGTTTGCATGGCTTGAACCCATGATCTCCTGGTCACATGACAACAACTTTACCAAACAAAAGATGACTTATTGTTTTTTGTCTCTTGCTTTTCAAGATGATTTAATTCTTTAGTACTCTGTGGGAGCTTGCGGTTTGTAGTTTACCCTGCACACCCTGGACATAAACCTTTTTCCATTGATATATCAAAAGATCTTTAAACGTAATTCCAAATATTGACAAATGTTGTTGCATGGCACACCGAAGGAATTCTCTCTTCACATCAAAGTAAATTTGGAAAAAAAGAGCTTGGTTGTTACTTAGCAAGAGAAAAGAATAAGGCAAAAGAGCTTCTCAACAAAAAAAAATGGCAAAAGAGCTAGCGTTGTAAATAGAATCTGACAACTGAAATCATAACACCGTAAAAGTGTGTGCCTCTTCAATGATATGAGGCCTTTGGCTCTTCATGAAGTATGAGAACCTCTTTTTAATTTCCTATTCTTCAATGTAACACATCTACTCATGAAGTAAAGCAAGTCTATAGTATAAGTTCTCATATAAGCTAGATTTATTTTTCCCTATTCTGAATTCCCTTCTATGTAATTCATTAAATATGATACTTTTCGCAGTATACGGTGATATTTAAGGACATAAATAGATTTTGATAGAGATATATAGAATATTACATTGTCTGAAAGACACACGATGTGAATGATGTTTAGCTGTCCTAAAAGGGTTACTTGATGAAAGAACATAATAAGCAATATGATACTGAATGTCACCTTGCAGGTTGGGATCAAGGACTTCTTGGAATGTGTGTGGGTGAGAAGCGAAAGTTGAAAATCCCTGCTAAACTTGGTTATGGCGAGAATGGATCTCCACCAAAGATCCCAGGTAACATCAGCTCTTCTCTAATAACTTGGAAATTTCGCTTAAAGCATTAACTAAAGCTATAGACCACAAGCATTAGGCATTATCCTTTGGTACACTAATCAACTATTTTTGTGGCGTCTATTTCTGATTCTGAACAAATAGTTTTGGCTTATTAGCCATAAATCTTCTCTCCTTCTGGTGGCATTGCTTTTGTTCCATATACTCCCTCTGTTTCAATTTATCTTAACCTATTTCCTTACTATTCCATGCCAAAAAGAATGACCCCTTTCCATATTTGGTAACTATTTACCTTTATGCAATGACTTATAGCTAGGGCTGTTCATTTCGGATTATCCGATCCGATCCGAAATTTCGGATCGGTAAAATTATGATCCGAATCCGATCCGATCCGAAAGTCGGTATATACGAAATTTTCGGATCGGAAATCCGAAATCCGAAATTTATCATACATTCATCATTCTAGCAACTGCCACATAAACATCCTGCTCTCTTCAACAAATTTGTTCAACAGAAACCTCACATACCACTTAACGTAAACACAATTAAATACTGAAATAACTTCAACCCAACATGTGACCGGCCAATACACAACAATATAGTCTTCATTCTTCAAGGATATAAACCTGTAATTCCTAACAAATAGTGAAACTCCAAAATGGAAAGTAGAACTTTATAGGTGCAATGTCCAATACATTAACTACTAGCTAAAACATCCAACATCCAAATCAATACACCAATACAAATAAAGTTCACAAATTAAAATCCCATAAAGTTTCACCACCATGCAAAATAGCCTAACTATTAGGGAAAATCAAAAGAAAATAAAAAATAAAAAAATCGGATATTTCGGATATCCGAAAGTAAAGAAACTGTGATCCGTATCCGATCCGAAATATCCGAAACTCAAAAATTGGATCGGATATCCGATTTTTCGAATCGGATCGACCGGATAGCGGATAGGATCGATCAGATCGGATTATTATGAACAACCCTACTTATTGCCACAAAAAACATGCGACTCATTTAACACCACAAGTCAAAGTCTTCTCTTCTTTCTTAAACTCCATGGGGCCAGTCAAATGGGTTCACATAAATTGAAACGGAGGGAGTAATAGGTTGCATTTGTTGGAGTTTTTGGTGAAGTTTTCTTTCCAGAATTTTCCAATATCGTAAATTTCTTTCTTCGCCAAAAAGATTTCTTCTTTGTTGTCTTTGCTTTTGATTTCTCGTAAAGATTTTTCTTCAAAGGAAGTCAGTTGTCTGGATTAGTAACTGAATTCGTCTCCATGATTGACCACTATATCTATTGAGGGGGGTAAGGGACGGGCATTATGTTCGAGGATATGATTTTATTCTACTTCTTGCTTGCATTTTTTCCTCCCCCTTGCTAGTTATGTAAATGAATTTTCCCTTGAGTTAGCTACTATGGTATTTGAATATTTTTATAACCGTTCAAACTTATAGGTGGTGCGACACTTATCTTCGACACTGAGCTGGTTGCTGTGAATGGAAAGAAATCATCAGCTGATAGTGAACTGTGATTTCACGGTGTCTCTACACACTCCTTTACGTTAGCTCAAGTTTGGAGGAAACTTCCGAGGATCCGTTAATGTTAGGCTATCTAATAGTTATATTTGCTTCTTTGATAATTTAGATACTGAAGTAGTCGGCTGCTGGCAAAATTACAGTGTTACCTTTTGCCACTGGTTCTTTCCTCTGCCAAAGTTAAGTGGATAGGCGTTGAACTCCAAGGATGATATTCCATCGTTAGTTTTTACATTCTGGTATGACATAAGTTTGTATTTTCGCATGACTCTTCAGTTTATAAAAGAACTTGTGTCTTTTGAAGGGCAAGCATTAAAGACCAGCCCATTTGAAGGGGAAATTGTGCAATTTCTCCGTTTGTCTCTGTAAAGAAAAAAAAAGTTGATGTAGCGGTTTCAGCCCCCTTATTACGCTTTATAGTGGTATTTTTAAAAAATTACAAAATATAGTGACATTACGTATTTTTATAGTAGATGTATAAGATACATATATTTGTGTATCTGAAAACCGTAGTGAGTACTTTCTCAATAGAGACGGCATCTTCAAGCATATGACATACATACAACAAATATTTTTAGGTGTTGGTTCCCCATGCACACAACACATTTTACATACTCTTCACGTGTATGGTCTCTCATATAGTTGGCTTGCACATATAATTTTAAAACACATACAGTTAATGTCTGCACATAATACATATACATTCAACTTTTGCTTTGAAAATAGAGAAAATACATCAAAACCCCCCTGAATTTGGCCGATTTTTTAAAAAGACACCTAAATTTTACGGGACCTATTACCCCTGAATTCTTTTCCTGTAGTTAATACACCCTTTTTGCCTATGTGGCATTGAGAGTGTGTTTTAGTCTACTAAGGACCGTGAAATGGAAATAAAGAAGACGAAATTTTAGTAGTATAATTTTTTTAGCATTCTAATATAAAATACTTTTCTACTTTTTTTTATATTGCTTTTACTATTTTTATTTTTTCTCTCTCCTTATTTTCATATATCTTCTTCTCTGCTCATGACTGCCTTCATCGGAAGTTCAGGTCCGACCACCGGAAACTTCTTTCTTAGTTGTATCCTTTTTTTGTACATTTTCTCTTATTATTAAATGATTTTTATTTTTTCTTCACTTTCTTTCTCCAACTTTACTCACCAATCACCATCAGATCTTCTGCCGGAAAATTCATTGTTCTCGTAAAACATCCATCACCTTCCACCAGACTTCTCACCCTTATAATCTAAGAACACAGATTTAATACCTTCAACGCACTCCTCAGTACAAGAAAATTAATTTGATGGATTAGAGCTTTTCAAATATGGCTGAAATGAAAGTTCTCCTTGTATATGGCAAAAGGACATTTGGACATTTTGTATGACCAAAGTTGATCACGATCAGGAATTCATATTAATTGATAGTTAATCATTCATGAAAAGGCTAGTTAAATTTTTAAAAAATACTATTAAGAAGTAATAAAGATTACATAGGAGAAGAAGAATGATGAGAAGATGGATCTTTGAAGATGGGGGACACAGGAATTTTGGGGCTCGGCTACTGAAGAAAGGGAAACGGGTATGGGATTTTTTTATTTTTGTATGTTGAGTTTTCAAAGGGTTGAATAACAAATTAGACATATAAATAGCATAAAGAAGAAGAGATTACGTCGTAAAATAGGACCGGTGCGTGAGATTCACACTCCGTTGGAAATTTACCTTTGGCGGGAGTTGCGACCGACCAACTTTAACGGCTTAAACACTAGTGTTACGTATGTTGGAGAATCCGGTTCTTCACACATGCATGATCTACTAAGTACGTAGATAACCGTAGGGCCAAGAATCGTCAAATTTCATTGAGAAATGAAAGAAATATTGATCCACGAAGTAAGGTGTTTGAAGCATGAAAAGTGTGGTATTGTGTTCAATTCTCCCTCATCGGTAGAGGAAGAAAGAATTGTTGTGTATATAAGACTCGAAATTGGTTTGGGGTTTGGGACCCCAAGGGGTATCCCATGTGTTTAAAGGAGGGAGGACCTAGATGTGCTTCGGTTCAAGGAAAGACCACACGCGCGCCGCCGCCGCCCGCCCGTCCGGTCCGGTTCCGGGCCCACGGGCTGTGGGCCTTCTGATATTATCTTTTTGGGCCAGAGAACTTTGCCAGAAGTACAGTTTGATCCCAGAATTACTCCTCCTATAATGGCCAAATCCGTTGGTCTTTCACCATTTATGTTGGTGACTTTACTACCTCCATAATGGCCATTATTTGGCTATTATGGAGGCAGTTTTTCAGCCCCTCCATCACCTATATAAACACCCCCTTACACCATTGTTGAGCACTAAGAACATACATATATGATACACGAAAAATACACAAGCAAAACAGTTTCTTCTACACCTTCTAAGGCATCATTTCGTTACTCAATATTCTTCACGGTAGCTCTTGAGTTTCCTTTGCTCAAGTGTTCCATTGCTGTTTTATCTTGGGAGACAAATTGTCCAGGACGTATAAAGGATACATACGGGGCAATATTGTCTTAAGGACAGAGTGCCACACTCGACTCAGCAAAACCAGTTTCCATTTTTCCGTCTTCAATAAAATTGTAATTTCAATTTTGTGGTTATATTGTAATTTTCAGATTACTAGATGAATTATTGAATCTTTGTTTATCCTTTCGAATACTTGTAATAGTTATATACTTTCCGTACTGCTTTATAAAGTACCATAGAGCAAAAATACCCAACATCTTAAGACAATATTTGTATAGTATTACTATTAGTGTTCGAAAGATGTCGGTCAAAAGTTGTGTGACCAAATCTGGATATGGCAGTGGTTTTCTGGTAGAAGAGAGTGATGATGATGAACGTGTTCATGGTGTCACTGCTACCAAGACTGGTTTGAACAAGCGCTCACGAGAGCCTGAGGATGTCAACTGGGACAAGAGGAGAAGACTGAAGATGTACTTCTATCTTGCAGCAGAAGGCCTGTATTTATCCCAGACAAAAGATCCGAATAATGGTGAGAAGGAAATTGACACTCAGTCTGATGAAGTGACTGAAGTGAGCCAGAATCCGAAATTGGGATAAGTAGTTTTTCTTACTTGTCAATAATAAAGATTAAATGATGTCTGATTAAAAATGGATTAAAGTAAGGAGGAATATGAAAATAATTTATATTCCTTACGCTTTAAAATCAGAAGTTTAATCTTATCTTCTTTTTCGTTTAAAGATTGGATTGTAAACGACTTAAAAAGATCCGTTCTTTTAAGTGTAATTGTTAACGTATGTAAAGTATGTTCGCACATACGATGGAGAAAGATCCACTAATCGTAAAAACTGTTACCACTCTTAAGTAAGCGCCAAGAATTATCTGGGCACCAATCTTAACGGAAAGAGTCTAAAAGTTAAAGACGTAGAACCTGTCATACTATTTGGCAGAAGATCCTTCATAGGATGATATTGGACACTCAGTCATACAAAGCCTCCGGGCGACTTGAGTGGGCCAAAATTCCTTTGATATGATGATATTGGACACTCAGTCATACAAAGCCTCCGGGTGACTGGAGTGGGGCCAGAATTCATTTCATAGGAAAAGTAATGGACACCTAGTGTGGTGGGCCAGAGTTTCCAGGTCTTAATGATTTGAAGGCCTAAAGAAAGGCAGTAAAGAAATTGGACACTCAGTCTGCCAAAGCAACTGAAGTGGTCCAGAGTATCGAGATCACATATGATCCGGTTACGCCCTAACCACGGGCAAGAGGTTGTTCATGTGAAGCAACGCCACCTCTAAAATCAAAGGGGCTGG
This sequence comes from Anisodus acutangulus, assembly GCA_029783415.1. Taxonomy (NCBI): domain Eukaryota; kingdom Viridiplantae; phylum Streptophyta; class Magnoliopsida; order Solanales; family Solanaceae; genus Anisodus; species Anisodus acutangulus. The sequence goes on from CM056495.1 coordinate 14,071,589, forward strand.
AGAGGTTGTCTTCAATAGGACTTCAAGGAATGGATCACTCTAAAAAGAGGTGATACATGTTCCTAACTTGATTTAAGGGACGTTGTTGGTCAAGTTGGTTTGAGACTAGTCCAACAGGTCTATAATAACTAAGAATGATACAATATGTCTATAGCCAAATGAATGATATATTTGTAATCCGTGCATCTATGCCATCATAGATTAAGACACGTTAAACAGTAAGTCATTCAAAAGCTAATGATGTTGAGATTGTTGTCTCCTTTCGACATAAACCCTCAAAATGAATGTGAGGTAGGCGAAGAGGCAAAATCACCTTTTCAAATTCCGTCAAGGGAATAGCGAAAGAAGCACCGCTCCTCTAGAGCTTAGTCACACCTACTTGGGTGATTTGAAGTTTATACAAAATAGAGGGGGGAGACAAGTACGTTGTGATCTTCATTGATGATGGTACAACGTATGGAATCCTTTGTTTGTTAAAAAGCAAAGATGAAGTTGTTGAAGCGGATAAGCGCTACAAAGCAGAAGTTGAAAATCAACTAAGCCTATGGATTGCGAAATTCATAGCGATAGAGGGGGAGAATGTGAAGCAGCGTTCATTAAATGACTGTTCATTACTCACCTCAGTCTAACGGTGTTAGCCAAGCGCAAATCCGTACGCCTAAATTATGTGGGGCAAGGCGATCCTTACCGCTAATGCGATTCTCAACAGAACTCCGCATAAGGATAAGGATAACTCTCCGTGTGAGACATAAAAAGGATCTCACATACAAAAGTTGTGATGTGGGGTGGCTTGGTAGAAGTTGGACTACCGAAGCAGGTCAAGTTCGACCTAAGACTGTCGATTACATAGCCACTGGATCTGTAAATAACAGTAGTACTTATCGCCTCTTGGCGTCAAAGAATGCTGAATTCTTATAAGATAACTTTCCTTGAAGAGGAAAAAGGAGTAATTGCTCAAGGTTAACAAGAACCCGCGAGGGCCTGACTGTCCGGAACTAGATGCTCCGTATCTACAGGACTCGAAAGTTGTTGGCTATCCGGAACTTAATATTCCAGATCTGCAGAACTCAGGGATTCTAGATGTTGAACCAAGACGGAACAAAGAGGGGACAAAGACTTGTTCCAGTCCTTCTAGCTTGTATGGTTAAGAACGAACCATGGACAATTAACAAATAATTGTTATCTCCAAAAGCGCTGCTTTGGAAAGAAGCTAAAGAGAGAAATATATTCCATCATATAGAACCATACTTGCGTAATGGTTGATCTTCCTCCGGAAAAAGAACATTTGGGTTGTGAAAAAGGATACTCAAAAGTGTGTACAAAGTAGATGGATCTACTGACGAGTTCAAAGCCTCGGCTACTTGTACATGTGCTCCCCTGGGAGTAGCTTAACATCATGGGTCATTGCAGTCTTGCGTGGCATGAATGTTAAAACAGCCTTCCCAACCGGAGAGTTGGAAGAAGAGAATCAGAGTTGGTTTTCTAGACTGTTGGGCTTCTTCCTGAACTTTCATCTTGGTCCCTGAAATGTTTACATTTTGGTCTTGAAAGTTTCAGATAAAACAGAAACAATGAATCTGACCACAGAAACATTGACTCTGAAGTTAGAAAGCCAACAGTTGGAGAATCAACAGTCTGAAAGTAAAAGTCATATTGAAACAAAGTCTCGATATGAAAGATATGGATATCACAGATGACATCTTAGGAATTGGATTTCTAAAGACATCTAACGGACTGGTCGATAGTTGACAGTCTCGTTGAAGCCATCAATGGATATGAATCATAGAACTGATTGGAATCATGGTGCACCCATAGACAAGGAGCGATACGCACATATCACGTGTAGTTCAATGTATTGTACACACTACAACCGACTTGATATCGTCCTACATTCAGATCAGTTGAACTAAGGTTCACTGATAATCTTAATACATGATCAATAGAAGGTGTTAAGTCGGATATGACAATATCTGAATTATTCGCTTATCTACGGATTATAGTATTTTGGATGTCCAACGGTTCTGAGAGAACACACTGATGCAAACTGGACATCAGATCTGAAGAACACCAAAGCCACAAGTAAATGTGTATGGTGGTTCTTGGAAAATCCTCTAAGCAAACTTGCATCGGCCGATTCATGATGGAATCGGAGTTTATCGCTTTATACAAAGCATGAAAGAAGTTGAGTAACTTCACGACTCCTTAGAGGACGTCCCTTATTGGGAGAAACCCTTGCCTTCAGCAGTTATACACTGTGGCTAGGCGATCGGCTTTAGGAAGGACATGGATGACGGCGTCTGGACATATCTGTCAGGATTTGTCAGGAGACATAAGACCGTATGGCAATTGATCATCACGGGTGTCACTTCCTTGTTTACTAACTAAGGGACTACCTGGAGATCAAGTGTTCTGCCTGTCTAGGGGAATGAGCTTAAAACCCAAAATATACGGACCAATACAGTGGTAACCCAACCTTACTAACTGGAGATCCCAGTAATTTGGTTCAATGGGAAAACTAAGTCAGAAGGTTCAGTTGATCGCTTCAGTGGAAGCATGAGCACTTCGGATAGTGATTTCTGAAAAGAAACACCAAATCCAAAGCCGTTCCCGCGATAGACTTTAAGTGCTATCTGCAGTGTGGGTAAAGATTAAGTTTTCAAAACCTGTAATGCTCCTTAACAATTGAGGTTAGGTTTTTGGGAAACTTTTAATGGTTCCTAACACTTGTGAAGTGGGGTATAGCAGGATACCTTGTAGGAGACCACCTATTTAAGTGCGAGGACGGGCCGCCTCAAAATGAACGCACTTAAGAATCCAAGACGTTGTCCATGGCCAAAACGGACAAAACATTACGAAGAAGAGAGTAAGGGAATTTGTTGTGTTGGTATCATTGTCTTGGCTTACACTAAACACTGACGGTTCAAGACATCACGTTCACCGCGCAGTAAGTAAGTCCGATGGTATTAAACTATGGAAGGTTCAAAGCTGAGGCTACCTCTCCTTATGCAACATCGGTCCGCTGAAATATTGCTGGAAATGAAAAAGACACCATGTGAGTGCGCCAAAATCTCTTTCAAGAGAGGATTGTTGGAAATTTGCCTTTGGCGGGAGTTGCGACCGACCAACTTTAATGGCTTAAACACTAGTGTTACGTATGTTGGAGAATCCGGTTCTTCACACATGCATGATCTACTAAGTACGTAGATAACCGTAGGGCCAAGAATCGTCAAATTTCATTGAGAAATGAAAGAGATATTGGTCCACGAAGTAAGGTGTTTGAAGCATGAAAAGTGTGGTATTGTGTTCAATTCTCCCTCATCGGTAGAGGAAGAAAGAATTGTTGTGTATATAAGACTCGAAATTGGTTTGGGGTTTGGGACCCCAAGGGGTATCCCATGTGTTTAAAGGAGGGAGGACCTAGATGTGCTTTGGTTCAAGGAAAGACCACACGCGCGCCGCCGCCGCCCGCCCGTCCGGTCCGGTTTCGATTCCGGGTTCACGGGTCGACGGGTCCACGGGTCGTGGGCTGTGGGCCTTTTGATATTATCTTTTTGGGCCAGAGAACTTTGCCAGAAGTACAGTTTGATCCCAGAAGTTCCAGATGTACAGTTCGGACCAGAATTCTTTCAGATGTACAGTTTGGTCCCTGAAGTTTCAAGATGTACAGTTTGGTCCCTGAAGTTTCCAGAACGTCAGAATTTGGACAGTCAAAGCAGAAACGCCAAGCTCTCAATTCAGCCATTTATTTTGGCTGAATTACTCCTCCTATAATGGCCAAATCCGTTGGTCTTTCACCAGTTATGTTGGTGACTTTACTACCTCCATAATGGCCATTATTTGGCTATTATGGAGGCAGTTTTTCAGCCCCTCCATCACCTATATAAACACCATCTTACACCATTGTTGAGCACTAAGAACATACATATATGATACACGAAAAATACAGAAAAATACACAAGCAGAACAGTTTCTTCCTACACCTTCCAAGGCATCATTTCGTTACTCAATATTTTTCACGGTAGCTCTGGAGTTTCCTTTGCTCAAGTGTTCCATTGTTGTTTTATCTTGGGAGACAAATTGTCCAGGACGTATAAAGGATACATACGGGGCAATATTGTCTTAAGGACAGAGTGTCACACTCGACTCAGCAATACCAATTTCCATTTTTCCATCTTCAACAAAATTGTAATTTCAGTTTTGTGGTTATATTGTAATTTTCAGATTACTAGATGAATTATTGAATCTTTGTTTATCCTTTCGAATACTTGTAATAGTTATATACTTCCCGTACTGCTTTATAAAGTACCATAGAACAAAAATTCCCAACACACTCATCTTTGAAACTGGCACTGAGTCGATAAGAGTGTATTTATTTTAATTCAAACACGTCCAGGGGTCATAAAACTCCCGCAAAGAAAGTTTTGATGTATTTTCTATACACATGCCGTTAAAATTAGACATTATATTCGCGCAATTTCAATTAGAATAAGATATTAGATGCACGCGAATACAGTATATTTTGTACATTTTGAAAGAAAATGCTGCTACATTCTAGAAAGTAAACCAAAATCTCACTATATTTTACATAGGAAATTTACCCAAAATTAGCCAATGCTGCTACGTTTTAAAAAGAAAATGCTGCTACAAAGGAAATTTATCCAAACTTATTCGACCACTTTTAAAGGTGAAATTTGACCCATAGAGCCATACAGTGTAAATCATGGGTTTCTTACAAAACAAAATGCCCCGCATCTCTCAATAGGCTAGTTATACATTTGGTCGGTTTTGCAAAAATAATTATATTTGCTAATTAAATATTTATAAATAATATATATTATTTTATATTAAAAATATATGTTTAATGTATATTTTATACATTAATATATAAAAATATATATTTGTCGACTATTATTTTGGTGGCGGCTCTTTATGCTAACTTCTCTTTAACAAAGCTCTGACTCATTTTCTACTAGTCCATCCGTTTGAATTTACATATTTTAGTTTGATTAGACATGAAATTTAATAAGATAAAGATATTATTTGAATCCAATGATAAAAAAATGTATTAAATTACTCTTTCTTATGATCTTAAATAAACCATGTAGAGTGTTGGAATTAGAGAGTTCTTAAATGTAAAATAATATATATTTTTAAAATAAATTAAAAAAATAAAAATAAAACACTTAAATTGAAACAAGACTAGTATCTTTTCAATCGATGCCCCGACGCTAAAATAGAATCATGATACATCAAATGGAATACTCCAAACAGAGCTGCCTATAAGTTGAACACTGATTGATCTTGCTTAGGTAACCCTGGAATTGGAGGGGGGGTAGATGAAGTAATTAGAAATAGTAATGGCAATTGGGTCATTGATTTCACTCAGGACATTCCCAAAGCTACTAACAGCTTAACTGAATTGCTAGCCATTTTATAGGGACTAAAAATTGTATGGGGAAACAAGCTAGTACATTTGGAAGTTAATTCTGACTCTAAAGAGGTAATCGATATGTTAAAGCATGGGCATACCCCTTACACTGATTTTATTTATGAATGCAGGTTGTTGTTGCAAAAGCTAGAAAATTCAGAGCTAAAGCACATCTACAGAGAGCAGAACAAGGTAGTTGATCTCCTAGCAAAAGAAGGGCCAAAGAAATAGCTTTTTGGATGTGTGAAGATTTTTGTAGTTCCTCCTGTGTTTGTTAATGATGCTTTTTGGACATATATGTTAGGAACTACATATGAACTCTCTATTCCATTTTGTAATATCCCACATAATGGGGAAACTTATGAACAACTAGGGGAAGTAATTGTCCCTCATTCTTGTAATAGTTAGCTATCCAGTTAACCAAAATATTCTTACTCCACTTTTAGCTCTGCCCAACATTATAACCATAATCAGGTAATAGCATTCATGGCAGCTCAACATCACTAAAGGGCATGGTTGAAGCTTTGGAAGTTTCAAGAAAACCCACGACAAGATCTCAAACAAGGAAATTTCAAGACAAGCTCAATGAGTCGCAATTAGCAATTAAAAAGTGTCTTGTGATGGAAAAAGAGCTCCAACCCAATCAAGATATTTTTCTCAAGTCCTACATCTATTTTTAGGTTCAAATTAAAGTCCAAGATGAGATGGAATGAGGTCCAAATCTGCCCCAATTTGAGAGAAAAATACAGCAGCCCAAATCTGTCCAAAATAGTTTTTAGAATCTACATTTAAGAGTTGTTTTAATCTATGTTGACTTGCATTGATATAACTATTTTTAGTCCTTTATGAACCTAGGAAATTTCAGGATTTTAGTCCTCTATTCACCTAAGAAATTGCACCTTATTTATTTTAGTTTGACCAAATGTTGGCAGCCCCCTTCTAGGACCCTATATAAAGGGGTGTTCTATTTTTCATTGTAAGTAAGTTTGATGAATATTAATATTATTAGCCTTGTGGCTTGTGGAGACTTTAGAGATTCTCTTTTGGGTTATGCCCTTTTTGTTCTACTTTGAATCATAGCTTTGATCCTTCAATGATAAGATTCCTTGTTTGAGTTCTCTCCCTCATATTCATCTTCTTCGTAATTGATTCAACTGCTTCTTTTACTAGTTAAACAAGGTTTCAAGTATCGAATACTTGAACTTGTGTTCTTCTCTTCCAAAAATCAATCCTATCCTCTTTTAATCTTCTAATTCTAAAGTCTTCCGCTATCCGTGTTATTATCACCAGGTAACCCACTCGAAACAATCACCAAATCTCATAGCGAAATGAAACTTTCAACTTTCAACCCCGTCGCTATCCACTTTTAACTCTGCTCATCATTGTAACCACAACCCGGTTCAAAATTAATTACAAAATCTCAGCTAAATTCAAATCCCCAACCTTCAACTTCTATTAGTGGTCGGCATAAAATTGAAAATCGAGTTTCTCCACAGAAAAAATAATTCTTGAGGATTGATGTTATTTCAAAAAATTACTGATGATTTAGATAACAACGACAATAACAATATATTCAGTTCAGGCCCACAAATATGGGCTTGGGTGGGGTAAGGCGTACACAGATCTTACCTCTACGTTTGAGGGGTAGAGAAATTATTTTTGATAGACCCTTGGCTTAAAAGGAAAGTAGCCGATACAAGATTGCAAGAAAATAAAACAACATATCAAGATACAAAACAAATGAAGCAACACATAGTTAATGTAAGCTTCACTATTTTTTTAAAAATAACATGATGACACAAATATAGTGTAGAAAATGCGTGAATCAATTATAAAGAATAACTCAGGAGAAGGACAATTTTTTTTAAAAAAAATTATACTTTTCATCAACGTCACATGGATATTTCATTTACATGCTTAGTATGTAAAAAATAACAATATAACTCAATTCAACTATGTACATTCAGATTTAGAAATTGATGTTGGCTTTGGTTGTTACATAAATACGAGTAGAAAAAAATGTCAAATCTGTACATGTTAAAAATTATTAAACTATTAACAAAAATATATCTACTCAATCTTGCATACATTAAGGGCATATTTGGTTCATTTTCATTTATTAATCATCTAATTATGTTAATTGGTTTACGTCGTTAAAATAAGAACAAAATTGGACCAAGCATTGTACAGTATAGGTATACGTGTGCTGAAGTATTAACAACGGACATATATGCTCAATTTCACATTGTTTTTGGTTCTTTTGCGTAAATCCTACTTTTGAGAACGAGAGTGAGTCTCATTCACCAATCATTACTAGCCACGTGTCAAGTACCAGAAATTACAAAAAAAAAGAATATCTTTTATAAATTAAAAAAAACACCTTCTCCGCTTCACGTCGACTGATCTGAAATGGAGATTGTGAGTTTTCAGTGATAGCGCCGGAACCAGTCTCGGAGTTTCTTCGATTTCCACGAGTATTGTATTTATAAGGTTGAGTCCACTGTCGATTTGATCGGAAGAGCCGCCACGACGCCATTGTGTCGACACAGCGATGTGATTCGTCAAACAAGAAGAAAAGTTAAAGAGACTGTCGAACCATTGAACTGGACGGTAAAGAACTACGTCCGAAATCGTTAACAGAGCTGAACAGAGGTTAAATTTCACCACCACCGTTCGATTCAAGCTCTGAAACGTTAGAAAGGGACATGTTTGTGTTAAATAAGGTATATATACCTGTGATATACACTAAATATACAGCAGTGTATATCACGGGAATATCCAAAACAGTAGCCAGAAGTCACGGATTCAATCTTGGGCCATCACTCACGGCAGCCCAACAAATCAGCCCATCATGCAGCAGCCCCCACTCAAACCGATATCGAGGCCGCGATGCACACATTAGGGTTAACTCAACCGGACCCAAATTGGTACATGGACACCGGTGCCACTACTCACATGACTTTCGAATCAAGTACTCTCTCATCTTATTCCAATTTGAGCACCCCTCGGGGCATAATTGTTGGTAATGGTAGTTCTATTCCAATTCTAGGGTATGGTCAGAAAACGTTGTCTCCCCTCAATCCACCCCTTCTCTTGAAAAATACTTTACATGCTCCTAAATTGATTAAAAATTTAGTGTCTGTCCGAAAGTTCACTACTGACAATTTCGTTTCCGTTGAATTTGATCCTTTTGGTTTCTCTGTGAAGGATTTCAAGACGGGGAGTCATCTCATGAGGTGTGATAGTAGGGGGGATCTGTATCCTATCATGCCCGATTTCGGTCCATTGAGTCAAACCTTGCCGTAAGTTTTTGCAGCCATCTCTCCTTCCATGTGGCATGCTCGCCTGGGTAATCCGGGATCTTCTATTTTATCAGTTTTAGATAAAAATAGCTTTATTTCTTGTAAGGGTACGAGTCGTACTCCACTTTGTCAGTCGTGTTCATTAGGGAAAATTGTTAAGTTGCCATTTGTAGACACCAATTCTCATACTTCAATGACATTTGATATTATTCATAGCGACCTACGGACGTCTCCTGTTCTTAGTTCAGTGGGTCATCGATATTATGTTCTCTTTTTAGACGATTATTCTAGATTTTTGTGGACGTTTCCAATTGCGAATAAATCACAAGTGTTTTCCGTCTTCATCAAATTTAGAGAGTTCATTCGTACTCAATTCGAAAGAGAAATAAAAAATATTCAATGTGATAATGGGAAAGAGTATGACAATAGGGAGTTTCGGGAATTCCGTGCTAATAATGGGATCAATTTTTATTTTTCGTGTCCTCATACATCTTCACAAAATGGGAAGGCCGAACGCAAAATTCGTTCCATAAATAACATTGTCCGAACTCTCTTAATTCATGCCTCCATACCTCCATAATTTTGGCATCATGCTCTACAAATGGCCACATATCTTCTTAACGTAATTCCGTCTAAAGGTCTGACATATTCTTCCCCCCTAAAAATCCTATATAATAAGAACCCGTCTTATTCTCACCTTAGGATTTTTGGATGCTTGTGTTATCCGTTATTCCTATCCACCACAATTAACAAACTTCAGGCTCGGTCTACCCCGTGTGTATTTTTGGGTTATCCGTCGAATCATCGTGGTTATAAATGCTTTGACTTATCTTTCAAGAAAATCATAATTAATCGCCATGTCATTTTTTATGAAACCCAATTCTGGCCCCACAGTCCCGTGCTCGATTTCACCATCGAACAGCCTTCCGAAATTGGGCCGACCCAGCCCACCTCGAACCGGTCCGGCTTCACGCCACACTTTCACAATTTGGGCCAAGAGCCCACCGCACGCCGCCACCCGTCCCGAGCCCAGAAAATTCTCAAAATTCCCTCAATTCTTCCTCGAGTCATAGACCGGTCACTCGTAGTCAAGGGGGTATTTTTACACCTAAAAGACATTTTAATTTACATTCTGATATCTCTAAATCCCCATTGCCCCGCAATCCTGTGTCCGCTTTAAATGACCCAAATTAGAAAATTGCTATGACTAATGAATATAATGCTCTTCTTGATAATAAGACGTGGGAGTTGGTGCCCCATCCATATGGTATTAATATTTTCAGGTCTATGTGGATTTTTGTTCATAAGGAGAATTCAGATGGGTCATTTGCTAGAAATAAAGCGCGACTTGTGGGTGATGGTAAGACTCAGCAGGTTGGGATAGATTGTGGTGAGACGTTTAGTCCGGTGGTCAAGCCGGCTACTATTCGCACGGTGCTTAGCTTGGCTCTTTCAAAGACTTGGCCTATTCATCAGTTGGATGTCAAGAATGTCTTCCTACATGGTGACCTCAAAGAAACAGTCTATATGCATCAGCCGTTGGGTTTCAGGGATCCTAACCGTCCCCATCATGTCTATTTATTAAAAAAAGTCCTTATATGGGCTTAAGCAGTCTCCACGGGCCTAGTATACGAGATTTGCTATCTTCGTTTCAACTATTGGGGTTCACTCACAGCATGTCAAATAATTCCTTGTTCGTCTACTGCAGTGGTTCGTCCTTGGCCTACATTCTGTTGTATGTGGATGATATCATCTTGACTGCCTCTTCCGATGCCTTGCGTCATTCTATCATGACCATGCTCAGTTCTGAGTTTGCTATGAAAGACTTAGGGCCTTTGAGTTATTTTTTGGGGATTGCCGTCAAGCGTCATTCAGGTGGCTTGTTTTTGTCTCAACGAAAGTGTCTTTCTTTGAGATCATAGAGAGTCGGGATGTCATCCTGTAAGTCCACTTCCACGCCAGCTGATGCAAACCCCAAGTCGAGTGCCGCAAAGAGTGCACCATACGAGGACCCGACCCGCTATCGCAGTCTTGCAGGGGCCCTCCAGTATCTTACATTTACCAGACCGGATATTACGTATGCGGTTCAGCAGGTGTGTTTATTCATGCATGATCCTAGAGTTGAGCACATGAATGCAATCAAACGCATCATTCGGTATATTCAGGGGACATTGGACTATGGGTTCCACTTGTATCCTTCTTCTACATCCATACTTGTCTCGTACACAGATGCGGATTGGGGTGGTTGTCCGGACATAGGACGGTCTACGTCAGGATATTGTATGTTCCTTGGCAACAACTTGGTCTCCTGGTCTGCAAAGCGTCAGGCGACTCTATCACGCTCAAGTGCAGAGGCAGAATATCGAGGGGTAGCGAATGTGGTCTCCGAATCATGTTGGCTAAGTAATTTGCTTTTGGAGCTTCATTGTCCAATTCAGAAGGCAACCTTGGTATATTGTGATAACATTAGTGTCATCTACCTTTCAAGTAACCCGGTTCAGCACCAACGCACTAAGCATATCGAAATGGACATTCACTTTGTCCGTGAAAAGGTTGCTAAGGGTCAAGTTCGCGTATACCATGTCCCGTCTCGTTATCAAATTGCAGACATTTTTACAAAGGGTCTACCCGCGGTCCTTTTTGAAAATTTTAGGGACAGTCTCAGCGTTTGACGACCGCCCGCTATGACTGCGGGGTGTGTGTTAAATAAGATATATATACCCGTAATATACACTAAATATACAACAGTGTATATCACGGGAATATCCAAAACAGTAGCCAGAAGTCACGGCTTCAATCTTGGGCCATCACTCACTGCAGCCCAGCAAATCAGCCCATCACGCATCAGATTTGATTTGTGTGATGTTGTATATATGGCATATATATATGTAGTATATTGTAGTGTAAAGGTTACCTTAATTAGTGTTATACACTTACCATAATTGTATAGTTAGAATTATGGTAGAATAAGGATTTAGAAATAGAATAGGAATAAGATTCTTATATTATGGAAATATGTAGCTTGTATATATAGTCTTTCAATTAATGAAAATAATTAAAGGGATTATTTCTTTCAGTTTGTTGAGTGGACTTTATGGATTTTCAATTTAGCTTGTGAAGAAATTGGGATACGTATCAAGCAGGATGATTTTTGTGTCTAAGAAATTTTGGAAATAGCTTAGGAGGCCATGGAAACCATTGTTGCCATAGACAAAAGCTTGAGATTTTTTAGAGATCTTTTTTGAGAATTAAAATAAAAGAGAAAAGGTAAGAAAATAACTTTTAATTAAAAAAAGTTAAAAATAAGCTTCTCATTCTTTTTCCGGTCCTCACTCTCTCTAGGAGATTGATATACACACCGAAAAAGGACATATTTATATCGGTACAAACTTGTTCATAAAATTTAAATGTTTTTTAAAAAATTAAGTATTAATTCATAGGGAGCTTTATGTATTTTCTTAAAAGAAGTTTAACTTATAGCGTGACCTTAAATTTTCATATTTTGGTTAACCTGTCTCCATTTATGGTAAGTAGTTCCCATTTCCTTTGGAACTTGAAGGGGCAACTAGTCAACCCTGTAGAGCCCAGGATATTTGAATTGACTTTAAAGTATTCTTTCTATTTCATAATAAATGGATTTTTAGCTTTTACATATCTTTTAAGAAAATATTCACTCCAAAAAAAAAATTACGAGTATTTTTATTAATTTAAGCCTAATCAATGCTTAGAAAAAAAATATAGTTAATGAATATTAATTATTTAAATAAGAGCAATTTTAAGAAAACATGTCCAAAATATTCTTGAAATTCTAAAGAATAACTTATTTTGGAAAAAATTGAAAAGCTTAAACAATCACTTATTATGGAACAAAGATGGTATCTTATAAGCTAAAAGTCAAAAATCATAAATTATTAATATCTAACTTTTGGCTTTTGACTTTATTATGTATTTTTCATGTCCAAAAGTAAGTGATTTTAAGTAATTCCTCTGTTTCCACAATAAGTAATTATTTAGATCATTTTTTCAAAAATAAGTAGTTCTTTAGAATTTTAAGAATATTTTGGACATGTTCTTCCAAAATTGACATTGTGTAAATAATCAACATTCATTAATTACATTTTTTTTCTAGGCATTGATTAAGGTAAATTAATATAATCACTCATAATAGTGATCATTTTTCTTAAGGAATATGCACAAACAAAAAGAACCACTTATTATGAAACAGGTTTTTTTTTTATTACCAAACATCACAAAAACTAAAAAAATACTTAAAAACCAATAAATACTTAAAATAAGACAATCCAGACACCCTCTACATATTCAAAGGACTGACGCTTGATTAAGGATCTAAGGCAGACACAATTACCCATACTATTTACCATAGGTGATTCTCACATTCACACTAAAACCTTATTTATTGTTTCCTCCGTCTCAATTTACTAATTTATAAGTCAACACTTTTCTTAATATTTCGTATGTGTTTTACAGTAATGTATCAAGGTAGCCTGATTTCCTACTATGTCAGCTTTTGGACATAATAATTGTGAAATTGGGCAAAAAAGAAGTAGTAATATTTGTTTTCAAGTTGAAAATGGTATTTGAAAATTAAACTTGTGTTTGGACATGAATCCAAATTAGAGTAGTTTTTGAATTTTCTTGAGTGATTTGGAGTGAAAATTGTGAAAACAACTTTTTGGAGTTTTTTGAATTGTAGAAAATTTCCGAATTGAATTCCCAAAGGTTGTAACAATTCTCTGTCCAAACAATTTTAATGGGCAGCCCTGGTGCACTAAGCACCCACTATGTGCGGTTCAGGAAAGGGCCAGACCAGAAGGTTCTATTGTACGCGGTATTACCCTGCATTTCTGTTGTTATTAATCTGTATTCCAAAAAACCAGTAAATAATAAACACTGAAAATAAACAGAATCAGTGTTGAAAAATAAGAATAATTTTTCAGAATATAATCGAGCCCACTAAGTTCAAAGTGTGTCCTTAAGGAAATTATTCCCCACACAGTACTCGAGGTTGATGGAATATCCCCTCCCAGGATAGAACGATTATCTTACCAGAATAGTAGTACTCCAAATTCAGGTAGCGGCGAACCACTCAACGGCAGTATATCACACAGAATTTATTTGTGCAGAAGAAGAAGAAGTTTGTATTGTTCGTAAAATTGTAAGTAAAATTCCGAGGAATCAAACGAATTTATAGCCATGGAAGTATCAAGCTTACAAGGTTTGCAACCTTTCTGAACAACCACTGAAAACTGGTGGAAAATTTAAATATGGAAAAGAAATCGGGTCGCGGGTCAGACACGCGGATCCGGTCGGGTCGCGGGTCAGGGTCACTAACGGGTAGGATTGGATAAGTTAATTAATTTAATTAAATAATAATTAATTAAATAATTAAAAATTAAAGAAAATTTGGTCCAAAAAGATTATCAATCAAATCATTTGACCAAATCCGAATCCGAATCCGAATCCGAATCCGAATCTGAAGCCGAAGCCGAAGCCGAGCCGAGCCGAGCCGAGCGAGCGACGACGACGGCTCGAGGGGTCCTTGCCCCCTCAACCCTTTTACTGACAAGAAGGAGTAATTCTACTTATAAGTAGAAGAACTTTTCTTTCCACTACCGATGTGGGACAACTCCCACTTTTCTTTCCAATCATTTCCCATTCACCAATATCAATACCCAACAATCCCCCACATGAATGGGGAATGGCTATAATATAAAAGCGCGGACAAGTGTGATATACAAACGAGAATTGACTGCATCTGGATAAGTAGGTTTCCCTTTGAACTTTCCGTAGTGAACTTATATCGGATATACTCGATCAATCGGTAGATTTGATATCTTTGAACCGTCGAACTTTGTTGTATACCTAGACAACATAAGTCACATAATCAACCCTCAACCGTTTATGGTTCTCACGGTTGTGTTCGTTTCAGCCATGAACACATCATGGTTTCATGAGTGCGTAGAGAATGGGCGTTCACTGTCATTCCCCTTTAAAGCGGCTTACACTTAACACTCACATAGGTGATTTCTAAGCATGTGGTCCTATAGACACATTATCTGGTCATACACTGCCAGATTTAGATAATCATTAAAGAACATTAATGCTTTATTAACTCATTAACAAGCCATAATATTTTATCCTTATTTCTGAACATTGTCTTCATCCGAGAATGGGTTGAGTTATTTGACAACGTTGAACCGTCAGTCACAACTTTGTTTGATCTCCTTGAACCTAGCTCTTGGAATCTCCAGTCTGCTAGGTAGAGTTACCGCCATGATGACTTGTCCTCGGCCTTAACCCCATTCCCATTAATGATCTACTATCTCCCTCTCTAGATAAGCCTTTTGTAAGCGGATCCGCCACGTTATCTCTTGACTTTACATAGTCAATCGTGATAATGCCACTAGAGAGGAGTTGTCTAACGGTATTGTGTCTTCGTCGTATGTGACGAGGTTTTCCGTTGTACATTACGCTCCCTGCCCTACCTATTGCTGCTTGACTATCACAATGTATACATATAGGAGCCAAAGGTTTGGGCCAGAATGTAATATCTTCTAAGAAATTCCGGAGCCATTCATCTTCTTCACCGGCCTTGTCTAAAGCTATAAATTCATATTCCATTGTAGAGCGGGCGATGCATGTCTGTTTTGATGATTTCCAAGACACTGATCCACCCCCCAATTGTGAAAACATAACCACTCGTGGATTTAACTTCAGATGATCCGGTGATCCAATTTGCATCACTATATCCTTCGATCACGGCGGGATATTTGTCATAATGCAAAGCATAGTCTTGGGTGTGTTTTAAATACCCCAAGACTCGTTTCATTGCCATCCAATGAGTTTGATTGGGATTACTCGTGAATCGACTCAGCTTGCTTATAGCACATGCTATATCTGGTCGTGTACAATTCATAATATACATCAAACTTCCCAAAACTCGTGCATAGTCCAATTGTGAGTCACTTTCACCTTTATTCTTTTGAAGTGCAAAACTTACATCAATTGGAGTCTTTACAAAGATTGAAATTTAAATACTTAAACTTGTCAAGTACTCTTTCAATATAATGAGATCACGATAATGCTAGACCTTGTGGAGTTTTATGAATTCGATGCCTAAGATCAAATCAAAGAACTCCTAAGTCTTTCATATCAAATTTGCTAGCCAAAGATACGCCTGTAGCATTTACATCGGTAATATCTCTACTCATTATCAACATGTCATCAACATATAAACAAACAATGACTTCATGATTTGGAGTATTTTTAATGTAAACACATTTGTCACACTCATTAATCTTAAATCCATTTGCCAACATTGTTTGGTCAAATTTCAGCATGCCATTGTTTGGGTGCTTGTTTAAGTCCATAAAGTGACTTAACAAGTTTGCACACTTTCCTTTCTTTACCAGAACCACAAAGCCCTCAAAGTTGTTCCATGTAAATTTCTTCCTCCAATTCTCCATTTAAGAAAGTCGCCTTGACATCCATTTGATGGATTTCAAGACCATATACTACGCCACGCTACTAACACCCGAATAGATGTTATTCCTGGCACGGCGAGTATGTGTCAAAGTAATCAAGGCCTTCTTTTTATCTATAACCTTTGACCACAAGTCTTGCCTTATATTTGTCAATAGTGCCATCAGCTTTCATTTTCCTTTTAAAAATCCATTTTGATCCTAAAGGTTTATTTCCAGGAGGAAGATCAACCAATTCCCATGTATGGTTGTTCAAAATTGATTCAATCTCACTATTGACTGCCTCTTTCCAAAATGCTGAATCAGAAGAAAACATCGCTGCTTTAAATGTTTGAGGCTCATTTTCAAGCAAGAATGTCACAAAATCTGGTCCAAAGAAAGTAGATGTCCTTTGACGTTTGCTACGCCTTGCATCCGCTTTACTTGGTGTATTTTTCTTTGGTTCTTCTTGCGGTCGTTTAGATCTTTCACTTGACGACTCACATTCAGTTTTATACGGATAAATATTTTCAAAGAATTCAGCATTATCTGATTCAATTACCGTATTAACATGAATTTCGGGATTGTCCGATTTGTGAACCAAAAACCGACAAGCTTTGCTGTTTCTAGCATAACCAATAAAAACACAATCCACAGTTTTTAGTCCAATTTTTACCCTTTTGGGCAAAGGAACTTAGACCTTTGCTAAACACCCCCACACTTTGAAATATTTCAAGTTGGGTTTTCTCCCTTTCCATAGTTCATATGGAATAGATTGTGTTTTGCTGTGGGACACCCTGTTGAGTATTCGGTTAGCTGTAAGGATAGCTTCCCCCCACAAGCTTTGCGGTAAACCGGAACTTATTAGTAAGGCATTCATCATTTCCTTTAATGTTCGATTTTTCCTTTCCGCAATTCCATTTGATTGTGGTTTGTTAAGGGCGGTAGTTTCATGAATTATTCCATATTCTAAACATATCTCTGCAAAGGGGATTCGTACTCTCCACCCCTATCACTTCTAATCATTTTTATCTTTTTATTCAATTGATTTTCCACTTCGTTTTTGTATTGCTTAAATGCATCAATTGCTTCATCCTTACTATTAAGCAAATACACATAACAATATCGAGTGCAATCGTCAATAAAAGTTATAAAATACTTTTTCCCACCGCGAGATGGTATTGACTTCATATCACATATATCTGTGTGAATTAAGTCTAAAAGATTTGAATTCCTATCAATAGACTTATATGGATGTTTAACAAACTTAGATTCAACACAGATTTCACATTTAGATTTATTACACTCGAATTTAGGCAATACTCCTAAATTAATCAATTTGCGCAAGGTTTTGTAGTTGACATGTCCTAAACGAACATGCCATAAATCATTTGACTCCAACAAGTAAGACGGTGAATTTTTATTAATATCACAACAACCATTACATTGAGTTTGAAAAGGCCCTCGGTGAGGTAGCCCTTTCCTATGAACAATTCATTCTTACTTATTATAATTTTCTCACTAACCAACACGCACTTAAACCCGTTTTTGACGAGTAGTCCGGCTGAAACTAAATTCTTCCGAATTGTTGGAACGTGCATAACATTGTTGAGAGTCAGGACCTTGCCGGAAGTCATCTTCAGAAGTATCTTCCCATATCCTTCAACCTTGGCTGTTGTAGTATTTCCCATAAACAGTACATTTTCGGGTCCAGCGGGAGCATAGGTTGCAAATGCTTCTTTTGTAGCGCAAACATGTCGAGTGGCACCAGAATCAAGCCACCACTCCTTTGGGTTTCCAACCAAATTGCACTCCGATAGCATTGCACGCAGATCATCCATATCATCATTCTTTTCCACCATATTGACATGTCCTTTTCCCTTGTTCTTTTTCGGGAGACGACAATCTGGGGCTTTGTGGCCAGCTTTCTCACAATTAAAGCAGTTGCCCTTGAATTTTTTCTTGTTGGAATCCTTCTCCTTTCCAGAAGGCCTCTTCCCTTTCATGTTCTTTTTCAGAGCAGCATCTTCAACGATGTTTGTCCCTTCAATTGGTGAAGTCTTACGATACCTCTTCTCAGCGGTTTTGTTATCTTCCTCGATCTTGAGACGAATCACAAGATCTTCCAACTTCATTTCCTTTCTTTTGTGTTTAAGATAATTCTTGAAATCTTTCCATGAGGGCGGCAACTTCTCAATCATTGCAGCCACTTGGAACGCTTCATTTACTACCATACCTTCAGCAATAAGGTCATGGAAGATAAGTTGAAGCTCTTGAACTTGGGTTCCAACGATTTTTCCATCCACCATTTTGTAGTCTAGGAATTTGGCAACCACAAACTTCTTCAAGCAAGCATCTTCAGTTTTGTACTTCTTTTCAAGTGCAGTACATAGTTCTTGGAAGTCTCTATCAGACCGTAGATGTTGTACAAGTCATCTTCTAAGGCACTCAAAATGTAGCCTTTGCACAAAAATCAGCCTGCTTCCAAGCCTCGGTAACTATGAACTGCTGGTTGTCGTGCATGCTCGTACGGCAGTACGCAGGAGGGTCCTCATCGTGAACTTTTGCATACCAAGGGTGGTAAGCCAAAGAACATTCTTTGTCGCCATCCTTTAAAGTTGGCACCGTGAACTTCGTAGGTTTCTCAAATGGCACAATGGGTACGGGTTGTAGGAGTAATCAGTGCAGTATTCGCAGAGGTAGTTCTAGTCTCAATTGTCATTATTCGTTTGTCACTGTCAAATTGACAAACTGTTTTAGTTAATAAAACCAGAATAGCAATTCAATCACAGACTTAAACGATGAAGATTTTATTTCTTCAAATCACAGTATAATTATGAAACTTTAGTTTTCCAACGATGTTTTTATATCTTCGAGTCAGAATACTAATATTCATATGGAGTAGAAAACTACACAAGTTTTAATCTCCAAACCAGAATACAGCAACAATGACGTTTTTATGTTCTTCAAATCGTTGTACAAGTATGAACTTTAATATTCCAATGAAATTTTTATTTCTTCAAGTCAGAATATGAAATTTCATACGGAGTAGAAAATCACACAGGTTTTAGTCTCCAAAACAGAATACAGATTAATCTAAAAATATAATTTTCTTAAGATTGTTATTAAAGAAAATTTGGTCCAAAAAGATTATCAATCAAATCATTTGTCCAAATCCAAATCAAAATCCAAATCCGAGCCGAGCCGAGCCGAGCCGAGCCGAGCCGGAGCCGAGCCGGAGCCGAGCGACGACGACGGCGCGAGGGGTCCTTGCCCCCTCAACCCTTTTACCGACAAGAAGGAGTAATTCTACTTATAAGTAGAAGAACTTTTCTTTCCACTACCGATGTGGGACAAATGGTTATTTTATAAAGCAAGAGGGAACTCCCACTTTTCTTTCCATTACCGATGTGGGACAATTCCCACTTTTCTTTCAAATCATTTCCCATTCACCAATATCAATACCCAACATCTGCAAGAAACTATATCCAAGCAGCTTTCCGGAATATTATTCCAGAAAAAATTGAAAAATATCCATGGCCAAATGGGCACTATGAGTAATGAGAAGCTCTCATTTCTTTGAGAATTTGGATTAATTTCAGCTTTATTGTATATTAGATATTGAAATTAGTTTTTTTATTGCAAGTTGATTATTATAGTACACTAAATTCATATATGTTAAAGTATACTTTTTAGGATCTTAATTGTGCTGGCTCGTAAAAGTACTGAGTCCGTCAATTTGTTTATTTTCTCATTCCTCTATGGTGCAAGTAGTTTACACTTTGCACTAATGCAGTTTATAATTAGGGAGCCTTATGCCAAGGTTTGAACTATATGATTGGGAAGCTGATCAGGAGAATCTGAAATAGTTTTGCTCCTAGAGTTTAGGTTTGGTTTAGACGTACGTCACGGGTTGGAGCACTTCCGTAGTCAAAAGTTTGATATTGAAGTGGAGAAAGATAGAGTGATGGGATAATGATTGACTGACCTTTGAATTGTGTGCTATTGATTCTCGGGGATTTCTCGGTTATAAAAAATTGAAATAGTTTTACAGCATGTATGTTGATGCTTACCGTGTGTTTCAATAGATATGTGAGTAATTGAGAGTTGATATTCACACACGTGTGTGTATGTGTTTCCGTGCATGTGTGTATTTGGGAGAGGGTATTTATAGTTTGATTTATAAGTAATTTATTCATTGATTTTAAATTTGGTTCCCTTTTACTACTTACGGGAGATTATTGATTAATATAAGCCCTATCAAAACCAAGAGGTGAAGACCTCTTCATTATGAGGAATTGTCATGTTCCATATATCTTTGTTTTGATTTAAATCTTGGTTGAATGATATTTTGTTGCGTGTTTTGCTGATGCTTCTGTTCTTCCTAATAGGACAAGTAATTAAGGGATGGGATCAAGGTATTAAGACGATGAAAAAGGCATTTTCACCATTCCTCCATAGCTGGCTTATGGAGAATCTGGTTCTCCTCCAACTATCCCTCCAAATTCCACTCTCCAGTTTGATGTTGAATTGCTATCATGGGTGAGTTAAAGGACATCTGCAAGGATGGTGGTATCTTCAAGAAAGTCCTTACCAAGGGAGAGAAATGGGAAAACCCCAAGGATCTTGATGAAGTACTAGGTATCTGTCCTTTTAAAAAAAAAAATTTAATCAGAGGCCTGTGTGTATTTATTTGGTGGAACAATGATTAAGCATTTGGTTTTGATCTTATTGTTCAGTTAAGTATGAAGCTAAGCTTGAAGATGGCTCATTGGTTGGAAAATCAGATGGAGTGGAGTTTACTGTTCAGGAAGGTAACCATTGAGTCATTGCAGCATCTTGTTTACAAGGTTTATAGATGCACTAACATTATTATTGGGACAGGACACTTCTGCCCTGCTATTGCAAAAGCTGTGAAAACTATAAAGAAAGGTTAAAAAGTCCAGTTGACGGTGAAGCCACAATGTAGGTGGTCCTTCTAAGGAGTTCTTATATGTCCTTTTTCACTAACATGTTTAATTTGTTTGGTGCAGATGGCTTTGGGGAGAAAGGAAAACCAGCCTCAGGTGATGGAGGAGCGGTCCCACCTAATGCTACGCTGCAAATTAACTTGGAGTTGGTAAATTGGAAGACTGTCTCAAGCGTAACTGATGATAAGAAAGTAATAAAGAAGATCTTAAAAGAAGAATGATACGAGAAACCCAATGAAGGGGCTGTGGTTAAACGTTAGTTACTTAGGAACTACCATTATGTTGTAGATTTATCAATTGAAAACATGATATCTGACAGATGTTTGAATCGGCATCTTGTAGTGAAATTGATAGGCAAGCTGCAAGATGGCAGAGTCTTTATAAAGAAGGGCCACGATGGAGCAAATGAAGATGACCTTTCCGAGTTTAAGACAGATGAGGGTATGGATTCTGAATAATCTTTGTTGTTACAGCTAAAATATGATTTTGTGACTTTTTGGTTGGCTTTGTTCTTTGTTTGATTTGTTCACTGCTGAATCTGCCTTGAACAGAGCAAGTTATAGATGGGTTTGATAAAGCTGTCATGTCAATGAAGAAGGGTGAAGTGGCACTGCTAATAATTTCACCTGAGTATGCCTTTGGTCCAGCTGAATCAAAGCAAGACTTAGGTGTTGTTCCTTCCAACTCAACTGTATATTATGAGGTTGAGCTGGTTTCCTTTGTCAAGGTATGTGATATAGTTTTGCCTTGTAATTCTTACTCTTCCCCATCTGCCTGAGTGTATTCTCATATCTTTAATTTGGCCTGTAGGAAAAGGAATCATGGGATATGAATACCTAGGAGAAAATTGAGGCTGCTGGCAAAAAGAAAGAGGAAGGAAATGCTCTCTTTAAGGCTGGTAAATATGCAAGAGCATCAAAGAGAGATGAGAAGGTGTGGTATCTCCAAGAGGGTGCTCCTATGTTACTCGAGTAATTAGTTGCTGGGGTCATTGATCCAGTTTATCCTAACAGCAAGAATTGAAATAAATGCAGGCTGCTAAATATATTGAATATGATACTAACTTTAGCGAGTAGGAAAAGAAAGAGTCAAAAGCTTTGAAGGTCAGCTGTAACTTAAATAATGCAGCTTGCAAGTTGAAACTGAAAGATTACAAGCAGGCAGAGAAGCTGTGTACCAAGGTTCCACCTGATCAGAACATCCCTTCTGACCTTATTTTCATTGTTCTATTTTTATCTTTTTACTGATTCTGTGTACTTTAGGTGTTGGAAATTGAGAGTACAAATGTTAAAGCTCTTTACCGGAGAGCTCAAGCATATATGAATGTGGCGGATCTTGATCTGGCTGAATTTGATATTAAGAAAGCCCTTGAGATTGATCCTAACAACAGGTATCGTGTTGTTTTTGCTATACCTAGCTGTCCAAGTCCATTGCATCTCTTTCATGGTGTTGAGGGTTGTACTTTTTTATGATATCAAGGGACGTGAAGCTTGAATACAAATCTCTGAAGGAGAAAGTTAAGGAATACAACAAGAAGGATGCGAAATTCTATGGGAACATGTTTGCTAAGTTAAATAAGTTGGATGTCAATTCAGATGTAAGTTTCAGACCATGATTTCTTGAGTCTAGCAGCTAGCTCCGTCTTATTTTAGTGACAAGTTCATGACGCTCTTGTCTTTGTGCAGAACTCCGCTTCCAAGGAACCACAACCAATGAGCGTAGACAGCAAGGCATAAATGTCTTAAGCAGACAAGTATTGTTATCATGGAGCATTATTAGTTGTTTAGGAATGCTAGTGCTGGATTTCTGATGTGGGAAAACTACACTGGATTTGTGTTATCAGTTTTAGCTATTAGAAAAACTTGATCTCCTTAATTGAATGCAACGGATTTTATTCACTATGCTTGTTATTGAACTAGGATTGGCATATTGCGGACTTCGTCTAATATTATTGAAATCCTTCAACTTGCACGGGTTCAACTTTGATAGTGCCAAAATAAGGCTCTTCGCTGCTGAATTATTGAAGCTGTTCTACATGTTTAGGCTTAATGTTGGTCGCCATCTTGATGGACCTTATGAAAGTGTTATGCTTATGAGGCTATGACGCTGTGTACGAAGCGGATAAAATGTCTTTTCTTTTTTCTTGTGGTATCAAATTTGTGGGTCCGAGAAGAAGATGATATGATGTTCTGCATTCAATTCTCTAGTTTACAAGCAAAGCAAATTCATGAAAGAGAGAGCAAACAGATTGTAATGGCATGCAAAACGCTATGGGCGTCTTTGTAGGGAGGAAAATGTCACCGGGAAATATTTTTCTATTTTCCGTGATTTAGTTGCACTAAATTATGGGAAAATGTTTTCTAAAGAAACTTAAATGACAAAATACTCAGTGTAATTTCACAAGCGGGATCTGGTGAGGATAGGATGTATAAACACCTTACCCCTTACCTTGATGGAATAAAGAGACTTGTTTTCGATAGGTTTCCGGCTTTAGAAAATATGACAGCAAGATATAAAGCAAATGAAGTGACAAATAGTAATAAACGAAGTAGAAGAAGAGGAGAGGAGACTAGCCCCCTACTTCTTCCGGATAAGTGGGACAACACTCGATTATCTACTAATTTTCAACCTTCATATCTTGTTATCTAGGGTCATGTTCTCAGTAAGCTAAAGTTATTTCATGTCCTGTCTAATCAGCTCAGCCTAGTTATTCTTCGGTCCACCTCTACCTCTCATGACTCCTGTTACTACCAACATCTCGCACCTCCTTAGTAGAGCATCCACACACTCTTCACAAGCGCGAACCATTTCAATCTCGCTTTCCTCATCTTATTCGCTACGAGGTCACTCCTACCTTATCCCGTATAACTTCATTCCTAATTGTATCTCTTTTAGAATTTTCATATCCATCTGAACATCCTCATCTTCGCAATGTGGGCGTTCTTGACTCGCCAACACTTTTCCCCATACAACAATGTTGGTCTATCCACCACTCTATAAAACTTACTTTTAAGTCTTTACGACACATTCTTATCGCACAATCCCCTGAATGCAACCCTCCATTTCACTCACTCTACCCCAACACGATGTACGACATTCTCATCTAAATAAATTTGTTTTCTTGAAATTGGTGGGAAATGACTTTCCTGATGGGTGAAGTCATTTTTTGAATTTAAAAAAGGCACTACATAGCCGATTTTCCACCCTCCCTTGCGTAGGTCGTGAAATTTCCCTGCTTCCCCGACACTTCAAACGCATAACCCGTTTTCTCCTCAGTGCTATTTCTCTTGAGCGACAACATTTAGGAGTCGTTTGGTGTTGGTTACAGTTATGCAAGTATTCATAGTACATGGATTAGTTATACAAGGTTAGTTATTTATATATCATTTATTCATATATTACTTATTCCAAAACGTTGTATAGAATAATACATAGATATCCTCATAACTTATACATGTATTAGTTATCGGGATTGTAAACCGGTAACTAAGTACCGTATTTGATGTGCTGAATTTCATACATAGCAACAAAAATGCTACCAAATATGTTATTAATTATGTTAATTTTAATACATAAATGACTTACTTCTTAACCAAACCTTGAAACCG
The DNA here is from genome assembly GCA_029783415.1 of Anisodus acutangulus. Lineage (NCBI taxonomy): Eukaryota > Viridiplantae > Streptophyta > Magnoliopsida > Solanales > Solanaceae > Anisodus > Anisodus acutangulus. Next base: position 14,096,378 of record CM056495.1, read on the forward strand.
CAAGATAGTGTCTTAAAGTTCCAGTAAAAATTATGGGGTTAAAATAAGTATTGCTATTACACGAATTTTATTCTTATTAAAGTTAAACTACAGGATCTTGTCTTGGAGATCAAACTTATATAGTTTGAACTTTAAGTTTTAGTAAAAGATTTTGGAATTCAAACAAGTCTTGAGTTCGAAATGGTGCAAGCAGAACTTCAAAAAAGCCCCATGACATTATTTTTGTGTTTGTGAAGAAGACAATTCAAACTACATGAATTTTTTCAAACTCACCATTTGTTAAAGTTTTGAACTCCTGCACATTGTGCTGAAATTTTTTCTTGTGTTTAGATAGATGTAGTTTTATTCAAATTTTATTTTTTGTATTAAAAGCTGCTAAATTTTAAATTAAAATGCTGGCTAAAGCTTAATAAGTGATCCAAAAAGTTGTTATTTGTAAATTTCATCCATTTTGATATTAGGGACTTATAACTTGTTTGACCAAGCTTTAGGAAGTGAAAAGATTTTTTAAAGTACTTATTTTTGAGAACTAAAGTGTTTGACCAAGTTTTTAGAAAAAAAATAAGTGTTTGTGAGTAGTAATAGAAACTATTTTACAAAAGCTGAAATTAATAGTTTCGCTCTTGACACACTTTTAAAAGTATGGCAAAACACAAATTACTGTCTGATATTGATAAAAGTGCTTTTAAAATTGATTAGCCAACACAAATTATTGCTTTTCAAATTACATTTTCAAATAAATTTTTTGACAAAAATATTTATTCCAATAAAAGGATTTTAAGGCTGAGATTGCACGAATTTCCCTTCAAATGGCTTGTCTTTAATTTTTACTTTTTAAATGATTTGATTTTTAATATTTACCCTTTAGCAATCGAACTTATGCATAGTGGGGCATAAGTTCTTTAAGGGAAAAAGTCACATGGGGCACAACCCATGGGATATTATAATGCAAACATGTAAATTTATGTCCCCAATTTTCCTTTACAAAGGATAGTTGTGCTCTTGTATTTCAGTTGTAGGAACTAGAAATTTGGTGCTCTACTCTTCATGATGGAACTATCTCTTGCATAATAAATCTGCTAATCTTTTATGGTACTAGATCCTTTAACAAATAGATTTAGTGATTTGATTCATTAGAGAGAGAATTGTGTATCTGCAAAAGTGAAGCTAAATCAGAGAATCTGAAATAGCAAAATGATTTAATTAACTGTAACAGAAGGATTCAACACTTTGTAAATCTTAATTATTTGATAGACTATAAGTAAGTCCAGAAAGACTACAAATCAACAGGATAAAAAGGTGCTACAAATCAAACTACTACAATGAATTTGATCTAGTGGAATGGAAGTATATCAGTTCCTACACATATTATTTCTACTCGTGACCTGCGGAACAATGTGTTAACCAAGCTCTTATCATTTGATTGTTATGTGGATAAACTATCATGTAAATCACTGTATTTTGGCTGCATTCCTGACTATAAACCTGATCATTTCCCTGAATTCTTTGAAGGTATGAACTTGGCCGCCAGCCTGCTAATACAAAGCTCTCAAGTAACAAGACAGTCAGACGAATTCGTGTGCGTGGTGGCAATGTAAAGTGGAGGGCGCTGAGATTGGATACAGGAAATTACTCATGGGGTAGTGAGGCAGTCACACGTAAGACTCGTATCCTTGATGTGGTCTACAATGCCTCAAACAATGAACTTGTTCGTACGCAAACACTGGTCAAGAGTGCAATTATTCAAGTTGATGCTGCACCATTTAAACAATGGTACCTTCAACATTATGGTGTTGACATTGGCAGGAAGAAGAAGGGGGCTGCTGCCAAGAAGGAAGCTACTGAGGTACTAGAAACTACATACTTCACCTTAATCAGTCATTGTTGAGTTAATTATTAAGATAAGCCATAGAAATACGCCTAAACTATGGCGAAATTGTCAGTTACACACCTAATCTATGTTGGGGTCCTATGACCCCATGAGTTTAATTTTTTTGGTATTATTTACCCCTTTCACTAATTACCTTGTTAAAAAAGAAGTTAAAATGCAGCATGTGCAAATACACGCTTATTCATTTTTGCATCCCAAACTAAAATACATCTTGCACCATGACTATTTGGGATATGATATCAGATCTTCAACTATTTTTTCCCTTTCAATGTTGCTAAAGTTTTCTTAAACTCCGCCTCAGATGTACTTGCACATTTTCAAAACAAATTCCTTCTTTGAAGACCCCTTTTGTTTTTAGTCTTGAGTAAGTGCGTGTTTGCACATGCTGTGTTTTAACCTTTTTTTATCAGTTAATTAGTGAAGGGGTCAATAATAGGATCCATGAACTCTGATGACATTGTCTACATGCCAAGGGCTGAATGAATTCTTCCAATATATTCTGATAGTTCTGTTCTTGGCTGATACAGGAAGTAGAAGGTGCTGCTGCCGAGGAAACTAAGAAGAGCAACCACGTTCAGAAGGAAAATTGAGAACCACCAGAAGGACCGTACACTTGATCATCACCTTGAAGAGCAATTTGGTTCTAGTAGGCTTTTGGCCTGCATCTCTTCCCGCCCTGGTCAATTTGGCAGATGTGACGGGTAAGCTTTTATGTTCAGTACTTCGCTTGCTGCTTCATCAGAGTAATGTCAGTATTTTGATTTGCTGTTATGCTTTAAATGAAATTGATAGGTACATTTTGGAGGGAAAAGAGCTTGAGTTCTACATGAAGAAACTACAGAAGAAGAAAGGCAAGAGTGGAGCTGGTGCTGCTGCTTAAATGGAAATTTGACTGGTGCTCTATTGATGTAATTCCAATTTTGGGGATATTTATTTTGTAAGCAGTACCTTTTATTTTCTTTCTTGTACTCTACCAGATTTTAGTATGATCTCCTTGACTTTCTTAATCATTATAAGCTTTTCTTAATCAGTGTCAGTTTCTCTTGAAAGTATTGTGATTTAAGTGGAATCTTCATGGTCAGTTTGTCTGAGCCTGACTTAGAAATATGGCCAGCAGGCGAGAGCACTATGTTAAAAGAGGTTGGGATGGCACAAAAATGAATGTACTATGTTTTAACCTTGTCTTGCCGAGCAACTCACTTTGTTCATTGTTCATTCAACTCAATTTACTGGTGATTCAATAGTGTAACACGTATGGTAATTGAGATTTAGAAAGAAAAAAAAACAATAGCATGTTGAATGTCACATTAGGAAGTTATCCACAGGCGCCACATTACATTCGCAGATTCATGAAGCAAGGTTCACTTTACTATATGCTTTCGAGGTAGGAAGCTCTTCAGAAGCAAGACACAAACAAAAACCACTTTCCAATTGAAGTCATTTCATTGACACTGGTTAAATAAAGATGTAAGTTATTAGCAATATTGATGTAAGAGGTAAGCTGCTATTCGTAAACTCCTGTAAATTTTTGCAATTAATTCGTGCTAAAGACGAGTTCAGGTGAGTAGCAAAGATCATGGGAACACTTGAAAATGTTTAGAAATTAAGTTGGAAGTGCCCAAGGAACAAGACTTTGAGAATATTTAGCGTAGTGTAATAGCTAATCGGAACCCCCACTATAACCCTCAACTACGCCAATAATTCAACCATGACACCAGACTGGAGGGAAAGAAGAAATGCGCATATTCAACAGATCACTCGTGGTCACGCTTTCATAAGAGGGAGGCCACTTACCACCCTTGGCAAGAGACCGTGCCGACGTTCAAACTATGGCACAATACAGAGCAATGGGAAATCTGGGCAGCCAAGTGTTCGGACCGTCAGCTCAACCGTGCCAACGGTTGAGGCCACCTTCAGGCCTATATAAACACTGAATGTCAGGGAAAGAGAAAGAAGAGTTGCAATTCAAGATAGGGCTTTTTCTCTCAAAATCCCATTTGACCAACGCACTACATCAACTAGGTGAGTTTTCAAGCATTTTTTAGTTAAATGCAGCTCATTAACACTCATACTAACAAGATCCTATCTAGAAATTATAGATTCAAGTTTGAACCTCTACATTGGCTAAGAACAGCTAAAAGGTGATTCCGAGATTTGACTACCAAAAAGGTAATCCCACTGCTCCTAGCTCATTTATAATGGTCTTTAGTGATATGTTAGTATGTATGGAGGTAGTTGGGCGATTATAGGTTCATAAATGAAGAGCCGATTCAATGTCATATATTAATGGTGGTTGGTAGAGATGCAGATGATGAATAGTGAATGGATACTTGAAATCGTGGATTTTCATTGTTTTAATGATGTTGATGTACCATTTGGAGTATGAGATGAAATGATTAAGGTAGTTTAATTTATGCTATATGACCCCGAACGGTAAAAGGGGGATTTAACTAACCTATGAACTAGTTGAGATGGAGGATGTTATTTGAAATGTTGTAGTTCTGTTATGTAGATTGACACTTGTTGAGTTTGTTGAAATACTTGGGACTAACATTGATTACATACTAAGACACTCAAGGTATGTCGATGTCTTCTATAGAGTTTCTTCCAAAATTCATGTATTCCAAGCATATGCCTAAATAAGTTTAAAATGTTAATGTATGATTGTGTGGGACAAGTAATCAAGCATTATCTATGTATTTTACAAATGGTTTATGATTAATGTCATGCATGACTTGACATAAACGTCTACCAGAGTTTTAAGATAAGACCATGATCATATAAGATGTTACGGTCGTTTTCCACACGGAAATTATGAAATGTTTAAGCATATAATGAAAGGCTTTCAAGGTTATATGTAAAGCTCATGTTTTGGGAGCGTCCTTAGGTCACTGAGAGAGTATTAAACAAAAGTCAAAATATTTGAAGTTACACGTGTTAGTGCAGGGCTATGGTCGTAACCATTAATTTGGACGACTATGTAGTCATCCGTTGGTTGAGAATATTTGTTATCTAGCAACTACACGTCAAAACCATGCGACATTATGGTGAAGCGATTTAGCCAATCGTGCCGAGATCAGATGTCATAAGGTACACATAATGGTTATATGTACATGACATTGTTATTAGGGACTCCCACCAAAAGATATATGTTTGTTTATAACTTCAATTTTTTTGTTACTTTTGAAATGTTTATTGAGTTTAAATTGCATATTACCTCTATTGAGGCTTAGATATTTTCTTAGGCAGCTTTTAGTAGATATTTATTGTAAGTAGTTACAAGTAGTTAAGTTTGTTGGTGTGTCATGATTAGGTGGTTAGTTTGTTAAGCAATTAGTTAGAGTTAGTTATAGTTACAACTGTTATTGTCATTGCTTGTATATAACATTGGTTCTGTTGAATGAAAGCTCAGTTGAGCATCTTCAATTTTCCAATTCACTGCTTGTGCTCTCTCTTCCTCCATTGATGAAGGGCCTCGAAGCTCATTTCCGTTGATATGGTATCAGAGCCAACACGATCATTCTGCACAATCTAGAATCATCGTCTTCATTTGGTTAAGTTTTCTGCTCTACTATCTTCGATTTTACTTCGATTGTTACCTTCGAGGTTTTGCTTCGATTGCTTTTTAGACGAATTGCATGCGAGTGTTTTCTCTTCTTTGATAATCAGAAACAAAGTTTTTCAAACATTCTCCGATCGAATTAGGTCTTTTTCGATTCAATTTTCCAAATCGAATTCATTGATTTCAGTTTCCCCAAATTATTTTGAGTTTATCTCTAATGGAGATTGAATAACAGTCTACTACGAATATTAATGATGGAAACACAAATGCGAATCAATTTACAACTGATTCAGCTAGTTCTTTCTACATGTATCCTTTCGATAGTCCCGGAATGACATTTTTACCTGTTCCTTTTGATGGATCTGGTTAGCGCTCCTGGAGAAGGAGTGTTTTACGAGCTTTGTCTGTTAAAAACAAGCTAGGGTTCATAAATGGGGATTGTAAGAGGCCTGATGAGAAATCACCTCAATTTCACATATGGCAAATGTGTGATTACATGGTTACAACTTGTATTTTAAACTCACTGTCCAAAGAGATAGCTGATAGTGTGGAATATGTTGATGATTCAACTGAATTGTGGAAGGAATTGGAGGATCGATATGATCAGACTAATGGCACAAAGTTGAATGAAATTAAGAAAGAAATCAGTGATTTGAACTAGTGTTTTAAAAGGCAGTTTCAGGGCTCGCTTCGAGGCGGGGCACTGAAAAAATGCCTCGGGGCTCAGTTCCTGTAAGGCTTACGCCCTAAGTGCCCGATTATATGCTCTAAACACGCCTAACGCCCAACGCTCGGGGCTCGCCTAACAGTATTACACAAATTATATGTTGAAATCCTTAATTAAAATCGTTAACCCTCATAATTCTTTAACAAATAAATGATACTTAAAAGTTTTTTATCTATCGAAATAAGAAGATGGGTATAACTCAAATAACAAGTCGTAGTATTGCATATTTACTATTTGAGAACATCGTGAGAGTGAATATCACTTAAATTTTCTTTTAAAAATACATAGCCGAATTGTACATTTTCACTTGTCATTGGTCTTTTGTCCTATGTATCAAAATTATCATATTTTATTATTTCGCTATTTGAAAGTAATTTCATTTTTATTCATGAAGGAGTTACATTTTAATTATAATGATGATAAAGTTTATTGATTATTTGCTTATAAGGAGATAACGTGAATAGTATGATAGTAATATTGTTTTAAGAAATTGTGATTTTTTCATTGTTTGAAATTTAATATGTTAGAGTTGATTTGCATTTCATAATAGCTTATTTCATGTGTATTGTTTATACTTGCAAAATTATATTATATATAATTACAAGTTGTAAGTGGTGTATAATGGATTGCTCTGCTTAGTTTTTTTGTGAGGATCAAGCACATAATATATATATATATATATATATATATATATATATATATATATATATATATATATATTTCATTTACAGTTTTTTTTAATGTAATTTTACCTATTTAAAAGTATTTATTGTAATTATATTATTTTATGAAATACTAAAAATTAAATATCCATGGGTCTTACGCCTCGCTGAGGCATATGTAAAACGCTCCGCCTTACACCCCCGCCTTTTAAAACATTGATTTGAACCAAAGAAGTTTGGATATCACTGCATATTACACAAAAATGAAGAGATTATGGGAAGAGCTGAGTAATTTATCTACCAAGGCACAATGCAGTTGCCAATGTACTTGTGGAGCTAAGGAACACATGCATAAAGCAGAGCAAGGTAGGAGGTTAATACAATTCCTTATTGGACTTAGTGAAGGATATACAACAATTAGAGGTAGCATACTGATGTTCACACGATTACCTTCAATGGCACAAGCCTTTTCAATACTTGTTCAGGAAGAAAAGCAAAGAGACCTCAAACCTCAGTCGCTTGATGATGGAGTCTACTGCACCCCATGTTAATTCGTCTGGAAACACCTACTCAGGTCAGACAGTGACCTATAATTCACCAGTAATGAAGCTTCACAATTTTTCTTATCCAAAGGGATCCTTCACCAGAAAAGTTGCCCTTACACACCACAACAGAATATTGTGGTTGAAAAAAAATGCAAGTACTTGTTGGAAACTGCAAGGGCACTCCTCTTAAAATCTAAACTGCCCTTAAGGTATTGGGGAGAATGCATACTGACAGCTACTCACATTATAAACAGGTTTCCTACCACTTACTTAAACAACAAATGCCTATATGAACTATTATACAAGAGAAAACCTGTCTATTCTCACATGAGATCCTTTGGATGTCTATGTTACCCTACACTGCCTAAATCTCATAGACATAAGTTTGAACCAAAGGCTACTGTAAACATGTAAATATAGGAAACAATATATTCCCTACTCATAATTAGAATATTTCCATATATTGTGTAAATATAATTATGGTAAGACTAGGATTCTTCTTTTGTATAGGCTTAGGATTCCTATTGTATAAGGGATGAATATTGTACTCTATATATACCTTGATATTAATGAAAGACTCCTCAAGGGAGATTAATATCATCTTACATGGTATCAAGAGCCAAATAAACAAAACCCTAAAAACCTTTCTCTTCCACAGCCTGTTTGCCCTCTCTGCCTTGCTTCCTTCAGGATTTTCTTCTTGTTTTTTGGGTTTTGTTCTTCCTTTCTTCTCTTCTCTAAATGGCTATCCCTGATTCTTCCACAGCTTCGACGCCTCTGCTTCCACAAATCCCATCACAAAGTCATCACCACCGTTTCATCCCGCCTTATCAAGCTTCCAACATCAAGAACCATATTCCCATTATTCTTGATCAAGAAAACAACCAGTATTCTCCCTGGGTTGAACTTTTTCGCAATCATGCATGTCTCTATAACGTGCTTGACCATATTGATGACACTATTCCGCCGCTCTACGGAGGTTGATGATTCTATCTCGAGATCGTCTCGACGCCAAATCAAACAATGGATATATGGTAGTATCTCTCAGGATTTGCTCCTTACTATCATGAAATCGACTCCACAAATTTGACTTGTGGAATCGTTTGGAGGAAATTTTTCAGGACAACAAGCACACTCGTGCCGTGTATTTGGAAGAACAGTTCAACAAAACACGTCTTGAAAACTTCTCCAATGTCTCTTGAGTACTGCAAGCAGCTTAAACTTCTAGCGGATCAACTCTCCAACATCGGCACGCCTGTCACTGACGATAAAATGGTGCTACAAATGATTTCTGGCCTTACTAAGGGCGAATATGATACTTTGGCCACCATTATTCAACAGGCAGATCCGCTACCGAGTTTTAACAAAGCTCGCTCACAATTGTTGCTCGAAGAAACCCGTCGTGCTAAGCAGGATGAGCACGCCCAACAGGTGTTAGCTGTCGACACGCAACCCCAAGATCAGAAGCCACCGGACAACTCCCAACAGCGGCAGGGCCGCGGCGGCAAGGATGGAAAAGGCTGCGGCGGTAGAGGAGGCCGTGGTCGTGGCAAGGGTCGCGGTCAACAGAACCAACAGCAACAACAGCAACAGAGATCGCAGAACAACTGGGCCGCGGCTTCTCAGCAGTTTACAAGCTGGCGCTTCAGCATGAGCCGCGGCGCCAAGTCCATTCCAGTACCAGCAGCCATACAATCCGTATTCTTACCCCGGTTTGTTAGGCCCCGTTCCAGCCCCACAGCAGGCCCACTTCATGCAAGGTCGTCCCGCAGCCTCCTCCGGCATGACACCCATCGAAGTTGGGTCGGCGTTCAAAGACTTATCTATGCAATGACCGACAATACTTGGTACATGGACTCAGCGCCACATCTCACGTCACCCACTGCAGTACTATTCCTAAACTGTTTTGTTTAAAGCATCCTCAATATGTTACAGTTGGTAGTGGACAACACATTCCAGTTAAGGGTTATGGTACCTCATACACACAACCTCCTCATCCACCCTTCTCCCTCAAAAACACCCTATGTGCCCCACACATGATTAAGAACCTCATATCTGTCCGCCAATTTACTCGTAATAACTCTGTCTCTGTGGATTTTGACCCTTTTGGTTTTACTGTAAAGGATCTTCATACGGGGACACCTCTTACCAGATGCAATAGCACGGGGGATCTCTATCCATTCACTTCCACCTCCGCTGCCAGATCTTGCTCTCCCGTCACTCTAGCAAGCTTTCTTCTTCAACCTGGCATAATAGGCTTGGTCATCCAGGAGTCCCAGTTTTTAATTTTCTTAGAGGCAACAATTTCATTGCCTGTAATGGGAAACTTGCCCAAAATTGTGTTTCTTGCTCTTTAGGCAAACATATTCGTCTTCCGTTTAAATCATCTACTAGTGTTACATTTGCTCCTTTTGATATCATACATGCCGATTTATGGACATCTCCTATCCCTAGTTCTCTCGGTCATAAATACTATCTTGTGTTGCTTGATGATTTTTCACACTACGTTTGGTTATACCCTCTTAAATTTAAATCGGAAGTGTTTGTCAAATTTCTTGAGTTTCGCAATTTCATTCAAACACAATTTGGAAAAGGCATAAAATCATTTCAGTGCGATAATGGTCGTGAATTCAATAACTCTATGTTTCACCGCTTTTGTACCAATAATGGCATGGTCTTTCGCTTCTCCTGCCCTCACACCTCACCACAAAACGGTAAAGCTGAAAGAATCATCCGCACCATTAACAATATGATTCGCACCCTATTGATTCATGCCTCCCTCCCTCCACCCTTCTGGGTCTATGCTGCTAAAATGTCAGAATACACTCTAAATATTCTCCCTACTAGCACTCTTCACAATATGACCCCTACCGAAATCCTCTACCATAGAATCCCCTCTTATGATCATCTACGGATTTTTGGTTGTCTGTGCTATCCCAACCTTAGCTCCACCGCCCCTCACAAGCTCGCTCCTAGGTCCACTCCATGTGTCTTTCTAGGATTCCCGCCGAACCATAGGGGCTATCTATGCTATGACTTGTCGACTCGTCAGATCCACATATCTCGTCACGTCACATTCGACGAGACCACATTCCCATTTTCGAATCTTCCAAAATTCCAAAAACAGGACTACTCATTTCTTGACGAGTCTGCCATCTCTCCCCTCATAATCGAACAACTCACATCCTCTGTTCCGTCGTCAGAGCCGCGGCACCCAAACTTCAGAGAAGACTGTCAACCTTCTAGCGCCGCGACTCTCGATCTAGGAGCCGCGGCGCCTCCAACGGCTTCGCCCCCACCCTCTCCTTATCCGACTTTACCCCCCGTCTCAGACACCACTCCGCCACCCACTGTCCCTATCCATCCAATGGAAACTCGTTCAAAGCATGAAATCTTCAAACCCAAAGTCCATTTCAACTTGTCTGCCCAAACCATCTCTCCACTTCCAAAGAACCCAAAATTGGCCAAACAAGACCCTAATTGGAATGCGGCTATGTATGAGGAATTCAATGCTTTAACTAAACAGCACACGTGGGATCTAGTACCTAGACCTGAGGGGGTGAATGTCATTCGTTATATGTGGCTATTTCGTCACAAGTTCAAAGACAATGGGGATCTTGAGAGGTATAAGGCCCGTCTTGTGGCTAATGGCACAAATCAGCAGGAGGGCATTGATTGTGGTGAGACCTTCAGCCCGGTTGTCAAACCGGCTACCATCTGCACAGTTTTGAGCATAGTCATGGGCAAACACTGGCCGATCCATCAGCTTGATGTGAAGAATGCATTCTTACATGGGGATCTGAGAGAGACAGTCTACATGCATCAGCCACCAGGGTTCACCCATCCAGCAGTTCCTCACTATGTGTGCAGTCTCCGTAAGTCACTATATGGCCTGAAGCAAGCCCCCCATGCGTTGTATGATCGCTTTGCCAGGTATATCTTGCAGATTGGGTTTGTATGCAGCAAGAGTGATACATCACTTTTCATTTTTCATCGAGGTAGTAGCACTGCTTACTTATTACTTTACGTGGATGATATTGTTCTTACTGCCTCCTCCGACGGATTGAAAAATGAGATTATTGCCTTGCTCAAGTCCGAATTTGCAATGACTGATTTGGGGAAGTTGAGTTACTTTTTGGGGATATCAGTGACCAGGTCTGCCAATCATATGTTCTTGTGTCAGCGTAAGTATGCAGAAGAGATTGTGTACAGGGCTAAGATGGCGAACTGCAAAGAGGTGCCTACTCCAGTTGATTCCAAATCTAAGCTCAGTGCTATGGATGGTGCTCCAGTCTTTGATCCTACTTTGTATAGGAGCCTTGCAGGTGCACTTCAGTATCTCACATTCACGAGGCCAGACATAGCTTATGTTGTTCAGCAGGTGTGCTTATTCATGCATGCCCCCAGGGAGTCTCATTTCACTGCTCTTAAACGTATCATTCGATACATTAAGGGCACTCTTGATTATGGTTTGCACCTATACCCCTCTGCACCAGACAAGTTGCTTTCATATACGGATGCAGATTGGGCAGGGTGTCCGGACACGCGACGCTCCACCTCCGGCTTTTGTGTTTTCTTAGGGGATAATCTAATTTCTTGGTCTGCCAAGCGGCGAGGCTACCCTATCTCGCTCCAAAGGTCGAGGCCGAAAGTACTGAGGCGTTGCAAATGTAGTAGCCGAGATTTGTTGGCTCGTAAATTTCTCGTTAGAACTTCAGTGTCCTTTGCGTCAGGCATCTATTGTGTATTGTGATAACATCTCTGCCATCTATCTTTCTCATAATCCGGTTCAACATCAGCGAACCAAGTATATTGAGATAGACCTACACTTCGTTCGTGAGAAAGTTGCGTTAGGCCATGTCAGAGTGTTACATGTTCCATCATCCTATCAGTATGCAGACATATTTACCAAAGGACTTCCCAGACAGTTATTTCTTGACTTCAGAGCCAGTCTCAGCGTCCGGCCTCCTCCCGCTCCGACTGAGGGGATGTGTAAACATGTAAATATAGGAAACAATATATTCCCTGCTCATAATTAGAATATTTCCATATATTGTGTAAATATAATTATGGTAAGACTAGGATTCCTCTTTTGTATAGGCTTAGGATTCCTATTGTATAAGGGATGAATATTGTACTCTATATATACCTTGATATTAATGAAAGACTCCTCAAGGGAGATTAATATCATCTTACAGCTACACCTCACATTTTTGTAGGCTATCCATTTGGCACAAAAGGATATAAAGTTCTGATCCTTGCCACAAGAAAGATACTTGTTTCTAGGGTGTAATCTTTCATGAAAATGTCTTTCCTTTTACTCTTTATTCTGATATTGTTACTTTTCCATCAGTTTTGTAATATGTGTCTGTTCCTATTGATTTAACTAGCACTACTCAGAATGGTACTACTGCTCCCTTGCAAAATGATGTTTTGGATACAATAACTGCTTCACCACACTCACTGTCTAGATCACCTTCCATATCACCTGTAATCCAACCCCTTACTACACCATTATCACATCATGCACCAACACCACATCATGTTCAGCACTCCATTACACCTCCACTACCAGCTACATAACCTACAACCACACTTAGAATATCCTTTAAGGCCAATAAGACTCCCCACCATCTCAAAGACTTCATATGTTCCATTCCAAATCTTAAATCACTTGTATCTTCCTCTTTATTACAACCCTCTTCTCCAATAATAATATTGTTTCTCTTGATGTTTTAACTCCTGATAGTCAATCCATGGTTAGAAATATTCGTTATGATAGTGAGCCATCTTCATATGAAGAAGCTTCTCTCAACCCTGCTTGGGAAGATGTCATGACTAAGGAGTTTGAGGCCTTGTATGGAAATAACACATGGGATTTGGTTCCTTTACCAGTTGGAAAATAAGTTATTGGGTGTAAGTGGGCGTATAAGGTGAAACACAAAGCAGATGGTAGTATAGAAGATTCAAGGCTAGACTTGTAGTGAAGGAATACACACAACAAGCTGGGGTTGATTACATTGAAACATACTCTGCAGTGGTCAAGATGACCACTGTAAGGTGCTTGATTGTTGTGGCCATCAAGAAACACTGGCATATGTCACAGTTAAATGTCAATAATGCATTCCTCCATGAAGATTTGCATGAGGAGGTGTATATGGTAGAACTACCAGGCCTTGAAGTAAATAGTACTAGCATGACTTGCAAACTCAACAAGTCCCTCTATGGTTACAAGCTAGTAGGCAGTGGTATGACAAGCTGTCTGAGGCTATGACTTCTAGGGGTTATCATTACTCCTTGCATGGTTACTCTCTATTTTACAGGAAAAATGGTTCACTAATGGTATTTGTGACTGCGTATGTGGATCGTATTATCCTTACAGGTACTGATACTGAGGAAATCACTCTTCTTAAAAATCATTTGCATGACAAGTTCAGGATCAAGGACTAAGACAGACTGCACTATTTCTTAGGACTGAAAATCTTATACACTAATGAAGGGGCTCTCATTTCACAAAGAAAGTTTGTATTAGACTTGTTGAAGGAATATGACAGTTTTAATTACTCCAGCGTGACTTCACCTCTTGATCCTAACATTAAGTTGAGAGCCAAGGAAGGTGCACCTATATCTAATCCAACTCACTACAGGATACTTGTTCGCAAGCTCAATTTCCTCACTCATACCAGGTTGGACATAGCTTTCAGTGTGCAACACCTAAGTCAGTATATGCAAGATCCTAGAGTGCCCCATCTTCAAGCTGCAATACATGTGGTTAGATATCTCAAAAAGAATCATACTCTAGGAATCTTCATGTCCAACTCCCCAGATTGCACTGTTAGAGCTTATTATGATTCAGAGTTCAGACTGGGCTTCTTGCCCAGATTCTAGGAGATTTGTGAGTGGTTACTTGGTCTTATTGGGAGATAGTCATGTTAGTTGGAAGTTAAAGAAACAAGAAACCACCTCTTTATCCTCAGCAGAAGCAAAATACAGGTTACTCAGAAAGGTGGTTGGTGAGTTGGTTTAGCTTCATAAGCTCTTTACTGAATTATCTGTCCCTTGCTCAGACCCTATTGTTGTGTATTGTGATAGCCAGTCAGCTCTACATATTGCTAGAAATCCAGTGTTTCATGAGCGTACCAAGCACATAGAGGTTGATGGTCACTTTGTTAGAAACAAGCTACAAGAAGGCCTTATATCTCTTCATCACATTGCAATCTCATCTCAACTTGCTGATATACTGACCAAAGCTTTGACAGGAGTGAAACATGTTGCTGTTTTGGATAAGTTGTCAGTGAAGACCTCACCTCCAACTTGAGGGGGGTATTGAGGCTTAGATATTTTCTTAAGTAGCTTTTAGTAGATATTTATTGTAAGTAGTTAAGTTTGTTAGTGTGTCATGATTAAGTGGTTAGTTTGTTAAGCAATTAGTTAGAGTTAGTTATAGTTACAGCTGTTATTGTCATTGCTTGTACATAACTTTGGTTCTGTTGAATGAAATCCTAGTTGAGCATCTTCAATTTTCCAATTCACTGCTTGTGCGCTCTCTACCTCCATTGATGAAGGACCTCGATGCTAATTTCCCTTGATAACCTCATCATGGTTCTTATATGTTTTGACCCATTATATGACTAAGAGAGTCTTATGATGATTGAGTATTTATTGTGTTGTACTCATGTCTTTTATCAGAGGCTTTGCATCTCTTTTGCGGATGTACATATTAGTTCTCAAGACGACGCAGTTCCACCTAGGCATTCTCCCTCTCTTCTCCAATTATATTGGTGAGCCTCATTCTATTCCGGGGCATTTTTTATTTTTTGAAAACTTTGATTATTCTTTTGGATATAGCCGGGGTTTTGTTATCGATATAGCCGCGGGAAGGCGCACCATCTCGTCTTTATTGATCAAGATGAGCTTATCGGGTGGGCTATCCTTGGTTGTTGCATGGCTTCTTCAATTATGTATTTCATCATCGTGCTAAGGCTTGTAGCTCGCTTCTGTCCTTAGTCAATTTTGGACTGAAGCTGTTCTGACTGCCGTGTCTTTTTATTCATGATGTCATCAAAGGCAGATCCATGATTTTAATCTAATGGGTATTTAAGATTCTTAGTATTGAACTCGTAATTTTAAAATTATGAATTCAAATATGATATTTTTATTGAGATTTTAGTAGGTTTTTACATATATATCTATACTTTGTGTATAGTTATGAGATCAGTAGCCGAAAGGCTGCACCTACCCCTGCCCCTGGATGTCATAAAGGCTCCATAGACATAGTGGGTCAAGAATATGTCTTTTTTTGTCATTCTATTGAAGTCTCACATTGCATGTATGAATAACAATTTTGATTGTTTAAGATTATATTGTAAACAAAAAGATGGAAATCTTTCATGGCAAAGCTTTATGTTTTCTACGTATGCATGAATAACGATTATCAAGTCATGCTAAGATTGGTTCACTAGATCAAAGTTAAGGCATCAGAGGTTGGTCCACTCCTCCAAATTTGGGATGCAGCGCTATTGGACTTGGGAACTGGGTCATGAAGTAATTGTTTGCCCTATCATGGTTAATGACATCCTTATCAAATAAAAAGAACAATCGACGAGTATGTGGACAACATCGGTAGGGAGCATATCACAGTACGCTTCACCTTGGTAAGGTCCTATATGAATGGGAACAAGACATCTCTATGGTCATTTTGATAACCCAAGCAACCATAAAATATTTCAATGTGGCCCTGTCCTTAGGTTTAGGCATTGTATATTTCCATGAGCAACGATAATCATATAAAATTACCATTATCAACTACAAGTTTAATAATCTAACCAGTACTCTCGCAATTAGTGATAGAGATATATGGATCTAAGTTTGCATTCATCATCTATCACCTGGACAGCTAAAACACGCGTAACCATCCAAATACCAAGTAAAATCTGTTAGCAAAACGAACACAAGTAAATGCCGATTCAGAATTTAAATTTGATTCGTTCGGCTTGTGAGGTTCATAGCAATGAATTTATTATACTTTTAAAATTATAAATTCACATAATATTTGTTGAAATTTTAGTGAGTTTTTGCGTTTAAAACTATGCTTTGCATCGAAAATATTAAGTTCAGGTGAATCCGTCCCTAAACCGCGACTAGTGCTGTCAAAATGAATAATTTTTTCAAGTATTTGTTCAACCAACCCAATTAAAAAGGGGTTGGATAACTGATTCATTAAAAGCGGGTCAATTCATATCATCTATTCTAATATATGGATAATTGACGACCCATAAATGGATAATCCCTCAAAACCATCGCTAGAAAGATTAGTGAAGTTCCTTTATTGATGATTCTTGTTAAGATTAGCAAAGACTCGCAGATCCTGTCACTGGCAGATTCATTTTAATCTTCTTTTTATGAAGCTTAATGTTTTTAGTTAAATGGTATATGCATATGATACTTTTTATAAGATATTTCCCGGTATGACTTTATATTATTTTTCTTTTTATTAATTTATGCATGGTAGTTTATAACATTTTTGGTGTTTCCAGTGAACTGCTATTGTTTCCAGAATTTTCTTTAAAATCCTATTTTTCTTGAACACTCGAAAAGCATTATTGGAGAAGAAAATATTAAAAGGAACATCTGCAGGAACCCGAATAGAACTAAAAAGACTATAAATTAGAAAGAGTATTAAGTGAACAAAAGCTTATTAAATGATTTAAGTAAAATTTCATGTCCCCACTCAAATTACAAGATCCACGTCGTAGTGGTATTTTGGAAGAATTCTGAAATTTAGATCCACTATCACTGTTGGATAATATGGGTACCCATATATAGTGGCATAGCGGTCAATTGAATATCCTTCGTCAGAAAAAAAATCAAATGGGAAGTTGTGATGGATGACCAGTTGACGACTCAAAAAAGAGGTAAAAAACTGAAGACCTTGACTATGCCTTTTCTTCGAGTTGAAACAAATCTTCAGTAAGTGCACCCATTTGCAGCTGAAAGTTACAGATTTTCATCTGCTCAGTTTTGGGGGCTACATTTTCTCCGAATGTGTTGCAATAATAAATTCGTACTGCCACAAAATACAAGTTAGCTTCCTGTAAGATCCTTTTAATGACCAAATAAACAACGTTAATTGAACAAATTTCATGTGAGAATGAAGCTAGTAAATGATCATCAGAAAGTACGGTGTAACTAGTGTTTTATCCCAAGTCTTTAACTATATATAATTGTACAAATATTGTCAATGGCAAAATTAAAGAATCACAGACTTTACCAAACAAAACCAGACTACTCGATGGTTACACTAGTATTACAGGCAAACATATATTAAATTACATCAACTAAGTGGTAGGCAGATGACAAATCCTACCAATATTGATTTCAATCTCATCTTGGCATCAAATTGAATACATTTGACTGCCAAAAAGTGGCATCATGAAGCTTTCCTTAAAATCGTGCAAGTTGACTACATAAATGTAGGAATAGGCTGCCAGGTACCACAATTACATGTACAAGCAGTACGGTCAGCCCTTCTGAGAGGATTTACCACAACTGTATTCGTGGCCAGGTATTTTGTAAATATTTTATGATCAACTCACCTGTTCGCCAATCAAATCAAGACCAACAACAAGGAAAGTAAACCCTTGAAACAATAGGAAATAGAAGTGAATCCCTTGAGCAGATAACAAACTTCTGACAGAGGCTGTTAATAATATAAATGCAAGGGCAAGCTCTTTCCTGTATAAACGGTTTCTCTTCCTCTTTCCCTTTTTATTGGCCATCTCTAATTTGCTAAGCTCAGCAAGGCCTGATTCTGATGATGACCTTGAGACAGTACTCTTCTCCAACAAAGGTTCAGATTCATTTTCCACCATTGCAGCTAAATCAGCTTCTGATGATCTTCCAGACTTCTTCGTAACAATCCACTCGTAAGAACTTCCTAACTGGAAAAGCCCTGATATCATGGCATGGAATTTGGTCACAGACATTGTGTTTTCAAATAGAAGATAGGGTACAATAAAAGGGAATGACTGTGGAGCTGGAAGAATATTGAGGACAGACATAAGTCCAGGCACATAGCAGACGACCCAAGCTGGTAACTGGGCTTCTGGGAGGAACATGGTGAGTGGGAGAATGATACAAAAGAGAGTAAATGAATAAAATGGTAGGATGAGCTTCCGCAAGAGGAAAAAAAGAAATATTAGGTTGGCTTTCTTGAACCAACTAACCTGAAATGAGAACCACATACAATAATCACTTGAAAAGATATAATGATCTTTTAGCTTGTTAAGAAAATAAAATAGTGTATCTATAAAGCATTTACAGATTCACTCAAACATTCAAATTGAAATGACACAGTAAGGAAACGATTACTTGATTAGAAGTAAAGCCTCATAATTTACGGGATGAGATAATAAGGGGGTAATTACAATTTACATATAATACGATAACCTCTCTTTGGGTAGAGTAACTTTAACAACCACCATTACTCAATTTTTCCCCAAAAATAACTGACGACATACGAGTCCTCAAAACTAGAGTACGAAAATATATGGAAAAAGAGGATGACTGGATGAGTGCGAATTTGAGGAAAAGAGAAGTATGTGGTCCTGCAGCTCAAGTGGTATATATGTCCAACGAGAAGATGACAGAGGGAATACACCCCCGAAGTCCTTCCTCTCTTCTTTGCTATTGGCCTTCAAAGCAAGCATATAGAGGAAAAAATGTTTCAGAAAGAAAAGTTTTTGAAGAGCTTGCCCTACCAAAGTATGAAGATAGGAAGTCAGCACTTGAAAAATGATAGGATCTATTCATTTGCAAGAGCAACTACTGCCCTACTAAAGTCCTGCTTATTTCCAAAATTTCCGACTATCTGCAACATTCAACCAAAAAATCTCATATTTGCACAGCAAGTGGACTTGATGTGGAAGAAGCGGAATACCGAAAAATAAAAAGGCAAGGTTTCACGAAGTTTTATTTCTCTTTGTCTTCCAAATTAGAGTTTTGCACGCTTGAGACATGCCAATACGCCCCACTTCCCAAATGATTCTGCATCTCTGTTAATCTTTTTGTTCGGTTTCTGCAACTCTGTTAATCTTCCAGTCCTGAAAACTTCTTCTATGCTCTATTCCTATAAAGCACTCCTGATTTGTGATATGCTGTCCTCGCAATGTCACAATGATGTTGTATAAGTCAGGATGGCCATGGGTCCTGCGACAACTTTATCTTCCTTCACTTCCCTGCTTTCAATATTACTAATTTCTGGAATTCATCCCTTAGCATTCTGATGTTCTTCCGTAAGGCAACACCCTGAGAAAAAGCTACTTGCTGTCTCCAAACCATACTTAGCTGTAATTACCTTTTTCCAAACATCCTCTTGCTCCTTAGCAAATCTCCAAGCCATTTGCAAAACAAGCTTCTATTATGTAATTTTAGATTCTTAATCCCAAAGCCCCTCATCTTTTGCTGCAATCACTTTGGACAATCTCACAAGATCAAAATTTGCTTTTCTCAGCATTTCCTAACCATGTGAAACCACTTCTTGTCTTGTTCAATAGTTGCTGGCATATACATTAGACATGTAGAACCTCTAAAGCATTGTTGATTAGGGTCACTCCTCCTTCCAAATATAGGTATTGTTTCTTCCAGAAAGCTAGTCTACTTTTAAATTTCTATTGTTCCTTGCCATATCAGCTTCTTCATGTCTTTAGCTCCTAAGAGATCCAAAGATATATCAGCTGGGAGTTAGCCCACATGACATTCCAGCATTCCTGCTAGCTGCATGCATTGTAGATCATTCAGCTGAAATAATAACTTCTAGTATATTATTTATGAAGCGCAGAAACAGCTTCAATGCCTAGTAGTACAATTCTCAGGAGTCTCAGTTCTCTCTGTTTAACACCAGGATATTAGGATGTTCACATACATATTTTCCACACACGATTTGAGTGGTTCCCCTTACTTGAGAGCCAGAGACCCATCCTTCATCCACGACTTCTCCAATCATCCTACTTAGGCTTATGATTACCATAATATAAAGGAATGGAGAAAGGAGTCATTATCACCTCTCAAATCCAATTCACACAATATACCAAGTTCTTTTTGCCTTACCTCGTATCTAGACAAACACTAATTTGCAATTAAGGCACCTATGTTGTCTACTGTGTATAGATGCACTTCAGATTGAGAAATCAATCTTGAAATGACTCTTTTCAATATTTCATTTGACACCTTGGATATTATTTTGTCAATACTGCTCAATAAACTGATAGGTCAACAATCTTCAAATTTTTGTTTTTTGGATCAGTATATGAAGATAGAAATTTTGTTTATAGGTGAAGAAAGTATTATTGACGTAAAAACAGCATAAGAGAATGCTGTTACAGATATCTGAAAAGGAATAAGTATTTTACAAAAAGTGTAGTGAACTAATGAAGTCAATCATGGCGTCTGGCTCTAACAAATATGCCGACCCCATGTTGCACCAAAACCTAAGCAGTGAAGATAACATTGGAACTTCTTTTTCAAACATTCCTTCTTCCAAGAAAATGTCAAAGGTATTCATCACATATCTTCCTATAAACCAACAATTTTTTCAAAGGTTATATTAACAGTTTGATCTTGGAGATTTAGCCCTTGCAATATTCTTAATCACCAAGTCCACTTTCTATTCACCTGAAAGTCTTCTCTACAGCCGCTGAAAGCTAGCTCTTTAGGAGTGCCAATAATATTCAATCATCAACATACACATCTAAAAAAAAAAAAGGCAGGCCGGCTCACTAAGCTCCCGCTATGCACGGGGTCCGGGGAAGGGCATCTATTACAACAAATTCAGATCCAAACCTTCTTATAAAAACACAAGGACAAATAGGATATTTTTGTACCCTTCCTTTAGCAAATACTCGCTAAGGCGATCCTTATTGTTTCAATAGAATTTCTGAAGCTTTATTGAACAAGTTTCCCCGGGAACTTTTGTATGCTTCAAGCACTTTGAATCCTTTAAGGATTTTCATAAAAATCTTGTGGTCTAATGAGCCATATAAATAGGTTGTGACAATTGACAACATCCATCAGCCAGATTTTCTTAGATACCTGAAGGTAATTGCATCCACCACGGGAAAATGTCTCCATATAATCAATGCCAGGCCTTTGCAAAAACCCTTGCCACAAATCGCGCGTTATATCTTATAACTTCACCTCTCATTTGGTTCACAAAAATCCATTTGTACCCACTGGCTTGACACATGTTCGGACTATCGGTTCAAAAACTTCATGTTTCCCAAGTGAAGCCAATTCCGATTGAATTGTGTCCTTCCATTTTGGCCAATCATTTTTCTGTCTACATTTATCGACAAATTTTGGTTCAAGATCCTCATCTTGTTGCATTATTTCAATAGCAACATTATAAGCAAAACTATTGTCGGCAATAATATCATTTCGATTTCACCTTGACATTATCTTATTGAGATCTCTTCATTTGCATTAATTTCAGGTACCTAGACCTCCCGTGCGATCTTATCATTTGTTATGTGTTGGGGCTCTTCTTGAGCAATTGCCTCCATATTATGATCATCTTAATCATTTTCTTTTTCGAGAATTTTTATATTTGGAACCTATTGGTCTACTACGTCTCATGCATGGCCTAGACTCATTTGCATTATTGTCCTACCGGAACATTAACTCAAACTGGAGCATTTGCAACTGGAATATGAGATTTAATAACCCTTGGAAGGTTAGAAATGCATCTGGCAGTTTATAGACATCCAAGGGAAGTGTTGAAAATTTTATATTATTTGTGGATGTCCATAACTCCTAAAGGTGTAATAGCCACCATTATTTTGGTAATTAATTCCCACGCCTCCTCCATGATCCCCCACACCTCCTCGAGGATCTCAATGGTTAATGTCATGTTTAAGGCAACCTTGTAACCACCCTCGAAGTAATAGTATAAATAGGGCCATGAGATGTATGGTACACTTGAAAGGAAAAAGAAAGTTCTATTTTGTATTTATCTTTAATATGTTGTCTTGAGCTTGATTTCTCAACACGACTTTAATTTTCTCCAAGTTAAACTCTAGTTTTTGCATACAGACTGCAAGTCTAGTAGCTTGAGATTCTGAAACATTGATCCACTTATGTCTTTTGGTATATTTCCTGTCTTTCTCAGTAAAATTATTAGACACATAACGATAACTTGCAATGTTCACTTCTCCAAGGTAGGAATCCGACATTGTCTAGGCTCGCCTACTGCTTTTCTTCTATGTAGTTATGTTTTTTCCAAACAATGTATTTTATAATTCTTCTAACAAGCTTTTAATTTGGTAACATACACATTAAACAAATAATTTCTAAACATAAGTTACTCTGTCTACGACATAATATTATTCGCTAAACTTCTGTAGTGAAAATTATTCAAGTCTATAGTACTTTTATTATTTCTAACTTCATTATTATCTATGATAGTTTTCACGTCGAATTTGAAACTTGAGTTCATGGCACTTGATATCTCTGAAAAAATTACTTATCATGAGTTCTTGATGCCAGTATTACTTAGGGTAATGAAGCATCGAATCAGGATAAAGCAAAGGCTGTGATTTCCCTTCATCATCATCTGGATGAAGGATTGAATGTTGAATATTTGATAATGAAAGATCCACTTGAATTGTGGACTGATTTGAGGAAAAGATATGACAACCTTAAGGCAACAGTATTGCCAAGGGCTCGGTATGAGTGGATACACTTACAAGTTTTTAAGACCGTATATGAGTATAACTCTGTTGTATGTAGAATAACTTTCCAAATAAAATTATGGGGGAAGCTATGAATGATGAAGATTTGTTGGAAAAGACTTGCCACTTTTCAGGCCTCAAATATGGTGTTACATCAGCAATACCGTGAAAGGGGTTTTAAAAAATATTATGAGTTGATCTCATGCCTTCCTGTGGTTGAGCAACACAATATCATTTTGATGAAAAATCATGACGCTCATTTCACTAGATCTGCTCCAATCCCGGAAGCGAATGTGATAGTAGTACATGGTAAGTCTAAAAGAAGACAATAATTATCGAGGCCATATGAATGTGTGTGGGTGTGACAATGGCAAGCGACGATATAATAATTGTCATTATAAATAGGAGAACAATATGGGTTCTTAATACAATCCTTCAAGAGGCAAAGACAATAAATGTCATCATTGTGGCATGAAAGGACATTGGAAAATAGTTCATACTCAAAATGGTCTAGCAGAATCATTGATTAAACGACTCCAATTGATAACTAGACCATTGCTAATGATGACAAAACTTGCCCTTTTGGTATGGGGACATGCTATTTTGCATCCCGCAACACTTGTGCACATAAGTCCAACTAGTTATCATGAAGTATCCCACTATAGCTGGCTTTTGGTCAGGAGGCAAACATTTCTCATTCTAAATTTTTTGAATGTGCGGTATATGTTCCAATTGCTCCACCACAACGCATAAATATGGTCTCCAAAAACGCTTGGAGATATATGTTGGGTATGAATCTCCTATTATAAATATTTGGAACCTGTGACTGAAGATTTATTTATGACAAGATTTGTTGATCTTCCTTTGATTTCAAATTCTATCTTCAAACACTCTACAATTTGAAAGCTCTTTAGGAGTGCCAATGATATTCAAAATAAACAGATCCAGACTTTCTTATAAAAATACAAGGACAAATATGATCATCTCTGTACCCTTCCTTTATTTACTTTTCTCTTGAAGGAGTTATGATAAAGCCAGACAAAATGCTCAAGCGCCCGACATTCATTTCTCCAATAACTTTTCATGCCACAACGATGACAATTATTGCCTTTGCCTCTTGAATGATTGTATTGAGAAATACATATTGTTCTTATGTTTACAATGACCACCACAATGATGATTATTATATCGTTCCTTGCCATTGCCACGCCCATGCTCATTCATATGGCTCTAATAATTAGTCTTCTTTCACACTTACCTGTGATGCTACCATATTCCCTCACATGCAGTGAAGTGGGCTTCATGATTTTTCATCAAAAAGGTATTATGTTGCTCAACCACAAGAAGGCATGAGATCAACTCAAAGTATTTTTTAAAGCCCCTTTCACGATATTACTGATGTAACATCATATTTGAGGCATGAAAAGTGCTAAGAGTCTTTGCCAACAAATCTTCATCATTTATAGCTTCCCTACATAATTTTAATTGAAAAGTTATTCTATATACAACAGAATTATACTTACATACGGTCTTAAAATCTTGTAATTGTAAGTGTATCCACTCGTACCGAGCCCTTGGCAATACGTTGCCTTAAGGTTGTCATATCTTTCCTTCAAACCAGTCCACAATTCAAGTGGATCTTTCATTGTCAAATATTCAACATCAATCCTTCATGCCGCTCACGGCGAAGGGAAATCATTGTCTTCGCTTTATCCTGATTCAATGCTTCATTACCCTAAGTAATACTGGCACCAAAACCTTTAGCGTCTAAGTGAATTTCAGCATCAAGAACTCATGATAGGTAATTTTTTCCAGAGATATCAAGTGCCATGAACTCAAGTTTCGAATTTGACATGAAAATTATCATAGAAAATAATGAAAGTTAGAACTAAGAAAAGTACAAGTACTATAGACTTGAACAATTTTCACTACAAAAGATCAGCAAATAATATTATGTGGCAGACAGGGTAACTTAAGTTTCGAAATAATTTTCTTAATGTATAAGTTATCAACCCCGCACATAGCGGGAGCTTAGTGCACCGGGCTGCCCTTTTTTATAAGTTATCAACCCGCAAGGGTAGCTAAGTTGGTTGAGCATGGGGTTTTCATAATGGAGGTCTCAAGTTCGAAACCTCCTGCTTACGACAGTAGGGGATTTTGCCTTCTGGGTCGAGTTCGTCGCATCGGGCTTGCCTAGAGCGGGTTACCTCTCATGTGTGTTTTGCGAGCTATTGCATATGAGCTGGGTTTACCCTGTGCACACCCAAAAGGGTAGCGGGTGCGGGTTCCCATGTCATAAAAAAATGTATAAGTTATCAAATTAAAAGTTTGGTAGAATACTTATACAGATGTAACATACATTGTTTTGAAAAAATATAACAGCTAGATAGAAGAAAAGCAGTAGGTGAACTTGACAATGTCGGGATTCCTACCTTGGAGAAGTGAACATTGCAAGTTATCGCTATGTGTTGAGTAATGCCTCTAATAATTTTACAAAGAAAGAAAGACAGAAAATTGTAATGACTCGTTTGGTCATTTTAGCTAAAGACTTTTGACTATTTTACCCTCCCCGTACACTCTATGTGGGGTTTGTGATACACATGAATGGGTGGCACAGATATCAAGGTCCATTTATGTGAGTTTCGGATGAAAAACCCAAAATAAGAAACTTAGAGTTGGATAGTTTGACTCAATGTTGACTTTTGAGTATATGGGTTCATTTTTGGGTTTCGTCCCTTCCGGTAGCTCCGGAGGGTTATTTATGGCTTAATCGTGTCATTGGTTTGCCTCTCAAGACAATCAAAAGTATTTTATGGCCTTATTTGTGAAATTTGAATATTTGGTTATTTTGGGCGATTCTTTAGAAAAGTTGGTCTGAGCTAGTTAAATGGGAAATCTGAGGGCACGAGTGTGTTCGTAGCACTATTTACTCGGGGGAGCATGTTTGGTTTGTGTCCGGAGGGTTTCGGGAGTGTTTGGTAGAAGTTTGAGTTGAATTCCAAATTGCTGGTGTCTGGTGTCCGCCCTAGCGGGTGGGTTGTCCGCCTCTGCGGAGGTTAGCTCGTAGAAGCAAGGAATGTGTGTCTGGTAAGGGTCCGCCTCGGCGAACGGTTTTCTCGCGAAGGCGAATGAGCCTCTGCGGGATTTTGTACGCTTCTGCGCTGAGGCGTGGAATCAAGTGACATCGCCTCAGCGAGCCCTTTTTCCGTGGGAGCGAGACCGCGCCAACTGTGTTGATTCCGCGGGGCGGAATCACTATATGTGGAAACCTAATAAATTTCTTAGGTCGAATCACTTTCCCAAAATATTCTTTACCTCGGTTTTTGAGCTACCAAAAGGGAATTCTTGAAGGTTGGGATTAAATTCTTCACTAGAGGTAAAATTCTTCACCATTTGTGGTTATATTTCATGTTTTACGTCTCTAATGGTGGTTTAGAATGTATGTAAATTGGGGAAGATGAGTTCTAGTTTTCATATGAGATTAAGAGAGGTTGAACCTTTGATTTAAGGGTGTTTTATCGATTAGTTTACCTTAATATTGTGAATTTGTAATGAAATATGTTAGATGATCATGTTGTAGCCTTTAATTTGATTATAGAAACCCCTTTTTTAATTTGGTGGAAATTTTTAGGATTTATTAATTGGAGCTTTTATTAAATTGTGCAATTGAAAGTACAAATGAGCTTAGATTTCCAATTAACTTAAGGATATGATTATCTAGTATGTGTTTATGCTTTTTGGATAATAAAGTTTGGATCTTGACACCGTGAGCCCGGGGTTGGTTTTGGAAGTCTTGGTATGGTTAAGGACTACATCCTTGTATTATGTGTTAGCTTTATATTAATGAATAGTATATGTGCGTTAGACTTCGATTACCACGAGGCGTTCCGGAAGGGCAAGGCTTGCATGGAGGGTTGACCGTTCGAGGCTCCTGTTCGGCCCAGAGGTAGGCTACGGTTTACTTTCACTAGACTCCGATAGAAGTACATAATTAGTTATAAATATTGAGGGGTATTGGGCGTGTCTGGGGGCCACTCAAATGGTTGTGATGAACGGTTGAGTGGGTACCGGTGTTGATGGGTGATTTGAGGTTGATTCCGACTGCTGTTGATTTGGGCTTGTCGCCATTATATGGGCTCGTCACCATACTTGCTATTATTGTGTTTATTTATCACACATGCTTGTTATGATATCCTAATTCTACTTGGACTATATGTTGTCGAATTATTGAAAGCATGTGATATTCATCTATATACGTGGTTGCATCTCATTACATATTGATTTCTTACCTTTAATTGTCATTTGCATTCATACACTCATGGTTTCTTGTGATATTGATATGAGTGGTATGAAAATGTTGTGGGTCCACGAGACCGAAAAGGTAAGGATACTTATGAGATCATTGGCAACATTGAGATGATGATATTACAGCCACAGAGTTGGAATCCGATGGGAAATTCTGAATGATACGCGAGGGTACGGGTTGCACGCCTGCAAAAGTTATTCAGCCAAAAGCTGGGCTCCGTGAGAAATTCCGAAGGCGTATATGGACTTCGCGGGTCCCCCATGGGTGTGCAGTTCATAAAATTTGAACGCCTGTATACGGGAGATGGAAAAGGTACTTGGCATATGCATTGCATTCATATCATACATACTTCATTGCATTGATCATCTGTTGATGAACTAAGTGTTGGTTTGGTATTTGATTAACTTGGTGGATTTCTATATAATCGAGGTTTGGTAAATGATCACTTGTTATTTGAGATATTATCTTTGAACTCTTCTGGAATTGGATAACTCTTATGAATGAGAAGTCGTAAGTGAATAAAGTGGCTTGTTGATTTCAATGAACTTCTGCATGAACTACATGACTTATTTGGGTTATTGAATTGTCTAGTATAGGATTATTTGGTGTCAACTCGGTATTTATCTCTTTTTACATATCTTCCGTCGTTGTCGGCCTATGATGTCTACAGGGGTGCGTTATTTACTCATACTACACTTGTTGCATTCTTTTTGGATGCAGATACAACTCATTCTACCAGTTCGGGACCTCGAGGGTGAGTCCGAGCATTTGGCAAAAGTGATTTGTTACTAGAAATATGATCAGAAGAGCCCGAGTCAACGACCTACGGTGTAGGGATACTAGACTGTAAAACACAAGAGAAAGAATTACCAGCAACAGAAGTATTAGGCTGAGAATCTGTGGCTACTTGTGGAGATATCTGCTTACTTGCTCGATACTAAAGGTACTCATTATATTCCCCTTCAGATAAAAGCCTCGAATTTTCTGTAGTGTCAGTATGAGCAACATGAGCATTGTTGGGTGGTTGACCATGCAGAGCACGACATATGTCACAAGTGTATCCAAACTTATGACAATAACTACACTGAACTTCATTGGATAGTGGACCATGTAAAGCACAACATACGTTGCGAGTGTGTCCAAACTTATGACAATAATTACACTTAGTTCGAGATTTTCCAAAACGACCTCCTCCTCGTTGATTATCCATAGACTGATATGTTCGATTTTCTATGGTTTGAGATGCGACAACAAGGAGTCAACGGTTGGTGATGAAACCACTATATGATTAGGAGGCGCAGCAAGACGAAGCAAACGAGAAGATAGTTCATCAATTGTAGGAACCATAGGACTAGCCAAAATCTGATCACGCACTGAATCAAGGTCAGTAAGAAATCCAGTAAGTGTAAGAACTAGAAACATCTGTTTTTGCTCCTGTTGTCTTTCAACGTTCGTAGTGACTGGCATCAACTACTCAAAATCCTTTATGACTGCATGTAAGTAGACATCTGATTTCTGTTTCTTTAAGTTAGTCATCCGAGATATCACATCATAAAATCGAGATATGTCATTAGTGTATAAAGCGCGAGCCTTTTCCCAAACTGAATAACATGTCTGGAAGCAACGAAACAAGGGCATCAACTTGGGATCAATAGATCGCCACAGAAGGCTACATAATTGAGCGTCAACCTTCTCCCACTGTGCTTTGGCCTTTCCATCTGTCTCACTAGCCTTTTTCTTTTCGTCAACCACAATAGCCTTTTGCATTAAGTGATCTTGAACACCTTGACCTTGCACCACAACTCAACCGAGAAAGCCCAAGCTAAATAGTTTGAACTTCCCATTAACGGTTTTGAACTGATCATAGGACTTAAACTTCTAATTCCCGTATTTTTGGAGCCAAAAATATCATCTCCGAGAAATATGGCTCAAAACTTCAAGAAAGACTGACCAAAAAAGGACAAAATTTAGCTGATGACTCTAAGAAAACAGAGATCCAGACGCTGCCAAAAAAAGTCACGGAAAAGTCTCGCCAGAAAAATAAAAAAAATGATCGGATCGTGAATAAAATTATACGATTGTGATCGGAATTGTTGGGCAATCTGATTTGGAAAAGAAATTTCTCAAAACAATGGCTGAAAAAACGCAGATCTGCCGGAGAATAAATCTGACGACGCCGTATTAGGATTCCAGCAGCCGAAAATTTCTAAAAAGTGGAGGGATAGGCTCGGAATCCATGGACGACCACAACCCAAAAGAAAATTATCAAAAAACTGGTCGAAATCTTCCTCACGCGCCGGTGAGTGTGTCTAACGCGCCGCCGGCGTCGAAGCTCTGGGAGGCGCGTGAGAAAGATTCTGCCGGAGCAGTTTACTGGGTTTGGTAGCGAGATGATGCTGAATCTGATACTGTTATAAGATTTTGCACAACACTTGTAGAAACCTTATGGTCGTCTGACAGTGTCGGAAATAATATTCAGTCACCGGAAAAATGCACGGTGATAATATTCTACAATGGCTCTGATACCATGTGAGAAATTATGGGAGAAAAATATTATTGAATTGCGTATCTACATTATTACATTGAGCCCTATTTATAGACTACATCCCAATCCTTTTCCATGTAGGATACTCTATATACAAATCCTATTCCTATTCATATTCCTATTCTAACATATGCAATAATAATTCCAATATGTAAACAATGGGGAATCACTAACCTATCAAAATTAAATACATTGTTTTCCATAAATGGTTATTCATATCTAGTATACCCTCCGAAATCCAAAAAAGCACAATATTTAAGGACAAGGTTGACCATAACTTTTTTTTTCCCACTTAGATGTCCTTATAAAAAAAAAGACCATAATTTTTTTTGATAAGAACATCTAAGTGGATATTAACTCCCTGTTGTTTATCCATAAATTACCGATCTTTAAGAATCTGTTTACCTACCACCTTTTTTGGAAGGAGAGACTTCACTCATAGTGGATCAGAATAAAGTGTTCCAGAAAAAGAGTCCTGACTCTGGGTTGCCATATCTGATTTACCCTTTTCATTTACTGGCCAAATTAGACGCTGAGTAACTTGCTGACTAAACTTCAAGTTAGTCATACAACTAGTTCATTTAGCACAACTTCATTCCTCTCGGGCCTCTCTTTGGAGAGTCCCTTCTTTCCAATCTATAAATATAGTATTGGACATCGTGACCAAAATGTGTAAGAATATTTTCTTATGATAAATACCCCATACGAACCTTTGAACGCAATATGTCAGAAAAACACAGGCGAAAAAGTTGCATTGGACCAGAATGCCACCGGTGTTGCTGCTTCTTATATGCCTCATAAGACTCCGGTAGTTCACAAAGGCACTACAAAAGGAGAACCAAATATTTTAAAACCTGTTATTGTACAAAGAAACTAATTAGTAATAATTTAGAAACTTACGAACCTTAACATCGTTCACATAGATAAACTTCCATCCGCAAAGGTGAGCACGGACAGCAATATCCATATCCTCAACTGTTGTTCGCTCTAACCAGCCTCCGCATTCTTCAAGGGCCTTGATTCTCCATACACCAGCAGTGCCATTGAAGCCAAAGAAGTTAATGAACCATCCATTGACTTGTTGCTCTACTTCAAAATGAAATGCAAGATTTATGTTCTGCAATCTCGTAAGCAAATTCTCGTCCTTGTTCACAAAAGCCCACCTTGTTTGGACAAGAGCGATGTCATCATGTCCCTTCAAGAATGCAACAAGAACAAGTCATAGACGTAATTGGAACAATAACCGAAGTGCGCCATGGCAGCCAATTAATGCAGAATGCTGCAATTAAGAGGTGGGAAGCTCACTATAACACTAGCAGCACCCAAGAGGTATAAAATAATTTTTACACGCGCCTGATTTTTTGCTCAGCATAGAGTCTTGAATGCAGTCAATAAAGGGTAAGAGTTAGAAATTATTCGTCGTAATCCAAAAAGAGAAATAATTTGATGATTACAGACAAACCTGCTCATACCGTGGCAATTTTATATCTACTAGGGCGAAGTCTTCTAGCCAGCACGAAAATACATCATGCACATAAGATGAAGGAAATAACACTTCAGCACCAATTGTTCTTAGTAAATAGAAAAGATAAAAAGAAATGAATTATGAAACCACACAAATAGGTAGTTTCTAAAAGGAAACTTAAAAAGAGATACTTTGATAACCATCAAGAGAACTTTTGTACAAAAACACAGACTAGTAATTTTTGCAAATAAAGATTGGAACGAACTCCTTCCCTTACAATAATATGAAGCTTTAACTTAACTCCCTCTTCGAAATTTCCGAAAAAATCTAGAGTTCCTCCTGTTAGTGACATACTCCATTCCAATTGTAACACCAACAAATAGACACAAATCAATTGTAACAAGATTTCAATTCAGAGAACATTCTTTAGTGCCTACATGAGCCACCCAGATATATTTTTGGGAAAAGCAATCACCTTGAAGTAGGGAATAGTGTTCTTCAGAAAATCTGGTGTTGGTTGGAAATCCGCATCAAAGATTGCAACAAATTCATATTTTTTTACATAGTCACAACTCATTGCAGATTTGAGATTTCCTGCCTTATAGCCTGTGCGTATAAGACGATGACGATATACAATGTGCACACCCCTCTGTTGCCACTTTTGTACTTCAGCCTTGATAAGTCCCTGAACACCCAAATCATCTGAGTCATCTAAAATTTGTACGAGCATTCTCTCCTTAGGCCAATCCTGGATACATACTGCTGCAATCGACTGTTGGTATACCTGAGTCATATCACAATGAAGGGATTTATACTTAGTCAAAGAGTAACTCAACAAAACATCAACTTACTCATTTAGGGAAATAGGTGGCTTGTCGTAAAGATACACCTAAACTAGGATCACCAATGAACGCATTACAAAAGCTCAGCAGATAATAGGTGCATAGTTTCTATCAAGAACACAATGCAGTGACAATTGCGGGTGCTGACCCAGGATTATTCTTAGAAATTGTTTGCCAGTGCAGATTCGTTCTTAAATCTGCATTCAAGTTAAGATAGAAACTACTTGGTTTAATAAACTGCTCACCCTGTATTTAATCCAACTAAATACTGTGTAAACAGTCTCAGGCATGGTAAAGTCATCATCTCAAAATTATCCTAAGTTTCATAATTGTTACTAATAGTCAACAAGTGCTATATTCTATAAAAATAGGAATTCAAATGCATGAAAGATCTTATGTGCGTAACATCACTAGAAATTCTGCAAAATTAGTAAAGATTGCACCTCATCATTTGAAACATCACTAAAAACTGCAAAATTAGTAAATATGGCATTCTCATCATTCCTATTTCTACAAGCAAGAGAAACTAGCATGACACTTGGCTTTGTGAGAGGAAGTTCTGTTGGAAATCTTACGGAAAATATTTGATCACGAACACGGAAGAAAATTCTTGAAAGCTTGAGGCATGTCGAAGACAATGTCCTTAAGGATATTTCACCCGGTACATATCCCTAGAATTCAACAAGCTCTTCTAGTATAAAACTAGGAGTCATAATCTAACAAAGATTTATTCACCCGATACATATCCCCATAATTCAACAAGCTCTTCTAGTATAAAACTAGGAGCCAGAATCTAACAAAGATTTATTTTAAAGAAAACCCAGCAATACAAAATGACAAGAAGAATTATTTGTGTTGAGATCTATCATCCAAAGAAAAGGGACTAGGATATATATAGTTGAATGAAAGTGTAAACGTGTAAATAGCCAAAACAATATATTCCCTACCCATAATTAGAATATTTCCATATATTGTGTAAATATAATTATGGTAAGACTAGGATTCCTCTTTTGTATAGGCTTAGGATTCCTATTGTATAAGGGAAGAATATTGTACTCTATATATACATTGATATTAATGAAAGACTCTCTAAGGGAGATTAATATCATCTTACATGGTATCAAGAGCCAAATAAACAAAACCCTAAAAACCTTTCTCTTCCACAGCCGCCGGCTGCCTCTCCTACGCCACGGCCCTCCCGGATTTTCTTCTTGTTTTTCGGGTTTTGTTCTTCCTTTCTTCTCTTCTCTAAATGGCTATCCCTGATTCTTCCACACTTTCTGACGCAGACCTCCACAAATCCCACCACAAAGTCATCACCCTTACTGTTTCCAACATCAAGAACCATATTTCCATTATTCTTGATCAAGAAAACAACCAGTATTCTCCCTGGATTGAACTTTTTCGCAATCATGCATGTCTCTATAACGTGCTTGACCATATTGATGACACTATTCCGCGCCCTACGGAGGTTGATGATTCTATCTGGCATCGTCTCGACGCCGGCGTCAAACAATGGATATATGGTAGTATCTCTCAGGATTTGCTCCTTACTATCATGAAATTTGACTCCACAACCCTTGACTTGTGGAATCGTTTGGAGGAAATTTTTCAGGACAACAAGCACACTCGTGCCGTGTATTTGGAAGAACAGTTCAACAAAACACGTCTTGAAAACTTCTCCAATGTCTCTGAGTACTGCAAGCAGCTTAAACTTCTAGCGGATCAACTCTCCAACATCGGCACGCATGTCACTGACGATAAAATGGTGCTACAAATGATTTCTGGCCTTACTAAGGGCGAATATGATACTTTGGCCACCATTATTCAACAGGCAGATCCGCTACCGAGTTTTAACAAAGCTCGCTCACAATTGTTGCTCGAAGAAACCCGTCGTGCTAAGCAGGATGAGCACGCCCAGTAGGTGTTAGCTGTCGACACGCAACCCCAAGATCAGACGCCACCAGACAACTCCCAACAGCGGCAGGGCCGCGGCGACAAGGGTGGAAAAGGCCGCGGCGGTAGAGGAGGTCGTGGTCGTGGTCGTGGCAAGGGTCGCGGTCAACAGAACCAACAGCAGCAACAGCAACAGAGATCACAGAACAACTGGGCCGCAGCCTCGCCGGCTGGTTTACAGCTGGCCATGGCTGCTTCAGTCAGAGCCGTGGCGCCTGGGCCAGAGTCGCGGCGCCAAGTCCATTCCAGTACCAGCAACCATACAATCCGTATTCTTACCCCGGTTTGTTAGGCCCCGCTCCAGCCCCACAGCAGGCCCACTTCATGCAAGGTCAGGTCCCGCAACCCTCTTCCTAAGCATGACACCCATCGAAGTTGGGTCAGCGTTGAGACTCTCTATGCAACAAACCGACAATACTTGGTACATGAACTCGAGCACCACATCTCACGTCACCCGGTCTGCAGTACTATTCCTAAACTGTTTGGTTAAAGCCTCCTCAATATGTTACGATTGGCGATGGACAACGCATTCCGATTAAGGGTTATGGTACCTCATACACACAACCTCCTCATCCACCCTTCTCCCTCAAAAACACCCTATATGCCCACACATGATTAAGAACCTCATATCTGTCCGCCAATTTACTCGTAATAATTCTGTCTCCGTGGATTTTGACCCTTTTGGTTTTACTGTGAAGGATCTTCATACGGGGACACCTCTTACGAGATGCAATAGCACGGGGGATCTCTATCCATTCACTTCCACCTCCGCTGCCAGATATTGCTCTCCCGTCACTCTAGCGGTTGTTTCTTCTTCAACTTGGCATAATAGGCTTGGTCATCCAGGAGCCCCAGTTTTTAATTTTCTTAGAGGCAACAATTTCATTGCTTGTAATGGGAAACTTGCCCAATATTGTGTTTCTTGCTCTTTAGGCAAACACATTCGTCTTCCGTTTAAATCATCTACTAGTGTTACATTTGCTCCTTTTGATATCATACATGCCGATTTATGGATATCTCCTATTTCTAGTTCTCTCGGTCATAAATACTATCTTGTGTTGCTTGATGATTTTTCACACTACGTTTGGTTATACCCTCTTAAATTTAAATCGGAAGTGTTTGTCAAATTTCTTGAGTTTCGCAAGTTCATTCAAACATAATTTGAAAAAGGCATAAAATCATTTCAGTGCGATAATGGTCATGAATTCAATAACTCTATGTTTCACCGCTTTTGTACCAATAATGGCATGGTCTTACGCTTCTCCTGCCCTCACACCTCACCACAAAACGGTAAAGCTGAAAGAATCATCCGCACCATTAACAATATGATTCGCACCCTATTGATTCATGCCTACCTCCCTCCACCCTTCTGGGTCTATGCTGCTAAAATATCATAATACACTCTAAATATTCTCCCTACTAGCACTATTCACAATATGACCCCTACCACCATAGAATCCCCTCTTATGATCATCTACGGATTTTTGGTTGTCTGTGCTATCCCAACCTTAGCTCCACCGCCCCTCACAAGGTCGCTCCTAGGTCCACTCCATGTGTCTTTCTAGGATTTCCGCCGAACCATAGGGGCTATCTATGCTATGACTTGTCGACTCGTCAGATCCACATATCTCGTCACGTCACATTCGACGATACCACATTCCAGTTTTCTAATCTTCCAAAATTCCAAAAACAGGACTACTCATTTCTTGACGAGTCTGTCATCTCTCCCCTCATAATCGAACAACTCACATCCTCTGTTCCGTCGTCAGAGCCGCAGCCTCGAGGGGAGGCGCCGCGGCTCCTGATTTCTAGAGAGCAATCTTTTGAAACACCGTCGACAGCGCCACGTCTTTGCCGAAGGCGTCATGGCGCCAAACTTCGTAGAAGCCTATCAACCTTCTAGCCGCGACTCGATCCAGGAGATGCGGCGCCTCGACGGCCGCTTCCCACCTTCTCCTTATCCGACTTTACCCCGTCTCGCATACACCACTCCGCCACCCACCGTCCCTACCCATCCAATGGAAACTCGTTCAAAGCATGGAATCTTCAAACCCAAAGTCCATTTCAACTTGCGCCCAAACCATCTCTCCACTTCCAAAAACCCAAAATTGGCCAAACAAGACCCTAATTGGAATGCGGCTATGTATGAGAATTCAATGTTTTAACTAAACAAAGACACCGCGTGGGATCTAGTACCTAGACCTGAGGGGTGAATGTCATTCGTCAGATGTGGCTATTTCGTCACAAGTTCAGAGACAATGGGGATCTTGAGGGTATAAGGCCCGTCTTTTGGCTAATGGCACAAATCGCCAGGAGGGCATTGATTGTGGTGAGACCTTCACCGGTTGTCAAACCGCTACCATCCGCACAGTTTGAGCATAGCCATGGGCAAACACCGCCAATCCATCGACTTGACGTGAAGAATGCATTCTTACATGGGGATTTGCGAGAGACAGTCTACATGCATCGACCACGGGTTTACCCATCCAGCCAGCCTCACTATGTGTGTCGTCTCAGTAAGTCACTATATGGCCTGGCAGCCCCCGTGCGTGGTATGATCGCTTTGCCAGGTATATCTTGCAGATTGGGTTTGTATGCAGCAAAGAGTGATACATCACTTTTCATTTTTCATCGAGGTAGTAGCACCGCTTACTTATTACTTTACGTGGATGATATTGTTCTTACCGCTTCCTCCAACGGATTGAAAAATGAGATTATTGTCTTGCTCAAGTCCGAATTTGCAATGACCGATTTGGGGAAGCCGAGTTACTTTGGGGATATCGGTGACCGTGTCCGCCAATCATATGTTCTTGTGTCAGCGTAAGTATGCAGAAGAGATTGTGTACAGGGCTAAGATGGCGAACTGCAAAGAGGTGCCTACTCCAGTTGATTCCAAATCTAAGCTCAGTGCTATGGATGGTGCTCCAGTCTTTGATCCTACTCTGTATAGGAGCCTTGCAGGTTCACTTCAGTATCTCACATTCACCAGGCCAGCCATAGCTTATGTTGTTCAACAGGTGTGTTTATTCATGCATGCCCCCAGGGAGTCTCATTTCACTGCTCTTAAGCGTATCATTCGATACATTAAGGGCACTTTTGATTATGGTTTGCACCTATATCCCTCTGCACCAGACAG
Organism: Anisodus acutangulus; assembly: GCA_029783415.1. Lineage (NCBI taxonomy): Eukaryota > Viridiplantae > Streptophyta > Magnoliopsida > Solanales > Solanaceae > Anisodus > Anisodus acutangulus. The sequence continues at coordinate 14,133,740 of CM056495.1, forward strand.
GTTGCTTTCATATACGGATGCAGATTGGGCAGGGTGTCCGGACACGCGACGCTCCACCTCCGGCTTTTGTGTTTTCTTAGGGGATAACTGATTTCTTGGTCCGCTGTTTAAAGGCTACCCTATCTCGCCCAAAGGCCGAGGTGAAAGTACAGAGGCGTTGCAAATGTAGTAGCCGAGATTTGTTGGCTCGAGAATTTCTTGTTAGAACTTGATGTCCTTTGCGTCAGGCATCTATTGTGTATTGTGATAACATCTCTGCCATCTATCTTTCTCATAATCTGGTTCAACATCAACCAAGCATATTGAGATAGACCTACACTTCGTTCGTGAGAAAGTTGCGTTAGGCCATGTCGAGTGTTACATGTTCCATCATCCTATCAAGATGCGAACATATTTACCAAAGGACTTTCCCATGCTTATTTCTTGACTTGAGATCCGATTCTGACGTCCGGCCTCCTCCCGCTCCGACTGAGGGGGTGTGTAAACGTGTAAATAGCCAAAACAATATATTCTCTACCCATAATTAGAATATTTCCATATATTGTGTAAATATAATTATGGTAAGACTAGGATTCCTCTTTTGTATAGGCTTAGGATTCCTATTGTATAAGGGATGAATATTGTACTCTATATATACCTTGATATTAATGAAAGACTCTCTAAGGGAGATTAATATCATCTTACAGAAAGTTCAAACCATCGAGAAAGAGTCTCATAGTCAAACGGCTATTAAGGTGATTTATGACCTATTAATGGTCTGTTACAAATGAAAAATCGATTTAAGGCTATTCAAGGTCATTAATGGTTATGACAATAAGCTGACTAGCGTTAGGAATGAATAAAATTAATTGGGACAGTAGATTAATTGACAATAAGCAGAGATATTAAAACATTTTCTCAACAAGTTCTACAGCAATGAATAAACTAAGCAAGCAACTTCTCTGAGCATGTAATGTTTAGAAGTATAAGTAATAGATTTAGCAGTGAGAACTCGAAAACATACGTGGTCTTACCTCCCTCTCATTGCACATTGGTATCTGTAGCAACACCATTGGATAATCCTCTACATTCACACTTTCTACATAGTCAATCTCAGCTAGAGGTTTAAGTCGTCGAAACTTGATCCAAAAGCAACCAAGTACAAGCACCACACGATCAACCGACTGTATTAGGAACAAAACAATACACATATTGGTCAAGCTCTGTAACGGCGGCGCCAAATAATTAGCCCTAATTTCAATCCAATTAGCATACAAATTGGATGATTCCACAGTGGGAGGACTGAAATGCCATCCTCTAAAGTAAGCAACTAGCTCAAACACTAATAATATCACTGATACTGTCAAAAACACCTTAATTACACGGTACAGTCTAGAACTCGAACGATGAGGAGCCGAATTCGATGTAAGGATTCGGCGATTAGCGGTACGGACTATGGAAATGAAGCTATTAGTGAGGAATGCGATTGAATTAGCGATTTGTTGAAACTTAAGAAGGTAAATCCAGGAGAGTTGACGAGCACTACGAGTACGTTCCTTCTCGATAGGACTACGGATCTCAACAGTTAAAAAGCTAGAGTTATCGGAAGATGAAGAAGAAGGGAAGAGGTCGTCAGTGCCATTGGCTCTCTGTTTGTTCCACCATTCCTGAAACTCTTCATTAGGCTGCCGAGACATATATGCGTAATGGCAATGCGAGTGAAGCAATTGATACTTTTCAGATCTCGACTTTGTAGTGTGAAGTGAGAGTTCCTTACTGCGATCCGGAGAATGGGGAAGAAAAGCAGGAAGGTAATGCAAAGCTAAATTTAGTTCAAGACCACAAACTCTTCTAGAGGGTGTTTGTATTTACTAGGGTGGCCAGTGGCCGGGGCGGTGCGGGACGGGGAGGGTCGGGACACGGTTCCAGCGGGATTAGCAAGCCGTGGTTGGCGGGACAGAAATATGTTTCGTCCCGTCACACATCCCGCCGGAAGGGGATGGGTTTTGGGGGGCGGGGGTTGGGCGGGGTGTTAGAGGGATTTTTTTTAACATTTAATTTTAAAAAGTATTTAAACACTTCAATAACTGAAAAAGATGTGTAATAAAAATATAGTTGTTTTTGTGCCTCTTATATTATTTAATATAAATATAATTTTTTTGTAATACAATTTCAAAATTGCAACTTTGTTTCGTTGTTCGAACGTTTCAAATGACATAGTAAAATTGCAATTAAAAAAATTATATAGTTAACCATACTTTTTATAATTTCTTCACAATGTCTTGAAGATCTTCGGTTGGAATTGGAAGTTGTTGGTCAAATTGTTCGACGTCGCTTCTTGTTCCCTCGAACAAGATTTCGTTGTAGTCATCTTCTTCGTTGATCTCTGGTTGACCGCACCTTCTACGCTCCGCTCGAATCCAATCTCTGAATAGAATTGCAATCTCCAAGGTGTCTCCTGTCAATGAATGTCTGTGCTCTCCTAATTGAAATCTTCCAACAGAAAAAGCGTTTTCAGACGTTGTTGATGACACTTGAATGTTCAACACATCTCGGGCCATCTTTGATAGTGTCGGAAATGTCTTCGCATTCTCCCTCAAGTATCTCAACAAGTCTTCACGTCCATCTTCATTGACAATTGATTCGTACAGTACAACACCCTACAAAACATAAACATCAAATTCACTAACATGTGAAGAAGTTGAACCACTAAACATTTTATTTTTAAGGCCTTGAATACTAGCAGCAGAAACCGCATATTTTTATAAGGTTGCAGCGAAGTAGAAGAAGATTGTACAGAAGTCGGTTGATTATTTGCACTTTGTTGTTGGTAATACATATATACTTTTTTGCATTCAATGTGTATGCTAGACGTAACTTCTTCTTTAGTTGGTTCGTGAGTTGGTTCTTCATTTGGATTTGGAGGTGGAAGTACTGTTATACAATCATAAATCGTTTCAACAAGTGTTTTACATCCGTCTACTTTAATAGTCGGATTTAATACAACACCAATAATATAAATAGTGGAAATAGGAAAAAAGAATTTTTTAAATTTTATAAATAGTTTTTCAATAGATGTCTTATAAGTTTGTTTTTCCATATATTCATTAAGTAACAAAATTAGAGCTATATAAAATAATATAGTTGAAATAGTAGGATAATAAAAACCAGAAAATTCTTTAGTAGCTTGAAAAAAATTCTCTAAAAATTCAACAAGTTCTAAAAAAAAATTCCAAATCATTATCTACAAGCATATCCCTTGGATTTTCATTATGGGCATTAAATAATAAAGTTATAGGTCTTTTATAATCGTAAGCAACAAATATCTGTTCATATAGAGAATTTCACATAGTCGCTACTTCTTCATGAATTTTTCTATAAGGTAATCCACAATCGTGATAAGTTTTTTTTATACTCTTTGAGTTTTTGTATTTTATTACCTTTAAAAATAAAGTTTATAGCAAATTATATTTTATCAAGAATGTTTTCAAAAAGTTTTAGGTCATCATTTACAACTAAGTTATAAATATGACACGCACATCTTATACGAAAATGATCAAGAAAAGATGGAGTTAATCGAACTTTTAAAAGTCTTATAGCATAATCATTAGAATTAGCATTATCTAATGTAATAATCATAATTTTATCAATTATTCCATAATAATCACAAATTTCATGAATATTTTGTGCAATAAAAGTTCTAGTATGCCTATCATCAATATATCTATATACTAAAATACGTTTTTGCATAGACCAAGTCTGATCTATCTAATGACATCTAACGGTTAAATAATCATTATCGTTAGTACTGCGGCATATATCATAAGTGAGAGTCACTTTGCCATTAAAATGATATAATGCATAACGTAAATATTGTTGATATTCATGTGCAAATTTAAAAACATCTCTTCTAACAGTTGATCTAGAAAAATCGTTAAAAGCAGGATTATACATTTCTCTAACGTAATGAATAAAACTAGGAGACGAAGGAAATGCAAAAGGCAAACCCTCCACCGCAACTAATTTTGCTATATTTTTCCTATCTTTGTGTTTATCATATTTAGAACCTATAATTCCCCCCGTCATTGGGTTAATTCGACCTTGTACTTGATCGGGGACACTATGTGAATCTTGTCCCGACTCTGAGGGCATTGTCACACCCGATATTTCAGCCTGATATTGATACCACCTAGTTGTGTGCTCGCTTTGTACATGTCTCAATAAACCTCCCGTTCCACCTTGAATTTTTCCGATTTTAAATTTATAAACATTTTGACAAATTTTACATCTAACTACTTGATTCTCTTTGTCCCTATCAAAAAAATATCATGCATGTGATTTTAATTTCGTTGTGTGGGGCCTCGACTCATACTAGGGGAATATGAGACATTCTAGTTTCAGTTTGAGGCTGACACTCAGTCTGAGCCTGAGGTTGAGGTACACTAGTGGGTGTGTCATCTACATTATCGTCAAAATTAAAGTCTGGTTTAGATGCAGATTATACCTCATCATCTAATGGTATATCATTAAAAAGTAGTTTCATCTATATGAGTGAAATCAATCAAATCATCGGGACTAGAAATATGATTACTAGAAGAAGTACCCTTACCCTTGTTACCCCTACTAGAAGAAGCACCCTTACATTTACCCTTAATCATATGTCCAAGGCGTTTCATTATAATTATGCAAATAAATAATTAAAGTAAATAAAATTAAGTGCGATAATTAAAACTAAGTAACAATAATAATTTAAAGAATGAACGAAGGTACCAAATGCCGACGTAACGTTGACGTGTAATCGAGGTTGAAAATCAAAACTTTGCTTGATGGAGGATCCTCAAGCTAGTTGCCAACTTCACTCCTAATTTTTGAACTTTGATATAAATTAGCAAATAAAATATAAAATTTAGTAGGCAATGTAGAGTTGTAGAGGGATATATAGAGAGATTAGAGAGATGGTATGAAGATTTGTGAGAAAAATGAAGTATTTATAGTTGAGAAATAGGGTTAAAGTGTAAATATGCTAACTTAGAAGTTAAAATAAATATTAAAGGGGTATGGGGTTTATGGGGTGGGGGCCATTTTAGCCGTTATACCCGTTGCACAACGGCTAAAATCGAAAATGGTCGTTGTGCAACATTTATTTTTGCAATGGGGGCGGGCGGGGAGGAGATTAGGGCGGGTCAGATCGGGATCGGGACGGGCTGGACGAGCCCTGATCCCGTCCCGAGTTCGAACCCCGACACCGACTTTTTTAAAAGGGGATCGGGGCGGGGCGGGTACCGGACCGACCCGGCCCACTGGCCAGCTTTAGTATTTACTTAGTGATTTTTGGCTTTTAAACACTTTTTGATTTGTTGAGATGAGATAACAAGTGTTTTTAAGTATTTATTTTTAGATTAAAAATATAAAAATAAATAAAAATAAAAATAAAAAATTAAATAATTTTTAATTTTTAATTTTTAATTTTTAATTTTTAATTTTAAAAAGTGATTCAAACACCCTCCTAATGATTATGTGTGCTTGACAAAAATAAATTGAAGCAGACCATGTGCGAGCAATATTCGAGAATCCCACATGCATGTAATATTGTATCTTTCATGCGTTTCATGTTTTTATTTCTTCTTTCTTCTACGAATAATCTTTTTGTGATATAATAGCTCCCTAGTTAGAAAATGATGAAGTACAAGTCTATAAGAAATAGAATTTTATGAATGGTCACTCAGTTTTTATTTTACCGTCTTATAATCACTAAAATTATTATATTTGTTATAACAAAGATACTCAATATTGTATAAATCACAAAAGTCACTAAATAAATATTTGTAATCGAAAATTACTTAATTTTACATAAGTATCAGCGAAATATCATAAAAATGTTTCATTTGTTCCTCCTGCCGACTGATTGTTTATGGTACATAGTAAAATTGAGCGATTTTTTATTAATCATTAATATAACTTTAATGATACTTAGATAAATTAAGTGACTTTTTGTCACGATCCAATTTATAATCGAGTCGTGAGCGGCACTCGGTGCCTTAACTTGATCCAGCGAACCTTTTTAGCTTTTCTATTCCGTTTTAATTCTACTATACAATACATCTAAACATAAGTTAAGTAAATTTAAATAAATTATGAATGTTTATATAAAATAACCTTTTGAATCTAAATAATCTTTTTCTTCTATTGAATACATCGAAAATAAATATAAAGGCAACATGGACACCAGTGACCCAATTCTAGCACTATCTATAAAGCCTCTACTGAGTACACGTTATTTCATCGTACTCACGCTACACTTCTCGCACCTTGTTTGAGTGCAGATTTTGTTCCTAGCACGAGCAAATCTCGAGACTACGACAATCATTGAGGTGACCATCCAAAGGATTCGAGGTAAGATACCAGCATGATCTATGGCACCGATTCTTCATCTATCTTCATTTATGTCTTTTTTTATTCCTAGACAGTTTGTGTATTTGAGTTACATCGCAGACTTGTATTTGACTCTAGTAGTTCTTGTACTAAGTGACACCAGGTTTTGGGGATTTGTTGTACTATTTTCACATTTTCTATATTATAAGACTTATTTGTTTAACTAATTCACATTGTTTTACTAAATAAATTGATTAGATGGGTTGTGGTCGGCGTACTGACTTAGTAGAAGTTAGTCTCATCACAGGTTAGTAATTTGGGTCATTACAAATTGGTATTAGAGTTTTAGGTTCAACGATCTCACAAGTACAAGAACAATGTCTAATAGAGTCTTGCGGATCGGTATGATGAGCTCCGTACCTATCTTCGGGAGGCTATAGGACATCTAGGAAAACTCTAATCTTTCATTCCTTATCGTGCCTACTTGATTTTAATGGTCTCTAAGAGATTCTTTGTTTCACTCTCTCACAGATGGTGAGGATATATTCGACTGCATTTGGAGATTAGGAACCCGCACCTATGGCTGTATCCGTATCGGGGACCATTGCTCAAGGGAGAGGCAGACGATGAGTTAGAGGTCGAGGCAGGGCTAGAGCTTGTATTGCTACACCAGCAAGAGTTTGAGCACCAACTGCTGCTCAGGCCTATGCTATGGATGTGAGTCCGAATCCAAAAGAGGTTCCGGAGGAGGAACCAATTCAGGAAGATGAGATTGGACCTTCCCAGGTACTAGATGGATTTATTGCCACTCTTTTTCTTCAGGTCACCTTAGCGCACATTCTGAGTGTCTTTGAGGGTTGTGCTCAAGCGGGTACACTACCTAGTGCTCCAGAGGGTTCTTAGACCAGAAATGGAGGTCAGACTCTCGATTAGATGGTTGCTGCAGGGTATAGGACTCTACGGGCATAACCAACTATTGTTATGGCTCATCAGTTTTTTGGTTTTCCAGCTCATGATGTTGTTGTTTGTCCAATTGTTCAACCCACTATGTCTGTAGATGAACATAGTTGTGGGATAAGTTTGAGAATATGAAGCCACCATACTATGATGGACATCCTGATGATGATGTTTATGAGTTTCTGGTGAGTTGCCATGAGATTTTGCATAATGTAGGGTTGGTTGGGTCCAATGGTACTGATTTCACTGTGTTCTAGATGATTGGCCCTTCCAAGTAGTAGTGCAAGATGTTTGTTGAGACTAGGCCAACCTAGTTGCCTCCACTTACTTGAGCCAATATTACTTATGTGTTTCTAGAAAAGTGGGTTCTCATTAGCTTGAGGGAGGAGAGACATGGGTACTTTAATCGTTTAGAGCATGAGAGATGTATGTGACTAAGTACGAGATAAGGTTCTACTTCTTCTCTCGCCATGCTTTGACTCTTTTGCAAGATGAAGCAGAAAGGCTCAAAAAGTTTGTCAGGGGTCTGTTTTATCCCCTTTGACTTGCAGCGACTCATGTGGCATCTTCAGGAAGTACTTTTTAAGTAGTGGTGGATGTTGCTTGGAGTGTTGAGTCTATTAAGAGTCAGGAGTTTAGGGATGGGTCGGCCAAAAAGCCCCGCAGTTTGAGCAGCTTTGGAGGTACTACATCTAGAGGTAGGGGTTATCGTCCCAGTTCAGTAGGACACTTTAGGCAGCGATGTAGACTTCGACCAGTGATTCTTCGGGTTGCGGTGGTCATAGTTTGGGACATGGTTCCCAGGGTTCTTATTCCCTAACTGGAGGCCGAGGTGGTCATTCCAACTATTCTAGCTCTTCTCAGCAGCCTATGTCCCGTCGTAGATGTTATAAGTGTGGTAATGTGAGACACTTCATGAGGAATTGTCCCAGACTTACCCAGAGTGGTCAGCACTTTGTTCCCAAGATTCTACATCTAGAGCAGTAGCACATCCAACTAGAGGTGGTGCACATAGTGACAGAGGTGGTTCTCACTCATGTAGAAGTAGTTCTCCTACATGTTGTGGTGGTGGTTACAGAGGTTCTCAGGCTGTAGGTGTTCGTGCTCAGTTCTATGCATTTCCAAGTAGACCAATGGCAGAGGCTTCAGATGCAGTCATCACATGTGCTATTTCAGTTTATCGTCAATCGTGTATGGCTTTATTTGATCCAGACTCTATATACTCTTATCTATCTACTTATTTTGCTTTGGTTTTGGGTATGATTTGTGAGTCTCTTAACTCCATTGTTAGTGTTTCTACTCCTGGTTGGGATTCTATAGTGGTGGATCGAGTGTATCGGTTTTGTATTTTGACTTTGATGGGGTATGCCACTTGGGCTGACTAGATGATTCTAGATATGGTAGAATTCAATATTATTATTGGCATGAATTGGTTGTCTCCTTATATCGCCATCTCTGTCATGCCAAGACAATTACGTTAGCCATGCCGAGAATTTCTAAGTTAGAGTGAAAGGGTGCTACTTGTAATGCGCCAAATAGGGTATTATCTTAACTTAAGGCTAGACGGATGGTTAAGAAGGGATGTTTGCTTTATTTTGCGTATGTTTGGGATACTATTGTTGATTCACCTCCCCCTGAGTCAGTGCCACTAGTGAGAGAATTTCCTAAGGTGTTTCTGATAGATTTAATGTATGTTCCACCAAATCATGATATTGATTTCTATATTAATTTAGAGTCGGACACCAAGCCTATTTCTATTATGCCATATCAGATGGCGTCGATAGAGTCTAAGGAGTTGAAGGAGCAGTTGCAGGATATGTTGAGTAAATGGTTCATTAGGCCGAGTGTTTTGTCTTGGGTGCTCCGATGTTGTTTGTGAAGAAGAAGGATATGTCTATACAGATTGACTACCATCAGTTGAACAAGGTCAAAATTAAGAACAAGTATCCCATTCATCACATTAATGACCTATTTGAGAATCTTCAGGGTGCATCGGTCTTCTATAAGATCGATTTGTGGTCTGGTTATCACCAGTTGAAGATTATGGAAGATGATATCCCTAAGATAGTTTTCATGACCTGTGACGGTCATTATTAGTTCTTGGTTATGTCTTTCAGGCTGACTAATGCCCCCATCAACTTTCATGGATTTGATGAATGATATCGTCAAATTGTACTTGAATTCTTTCGTGATTGTCTTCATAGATGATATTTTGATCTACTATTGGGTTAAGAAGGAGCACGAGCAGCATTTGAGGATCGTGCTCGGTATTCTGAAAGAGAAGCAGCTTTATGCCAAAATTTTAAAGTGTGAGTTTTGGCTTAATTCTGTGGCATTTTTGGGCCATCTGGTGACCAATGATGGTAACATGGTAGATCCCAAGAAGATTGAGGCAGTTCATGATTGGGTTAGGCTTACCTTAGTTACTGAGATTTAAAGTTTTATTAGCCTCGCTAGTTAGTATCGGCATTTTGTAGAGGGATTTTCATCTATTGCATCTCCCTTGACCAGATTGACTCAAAAGAATGTACCTTTTCAATGGTCGGATGAATGTGAGCCAAACTTTCAAAAGCTCAAGACTTTGTTGACTACAACCCCGATTTTGACTCTTCCCGTGAAGGGACATGGCTTTACTATATATTGTGATGTTTCACGGATCGGCCTTGGTTGTGTTTTGATGCAGAAAGGGAAATTTATAGCTTATGATCGAGCCAATTGAAGGTGTACGAGAAGAACTACCCCACCCATGATTTGGAATTGGCGGCGGTAGTGTTTGTATTGAAGAATTGGAGGCAATACCTCTATGGTGTTCACTGTGAGTCATTTACCGATTATCGGAGTCTTTAACACATTTTCAATCAAATGGATCTCAACTTGAGGCGGAAGAGATAGTTAGAGATGCTCAAGGATTATGACATGAATATTCTCTATCATCCGAGCAAGGCCAATGTAGTAGTGGATGACTTGATTCGAAAGGCGGTGGGTTAGCATCATTGCAGGTAGGGGAGTGACCTTTGGCCATGGATGTTCATTCTTTGGCAAATAATATGGTGAGACTAGATATTTCTGAGCTTGGCAATGTCCTAGCTTGCGTAGAAGCACAATCTTTGTTATTATAGCAGATTAGGGCTCAATAGTTTGTTGATGCCAAGTTGTGTAAGATTTGAGACAAAGTGTTGAAAGAGAAGGCAAGGGAAATAATTCTTGATGATGGGGAGAGGGTCGCATTTGTGTTTCCCAAGTAGGAGATTTGACTAGATTAATCATGAATGAGGCTCATAGTTCGAGATACTCTATTCATCCAGGGGCTACGAAGATGCACCGAGATTTGAAACATCATTATTGGTGATGTAGCATGAAGAGGAATATTACAGGGTTTGTGTCTCAATACAAAATCCTGGCGGGCTCACTTAGAGGATACCTATAACTAAGTGGAAATGGGAGTGGATTGCTATGGACTTTATATGGTATGGTTACCATGAACTTTGGGAAATTTTTATGCCATTTGGGTGATTGTGGATCGGTTAACGAAGTCGACTCACTTTGTACCGGTTCAGACCACTTACAATTCAGAGAAGTTGGTCAGGATTTTCCCCTGAGAGATAGTGCAATTACATGGGGTGCCCATTTCTATAATTTTGGATTGAGGCGTACAATTTACATCCCACTTCTGGATATTTATGCTGAAGTAGTTGGGTACTCAGGTGGAGCTTAGTACATCGTTTCACCCTCAGACAGATGGTCAGTCTGATCAGACTATTCAGGTCCTTGAGGATATGTTACAGCCCCGTGTGATTGATTTCAATGGTTATTAGGATTAATTTTTACCTTTGACCGAGTTCGCCTATATAATAGTTATCATTCGAGCATTGAGATGACACCATTTTAGGCATTGTATGGTAGGAGGTGTCCTTTGCCCGTTGGTTGGTTCAATGCATTTAAGGTTAGGCTTTGGGGTATAGATTTGTTGTGGGCTTTCTTTTACAAGGTCAAGTTGATTCATGAGAGACTTATCATGGCTCAAAGTAGGTAAAAAAGTTATGTAGATCGAAAGGTTTGTGACTCGGAGTTCATGGTATGTGAGCGGGTTCTATTGAAGGTTTCACCCATGAAGGGTGTGATGACATTTGGGAAGAAAGGCAAGTTTATCCCTAGATATATTGGCTTGTTCGAGATTGTTCAGTGTGTTGGTGAGGTAGCCTATGAGTTGTTGGCTTTGCCTTCTGGTTTGTCGGATGTTCACCTTGTATTTCATATTTCTATGCTCAAAAAGAACCATCCGGATGGTTTTCATGTGATTCAATGGGATTCGGTGTTGCTTGATTACAACTTGACTTTTGAGAAAGAGTCAATTGCTATTTTTTATAGATAGATTTAGAAGTTAAGATCCAATGAGATTGCTTCAGTAAAGGTTTAGTAGAGGCATCGTCGGGTCGAGGAGGCTACTTGGGAGATCAAGTCAGACAGGTGGAGTAGATATCCTCGACGTTTGATGATTCAGGTACTTTGTTTCTCTTTTATGTTCGAGGACGAACATATGTTTAAGTGATGGATAATGTAACAACCGGTTAGGTCATTTTAGGTATTTTGCTTATTTTCCCCTAAATGACCTTGTCACTAGCTTTGTTTTGGTATATTTGACTTGCGAGATGAGTTGTGTGATTCCCGAGGCAATCGGGTGGAAGTAACGAAAGAAAATCTAAGTTTGCATTTTGAAGTTGTAAGTTAGACATTTGACTAAGAGTTGACTTTTGGGTAAACGCGTTCGGAATTGAATTACGATATTTTCGTTAGATTCAAACCAAGATTTTTTACTTAAATTGATGGTTGGGATGACTAAAGAGTGATTTGGGTGAGATTCGAATAAGAAAGTGTATTTTAAAAAGTTCTTTAGGTAAAAGAAGAATTTGGGTTGACTAACGGGGTAAATAGATACTTTTTAAAGTTTTGTTGATTCCATTAGGTGCCGAGGGTCTACGGGAAACAACCGCTCTACCTGTCAAGGTGGAGGTAAGGTCTGTGTACACTATACCCTCCTCAGACCCCACGGTGTGGAATTTCACTGGGTATGTTGTTGTTGTTGTTGATGATTCCATTAGGTTCAAAATATCGTTTATGACTTAGTCGAGTCATTGATTTGGTTCCTGAGAAAATTGGGGTATTTTGAACTCTTGATTGGAAATCTAGTATTTAAAGTGAATTGGAGTTGACCACAGTCAACAAAGGATCAAGACGACCTCGTTTGATTATTTTGAGTGCGAGAGAAAGTTCGTTGCATATTTTAGGTTTGGTTTGTATATTTGGTGTGTGTCCGGGAGGTATCGCATGCGTTTCGGGGGTTGAATCAAAGTTTCGAACAACACTTGGGGTTGCTGGTTTCTTGTACGACGCACCTGCGAGAGGTGGGTCGCAGGTACAAAGTTGGACTATGTGGACAGGGGCCGCATCTGCGAGGATGCACTTGCGAAGTGAGCCCCGCACCTGTGATGACACACCTGTGCGGGGAGCCCCACACCCGCGATGTTGGGCCTGAGTAAGTGGCCTCGCACTTGCGAGGCTTGGGCCGTAGATGCAGGCCCGCAGGTGCGAGGAAGTGGGCACATGTGCGAGAATTGTTGGGCAGAATGCCCTTAAGTCCCCTATTTCGAAGTTGGACATTTCATTCTCATAGTTAGAGCTTGGGGTCTCGCTTTAGTGAGCTTTTAAGGGGATTTGCAAGGATATTCATGTGGGTAAGTTCCTAATCATTAGATTCCGATTATATCATCGATTATTAAGGATTTTCATATTAGGAATCATGATTTGAGACTTGAAATTAGGGATTTTAAACCCTAGGATAAAAATGGAGATTTCTACAATTAATCATGGAATTGATGTTGGATTCAGTTGATATTTGATATCTAGCCTCGATAGACCTTGAGTAAACTAAGTTTTGGACTGTTTTTCCATTTTTCCCTTTGAGGCTCAGAATCCTATTTTTGGAGTTCGAAACTTCCATATAGCAAAATGGGTGTCTACAGAATCGTGTGTTAACGTATTTTCCGTATTTGAATAGATTTGAACCATTCCTAGGCTCTAGGAAAAGTTAATGCTTCGTTATGATCGTCGGGCTTTTAAATCAGGCAAGTTGAGACTTACGACCTTACTTAAAGCGTCGTGATTGGAGTAATGAACTAATTAAGAAGGTGTAATGTGGATACTAAGGGAGTCCCGATACTTGTGAGGTGACAATCACTTATATCTGATATTGGTGCCATGATATGGTTATTTATGCAATTTCAATTGTATAGTCCGGTCTGAATGTGATGTTTTGTGCCTTAGCTGATAGATATTATAATTCATTGAATCTGTGATTGGCGTATGGAGCTCGTATTTTCTGTCTCTATGATTATATGCATGCATTATCTATGATTTTGTCTCTCATCACTCCTAAATACTCGTTTAAAAGTGGACAAGAAGATAAATGTCGAATCTTTTATGGTTACATGATTAAAGATTGAATCTTTGTTGCATAGCTTGGCTTCTTATTGTTGTGCATTTCATATTCATGCTTCATATGGTATCTCATGCATTTTATATTTACGGATATTTATGCGTAGTTTGAGGGGAAATATTTTTGGATGAAGTGATGAGTTGTATATGAGCCCGATTGACTAGAGACAGGTAATGCGCGCAACCCGATCCAAATGTAGGTTCACAATTCAAAACGTTTGGTTTTTCTGAATTATTCATTTAAAATTGTGTAGTTGATTTTAAGGAGGATTTTTCTTTGAAGAAGAAGCTATTATCCTTAGAGCTATTGTTCTATCTGTTATGAGTTTTGAGTTTTATACTGTTCGACTCTCTATACTGACCTTAGAGGATATTCTTTACTTAAGTTCTGCTATTCTTAGTCGTAGGTATTTGACAGGTATTATCTCTCCTAAGTTCTCTTGGCGACGGGATCACCAACCGGGTCCGGCTCTAGCACTCCTCTTTGGCTTACGAGCTAATCCAACGGTACTTCAGGCTAGCCAATGTCTAATCCGGGAATTATTCAGATGCCTCACATGAATGGATAGAGAATAACCACCTTATACTGTGGGCTAAGAGTACAAATTCAAGTAAAGGATAACAACTAGGTAAGGATGGAGATGAACAGTAATAGATTATCAAACAAACATAACTTCTAGACAATACTTCTCTAGAATAGTAGAATGAAGTGTTTGTTCTACTTTGAGAACCATGGCTTGTTGTCTTTTATCTCGGTACAGGGCCCCCCCATACCAAAAACAACTACATACATGAGCAATAATTCCTACCAACTCTGAACAACAACTCCGGAGAAGTGGAGTGCGATAATCAACTACAGAATCTTATAACCTACTAAGGAGGTGCATCCGTCTGTCTACCTGCACCTGCGGACATGAAACATATCGCCCCAATAAAGGGAACTTCAGTAAGGCATAAGTAAATGTAAATAAAGGCATCAGAGAGTTAGGAACCAAATGAAACAACATGTAACTCAGAATTATCTCTGTGGACCATAATGTACATAAATAAAATATAATCGCGTATATAATGTTGTAGGCCTCTATGGGTAGCATCCATTATATAGTATATCGCGTATATAATGCCGTAGGCCTATGTGGACAATATCTTCAATATCATATCTGAATAAACTACGTATATAACGTCATAGGCCTCTGTGGGCAATGTAAAAATATAATACATACATATAAACACCCTTTAAAAAGTATGAACTACTCTTTTGAACCCATCGGAGTGGTGTAAGGTTGGTATACCTCGGACTATCCTTATGTGTCCAACATACCATCTTTACTCTTTCATATAAATCAATAAAGGACAAATAAATATACTATGGTCTTAGCCTTTAAAAAACCAACAAGGACTTTACAACAACAAGTCATGTATGATTTGATAGAATCCGTAAAGTTCTCTTAACAAAGAATCGGTGATTACAATAACCAATTGACGGGATAAGTCACAATAACATTCTTAATGTCACACCGGCACCCAATGCCTAAACGGCCCAAGCATACCACCTGTATATCATAATCTAAGCATATAACGATCTGGGCCACCAAGGCCTCAGAATGATCAATACAAGGGAAGCTAAATATGACAATCTGATATAATGTCGACAAGGTCCACATACATATAAAACAAGGCCGCAACAAGACAACTATACATACAACCCAATCTACAAGCCTCTATGGAAAAAATAACCGTGATATGGCTGGGACAGGGTCCCGACCTACCCATAAACTATATTTGTGCCAAACCTCAGCTCATGACTTTGACTCCGTAGCTTCCGATGAATTGAATCTTACCACTCGATCCATATAACTCAACCAGCTCCTACTGGGGAGGTCTATCTACACCTCTACCTGAATATTGTTTGTCGCTGGATCCCTTTATTTTATGAGCAGTTATAGCTATACCCATTTCATGTAATTCACTGTAAATTTGACCTTATGCATGGCCATCAATGTTTCATTCAGAAATTTCACTTCCTGAGTGAGAAGTATGAGATAAAAATTTATTTCTTCATACTGTATATCAAGGAACGTTGGTTTATGAAAATAATTCTTTTTGATTGCGTAACGAGATAATTTATTAATATCTTTATCATTACCAGTGAGTGTTTTAAACACTTTCTTCTTTATCTTTTACTTTTAAACCATCTCTTAATCTTTGATTTATGTTTTCTAATATTTCGTCATTAATTTTAACCTTTTCCTTTCGGTTGTGATATTTATTAGCTGTAAATTCTGGTATCTTGAATATAGGGTTAGTTTCTATATTTTTGATAGTTTTAGAAGGTTCTGGTCTATCTTTAAATGTTGATCTCTTATTGGCTTGACTAAGCTGGTTAGAGACTACATGTAGTATTGATTTGTATAGTTATTTTGTTGAATAATTATATTATTATCTTTATTTTTTGGGTCTCCAGAGGAGTCTACTATTTCTCATTTAAATGATGCAGCCTTAACAACTTCTCCCTCTATTGGGATACTTATTTTTTCTAGGGGGAACCTCATATTCTATTATTTTAGTGGCAATATACCATTTATTAACTAAGGTATTTAGTGATTCTTGTTGATCATCTAACTTACCAGTGATTTGGAACCACCTAAATAAATTCTATATTATAATTAATTCTTTTCATAGCTTTGATCCATTGTTTTAGGATTCACCGGAATGTTAAAAAATTGGTGGGATAACTGCCTCACCGAAGAAAATAGGCAAAGTATATTAAATGATATTGCAATAATAGAAGTAATTAAAATGGAAGCAACTGGACAAACAATAGAGCAGCAAAACAGAGAAGATGCTACTGCCACTTTATTGTACTGTATTGCTAAACATTTTATAGGAGAACCTAAACTCTTCCAAGATAAAAGCTTAGAAATCTTAAATAACTTAACATGTCCCAAACTTCATGACTTTAGATGGTATAAAGATATCTTCCTTAACAAGATTATGATTAGGAAATATTGTAACCACGATTATTGAAAAAATAAAGGTTTATAAGTGGCTTACCTTCGCTATTTGCAGAAAAGGTAAGGACAACCATTAAAAACAAATATGATGGTCAAATCCCTTATAGTCAATTAACTTACGAAGATATGGAAAGTTTAGTAAATCTCACCGGACTAGAGTTATGTAATGATTTAAAGCTGAAAAATCAGCTAAAGAAAGAAGGAAGACTTTCTAAGAATGAATTAGGAAGTTTTTGCCAAGATTTCGGTTATGTCAAGATAACTGCACCTTCAAAAGAAGCTGCAAAAAGACAAAAAAGTATAATAAACCCAGTACCTCTCACAAGAAGACTTATAAACAATACAGACAAAGATCTAAACCCAAAATGTCTTCGAATGATAATCACAAACCTTTCTATAAAAGAAATATATGTTGAAATTGCGGAAAGATTGGTCAGCGAGCCAATGAATGTAAAAAACCTAACAAAAAGAAAGATAAAATAAATCTCTTAGAACTGGATTCCGAAATAGAAGAAAAATTATATACAATCCTTGAAGCATGTTCTAGAGATTCTTCAGAAACTGAATATTACATCGATGAAGAGTTATTAAACGTTGGCTATAGCTCGGATAGCAGTAACTCTAGTAATCAATGTAACTGCACAAGAATCTTTTGTACATGTGATGATCAATCAATAAAGGTTATTTCAAATAAAAGTGAAGAATTATTCATTGATATGATAGAACATATTGAAGACGAAGAAATTAAACGAAAATACTTAATAGAGTTAAAAATATCATTATTAATCATAAAGATATTAAAAGGATAATAGAACCTTTTAATATGAAAGAAGTTTTTAAGCTTAAAGATCAGAAGAATGACTTTACTTTACAAGATTTACGGTATGAGTTATCACAGCTTAAACAAGAAGTAAAAGAGAGACTCAGTACGATAGAGACTAAATCATTTGCAAATAAATTACTTAAGGAATTAAATCCTTTAAAAAATATTTATTCAGAACCTGAAATTTCTAACTCCAAGAACCCGGAAGGAAGAGAAACCAGTTCTAAAGAGGAAGAAAATCCCTCGGACCTCGAACGATCTGGAGTAAAAACTATTTCAATGGTTAAAGCTCAGAGTTATCATATTCTCATTACTCTTATAATAAACAAGAATTTCATACTTAATAAAATAGCCTTGTTTGACACATGTGCAGATCAGAACTGTATTTCAGAAGGATTAATCCCAACTAAGTACTTAGAAAAGAGTACTACAAAATTATACTACGCTACAGGAGAAAAATTAAAAATAAATTATAAGCTTTCAAAGTCTCATATATGTAATAATGGAGTCTATTTTATTAATAATTTTGTCATCACAAGAGACATTAATGAAGAAATTATTTAGGGTACTCCCTTTGCAACCCAAATAAAATCATATACTGCAAACTTAGATGGTATCTATACCATCTCCTTAGGGAAAGAAATCATCTTTCCTTACATAAAACCTCTTTCAAAAAATGAAAGTGATTGTTTTGAAAATAAAACTATTTTTTGCATTAATCTTTTATCAAACCAGATTAATTATCTCAGAGAAGATATTCAAATTAAAATGATAGAATACACTTTAAAAGCCCTAGAAGTAGAAGAGAGGATTAAAAATTTACAATCCATAATTGAAAAATAATTTTTTTCAGAAATAAAACCATATACTGCAAACTTAGATGGTATCTATACCATCTCCTTAGGGAAAGAAATCATATTTCCTTACATAAAACCTCTTTCAAAAAATTAAAGTGATTTTGTTAAAAATAAAACTATTGTTCGCATTAATCTTTTATCAAACCGGATTAATTATCTCAGAGAAGATATTCAAATTAAAAGGATAGAATCCAGTTTAAAAGCCCGGAAGTAGAAGAGAGGATTAAAAATTTACAATCCATAATTGAAAAAGATTTTTTTTCAAAATTACCCAACGCCTTTTGGGAAAGAAAAAGACACACGGTAGAATTGCCCTACTTTGCTATTGTTGTACACGAACTCTGCCAAGGGTAAGAACTGATCCCAATAACTACCAAAATCAATGACACATGCTCTAAGAATATCCTCGAGCACTTGAATAGTTCTCTCAAAATGTCCATCAGTCTGGGATGAAAAGAGGTACTAAGATCCAACTGAGTACCTAACTCTGCCTGCAACGTCCGTAAAAAATAGGAAGTAAACTGAAGACCTCGATCGGAGATGATAGAAATAGGAACCCCGTGCAATCATATAATCTCACAGATGTAAATCATGGATAACTTCTCTGCATTATAGGTAACCCGATGAAGGTTTCACCCATGAAGGGTATGATGACATTTGGGAAGAAGGGCAAGTTTATCCCTAAGTATATTGGCCCATTCGAGATTGTTCAGTGTGTTGGTGAGGTAGCCTATGAGTTGGCTTTGCCTTCTGGTTTGTCGGATGTTAACCTTGTATTTCATATTTCTATGCTTAAGAATACCATTCGGATGGTTTTTATGTGATTCAATGGGATTCAGTATTGCTTGATTAGAACTTGACTTTTGAGGAAGTGTCAGTTGCTATTTTTGATAGATAGATTTGGAAGTTAAGATCCAATCAGATTGCTTCAGTGAAGGTTCAGTAGAGGCATCATCGGGTCGATGAGGCTACTTAGGAGATCGAGTCAGACATGCGGAGTAGATATCATCGGCATTTTGACAATTGAGCTACATTATTTCTCTTTTATGTTCGAGGATGAACATGTGTTTAAGTGATGAATAATGTAACGACCGGTTAGGTCATTTTGGATATTTTGCTTATTTCCCCTAAATGACATTTTCCCTTGATTTGTTTTGGTATATTTGATTTACGGGATGAGTGGCATGATTCCCGAGGCAATCGTGTGAAAGTAACGGAAGAAAATCTAAGTTTGAATTTTGAAGTTCTAAGTTGAACATTTGACTAAGAGTTGACTTTTGGGTAAACGCATTCCGAATTGAATTATTATAGTTTCGTTAGATTCAGAACATGATTTTTGACTTAAATTGATGGTTGGAATGAATCCCGAGTGATTTGGGTGAGCTTCGAACAAGAAAGTATATTTTAAGAGGTTCTTAAGGTAAAAAAAAATGGGTTGACTAAGGGGGTAAATGGGTCTTTTTTAATGATTTGTTGATTCCATTAGATCTAGAATGTCATTTATGACTTAGTCGAGTCATTGATTTGGTTCCTGAGGAAATCGGGGTTATTTTGGACTCTTGATTGGAAATCTAGTCTTTAAAGTGAATTGGAGTTGACCAAAACCAACAACGGTTAAGACGACCTCGTATGATTATTTTGAGCGCCCGAGCAAGTTCATTGCATGTTTTAGGTTTGGTTTGCATATTTCGTGTGTGTTTGGGAGGTCTCGCATGAGTTTCGGGGGTTGAATCAAAGTTTTGAACAATACTTGGGGTTGTTGGTTTCTTGTACGTCGCACCTGCGAGTATAGGCTCGCACCTGCGCGAGGTGGGACACATGTGCGAAGTTGGACTATGTGGGCAGAGGCCACATCTGCGAGGGTGCACTTGCGAAGTGAGCCCCGCACATGCGATGACATACCTGCGTAGGGAGCCCCACACCCACTATATTGGGCCTGAGTAAGTGGCCTCGCACTTGCGAGGCGTGGGCTACAGATGCGGGCTCGCATGTGCGAGAAAGTGGGCACATGTGCGAGAATTGGTGGGCAGAATGACATTAAGTCCCCTATTTCGAAGTTTGACATTTCATTCTCATATTTGGAGCTTGGGGTCTCGCTTTAGAGAGATTTTTAAGTTGATTTGAAAGGATATTCATGTTGGTAAGTTCCTAATCATTATATTCCAATTATATCATCTATTATTAAGGATTTTCATATTAGGAATCATGATCTGAGACTTGAAATTAGGGATTTTAAACCCTAGGATGAAAATGGATATTTATCCAATTAATCATGGAATTGATGTTGGATTCAGTTGATATTTGATATCTAGTCTCGATAGACCTTGAGTAAACCAAGTTTTGGATTTTTTTCCCGTTTTGCCATTTGAGGCTTGGAATCCTATTTTTGGGGTCTAAAACTTCCATATAGCAATATGGGTGCCTACAAAATCGTGTGTTAACGTATTTTTCGTATTTGAATAGATTTAAACCATTCGGAGGCTCTAGGAAAAGTTAATGCTTCGTTATGATCGTCGGGCTTTTAAATCAGGCAAATTGAGACTTATGACCTTACTTAAAGCGTCGTGGTTGGAGTAATGAACGAATTAAGAAGGTGTAATGTGGATACTAAGGGAGTCCCGATACTTGTGAGGTGACGATCACTTATATCTGATACCGATGCCATGATATGGATATTTATGCGATTTCAATTGTATAGTCTGGTCTGAATGCGATGTTTTGGGCACTAGCTGATAGATATTATAATTCACTGAATTTATGATTGGCGTATGAAGCTCGTATTTTCTGTCTCTATGATTATATGCATGTATTATCTGTGATTTTTTACTCTCATCACTCCTAAATACTCGTTTAAAAGTGGAAAAGAAGATAAATGTAGGATCTTTATGGTTACATGATTAAAGATTGAATCTTTGTTGCATAGCTTGGCTTCTTATTATTGTGCATGTCATATTCATGCTTCATATGGTATCTCATGCATTTTATAGTTACAGATACATTTACGGAGTTCGAGGGGAAATATATTTGGACAGAGTGATGAGTTGTATATTAGCCAGATTGACTAGAGACAGGTAATGTGAGCCTAAAATTATGTGATTAGAAGCCTAATATTGTCTAAAACCCCCGAAGAGAAATGATTCCAGGTGGTATATGGACTTCGCGAGTCTCTCTTGGATCACAATTCATAATATTTGAACGTGTATGTACTAGTAATGAGACAAAGACCTTACATTTTCTCAACATTTGCATATCATATATCTCATTGATTCCTTATTTGGTTGTCTGGTCTAATTTCTTCTTGATTCACATATCATGCGTAATTGACTACTTGAACGATTTCATGAACTTTAGGTTTCTTATATTGAATCTTGAATTTATGATTATTGGTTGTATCATTATATCGGATTAATAGCGGTTAAGTGTGGAAGTGATATTATGAAGACCAACCCCCGTCTCCTCTTTAACTAGGGTCGATCGATGATGTTAATGAGTACATGTTGTTTCCTCGTACTCATGCTACACTTGTTGCACCCTTTTCTGTGCAGATTCTGTTCCTAGCACGAGCGGATCTCGAGAAAATGTCGGTCACTGAGGAGACCATCTGGAGGATTCGGGGTGAGCGGCTATCATGATCCGTGGCACCAGATTCTTCATCTATCTTCATTTCTGTCTTATTCTATTCCTAGACAGTTTGTGTATTCAGGTTACATCCCAGACTTGTATTTGACTCTAGTAGTTCTTGTACTAAGTGACATCAGGTTTTGAGAATTTTTTGTACTATGTTTACATTTTCTATATTATGAGACTTATTTA
Organism: Anisodus acutangulus; assembly: GCA_029783415.1. Taxonomy (NCBI): domain Eukaryota; kingdom Viridiplantae; phylum Streptophyta; class Magnoliopsida; order Solanales; family Solanaceae; genus Anisodus; species Anisodus acutangulus. The sequence goes on from CM056495.1 coordinate 14,156,047, forward strand.
AGATTTTTAAGTTGATTTGTTTAACTGTTCTGTATTGTTTTACTAAATGAATTGATTAGATGATTATGATCGACTTACTGACTTAGTAAAAGTTAGTGTCATGACAGCCTTTCCACGGTTATGCCTTATCGTGACAATTTTTTCATAGTGCCATACCAACGGTACACTAATCTCCTACTCTTACGTGAGTAGTTTTGGCGTAACATAAAATACTATAGATCATGAATCTTTCTCATTAATCTAATAACTTCCAAAACATTTTCAGAAAATTATTCCTTTGAGCCCTTGGGTCTAATTTGTTTTCAAAAGCTTTTGTAAATCACTTAGTTCGTGTTCAAATTCTTGTTAATGAAATAATAAGTTCTCAAACAATAAGCTATCAAACATAGCATCAATATAAAAAAAATTCTCTTGATAGTCCTCCGGGCATAGCTGGATGGCAAATGAGGAAAACTTAAAATCCAGCTGGAGGCCTACAACGTGGGTTCGAACCCTGGTGGGAGCAATTTAGACCGGGACTACTATCTTCAGAAATAGTCTGGCGTAATTCGGGAAGCTGGATATAAAAAAAAATCTTGAAATATAACACATGCTTTTCCGACTAACAGAGTTAAATATATGTAGATATGAATGAGAAGCAATTTGCTATAACACTTTAGCAATCATATATTCTATGATATTTGAAGTATGACATCAAGTGAATTTTTTTACATGAATAATGTATGCTCACCCGCTACAATTAAACTCAAAGTAAAGTTCTAAAATGTTTTATCAAACATCTACAGGGCATATATTGATGAGAAGATAACTTTAGTAAGAACAAGTCCCAACTCACCTCAAATCTTCCTTTGAAGTATAATCATCACTCCACTTTGAGTTATTTTCTTCATCAAATAATTTTTACATTAGCAAATTTAATAATTAATTGTAAAGTTTCATTTCTTTTTTTTAACTTCAAATCCTAGGTTTGATTCTTCTTAACTTCTAGTCTTCGTAGTTATTCTAGGTTTTTCGTATTGATTTTTATGAATGAATATCAACAACCATCTCTCCTAAGAATCATATTAAAAAGTGGATTGGGAAATTTATCTTAATTGTAAATTCCAGCTTTGAAGAGAAAAATAGAGCATTTATAGTAATTAAAACTCTTTAAAACAAATAGGCAGGAATACCATTTATATACCTTGAGGGACATTCACTAAGATACGAGGAAAGATTCTTCCCCTATTTTTCTTGATTGAGCGAATCACAAAATTAAGACACTAGCTAGTCAAGTAATTTGCTACCAACACGATAAAAACAATTGCTACCATAAACTTATCCGATGTTTATCTCATGCCATATTTTTTTCACTAAATTGATTTCTAGTGTTAGTCAATTAAGATAAGCCATCATTAGAGAGAAAAAGATGCTCAGGACGACTGATTATCTTTTCTTTATACGATTTTTTTTTGAAAGGATGACGACATCTATCATGAAAAATAAGACATAAGGATTAATAATATATTTTTTGAATCATTTAAATATCTATAAAAAGTCAAAGCTTGCTTAAGCACTGAAAATATTAATCATAAATTTTAATGCTTTTTTAATTATTACATTCGCACTTCATGAGCTCCAATTTTTTACTTTATAATCACAATTTCTTATTCTTTCTACAACTTTAGTCATCTCCCGTTAATATTATTAACTTGAGAATAAGAGTGAATTCTAATGAAACAGAGGGTTGAAGTTCAGACTTTTGAAGAGACGAGGCCAATTAATTTGTCAAATTTCATCAACAAGGTAATCTCAAGAGTAGTTCATGACATGCTAGAAAGTATTTTACCCTCGCTTATATCTACAAACCATGCATGACTTGTCAAAGAAGAAGCATTTTTGCAAATATTCTATTAACTCGGGAGATTATTACAGACATCAAGCTTAGAGAAAAATCTGCAAATGTAATTATTAAACTAGATATGGTAAAAATATATGATAGAGTATCATGGAGATATTTAAGGAATGTGTCGAGGAAAATGAGATTTGCAGAACATTTTGTCAACATCATATGAAATCTCATATCCAATAACTGGTATTCACTCTTGGTGAATGCACAAGCAAGAAGATTTTTTAAGTCTGGTAGAGGAGTTAAACAAAGGGACCACATATCTTCTTCTTTATTCATTTTATCATCAGAAGTACTATCGAGGGCCCTAAACTCTTTATCTAAGGATAGGCAATTTATTGGCTATGGTATACCAAAATGGTCCTCATCTCTGAATCATCTTGCATATACAGATGATACCATCACCTTGCATCAGCAAGCAAAATTTTTACAGAAGATCGTGAAAATATTGAGAAGGTATGAGGAGGCTTCAGCACAGCTGATTAATTTTGACAAAAAATCATACTATATGTATGAAAAGGTGCCAAGTTAATTGGATCAATCATATGGAAATATTACAGGACTTACGAGAGGGTAGTTCCCTTTCACTTACTTAGGTTGTCCAGTATTTCACACCAGAAGAAGGAAGATATTCTATGAAGATATGATAAAAAAAGTTAAAGCCAAATTACATTTTTGGAGTGTAAGTTAAAAGGCAACCTTGATGAAGAGTGTACTACAAAGTATAGCCAGTATACATGTTCTCAGTTCTTGCACCTCCTAAGTATATTTTGGTAGAGTTGCATAAGATGTTTTCTAGATTTTTCTGAAGTAACAAGGATGAAGGAAGGAGTAGATACTGGTATTTCTGAAAAAACATGTGTATGCCAATTCAAGAAGGTGGTTCAGGATTCAGATCTTTATTTGATGTCTCAAATGCACTCTTTGCTAAACTTTGGTGGAGATTCAGGACTGCTTCTACAATGTGGTTTAATTATATATGAAACAAGTATTGCAAAAAGGAGATACCTCAATTGGTACAGTGGAAATTTGGTTCACAAGTTTGGAAGAGAATGTTAGAAGTTAGAGACATGGTGGAGCAGGAGACTTGGTGGGAAATTAAGAGAGGATCAACAAACATCTGGCATGAGAATTGGACAAAGTTGGGAAGTTTATTTCATATAATGCCTGCAGAGTTTCATATCAATGAAAATCTTGAAGAAGTAGCAAAACTAATCACTATTGGGAGATGAAATGAACAAAAGCCGCAACAAACTTTTTCAATGGATATTGTAGAGCACATCAAGACAAAAAAACATGTTGAGGAGTTAGAAAGATATTCGGATAGGCCATGGTGGATCACTACAAGTATTGATAAATTCACTGTTTGTAGTGCTTGGAACATACTCAGGAATAAAGCCCCTTCAGATCCTTCATATTCTCACATATGGATGAAAGAAGTACCCTTTAAAATATCATTTTTTTTCTCTGGAGATTATGGAAGCTTAAGATACCTACAGAAGATCAACTATGGACTATAGGTATTGTAGTGGTGTCAAGATGTTAGTGTTGCATGCCAGCATAATAATAGGAAACTATACAACATCTTTTTTTTGACTAGTTCTTTTGCAACTGAAATGTGGAAGGTATTTATATCTGCAGCAGGATGACATATGAACATGGTTCAAATACATCAGGTGATCAATGCATGGTGGAATGTTGATTATTTTCCAAAACTCAAATCAATATATAAAGTTGTTCCTGCTATAGTCGTTTGAGAATTGTGGAAGAGGGAAATTGCATAGAAAATGGGAGAAAAGTTAGTTTCAATAGAGTGGTGGATGAGATTAACAACAACCTGCATTATCTAGCTAAGGTGGCATATCCCTGGCTACATAATATCCCCTATTTGTGGCCTGAAATGGTGCAGTTTTTTTAACGATTATAAACCTATAATTTTAACCAAAGTAGTATCTTGAAAGAAGCCAAATGAAGGATGGTACAAATATAATACAGATGGTGCATCTAGAGTCCTAGTTCAATTGGTTAGTGTGTAAGAAATCATAAAGGTAATCTACTATATGCAAAGACAAAGACATTGAAGGATACTACTAATGTGCTAGCAGAAGCCAAAGCTATACTGAAAGGACTTCAATATTGTGTGGTTATGTAGGGTTTTATTGGGTTCAAAACACATAAGTAAGGCACAACGGAAGTTTAAAATTTTGTTCCTACTTACCCCAATAATTTCTTCTAGTATGGTTATATGACAATCAAAACCTATAACATAAAACATGAACACTTACAGGTTGTATTATCTGGAGTCTTTACTAAAGGGTGGACACGCGATTCTCTTTTCGACTGCAAGCACAATGCTACGGTGTATTCCTCTGTAAAAAAAAGCCAGGAAATCTTGGCAGTGATTTGAGAGAGTTTTATCCTAGACTCTAAGTCTAGAATTGTTTATGAGAATTAGTGTGTTAATTAACAATGGAGAGTGCTGCATTTATAGTTGAAATTAGGGCAAAAATCTGATTAGGGTTGGGCTCCAAGCCTAACTCAAAACCAAGGTGCAGTGGGCCAGTCTGACTGGGCCCACTGCTAGGTCGGCGCCGCGGCGCACCCTAGCAGGCGTCGTGGCACCTTACGTAAAATTATGTTTCCCGTTTTCATTTAATATATACATTCAGCATATTAAATCCAAAATCTAATTTTTGTTTAATTAAATAATTTCCATCTAATAGAAATTATCCCATAGTTATTATCAATTTAAATATCTCGATTCTAAATCGAATATTTAATACTTTCTCAATACACCCTTAGATCGAAGATACAATCGACATAGTGTGACCCTATAAGCCTTCATATATCGACACTAATCAAATTAAGGTCTATAAGGAACTCCTAGACTGCGCCGTACGACGAACTCAATATATGAAGTACGTTTACATGAATCCAACAAACATAACCTTAATGTGAGATGATAAATTCCTTTCATTCCCGATACACTCGATCAAGCTTAGAATTTGCGATGTGTCTATCCAAATGGCTTGATCACTTTATCTCATCTATATTAGTCGACAACTAGACCATATTCTAAATATGTCTCTTGCATTGGCCAATGACTTGATCGACCTAATATCATTGAGAAGTTGAGTGCTCTCTCGAATATCCAATCGATGAATGAATCCTATTATTGGCTCAACTACCACCTCAATTTACATCATAATGCACCCAACACAAGCCGTATCTTATCCTATAAGGAGTTTAATCTTAGGACAGTCTCAAAGTACATTACTCTGTAAACGAGGTGTGTATTGACCTCAAGTCAAATGACTTTCATCTCCCACACGCTGACACTTTAGACATGTATAACAAATAGTTTATCAGCAGTGTATACCAATACTTTCCAAAAGTATCCATGTGTCCATCACTAGTAACCATTACTAGTAGCAGGTGAGACGTACTATATTCTCTAAGAATATGATGCAGACCACATGTCGACTTATAACATATCATCGATATCTCATTCTCAATGATCATTAGTTGAGTCTATTTTAGAGTTACGCTCTATCATCAATATCTCACTCTATTAATGACAACGTAAGCTCAATGGATGCTTATTAATGAATAATTACAAATAATCAAATAATAATTCAATAATTGCAAATGGCATAAATATTAATCTTATTAATAATACGAATGTGTTCAAGTACATTTGTTTCTAATAATGATTGTCTCTAGGATATACATACTTTCAGGTTAATGATCTGCAACCTTTGCTCATGGAAAATGATTCATTACTGCTGAAGAAGTTGGTTGCTGGGGTTCAGGATCCTCCTTGGAGTTTTGCAGCAGGGGTTGAAAAGATCAGGAGAATGATGAACAATATTATTGTGATCATACAACATGTCTTCAGAGAGGGCAATACACTAGCTGATTATTTAGCTAACATAGATTTTGATTTTGCAGGTGAAGTTAGTTTCATCTCTTTCTCTGAATTGCCTTGTGCATGAAGGAGAATTGTAAACTTAGACGAGGATCATACACCAAATCTTAGAATTAAAACAATTCGAAGGAAGGAACCAGAAAGGATTCTAGTGTGTGGTATTATCATTACTCATCCTATTGAAAACCTAGTAATACTAGATAGTTTTTAACATACAGATGCTACAGTAAAGAAGAGATCATGCACATTACAGAAGGAGTTTATTTAGGAAAATGATGCAATATTGCCAAAGATCCAGTGACAGTTTTATCAAATGCCGATGGACTTATATTACTAAAGATTGAGATAATTTTATACTCCTAGAGTGATAATCTATGTTGGCTGAAGATTTATAGTACCTGGTTAGAGCTTTGAGGTTCTATTACTTGATATTGGTTAAGATAGATGATATTTTTTCTATATCATCTTACTGATAAGTTGTTGTCTAACTTAGTTTCTTTTAGCTTTATTTCTGTTGTTTTATTGTACATACCTTTACTTTCTGATTTCTGCTTTTTATAAATAAAAGTCACAAAACTGATGTCTTGTGAAAATTTGCCAAAAAAATAATGAAATAGAGCCTATTTTAATATCGTCCTTTATTTTAGGAGGAACACAATGGAGACATTTGCATGAGGATGTAACAACATATTGATACTTGATTAGGTCGTCGCACAGTCAAATTTGTTTGAACTATCATGAGATGCAATATGTTTACTTACGATGATTGTAAGCTCATCGAACACCAATAAGTACAACGTGAAAATCATTTTGTCAAAAAGAAATTATCATGTTTGACTTTTCAAGTCAAACTAAGTTTTTGATTAATATCTCAAATGTATTTTAACAAAATGTGAAATGTTGATTATTGCAGATATTTTATATTTTTTAATTTTACATTCATATATAATGTATACAGTTTCAAATTTCAATGCGTAAATTAGTCAATTATTGTGAATAAAGTTGGCACTTTTGGATTTGACGTTGAATATATTCGAACTATGATAACAAACTGGACAATCCAAAAGATCATAATGAGGGGGAGACAAAAACTACGAAGGGAGAAGAAGAAAATAGCAAACAGAACATCAACCAAGAAGTGGGACTTGAAGAGAAACAGAACACCACCAATGTTGAAGCTAGAGATGGCAGTGGATCCTGGACCCGGTGGATCCAGATTCATTTTATAGGATATGGATCTTTAAAATTTGGACTCGACGGATTCGGATCGGACCCGGATTCATTTCTGACGGATCAGATCTGGATCTGGATCTGGATCTTGTATTTGAGATCCGTATCCGATCCAGATCCGACTCGTGGATCTGTTTTTTATTAAATATATTTATAACATAGAATGTAATTTTATAAGTATTTTCTTAAAATTGCTAAGCACATCCTTGCAAGTTTAATTCTCAAAATAAGTTTAATTTATCTCCGCTTTAACTCAAAAACCAAAAAATAAAGAGGTAATTTCGATAATAAAATCAATGTTATATTAGTGAATGATTAACATCTCCATAGACAAGTAGTTAAAATTATATTCACTTTATTTGTGAGATTCCAAGCACATGCAAGTTCTGCATTGTGGAAATACTAGTCAGTATTTTCCACAACTATTGTCATTGTCCAACATTTTCAGTTAATAGCTCACAATCAAAATGAGACAACGAACAAAATATCTTATATGAACATTTCAAAATTGAAACACAGTAAACTGTTAGCTAAGTAAAAATCGTTTGTCAGTTCAAAAAAAAATTCTTAGCAAGGTTACATTCTTAACAAAGCAATTTTTTTACATGTGGATCCAGATCCGATCCGTGGATCCGATGGATCCGGATTTGGATATGATTTTTATGGACCCAATGGATCTGGATTCGGGTCTGAATTCAGGTATGAAAAATGGATATGGATCTAGTAGGATCCGATCCGTTGTCATCCCTAGTTGAAGCTGAGATAATACTAGACAGAAATGAGGCAGAAGAACAATCAAACAGTCTTCCAATGAGATCAAAAACAAGAAAATCATTGATTTGTATGCTAAGCTCAATTGTGAAAAATCAGACCATCAGATACAAGAGTAGGAAGATATCCAAGAAGAAGAGGATCAACATGGAAAAGGAAGAGTCTATAAAATCTAGGACTCAAATTAATACTAGTGATCAGTCACAGAACAATGATCAAGGAAACAATAGAAGAAGTAGAATGCCACGTCCCAAATCGGAGAATGTGCGGGCACCTACCTTTTTTTCATTCGGTAGGCGAACCCGTCTATTAACCACCAATCAATCAATAATAAAGTAAAATCCAACCATCGAATACATATAAAACGTCTAAGATAGATAAAAGAATAGTGCGGAAGTAATACATCAATCCCAAGGAATCTGGTCTAAGATCGTACAAGAGCCACTACTACATCACTACAATCTGAATATAAATACCAAGTTTGAAAGTAGGATACTGGATTGAAATGGCAAAATAAGACAAGTAAATAAAGAGAGTCATCCGGGCTGCGGATCTATTCATGTGCTCACTCTAGATGCTCGTCAGCAAGCCTCGGGAATCAGTCACGAAAAGAGGAAGTAAACCTTGTCACGTACTCTACACTCATAAAAGAATGCAGCAAGATAGTATCAGTACGAACACTATGTACCAGTAAGTATCATAGGCCGACAACATTTAGATAACATATATAAAGTAAGAGACTAAAATATAGGCATGCTCACAATCAGATATAATCACCACACAGTCCAAGAATAACACCACAACTATAAATGTCAAGTCAGAATCCAATAAGTATGAATAAGTGAATATGAATGCATATGCAATGCATTGATACACACACGCTCCAGGCGGAATACCTCTACGCCTCGATAGTCATGACCCATGGGGGACCCGTGAAGCCCATGTACCTGCTACGGCGCACAACCCAATCTAATAGATATTGCGAAATGTGCAACTCAGTCCAATATATGTACAAGTTGTGAAATGTGTAACCCGATCCAATATATATATATATATATATATATATATATATGTGTGTGTGTGTGTGTGTGTGTGTGTGTGTGTGTGTATGTGTGTGTGTGTGTGTATGTGTGTGTATGTGTTGTGACGCGCAACCCGATCCAAATATATGATCATGAATGTATGAATGATGTTAATGCCAATGAGAATATAACATCACCAATGGGAATATGTCAAGCCAATCGTGCCACACATGGACGCATAACATCATGACAAGAATGAATCAATCCTTTCTCTATACACGATCAAGTCTAGTATCATACACGTGGCTACAAGCCACCAATCAAATAAGACAACAACAACAATCAAGCAACAGTACCAATTTAAGTGTTTCATCCCAACTTCATACCAGAAGGCGTAACATGCTTTCTCCAACAATCACTAACTCCACATATGTTTCGCTAACCGAAGTCTAACCATAAGGTAAGTCGTAACCTACTGAATGTTGAGCTGATGCCACGAACATTCATACTTGAGCCTTGCCATTTTTAAGGCCTCGGTTATACTCGAAGTCTAGTTATCATTGAAATCTAAGTAAAAAATTGAAACTAGCAATACCCGTACTGCTATACATCCGTTCTAATCGAAAATCAACTATGAAAAAAGGAAAAACAGGCCCACAAGGGTAAAATGGGTAATTCAAAAGTGAAATTGGTAATCCAACGTTCTAGAAGTCTAATTCTACTAATTAATTGCTAAATTAACTCAAGAATAGGTCAATTTTATTATTCAAGTCAAAACCCCCCAATTTGATATAAACCTTAGATTCAAGATTTCGATTCATTAACAAAAATGGATGATTCAAACCTATTAGTTATTAAATCATCAAACTTCATACTTAGATTAGTCAAAGCCACCAACAATATTCATTTAGGATAATTAAAACTCAATTAGTGAAATATACATCAAAAACTATCTTCCTTTTTAAGTTATACATGATATTTAGCATGGATTCAAGTATAGAAAAGCTAAAAGAATGAATTCTAGGTTATAGAAGTTACCAACAAGAGAAATCAGCTAAGAACTCCTTTAATTAGCCCAAAAGATGCTTAGGAATGATAAAAATAAAGTGATAGAAAAATAAAGGATTTTAATTAGTGCATTAAATAGAATCTGATCCCCGTTATCCGCTACAGCGGTCACTGGTATGCTATAGCGAGTCCATATCAGTGACCCTCCACTCGCTATGGCGGCTTAACACAAATCTCCACCACTCGCCATAGCAAATCAGGCCACGTTGTGATGAGTCCGCTACGGCACCTCTGGTGCCGCTAAGGCAAACACCAGGCACAAGAAAATTACCAGTCTTTCAAAAACTCAATCCCAAAATTTGATAATAACCCGAGACCTTACAGACACAAACCAGACATGCATTCACATATAAAAACACGCTACGGACTCGCTTATGGTCTCGAAATTTCCATTGGATATCTATTTGACCGGGTCAACACCCAATAGCTAAAAACTAACTTTCCAACCAATAATCCAAAATACTCCTGAATGCCTTGGGAACTGAACTGAATATCCCACCAAGTCAAAATTGACCATCCGGACCTCTCGGAATCGATGGATTTCCGAAAAATGTTTGTTTACCAAAAAGTCAACTATTAGTCAAATGTGTTTCACTTTAAGGCTCTATTTTACAAAAGTCACAAAAATCTAGCTTGATCACCTCGAGAACTGTACCCCTCCATCCCCGCGAGTCAAAGTCGCACTAATAGGGCTCAAGGAAGGGTCACCGAGGGTAAATGGGTCAAAAGTGTCATAATGACCAAACGGGTCATCATATCAGATACCAATTAAACAATCGCTCATTTAATTGGACAATAAATAATTAGGATATCTTGCACGTATATCAGACTTAGTCTCCCATGTGGTCTCCTCAATATGATAATGTTTCTATTGTACCTTAACAGAAGTTATCTCCTTAGACCTCAACTTCATAACATGTCTATCTAAAATCGCTATAGGCTCCTCCTCATAAGACAGATTCTCATCAAGAAATATTGAATCCTAATGAATGATATAAGACCCGTTTGAGTGGTACTTCTTCAGCATGGAAACGTGGAATACCAGATGAACACCTGACAGGCCTTGTGGAAAATCCAACTCATAAGCAACAGTGCCAACACGGCGAAGAATGGACCAATGTACCTCGAGCTCAACTTGCCCCTATTCCCAAATCGCATCACACCCTTCATGGGTGATATCTTCAGAAGAACCTGCTCCCCCTCCATAAACTCTAGATCTCGGACCTTCCGGTCCACATACATTTTCTGTCGACTCTGAGATGCCAGAAGCTTTTTCTGAATAAGCTTCATCTTGTCTAAAGATTCCCTCAACAAATCTGTACCCCATGGTCGAACCTCAAAAACATCAAACTATCCAATAGGGGAACGACATCTCCTACCATCTAGCACCTAGATGAATGAAATATCTAGAACAATGGGTCTCCTTCAATATCAAATAAAATAAACAACCAACATGAGGAACTCACACACGTCCCTTGATCCTCAGAACCTCCTCATCATTAAGAACACCTTATCATGAATCTTGCATAACTGAGCATCCTCAAACTGCTGAGCCCTAATATGTTCCAAGAGAGATGACCTCACCTCAACATACGCTAAAACTCTGCTCGGATCTGAAATATCAAGTCGTGCAAAACTGTTAGCTAGAGTCTGAACCTCTATAGCTAAGGGACGCTTCGAAGCAGCTAATCAAGCTAAACTGCTCATACTCGCTACCTTGTGGATTAAGGCATCAGCTACCATATTAGCCTTACCCGAATGGTAAAGTATAGTGATATCATAATCCTTTAGAAGCTTCATCCACCTATGCTGCCTAGAATTAAGAGCCCTCTGACTGAACATGTGCTAAAGGCTATGGTGATTGTAAACACCTTACAATGGATCCCATATAGATAATGCCTCCAAATCTTCAAAGAAAAGACTGTCACTAACAACTCCAAATCATGGGTAGGGTAGTTCTTCTCATGGATCTTCAACTGTGTGGAAGCATAGGCAACAACATTGCCCTCTTGCATCAACACTGTACCCAAACCAACACGGGACGCATCACAATAAACTAAGAAATCATTATCCTCCACGGTAATGCCAAAATCGGAGCTGACGTCAATAGAGTCTTGCACTTTTGAAAGCTTTTTTTACAAGCATCAGACCACTGAAATAGAACTCCTTTTGAGTCAATTTGGTCAGGTGAGACGCAATAGAAGAAAATCATTTCACAAATTGATAGTAGTAACTTGCCAACCCCACGAAGCTATGAATCTTAGTCATAGTAGTGGGCCTCGCCTAATCCCTGACAGCCTCAATCTTCTTGGGCTATACCATAATCCCATTATTTGACACCACGTTGCCCAAGAATGCCACAAAATTAAGCCAAAACTCACACTTCAAAAACATGGCACAAAGCTCTTTCTCTCTCAACAATCCAAGGACAATCCTTAAATGACTCTCATGTTCCTCTCTACTCTTCGAATACACCATAACATCATCGATAAAGACAATGACGAAGGAATCCAAAGATGGCTTAAAATTCCATTCATCAAGTCCATGAAAGCTATCGGGGCATTTGTAAGCCCAAATGATATCACAATGAACTCGTAGTGACCATATCGAGTCCTAAAGGTCGTCTTCGGAACATCATCAGTCAAATCTTTAGTTGGTGATAGCCTAACCTCAAATCAATCTTCGAAAATACCAAAGCACTCTGAAGCTGGTAGAACAAGTCATCAATATGAGGAATTGGATACTTATTACAAATGATGACCTTGTTCAACTGACGGTAATCTATACACATCCTCATCGTACCATATTTCTTCTTTACGAATAAAATAGGAGTACCCTAAGATGAGACATTCAGTTTAATGAACCCCTTACTCAGTAGATTCTGCAACTGCTCTTTCAACTCCTTCATCTCAGCAGGTGTCATCCTATACGGTGCAATAGAAGTAGGGCACGTGGCTATCTCTATATCGATGCAGAAATCAATGTCATGATAGGGTAGCATACCCGACAAATCGGCAAGGAATACCTCTGCAAACTCACACACAATAGCCACATACTCAAGGGGCAGAGAATCAACAAGTATCAAGAACATGGGCTAAGTAGGCCAAATACCCCTTGTCGACTAGTTTTTTCGCGAAAAGGTAAGAAATGATCTTCTTTGGAGCGGGACTCGGAGTACCCCTCCACTCATGTCTAGGAATTCCAGATATAGCCAATATGATCGTCTTGGCGTGACAATCCAAGATCGTGTGGTACGGTGATAACCAATTCATACCCAAAATAATATCGAAGTCTACCATATCCAAGATCATCAATTCTAGCCACATGTCATACCTATAAAAATAGCTAAGAAAGACCGATAAGCTCGATCGATTGATACTGAATATTTAACCAGAGTAGACACATGAATAGACATGTCAAGACGATCATAAGTCAAATCCCAACCAACCGAATGATAAGCAAACATATAAGAGAAAGTAGACTTGTCACCAGCCGATAACGAACAAAAATGTTACCTGAGATCACAACATCGGAAGCCTCAGCCTTGAGCCTACCGAGAAATGCATAGCAATACGCACCACCACGGCCACTCTAGCAATACTTCATTCCTTTCTTGGAGACCTGAGAACCACCCCTACCGAATGGATGTCCACCTCTGTATGAATGAGAACCATCGTGACCTAACTAAGCATCGCCTTTTGCTAAAGAACTACCTCGGCCACGAGAAGATGCCGGAGTCCTCAGGGTCTAGAATCGAGAACTTTGTTGGGCCCCATTTTATTTTGCTCGGGTACAATCCCTCATGAGGTGACCGAGCTCACCAAAACCATAACAAACTCTAGATACTAGAGGCTGATACACGGAGGTTGAAGTACCGAATGGACTACCTCGGTAAGTTGTCTAATAGAAAGAACCTCCATGAGACTGCCTGACCTCTATCTAGAAGGGCCACCAGAAGATGCTTATCGTGCGGAGTGAACGAGATGATTTGGGGCTGAATGATAGGTCTTGGAGGACTAACCCCTATCTCTGTGATTGGAACCACTAAACCCATCATGCTGACAAGTACTCTTCTCACTAGACCATCTAAAAGATCAAGCCGTGATGGACTCGACACTCACAACATGATCAACTACTGCCTGGAAGAAAGACCCCATAGCCACAAACTGAAGACAAGCAACATGAAGTGGAAACACAAGTCCACTAACAAATCTATGAACCATCTCTTCCTCTCTCGGAATGAACTGTGTCGCATATCGAGCCAAAAATAGGAACCTGGGCTCATACTCTGCCACAGACATACCTCTCTGTCACAAATGGGTAAACTCATCCTACGTTGATCCCTCAATATAATACTCAGGTAAGTGAAGGTGAACCAACAGATCTACCCTCAATATAATACCTCCACAATGTCTTCGCATCTCCGTAAAACTGGAAAGACACATAGTCCATACCATGAGACTCCACAATACCCATATCGTATAGTCTCTTATGTATATCCATAATAAACTGGTATGCATCATCGCTACGCATGCCGTAGAATCTGGGCTGCTCCATCTTTAAAAACCTGTCGATAAGCTCTGATCCCCAAGTGTCAAAGATTGGGCTGTTACTGACCTAGGAGCACCCTCAGGGGCTGGTATACTATCATTATGCAAGGCCATGGCAGTAGCAGGCTGCATCCTTAATGTTTGCCCATGCTTAGGAGTCCGTACTCCTACTCTGGTCTGAGAATTACCTGGAGTAGTGGCACCGCCCATGGCCTGCTGGGCATCGAGATATAGAAGTATACGATCCAATGTGTCTTGGAATACTGGGTCGGACATGACCTCGGGGTGAGTTTGGACTAGCCTCACAGCTCCCTCAGTTGTTTGTGCTCTCTCAGGATGGCCATTTGGCTGATGCTCTAGAGAAGCTGATCGTGCTTGCCTTTGTCCAGCCACAAGGCCCCGCCCTTGGCTAGTGCAACATCATGACCTCTAGCTCAGCCGTGACCTCTAGCCTGTCTCGTCCTCTAGTATTTGCCCCAGTAGCATGCTCGGGAACTTCATCCCTCGTAATATCAGCTCGTGTCCTTACCATATGTGAGAGAATAAAAATGAATAAGATACCAATTTAAATGTTCCAGATACCAATTTGAATAATATAGCACGAAAGAATGAAGAAATTTAGGTTTCCTAAATGTCCCATAACCTCTCGCAGATAAGTATGGAGCTCATTGTACCGATCCGTAAGACTCTCTACTAGACATGCTCTTGCACTTATAAACCGGGTAACCTGGCTCTGATACCAACTTGTCACGTCCCAAATTAGGGAATGTGTGGGCACCTACCTTTTTCCACCATGTAGGCAAACCCTTCTTTTAACCACTAATAAATCAATAATAAAGTAAAACCCAACCATTGAATACATATAATACGTCTAAGATAGATAAAATAATAGTGCGGAAGTAATACATCAATTCCACAGAATTTGGTCTAAGGTCGTACAAGAGCCACTACTATATCACTACAGTCTGAATATAAATACCAAGTTTGAAAGTAGAATACTGCCTCGGAATAGCAAAATAAGACAAGTAAATAAAAAGAGTCATCCGGGTTGCAAATGCATCTATGTGCTCACCTTAAATGCTCGTCAGCAAGCATTGGGAATCAGTCACGAGGAAGTAGACCTTGTCACATACTCTGCACTCATAAAAGAATGGATCAAGGTAGTATCAGTATAACCACTATGTATCGGTAAGTATCATAGGCCAACAACAGTTAAATAACATTTATAAAGTAAGAGACTGAAAGATATACATGCTCACAATCCGATATAATCACCACACAATCTAAGAATAACATCAACACAACAAATGTTAAGTCCGAATCTAATAAGTATGAATAAGTGAATATGAATGCATATGCAATTTAATGATACACATACGCTCCGGGTGAAATACCTCCACGCCTCGAGAGTCATGACCCATGGACCCCCGCAAAGTCCATGTACCTGTTGTGACGCACAACCCGATCTAATATATGTTGGGGGATGTGCAAATCAGTCCAATATATGTATATATTATGAAATGTACAACCCGGTCTAATATATATATATATATATATATATATATATATATATATATATATATATATGTGTGTGTGTGTGTGTGCGCGCGCGCGCGCGCGCAACCCAATTCAAATGTATGATCATGAATGTATGAATGATGTTAATGCCAACGAGAATATATCATCACCGGTAGGAATATGTCAATTCAATCGTGCCACGCATGGACACATAACATCATGACAAGAATGAATCAATCCTCCATCTATACACGGTCAAGTCTAGTATCATACACGTGGCTACAAGCCACCAATAAAATAAGGCAACAACCACAATCAAGCAATAGTACCACCCTAAGTATTTCATCCCAATTTCATACCAGATGGTGTAACGTTCTTTCTCCAATAATCACTAACTCCGCATATGCTTCGCTAACCGAAGTCTAACCATAAGGTAAGCCGTAACCTACTGAATGTCGAGTTGGTGCCACAAACAATCATACTGGAGCCTTGCCTTTCTGAGGGTCTTGGTTATACTCGAAGTCTAGTCATCATTGAAATCTAAGTTTGAAATGGAAACTAAGAATACTCATACCACTATACATCCGTTCTAATTAAAAACCAACTATGGAAAAAAAGAAAACTGGCCCATAAAGGTAGAACGGGTAATTCAAAAGTGAAATTGGTAATCCAACATTCTAGAAGTCTAATTCTACTAATTAATTGCTAAATTAACTCAAAAATTAGTCAATTTCATTATTCAAGTCAAAACCCCCAATTTGATATAAACTATAGATCTCAAGCTTTCGATTCATCAGCAAAAATAGAAGATTCAAGTCTATTAGTTTCTAAATAATCAAACTCCATACTTAGATTAGTCAAATCCACCAACAATATTTATTTAGGACAATTAAAACTCAATTAGTGAAATATACATCAAAACCATGTTCCTTCTTAAGTTCTACATGATTTCTAACATGGATTCAAATTTAGGAAAGCTAAAAGAATGAATTCTAGCTTAAAGAACTTACCTATAAGAGAAATCACCCAAGAACTCCTTCAATAAGCCTCAAATATGCTTAGAAATGATAAATGAAGTGATAGGAAATGAAGGGGTTTAACTAGTGCATTAAATAGAATTTGTTCCCCGTCATCCGTTGTAGCAGACACTGGTCCGCTACAGTGAATCCGCGCTAGCGACCCTCCGCTCGCTACGACGGCTTAACACAAATCCCCATCATTCGCCATAGCGGATAAGGCCACGTTGTGGTGAGTCCTCTATGACGCCTTTGGTGTCGCTACGGTAGACACCAGACACCCAAAAACTGCCAATTTTTCATAAACTCAACCCCAAAATACAACAATCACCCAAGACCTCCCAAACATAAATCAAACATGCATTCATACATAAAAACATGCTACAGACTCGCTCATTATCTCAGAATTCCCATCTAAGGTCTATTTGACCAGGTCAACACCCAATAGCCAAAAACCAACTTTCCAACTAATAACCTAAAATGCTCCCAAGTGCCTAGGGAACCAAACTAAACATCCCACCAAGTCACAATCTACCATCTGGACCTCTCGGAATCAACGTATTTCTGAAAATGTCATGTTTACCCAAAAGTCAACTATTGGTCAAATGTGTTTCACCTTAAGGCTCTATTTTGCAAAAGTCATACAAATCTTGCCTGATCACCTCAAAAACTGTACCCCCATGCCTGCGGGTCAAAGTCGCACTAATAAGACTCATGGAAGGATCATCGGGGGTAAATGAGTCAAAAGTATCATAACGATCAAATGGGTTGTTACATAGAAGCATAGTCAGAAGTAGAAGAAGGAAACAACCTCAACATAAGACTACATTGATGAGCAGAAAGGGGACAAGAAAAAACATGAGAAAAATATTGAAGATACCACAAGAGGAAAAAAATATAAACAAAAAGGAAGACAATAATGACAATGACAAAGCTAACCTTTTCTGAAAAGAAGAAATAGCAGACAAACCACTACATCGCTAGTTTAAAATGATTAATAGACTTTTCTAGAATATAAAGAGGATGATATAAAAAAACAATTCACAGACTCAAACTACTTACAAATTTCAACAAATTGGTTTTATTGCTATATTTGAACCTTTAGTATATAAGAGCAAAATAGAGGGTTATAGAAGATTTCTTGGATTTCACCACCGTGTCTCCAACTCAAATGGAAAGATATGGTGTTTTTGGAATTATATGGATCATTCTGAAGTTGTTGAAGACAATGAACAACATATTACTAATAATGGGAAAAAAAACAGTGCAGAACCTGACACCTTTATTACTACTGTCTATGCAAAATATTCCAATAGTGAAAGAAGGGATTTATGGGATAGCGTTGAGAATATTAATCGTACCATTAATGGACCCTGTTGTATTGGGGGTGACTTCAATGTCACCAAGGACCATGCGGAAAAATTAGGTGGTAAACCTAACAGAGCTAGCAAAAGACTTGACGTTATCAATATTATGGAAGAATGCGGCTTCATGGATATTGGATATTGTTGACACCTAATTTTTATACTCCAATACTTTTATTTAATTACTCAAAGTTCCTGAGTCATGAACGGAATGAAACATACATTTTTACGAAGAAAAAATGATTTTACAAAATTATTCCAATGATATTTTGCCATTTTTATTTGACAAAATATCATTGAATATATTATGGTATATCATTTATATATTTTTACATATTTTAAGAAATATTTTGTCAATTTTTACAAATTAAGGAAGACAATTATATATTTTAATTGTTCTAGAAAAATTACCATAACTTGATCAGATTTTACTCAGTGAAATTAAAGAAATTGAGTTTAATTAAACACAATGTCAAAATATATCTCAATTTTATTTAATTTTTAAAGTTTCAGTTCTAATTACCCTTCTTTTGTTTTAATTTTAGCCTATTTGGTTTTCTATTGATCAATTCTTTTAATTGAAGTCAAAGTGGCCACATTTCAAATTAACCTCGTGGACACATTTTCAAAAATTACCCCTGAAATACCCCAACTCCTTTTATTTAATTCATTTGGGTCATTTCAATTTAATTCGACTAGATCCGGTCTATTTAGGACCAAGACCCGGCCCACTTCGCATGTTAAAGGGAAAAGAGGCCCTATCCCTTTTTATTTTTTGGACGAGCAACCAAGGGTTACCAAAACCCTAAAGTCGCCGCACCACACACCTTCCTATATCCTCTCCCTTTCCTCTCTCCGATGACATCAATACGGATTTCGGCAAATTCATAGAGGTTTTCAGCTTGGGTCAATCTTATATCGATGATTCGGGTAAGAGAAAAAATTTGCTCTTACCCACCACCAATTATACGCCACCCCAACGCAATTAACCCCATCCCCTTTCACATCTGTGAATCATTAATGAGTTCTTGTCTCAATTGAGATCAAAAGTTCAAATTTCTATTGGCCGATTTATTTTTCTTTGCAAATTTTAATTCAAAAATGGTGATACCAATCTCCAACATCTGTGTTGAGCAACAATTTAGGGTTTTGGGGGTTCTATATAAAGAACCCCACCCTTCATTGCTTCACCAAGTCTTGATAGTGGAATTTCTCTCGAAAATCAAACACAAGTCTCATATTTTGAGCAAAGAGAAACCCTGGAATATTTCTCTAAGGTTTCTGCCAGTTTAAACTTTTTATTTATTTTGTTTTGGCTGAGCTTATGGGGTTGGAGGAAATTTTTCCACTCCGGATCTCGGTTCACAACTGTGCATCCAAAAGATAAATAAGAATTCCTCTCGGTTTATTTTCAGCATTTTAATGTTTTCTTTTTATTGTTAATTATGTGAAAAGGTAGTCATTTATGTGTTTTGTCATGTTCATTAATATTTAAGCTTATTAGACTATTTTTTGGTTAGCCATCAATGTTTATGAAAGTGTTCTGTTTGTATTCATACTTAGTATGAGATTAGTGCTTAATACTTATTTAGTAGAGATCATGATGTAAATTAGTTAAAAGTTCAGCATTATTAGTATAATGAGGTGTTTGTTCTACTTTGAGAACCATGGCTTGTGGTGATTGAAATTGGAATATGTAACCATGTTTAATTCTTTATATGTTTGGAGACCATATTAGATAATTACATAGTCCTAATTTCTTTGAAGACTTTGATTTGTATTAGTTAACATGTCTACATGCTCTATGCGACCAAATTAGTGGTGTAGAATAGGTTTTGCATTAGGCCTTGTACTAGAACATTTGTAAACCTATGTGTATATGAATTTAGGATAGCAAAGGTAGAAAGATGAAAAGAAGTATGGTGTTTGATTATGTGCTTGTGTGCTTGTGTGCTTTTTCTTTACATGTTTAAGATCACATGAGTAGTAGTATCATAGGAGTATATCTTGATGGTTTGAAAATGTGTATGTCCGCCTATTCATATGTTTATCTTATATACCTAAGGGTCACCATGTCTGAATTGGTAGTACTGAATATGACTTAAAGTGTCTTAACTCACCTTGGGTGGTCTTGTATCTCTAAAAGCTTTTTTGTTAACCAGTCATATGATTATATCTATGATCACTTGTTAATTTAAACTTATGATGTGTTCCAGCCTATCTGTTTAAGTGTCATTTATACCTAGTGTTAGCTTGAGCCTATTTATTTAGCTTATCCCAAATGGTTCTATACCTTTTAAAATGTGGTCTATATGAATATGGTTCATCTCCATGCCCTGAAATGTCTTCTAAACTAACTACCCATCTATCTTTTGTCAATCTAAGTGCTGAACATGTCTATGATAGCATGTAGTTATCGAGTCATTATGACACATCTTGCTTAATTGACTAGTTGTGTGTGTTTAGCTAGGCCTAGCCAATATTATATATTTGAAGGTGCCATGCTTGTATACTCTCATGTCCAGTATGATTCTTAAATCAGTCATGTAATATTTTACTTGCCTCAATTCTTCTTAGGTCCCATAATGCAACATGAATAGGGCCTGGTATACTTGGTGTTGCCTTAGATGACTCTGTACATTTGAAATATTGTATTTCTACTTGGATTGTTAGATTGAATCTTCTTTTTTCCTGTCTGTTTTCACTATAATAATGTCTCCATGTCTGCATGTGAAATCTCCTAAATAGCCAATGATATGCCTTGTCTGCTCAGTTGTGGACTAGTTGTCTTTATATGGCATTTTTGCACTTTGTTGAACTAGTTTGAATCATGTTAAGCCATAGCCTTTGGCAATATCTCATCTTGGTAGATAATTATGGTCATGTAAAGCATATATAGGGAACAATGGAATATTGAGAACTGCCTAAGGTAAAAAATGACCAGGTCCTCTGTTTGGCTCAAAAGGGTCCATGTCTTATGATAATAGTTGATCATGCTTTGGCTGACTATTAAAGATGTATGTGTATGTCTCTGATGAATGACTCAAACCATGTTCAACTTGCTTGATTTCCTTGTATGTTTGTGTATGCACAGTACAAATGGAATCAACGTGTAGTATTGTTATTATATGGTGTCCTAGCGGGATGCTCATATTGGTTTTGAGTCATATCTTTTTACTGTGATTAGCCTTTTGTGAATATGAAAGAATTATGAAGATATTCCTCTCCCACATTTGACTGTGAGCATGTTCCTCTGATTCAATATGACTTGCCTTAATTTTGTACGCTAAAATTGAAGATAACATGACTGTTTCTCCAGAAGTCTTAGGAATAAGCATGTCTATGGTATAGGTTATTTGTCTAATATGTTTGAGTTGATAATTGTTTTATTTTGAATTATGAGAAACATGCATTATACTTCTCCCTTTCTTATCAAAGCTAAATCTGTTCGTTTATACACATTCTCCTTTGTTTGTCTTGTGTGGATCATCTAAGCCCTCTCTGTATCTAGCATATTTCTACACTGTCTAGGGTCTGTTGTCTTCTCCCCCAGTTGATGTATTGTCTAAAGTGATATACCTCGAAATATACATGGCATACAGGTCCAATATACACCCAGTGTATACAAGATTTGTATATGCATATATATCTTTTAGGTATATCAGATAATATTATGTATATCAGCCCCACTTTGGTATGTTAAGTATGAGTTTGTATGTGTATGTAATAACAACGTGAATGTGTTGGGATCATATTTTATTTGGACTGATTTGTTTGTAATAGTCGTCATATTGGGCCTATCTTTTATTGTTGTGTGTCGTCTACTTATAGATGCCCAATACGAATTAATTTTATTGTGGACTGCTTCATAGTTAGGCTTGTTTTGATTTTGTTAAATACCTGAACATGTTTTGTGTTTAATTATATATCAGTGTTATTTTGTTTTATTCATGATAAGTTATTGGGCGCGTTCTAACTCCCTCGTCTGTTTTCCCCTTCTCTTTGCATGTCTCGTGGGCCTGTGGACCCACACTCCGTCTCATGTACATCCATTTTGAAGTTGTTGGGCCTGAGGGTCCAACAATATATTTGTTTGAATCCGGAAGTCATTAAAGGCCCAATCATGGATAAAAATGGCCAAATTATTTCATATTTTAGAAGGCCCAACCACGGATGAAAATGGCGTAGAAAAATAGGAATTTATGTTTTCATTTTGCGGAAAACTGGTGGGCCGGTATACCCATCAACCCACTTTGATACCATGGTGTTCCCCAAAAAATTCCCATCTTGCCATAAATACTTAGGTCATTTCAGTCGCCCATGCAATCTTCTATGGCATAACCAACAATAGGGAAACCAAATACTTTGATATAGTCTCAATCATCCTTGTTGATATATATTGAGCCTTAGGTAGATGCAGAAAACAACTTAGGCACTTTCAGGGGTGTAAGTTTTTGCTACAATGATGGATCTTAAAGCATCTCCGGAAGTTTGAGGGACCTCCATTCCTCCCTACTGATAATAGGAAATATGACCTAAAAACCCATTACCCATATTTTGCTTATATGACCAAAAGAGAGTGGTCCATTTTCTTTGCAAGTCTCAAAAAAGAAAATATACAATGGAGATTTGCATATTTCATCTCAGCATGGGTCGTGGTCTGAGTTAGAAAGTGTCCATTTTTGCCACTTATGGGTATTCGAGGGGTCCGCCCTTACGTATCGGCTTGATTGTTGAGATAGTTTGGAAGAAAACAAGTACCCCAAGTCAGAGGCATGAGAAGGTATGTGATCGATTATGAAGAGGATATGATCTGAGATGCGGGAGAGTACATCCGAGAGTGGAAAAGCCATTTTATATGAGGAGTGGGTTCGATTGCCGAGGATATCTTTCACTCATGATGCAATGAAGATTGATTGAGAGCTGACTTGTTAGGAACTGCTATCCCAGGAATTAATCAATATCGACGTGTTGATGATAGGGAATCCAAAGCTGAGATCAAAGCCATAATGACTCAGAGGTGATCCAACGACAGAGATGCTAGGTATTTTGAGAAGATAGAGTTTGATAAGAAAATCATAATGAGTCTAGGCACAGAGTTGGGGTTCACACATGGGTGTTTAGATGACCTGGATGGTCATGTAAAAAGAGTTTTGGATGATACCGCACAAATGCCGTTTCAGGAGAAGGGGTACACGGCAGATGCTTTGTTGATGCAGACACATCTTTGGATCCAAACCACGCTCTGACAAGCCAAGAAGGTTCGGACAGATAGGGAGTCACTATCAGCCACTAGAGGTCAGTTCCACTGATTTCTGTTATGGTATTATTTATCTGATGTAACCCTTCTAAGAGATTATTATTAATGAAATTTATGACTAGGTCACCATGGTTTGATTTAGCAAATTGGCGCAATTCATGTTCAAACGTTAGAAAGACCTTGGTTTAACAAGGTCCAGGGGCGCGTTTCAATTTAATTTACTGCAATTACTTGATTATGTGCAAAATACATGTTTGTGTACTATTTCACGCATTTGTGTTGAATATGATCGGTTCGATGTTTCAGGAATCACCCGAAAAGAAAAACACAAGAACATGCCCTAAACTACCCAAAAACTCCACTTCCACAAAACAACCAACTCTACTTCACAAAATCCATTTTACCTCTTCTAGAAAGATTTAACTTGCTGAGATGGATGCCCGACATAGTTTGAGCGCCGACATGCCTGCCATCAACGTAAGTAATGAAGAAGAGAGTGAAGAATCGCTCAGAGAAAAGTTCTCATAGTTGGAAGAAGGGATTGCTTTAGTTAAAGCCAAGCTAGAAGAAGTTGACTATCTGTTGAATTTGGTATGAAAGCTGCCAAAAAGGGTTACCTCATCTGAATACTACAACAACCATCTCTCAGAAGAAGTGAAAGGGATGATGTGAAGCTATACAACCCTGTTAGGAAGTCCGGGTACATCAAAAATCAAAACACTGAAGGTTAAGTCTGAGAGTCAACCACCCAGGGAAGTTGCTACTGCTACATCTGTTGCCGCTCTTGAGAGCGATATGGTTCCGTTGGCACCAAACTAGATATCTACTCCGACCTGGTGGGTCATTACTCTTAAGGCCTATACCTGTCCTTTTTAGGGTTACCTTGGTATCTGTGCCATGTTCAGAAGTTTATGTGACAATAAGAGCAATGAGGACCACACAACCTAGTGATGTGAGACTGCCTCTGTGCACCCCAGCATACGCGCATAAGAGATATTTGTTTCATATGAACCAACCAGGGCACACCGCTGATGAATGTATACCCCTCAAAAGAAGAATAGTACAACTAATTGACAATGGAATTATCTGCCACATCTGGGACCCTATTCCATGCTGACCGATGACCCGATTACTGGTATAGGAGGCCTCGATTCCGAGATCCATTTGTGGAGATATGACTTCACCATTTTCGAAGACTCCTACATCGAGATCTTCAAGAAGATGGTCAGTGCTGATAAGTTTCATCCCATCGGGACCACGTGGTAGCTTTCGTCTTCCAAAGCTATAAGAGATAGAGGTTGCTTGTCCCACTCTAGGGTGTCAGGTCACAACAATGAGGAATGCACGGCATTCAAGTTCGAGTTGGAGAAACGTATTGGCAACATGGAGATCTGGGTAGTTCTCTCTCCCTGTCACTGAAGAAGTGTAGGCCAAGGGTCAAACATGCGGTTGTAAGGGTAACAACCGTGAATGGCTTCAAAGAGAAGCCGTCTTTTGGGTAGATGTAGGCACCCCCTATGAATTAAATGTTATCCCCCGCCCTCCTCTTTTGTTTGTAAAAGAACTGCATTAGGCATGATATCCCAATGATGGATACACAAGAAGCCCATATCGGGCATGGTCTAAGGTTTTGAGTAAGTAGAAACCTGTGGGGGAAGTGATTATCTTTTGTATACTGAACTACGAACGGGCCTGACTTCCCACGGCGGGATAGGTAGGCAATCTACTTAAGACTCGGCCCTTTTTATATTAACATTTACTCCTCTCTCATTTTTCCCTTCTTATAGAAGCAGTTGGATCCAGCTGGTGGACTAGTCATTAGGGCTATCATATGAAGCAAGTCAATCAATAAAAAAATTACCAAAAATCCCTTATAAACCCAAAATACCCAGAACAGAAAATCAATCAAATATTCATATGTGAATGCGTGAACTTATGTGTTTATTTGCAAACTACATGTTCATTCTTGCATTTTGATTTATCTGACTAACGTACTGACGTCATCTGCCTTTAAGTGACTATTTTCTTAAAGATAAAGTTAGCTCGTGTCGTGACGCTGGTGCATTACACAAGGTCCAAGGCAGCAATAACATCCTTGTCCGAACCAAACCAAAAAGAAGAAGAAATGACTGGTACTTTAGATGAAGAGGGTAACATCGGGAACTCAAGATCTCCCGAATGACGAGAAGTAGCTCATCACGAGGACGTGATCAAAATTCTGAGGGACCTTCAAGAGAAAACCACAAGATTGGAGAAGGCACAGATTGACAAAGAAAAGAAAACTGATGAAAGAAGGCCTCCACCACCCTTCCCATATATATCTTCCCCACTGCCGGAATATTTTCCAAACTACCCCGCGGGAACTGACCCGCACCACATAGGTACTTCATACCAAACCCCTCCACCCAAAAACACTACTCAAATACCTGGAACCACTCACTCTATCCAAGTTCCTTTAACCACTAATACCGCCACACATCCAAATGTCACTACCCATATCCCCCAAAATCACCCAACACGACCAAATGTCTCTTTCCAAACCCAGTTACTCAAAGTCATCTCTCGCTAGAGTGTGTGGATCTGGATTATTACAAAGAGATGGAGAAGGCCAAAAGGGATGATCAAGATAAGCTTGCTGAGAAAATGAAGATAGAATTGGCTCAAGACATGGAGCAGAGATTGAATGAAATAGCTGCAACTGTTGCTCGGCCGCTTGGAAAGCCACTGGATTAAGTTATGACGATATGTGCATACACTTGGAGCTAGACCAACCAGAGGGCTTCAAAGTTCCCAAATTCAAAATGTTCAATGGGTCGGGAAATGCGAGGGCCCACTTACAGTCATATTACGACTAATTGGTGGGAGTTCGAAACAATCCTGCCCTAATTATGAGGTTATTCAGCCGAAGCTTAATCGGGGAAGCTTCGGAATGGTTTGCCGCACAGAACATACGCCGATGGATCAATTGGGATGACATGGCAGAGTCTTTCATGGAATGATACAGGTTCAATGTTGAAAATGTGCATGACCATTATTACTTGGAGAAAATCAAGCAGAAATCCATAGAAAATCACCAAAAATAATTAAGTACGCCGAGATCGGAAGCCGCTTGAGTGCAACCACTTATGACAGAAAAAGAGTTGGCTGCCTCCTTCATCAGGGCACAAGACCAGGATTGTTATGATAGAATGCTCTCCATGGTCGGACGAACGTTCTCAAATTTAGTCAAAATAGGAGAGGCCATAGAAGATGGTCTCAAATCTAGAAGGATCACCAATGTGACTGGCAGAGGTTCTCGGTCAAACTCCATGGGAGACGTGCGAAAGAAAAGAGAGGACTTGGTGAATGTGACCCGATCGTCCAACCCCTAATCAAAGAAACAGGAAGAGTCTCATTAACACATGGAAATATATCAATAACCACCCATCAGTAACTACCTACCTCCACCATATAGCTCAGTCCCCATTTACTATGCTCAACCTAGCTACCAAACACCCCAAATCTTTCAAAGCCCTCCACCTAACTCACAAATGTCCTTGCTAATTTTTCAAACCTCGGTACCTGCTCCCCAAGCTCAACAAAACTACTAAGATCCACAAAACTACCAAGCCCTACAAAACTACCAAGCTCCACAAAATTACCAAACCCAAAACTACTAGAATCAACCACCTCTAACTATATATAATGCGCGACGTCCTAAGTTTGAAAAGAAACCAGCTAGCGTGTTTACACCTTTGCTAAAAACACACACCTGGTTGCTCGAAGAATTAATCGCCGCTGGCATGATCCAAATAATACCTCCAAAGCCAGTCGAACCCGAAAATCATTTCTTTCGATCTGAACAGACATGCGCTTATCACTCCAGTGAAACCGAGCACAATACTAAAGATTGCATCAACTTGAAGCATAAGATTCAAGATTTGATCGAAAAAGAGAGATTATCTTGCAAATGGTCGTTCCCAATATGAATACCAATCCACTACCTAATGACGGCAATGCCACCATCCATATTATTGAAAGAGAAGAAGACTGGGCAATCTGTAAGTCTCTAAGCCTGGCACCCATGCAGGCTCTCGAACAAACCATGGTGTCATTAACTATACAAGAGCACCATAGGTTCGATTTGTTGATTCCTGCATTAGTGATAGCACAACTGGCCTCTGGCGTCATAAAACCGCCTAGGAAGGAATTCATTATTGAAGTTGTTATTGCACATAGCACGACCAGATCAGGGTGATGTTATATGCCTAAGGAATTAGCCCAAAGGTGAAGCCAAAGATTTATGGCACATGATGCAGCCAAAGGAATATTCAATCGTTGAGCATCTAAAGAAGACTCTGAAACAGATATCAGTGATGGCACTATTACTAAGTTCTTCCCAATATCGTTTGGCACTAACAAAAGTGCTAGATAAAGCACATGTTCCTACTGGC
Source organism: Anisodus acutangulus (assembly GCA_029783415.1). Classification (NCBI taxonomy): domain Eukaryota; kingdom Viridiplantae; phylum Streptophyta; class Magnoliopsida; order Solanales; family Solanaceae; genus Anisodus; species Anisodus acutangulus. Next base: position 14,184,095 of record CM056495.1, read on the forward strand.
ACGAGCAATGAAAGTTTGGCAACCACAATAACTCATATCATGGGAGACTATCGGATATCATTCAAATGAGAGGAATTGCCTAAGGAGGAGATGATGCATAACAAAACATTATACACCACTGTTAAGTGCAGAGGAAAAATCATAGCGCGAGTCCTCGTAGACAACGGGGCCCGTCTCAATATTTTCTCAAAAACCATACTATAACAGTTGGGGTATGGTGTGGGCAAAATAAGGAAGAGCCGCACTAATGTAAGAGCATTCGATGGATCTCAACGTGACCTAGTTGGAGAAGTCAATATGTGCATCCAAATGGGACCAACTGAGTTCACCAAAGAGTTTCAGGTCATGTCAATTTCCCCCAACTATAATTTGCTATTGGGAAGACCTTAGATCCACGTGGCCGGAGCCGTGCCATCATCACTACATCATGCTCTAAAATTTGTGTGGGAAGGTCACAAAATGGTGATACACAAGAAAGGAAGTATTAATAAATACCCCAAAAACTCTGTTATAGTAATCGAGGAAATTTCTAAAATTACAGACTTAATATGGTCGAACTGGTTGGGGAATGATATGAGAAATTCGTGACACAAATCCCAATGCCAGTTGCATACAAAATGATTGCCACCATAATGCTGCAGAATGGTTGCGAGCCGAGAAAGGGTCTCGGGAGAGATCTACATTGCATTACAAAGCCAATCATAATACCCAAAAACCATCTTCGATATGGTCTCAGATACGTCCCCAGCTCTAAAGAAGCTTCTGAAGAAAATGGGAGGAAGAAATATTCCCTAAAATTGTGGAAGACAATTCTAAACATGTACCAGTCATTCCCGGTCATGATGTCAATACTGGATACGGATGATGCTGAGAAAGAGATAGTGATGTTATTTTCAGAAGAAGATTGTCTAGCTATCTTAGAGGAGCGCACTGAAGCGGCCACAATTCGCGATACAAATCCAGGCGAACGACTTTCCAATCGGACTTCCACTCCACTCTTGGTTCCTCGGTAGCCATGATGAGATTTTCTAGGTTTCAAAAATAGGAGTAGTACAACCGAGGCTCGGCTATTCACCATTTACTTATTTTTCTCATAATGTTCGTCAAAACATGGAAATGACTCAATAATGATCTAAGTCAGGACCACAATTTGTATTAACTTTGCAAACCAATAAAAGCCTCATTTTATAAAAAATTACGCTTTAATTATTTTTACCTTGTATTACTAATCACGCTTTGCCTTACTTTTCAGTAATAATAATAAACCAACCCTTAATGTCATGATATATCGCGAAACAAGCGAGTCAAATGATGAGGATGAAGAAGAATACGACGAATACAATAAAGAGGCAGAGTTACCCGAAAATCTCCTCGATGAAGAGGATCAATACGAGAGTAGGAAAAACCTAACATGGATAAAACTAAAGCTATCTATTCAGGATGCAATGGGATATTCAAGGAGACACAGATCAGTGCACATTTGGGGTTACTGCAAAAAAAAAGAGCTAATTGATCTACTGAAAGAATATGTGGACATCTTTGCATAGTCATATGTTGATATGTCAGGTTTGAGTACATATATAGTGGAACACAAATTACCAATCAACCGTGGGTTTGCACCAGTAAAGCAGAAGATCAATCAGTTCAAGCCCGACCAGAGCATGTGAATCAAAGAAGAGGTCAAAAAGCAGATTGAGTCGGGAGTGGTAGAGGTAACCTCGTATCCTATGTGGTTAGCTAACATTATGCCAGTATTGAAAAAAGATGGGAAGATTCGAATCTGTGTGGCCTATCGGGATCTTAACAGAGCCAGTCCAAAAGATAATTTTCCACTCCCAAACATCCATATCCTCATAGATAACTGCGCCAAGCATGAGTTGCAATCCTTTGTCGATTGTTTCACCTGATATCATTAAACCTTGATGGAAAAAGAAGATGTAGAAAACACAGGTTTCATTACATCGTGGGGAGTGTATCATTATCGAGTAATGTCGTTTGGCCTTAAAAATGTCGGTGACACATACATGAGAGCTATGACGACCATCTTTCATGATATAATCCATAAGGAAATTGAAGTATACATAGACGATGTCATTATCAAATCAAAAGAAAGTGTCGACCACATCAATCACTTGCGGAACTTCGAAAGACTCGGAAAATTAAACCTAAAGTTGAACCCATCCAAGTGTACATTTGGGGTACCCGCTAGAAAACTACTCAGGTTTATAGTCAGTCGGAGGGGCATAGAGCTGGATCCATCGAAGATCAAGGCCATACATGATTTGCCTCCCCCACAGACCAAAAAGGAGGTCATTAGTTTCCTAGGTTGATTGAATTATATCGGTTGCTTCATAGCTCAGTCTACGGTGATCGTAGAACCCATACTCAAGTTTTAAAGAAAGATACACCGATGAAGTGGAATGACGAATGCCAGACAACATTCAATACCATCAAGAAGTATCTCTCAAATACTCCTATTTTGTTCCCTTCGAGGCTAGGAAGTCCTCTGTTGCTGTATTTATCAATCTCGGACAAATCTTTTGGATGTGTGTTAGAACAACACGATGAGGCCAGGAAGAAAGAACATGTTATGTACTATTTGAGAAAGAAGTTCACCGCTTGCAAGACACGGTATACCGTAGTATAAAAGACATGTTGCGCACTTACGTATATTGTCCAAAAGTATAGACATTATCTATCGTCATACACTACCCATATCATCTCTAGAATGGATCTATTAAAATACATTTTCCGCCATCTAATGCCCGTGGGAAAGCTGGCCAAATGGCAGATGTTGCTAAGAGAATTCTATAGTTCAGAAAGTTGTGAAAGGGCAAGCATTAGTTGGCTTTCTCACCGAAATTCAGGTAGATGACAATGCAGAACCACTTCGAACATACTTCCCCAATGAAGAAGTACTCGTAGAAGACGAAGGAGAGAAAGATCCTTATTTAGGATGGAGAATTTTTTTACGGTGTTGTTAATTATCAAGGTTCGGGAATCAGAGCAATGTTAATATTAGAAACAAGACAACACTACGCGATGGTCGCTAAGCTCACTTTTTGGTGTACCAATAACATGGCAGAATATGAAGCTTGAATTTTGGGTATCCAAATGGCACTCGATAGAGACATCGACGAACTATTGGTAATAGGTGATTCAGATCTTCTGATCCACCAAGTGAAAGGAGAATGAATGACGAAGAACGTCAAGATCCTACCGTATGTTAACTTCATTCAGAGACTGAGCCAGAGGTTCAGAAAGATTATGTTCAGATACACGTCAAGAGCGTAGAATGAGTTCGCAGATGCTCTCGCTACTATAACTTCTATGATATAACATCTTGAAAGCAACCATATCAATCCGATCGAGATAAGCCTAAAAGTTTAACATGCTTACTACTATCATATGGAGGCAGAGCCCGATGGTAAACCATGGTACGCTGATCTGAAAGCTTACTTGGAAAATGAAGAGTATCCCGATGGTACCACGAACAATCAGAGGAACCCCTTTGAAGAATGGCCAACGTTTCTTCTTGAGCAGAGATATGCTCTACAGAAGGACACCAGATCTAGGATTTCTCAAATGTATGGATGCCACATAAGCTACCAAACTATTGGAAGAAATGCATGCTGGGGCTTGCAACCCCCACATGAATGGTTTTGTTCTAGCCAAGAAGATCTTGCAAACTGGATACTACTGGATGACTATGGAAGCTGATTGTGCCAGATTTTTGCAAAGATGTCACTAATGCCAGATACATGGAGATTTGATCAGAGTCTTACCAAAAGAACTCAACGGCATGAGTTCACCCTGGCAGTTTGTTGTTTGGGGCATGGACATCATTGGGCCTATTGAACCAACAACGTCTAACATACACTGTTTCATCTTGGTAGCCATAGATTATTTCACCAAATGGGTTGAGGCTACCTCTTACAACATAGTAACCAAGAAGGTAATGACTAATTTTGTAAGGAACAATATTATTTGCCGATTCGGCATTCTAGAGTCTATTATTACGGATAACGGGGCAAACTTAAACAGTCACTTGATGAAAGATATCCGTGACCAATTTCGCATAACCCATCAGAACTCGACAATATACAGACCACAAGTGAATGAAGATGTAGAAGCTGCCAAAAAAATATCAAAAGGATACTGCGAAAAATAACCAACAACTACAAAGGTTGGCACGAACAATTGCCTTATGCTTTGCTTGGATACAGAACTACAACCTGAACTTCGACAAAAGCCACGTAGTACTTACTGGTCTATGACACAGAAACAATCATCCAGGCCGAGGTTGAGATACCGTCACTTCAGATAATCCAAGAAGCAGAGTTGGATAACATAAAATGGGTTTGGAAAAGGTATGAGCAACTAACTCTAATTGACGAAAAGAGAATGGTTTTATGTGTGTCACTGTCAGCTATACCAACAGAGAATGGCTCGCTCCTTCAACAAACGGGTCAGAGATCAAATTTTCCAGATAGGACAACTTGTATTCAGGAGAGTACTTCCCCATTAGGACGAGTACAAAGGAAAATTTTCGCTAAACTGGCAAGGTCATTATATAGTACGCAAAGTACTTTCCAGATGAGCATTGGTTTTAACAGAAATGGATGACCAAGAGTGGCCTAAAGCAATCAACTCGGATGCAATCAAGAGATACTACGCGTAAATGTATGCTTTTCTATGTAAACGCATTCCATTACTTGTAATCACTACATCAAGACTTATCTCTTGTAGCAGAGATACGTAGAGGGATCTATAATAGGTTTCGGTCTTTTTCCTTGTAATAGAAAGAAAATCCATTGACTTTTATGTAATATGAACTATACAATGACCTGATTTCCCCACGACGGGATATGTAGGCAGTCCATTTCAGACTCAGTCATATCATTAAGAAAACCAATTATGTTTATTCTAAACTACGTTCGACATGATTCCTGTTGTGATTGGATACGCAGGAGCTCTCTGAGCTCGGTCGCACTAATAGAAAAAACAAAGAAACCCTTAGGAGGTCACAAAGGCAGAATTTTTGAAAGGATCTAAAAAATTCATGGAGTCAGAATCAACAAAGGGTAATCGTTGTCACAGCTTTAACTGAGGCAAAAAACATTTTGGAGGATCTCAAAAATTCCTTTTGAGAAAACCCAAAGAGCGAAAATTCCATAACTAGTGTAGAATTTTCGAGGGGGTCTAAAAAATTCCACAAGAACAAAATCGAGGAGAAAGTCACGCTTCAATAGCACATGTCATGACATCTAAAACAAGGAGTTTTTAAAACAATATTTTATCTTTTCTATTCAATGTTTTAAATTAATATTCAAAATGGTTTACTATACTAAAAAACTTCATGATACGGAATCAGAAGAAAGGGTGGAACGGATATCGTGATCCAGCAGAAGAAGAATGGAAGAACCCATGACACGAACTAACCTTATTTAAATTAATATTTTTTTTGTGAGTGTAGGATCAGTCCATTTCCAGGAAGGCGACGACACATTTTCACTAACTCGTTTGCTCATGATAAAAATAGGGTAAAAGGCCGAGAGGGCCAGACAAAAAAGCCGAGATGGCTACAGAAAAATACCGAGAGGGTCATTCTACAGAAGGATGTCGAGAAGGTCATTCCACGATGATGCCGAGAGGGTCATTCTACAAAGCTACCGAAAGGGCCAAACAAAGAAGCTGAGAGGGCTACAGAAGAAGCTGAAAGGGCTACAGAAGAATGTTGAGATGGTCACTCTACAAATCTGTCGAGAGGGACAGAAAAAATTACCAAGAGGGTTATAGAGGGATGCCGATGTGGTCATTCTACAAATCTACCAAAAAGGCCACATAGGGATGCCGAGAGGGTCATTCCATGAAGATGCCAAGAGGGCTACAAGGATGCCGAGATGGTCATTCTCTAAAACTGTCGAGAGGGCTATAAGGATGCTGATATGGTTATTCTCCAAATTTACCAACAAGGCTACAAAGGGATTCTGAGAGGGTCATTCCACGAAGATGTTGAGAGGGCTACAAAGATATTAAGATGGTCATTCTACAAAGCTGCCGAGAGGGCTACAAGGAGGCTAAAATGGTCATTCTACGAAGATGCCGAGAGGGCTACAGAAGAATACCAAGAGGGTCATTCTACAAAGCTTCTAAGAGGGCCAGACAAAACTGCCGAGAGGGCTATGGAAGGATGCCGAGAGGGCCATTTATCTACAATAAAAAGCCAGAAGTCAAGAGGACACTAGGTCAAAATAAAAATATGATAATGACATCCCGCACTCCATGATGTTACCAAGCGGATAGAAATAGGTTCAGAGCTGCTAAGAGTACCAGTCAGTCAAGCCCAATCCAGATGCATGCGGAGCAAATATGGAAAACAAATTGTGTAGCTAGTCGAGACAGGGTGCCATGGGAGTCAAGCTCTCTAGACAGGGGTTGAAAGCCACTCCATAACATGCTTAGACACACTTGCTCTTTCATTTTTAGAGATATTCCGCATAAGGGATAGCCTCCCCGTCCGATTGAGTCGAACTACAAGTGACTTGATTCTCAAAATCGGGGATATATAGGCGAACTCAATATCAGAGAATCAGTCGCATTCCAACAAGAGTCGTTTTGACTTTTGTTTTGTTTAGTCCTCGTTTGAGTCAAACTACAGGTGGCCGGAATTGTCATACAACCAGAGATATGTAAGAAACCCAAAAATTGAGGTCAGACTATAATTCCATAAAATTGCACAAAAATCGAGAAACAATTGATTTGGACGGTAAAAATCAGATTTGTCAATTTTTGATGCTTATAGATGGTCCTGCCATTCCCGAACAATGAATGGACAATTGTTCACACCTAAATTTTATCCTCCAATACTTTTATTTAATTACTCAAAGTTCCTGAGTCATGAATGGAATGAAACATACATTTTTACGAAGAAAAAATGATTTTACAAAATTATTCCAGTGAAATTTTGCCATTTTTATTTGACAAAATATCATTGAATATATTATGGTATATCATTTGTATATTTTTACATATTTTAAGAAATATTTTGTCAATTTTTACAAATTAAGGAAGACAATTATCTATTTTAATTGTTCTAAAATAATTACCATAAATTGATCAGCTTTTACTCAGTGAAATTAAAGAAATTGAGTTTGATTAAACAAAGTGTCAAAATATATCTCAATTTTATTTAATTTTTAAAGTTTCAGTTCTAATTATCCTTCTTTTGTTTTAATTTTAACCTATTTGGTTTTCTATTGATCAATTCTTTTAATTGAAGTCAAAGTGGCCACATTTCAAATTAACCTGGTGAATGCATTTGCAAAATTAATCCTAAAATAGCCCAACCCTTTTTATTTAATTCATTTGGGCCATTTCATTTTAATTCGATCAGATCCGGTCCATTTAGGACCAAGACCCCGCCCACTTCGCATGTTAAAGGGCAAAGAGGCCCTATTACCTTTCATTTTTTGGATGAGCAGCCAAGGGTTACCAAAACCCTAAAGCCGACTCACCACACACCTTTTTCTCTCATCTCTTCGACGTCATCAATGCCGATTTCGGAAAATTCACAGAGGTTTTCAGCTTGGGTCAGTCTTGTATCGACGATTCGGGTAAGAGCATTAATTTGCTCTTACCCACCCCCACTGATATGCCACCCCAACGCAGGTAACCTCTCTCCCTTCTCCCATGCAGATCATTAATCAGTTCTTGTTTCATTTGAGACCAAATATTTGAATTTCTATTGGCCGATTTATTTTTCTTTGCAAATTTTAATTCAAAATTGGTGATACCAATCTCCCACATCTGTGTTGGGCAACAATTTGGAGTTTTGGGGTGCTATATAAAGAACCCCATCCTTCATTGCTTCACCAAGTCTTGATAGTGGAATTTCTCTCGAAAATCAAGCACAATTCTCATATTTTGAGCAAAGAGAAACCCTAGAACATTTTTTTAAGGTTTCTGGCAGTTTAAACTTTTTTTTATTTTGTTGTGGTTGAGCTCACGAGGTTGGATGAAAGCTTTCCACTCCGAATCTCGGTTCACAGTTGTGCATCCAAAAGATAAACACGAATTCCTCTCGATTTATTTTTCGCATTTTTATGTTTTCTTTTTATGGTTAATAATGTGATAAGGTAGTCATTTATGTGTTTTGTTGTGTTCATTAATATTTAAACTTATTAGACTATTTTTTTGGTTAGCCATCAATGTTTATGAAAGTGTTCTGTTTGTATTCATACTTAGTATGAGATTAGTGCTTAATACTTATTTAGTAGAGATCATGATGTAAATTAGTTAAAAGTCCAGCATTATTAGTATAATGAGGTGTTTGTTCTACTTTGAGAACCATGGCTTGTGGTGATTGAAATTGGAATATGTAACCATGTTTAGATTCTTTATATGTTGGAGACCATATTAGTTAATGACATAGTCCTAGTTTCTTTGAAGACTTTGATTTGTATTGGTTGACATGTCTACATGCTCTATGCGACCAAATTAGTGGTGTAGAATAGGTTTTGCATTAGGCCTTATACTAGCACATTTGTAAACCTGTGTGTATATGAATTTAGGGTAGCAAAGGTAGAAAGATGAAAAGAAGTATGGTGTTTGATTGTGTGTGCTTGTGGACTTGTCACCATGTCTGAATTGGTAGTACTGAATGTGACTTGAAGTGTCTTAACTCACCTTGGGTGGAATTGCATCTCTAAAAGTTTTTTTGTTAACCAATTACATGATTATCTCTATGGTCACTTGTTAATTTAAACTCATGATGTGTTCCAGCCTATCTGTTTAAGTGTCATTTATACCTAGTGTATAGCTTGAGTAGGAGCCTGTTTATTTAGCTTAACCCAAATGGTTATGTACCTTTTAAAATGTGGTCTAAATGAATCTGGTTCATCTCCATGCCCTGAAATGTCTCCTAAACTAGCTATCCATCTATCTTTTGTCAATCTAAGTGCTGAACATGTCTATGATAGCATGTAGAATCTCTCGAGTCATTGTGACACATATTGCTTAATTGACTAGTTGTGTGTGTTTAGCTAGGCCTAGCCAATCTTATATATTTGAAGATGCCATGCTTGTATACTCGGGCATGTTTGGAGTGACTGATTAAATTGTTTAATGTCATTTTTAAGACGGCGAGAATGCCCGGTGAATGGAGGTGGAGTACGCTGATTTTTTGGTACCAGAACAAATGTGACATCCAGAGTTGCAACAACTATAGGGGTATCAAGCTGTTAAGACACACTATGAAAGTTTAGGAAAGGGTCGTGGAGATGAGGGTGAGAAGAGGCGTGTCCGAAAACCAGTTTGGATTCATATCGGGGTGTTCGACTATAGAAGCCATTCATCTTATTAGGAGGTTGATTGAGTAGTATAGGGAGAAGAAGATGGGCTTACATGTGGTTTTCATCGACCTCGAGAAGGCATACAACAAAGTCCCTAGGGGGTTCTCTGGAGATGTTCGGAGGCTAGGGGTGTACCTGTGGCATATAGTATGGCGATCAAGGATATGTATGATGGAGCCAATACCAGGGTACATATAGTAGTAGGAAGGGACCCAAATCACTTTTCAGTGATAATGGGGTTGCACCAAAGTTCAACTCTTAGCCCATTCTTATTTGCGTTGCTGATGGATGGGCTGACGCCACAAATTCAAGGGGAGGTGCCATGGTGTATGTTATTTGCAGACGATATAGTCCTGATTGATGAGACCCGCAGCAGGGTGAACGCGAAGCTGGAGGTTTGGATTCTAAGGGGTTTAAGTTGAGTAGGACCAAAACAAAATACTTGGAGTGCAAGTTTAGTAATGTGAATGACTTGGAGACAGGCGTGGAGGTGGGACTTGGTACCCAGGTCATTTCGAAGAATGGAAGCTTTAAGTACCTCGGGTCTATTATCCAAGGGAACAAAGAGATTGATGACGATGTTACACATCGTATTGGGGCGGGGTGGCTGAAATGGAGGCTTGCATCTGGGGTCTTGTGCGATAAAATGGTGTCATCAAAACTTAAAGGCAAGTTCTATAAAGTGGTGGTTAGACCGACGATGTTGTATGGAGCGGAGTATTGGCCGGTCAAGACTTCGCACATCCAAAAGATGAAAGTGGCGGAGATGAGGATGCTGAGGTGAATGTGTGGGCATACAAGTAGGGACATGATTAGAAATGATGATATTCGGGGCAAAGTGGGAGTGGCCTCGGTGGAGGACAAGATGCGGGAAGCGAGATTGAGATGGTTCAGACATGTGCAGAAGAGAGACACATGCCCCTGTACGGAGGTGTGAGAGGTTGGCTATGGACGAATTTAAGAGAGGTAGGGGTAGGCCGAAGAAGCATTGAGGAGGGATGATTAGAAGAGATATGACGAAAGTGCAACTTAATGAGTACATGACCTTAGATATGAGGTTGTGGAGGACACATATTAGGGTAGTAGGTAGTCGAGTGTAGTACTACTTACGCATACAGACGGGTAGTGTAGTGCCATTATTGTGGGTCCGCTTAGCTTACCATACTAGTAGGCACAATATTGATGTATAGTAGTGTGCGATTTCTGTTGATGGCTGTTCTTTAGTTACTGTGTTTAGCTTATGTATCTATGTTAGTTCCTTTCCTTTTCAAAATGAGCTGGCATGGCCCATTCGCTTTGATACCAACATTTTCAGCATTTTCATATTGCCTTAATTTTTATGCCTGGGTTTGACTGTTTTTCTTGCTCTACCTGTGCTTAGGTTTTGTCTTGAACCAAGGGTCTCTTGGAAATAGCCGCTCTACCTCTCAAGGTAGAGGTAAGTTCTGTGTACACTCTACCCTCCCCAGACCTCACGTTGTGGGATTTTCACTAATTGCTGTTGTTGTCATACTTGTATTCTCCCATGTCTAGTATGATTCTCAAATCAGTCGTGTAATATTTTACTAGCCTCAATGTTTCTTAGGTCCTAATGCAACATGAATATAATCTGGTATACCCAGTGTTGCCTTAGATGACTCTGTACATTTGAAATGTTGCATTCTACATGGCTTGTTAGGTTGAATATGCATTTGTCCTGCCTGTTTTCACTATAATAATGTCTCCATGTCTGCATGTGAAATCTCCTAAATAGCCAATGTTATGCCTTATCTGCTCAGTTGTGGACTAGTTATCTGTATATGGCATTTTTGCACTTAGTTGAACTAGTTTGAATCATGTTAAGCCATAGCCTTTGGTTGTATCTCATCTTGATAGATAATTATAATCATGTAAAGCATATATAGGGAAAATTGTGATATTGAGAACTGCGTAAGGTAAAAAAAAATGCCCAGGTCCTCTGTTTGGCCTAAAAAGGTCCATATCTTGTGACAATAGTTGATCATGCTTAGGCTGCCTATTAAAGATGTATGTGTGTCTCTGATGAATGACTCAGATCATGTTCAACTTGCTTGATTTCTTTGTCCGATTGTCTATGCACAGCAGAAATGGACTCAAACTGCAGTATTGTTATTACATGGACTCTAGTTAATTAGGATTTTTCTTTTTAAAATTGAAAACCCCTTTTTATTTTGGTTTTCCTTATAAATTAGGTGGAGACTCTAAATAATACTCCCCCCGTTCTAATTTATGTGACATCATTTAACTTGGCACGAAGATTAAGAAAGGAAGGAAGACTTTTGAAATGTGTGGTACAAAACAAGTCTTATATAAATGTGTGGTTGTAAATCATTTCATAAAGTTAAATTGTTTCTAAATATTGAAATGTGACATTCTTTTTGGGAAAGACCAAAAAGGAAATGGTGCCACATAAATTGGGAGAGGAGTAATAATAAATTCAAGAGTTCACGAGTTGTTCAGTAGCTTTAGCTTCTATGCCTCTGCGTAAAAGTGAACCATAACAAATATAGTGGCCCTAGGTTTACTTGGTGCAATAATAGAAGACCAAGGAAGAGAATTTGGAAAAGATTGGATATGATCTTGGTTAATGATCAATGGGATCAGATTTTCAATCTCAATGAAGTCAAGCATTTATCCAGGACTGGTTCTGACCATAGACCTTTATTGCTGAAGTCCCATAATGATCATCAAAATCACATTAAATATTTTAGATTCCTGAACTTTTGGGATACCAATATTCATGAAAATCCAATATGGATTATGCAAAGCAAGTTCAAACTTCTTAGTACCAGACTAAGTCGGTGGTAAAAAAAAGAGCATTGGAGATATCCATGAAGAAGTGAACAAATGGGAAGCTAAGATCCTTATTCTGGAAGATATGGATTTACATAACAACAATGAGCAACAAAGGGAGGAATTGAATAAGGGATATACTGAATATGTGAAATGGTTGGGGATGCAAGATAATCTGCTTAGGCAGAAAACCAAGACAAATTGGTTCAACGAAGGGGATTACAACTCAAAATACTTTCACAGCATTTTAAGAGACAGAAAAAAGCTTCACATTCATACTATCAAGAATCACAGGGGAGAATGGGTACAAGGTGATGATAAAATTGCCAAAACTGCTATCAAACACTTCAAGAGCTTCTTTAATTTGCATCGACGGACTAGAGGTAACAATATTGTACTGAACTGTATTGCTTTTATTATCAATAATGAGGAGAATGAAAGCCTAACCAAATTACCCGATTAAGATGAGGTGAAAGAGACAGTGTTTAGTATGAGTTCTGAGAGTAATGCTGGTCCTGATGGCTTTAGTGGAATATTCTACCAAAAATGTTGGAGCGTTATCAAGAAGGATGTTTAAGCTTTTTTGTTGGAATTTTTCAAAGAAAAGGAACCAACCAAATTTTATACTCACACTTGCCTAGCTTTGATCCCTAAAGTGGATTCATGCTACCTTTAAGGATTTCTGACCTATTAGCCTCAGTAATGTGTCTAACAAGATCATCTCCAAGTTGCTTGCTAGAAGGCTGAATCCTCTGCTTAATAAGTTGGTTTCTCCAAACTAGAGTGGGTTTGTGATAAGAAGATTAATCACTGAGAAGGTAATACTTGCTCAAGAATTGATCCATGATATTTCTAAGCCTAATCAAGGGGATAACCTGGTGATCAAACTTGATATGGCTAAAGCATATGACAGGTTATCTTGGTCCTTCTTGTTTAATGTTCTACACAATTTTGATTTTAGTTCTGATTGGATTGACATTATCAGAAGAATTAACTCCAATGTGTGGTATTCAGTACTTGTCAATGGTTTTAGCCATGGGTTTTTTTCAATCATCTCAAGGTCTCAAGCAAGGGGATCTCATTTCCCAGCTCTATTTATTTTATCAGTTGAGGTTTTGTAAAGATCCTTAAATAACTTGTACAATGACAGTAAATTCATTCCCTTTACCATGAACAACAGAGGTCCCCAGATTAATCACCTAGCTTATGCTGATTGACATTATTATCATCTTTTTAAGTGGAAATTCCAAATCAGTAAAGTTTATAAAGAAGCAAATCTCAAAGTATGAAAGAGCTTCAGGTCAAAAAGTCAATGAGGATAAGAGTTTCTTTTCAATGGGTCCAAAAACCAGCCCTTACAGGATCAATAGATTGAGACAGTGTTCTAGTTATATGGACATACCTTTCCTATTTACTTATCCATGATGCCCTTTATATGCTGGAAGGAAAACGATTGGATATTTTGATGGTATGATCTCTAAAGTGGCTAAAAGATTGAATGAATGGCAAGGTAAAATGCTCTCTTATGGAGGAAGGACAGTAATTATTAAGAGTGTCCTCCAATCACTCCCAACATATACTTTGTCTGCTCTTAAATCTCCTAAAGGAATATTGAACCTCATTGAGAAGCACATGGCTAGGTTCTTCTGCATACCCTCTAATGAGAGGAGGAAACACCACTGGAGCTCTTGGTCTACAATATGCAACACTAAAGAAGAAGGTGGTATTGGTATCAGGAGCATGAATGATATTGCTAATACCCTTGCTATCAAAAGGTGGTAGAAACTGAGAACTAAAGAATATTTATGGGCTGACTTCATGAAAAAGAAATATTGTGCTAATAAACATATTGCACAAAAGAAATCGATCCCTGATAATTCTCAAGGATGGAAAAGCCTAGTATGGGCCAGAAGCAAAGCAGATGAGCATATCAAATGGAACATTAACAGTGGCAATTGTAATTTCTGGTGGGATAGATGGACAGATCACGGTCCATTGGCTTTGGTTCCCAGTGTTTATTGTGATGGACTGCTTGCTAAACTCACAGTGAAGAATTTTATGCTAAATATAAAATGGGATGAAAGGACTTTGTGTTGTGTTCTTCCAACAGATATTGTTCAGAGTATCATGAACATTCATAGCTGATCAGGATATGATGATCCAATCTAGATCACCACTGAGGATGGACACTATTCGAACAAGACTGCTTGGAATTTAAACATGACTCCAAATCAAAAGGATGATTTTCTGAACAGCCTATGGAACAAAGCAGTGCCATTTAAGATCTCCTTCTTAGCTTAGAGACTATACAGAAAAATTACCTTTCAAGGAGGCTACAGTGAAATCTGGAATTTATACCAATGAAAACTGTTTTTGTTGCAGGATCCTTGTCACAGACTATTCAACATACTTTCACGTAAGGAGATGATTCAGGATATTTATGGAAATATTTTGGAACAACAATGTATATCATACACCAACGAGGTCTCATTAGAAGAATCTTCAACAACTGGTGGAATATAAAAACCAACAACACTGTTCACAAAATGATATACAGGTTGTTTCAATTTTTATATGCTGGGAAATTTGGAAACAATGGACAGCCTGTAAATTTGGTGATCAAACAAAGATGTATTACAACAAGATGGAATATCATTTGGAATACTCTGGCTGCTCTAAAATGTTGTTATCCTACTTTGGATATTACTAGGAATTGGCCTAGCATATGTCAAAATATTGAAAGGCTACTACCAAGAGTTACTATCCAGCAGGTCATTTGGCAACAATCACATGTGAAACAGTATAAAATCGATGTGGATGACAGCTACAATAAAGAAAAAAAAACAAGCTGGAATTGGAGGGATCATTAAAGACTGGTGGAAACTTCACAAGGACTTTCTCTAAACCTGTACAATGCGACAATAGCAACCAAACTTAAGCAGAAGCTACTAGTTTTGCTATAAAATGATGTATTGCAGCAGGTTTATGACAGTTTCACAATGGAGATGGACTCTTTGATCATTATCAACAAGCTCAAAAACAAGTGCAGTGATAATCTCAACCTAAAAAGATTCACATCTATGAAACCAGTTCTTATATTGGGAATGCTTCTATCAACTTTAGTCATTGTTTTAGAGAAGCAAATATGATTGCTGATTCTCTTGCTAAATTGGCCACTAATAGTGGAAATGCAACATATTTTTCCTCTTCACAATCTCTTCCGCAAGAGATCAAAGGTTTACTTCAACTGGATAAGTGGCAACTTCAATTCAATTGTGTATATTTTGTGTATAGTGAAAGATCTTGTATAGGCTAATCCTTCATCTCTTTAGATAGTTTTTTGTGAAGATTCTCATGGTTAGAGGTTTGGTCCATGTCCCCCTCTAACATATGTAACTTTTTGCGGTTAATTGATATGGTAGGGGTCAAGACTAACCTCCACACCAATGGGATCAAAACCATGGTGATGGCTTAAAAAAAGAAGATATTCGAACTATGTTCAAGGAAGAATATTTAATCTAAGGAAATATTTCAAAGTTATATTTAAGGTCTTAGTGGGCGGACGACCTCCCTCGCCCGACTCGCCCCCGACTCCCGCCCGGCCCCGCTCACCCCGCCTAAAAAAAAAAAAAATTTAATCTGGCGGGACTCGACCCACGGGACGATGTCTCGTCCCCGCCAGACTGAGCCCGCCCAGCCCGCCGGACCGAGACCGCCCGAGCCCGCCCCGAGCCCGACTCCCGACCCCGACTTAACCCTCTTTGCAAAAATAGCCGCTGCACCAACGGCCATTTTAGATTATGGCTGGCCAACGGCCATTTTAGGCCCCCTCCCCAACCCCTACCCCTTAATATTTATTTTTAACCCATAAGTTATTATATTTACACTTTAACCCAATTTTTCAACTATAAATAACTCATTTTCTCTTCATCTTTCTCACAAATCTTCCTACAATCTCTCTAATTTCTCAATATATCTCTCTACATTGTTTGCTAAATATTCAATTTTATTAATTCATTTGGGAATTGGGAGTGAAGTTGGCAACTAGCTTGAGGATCTTCCATCGAGCAAAGTTTCAATTTTCAACCTCTCGATTACATGTCGACGTTAAATCGGCGTTTGGTACATTTGTTCTTTCATTAAATTTTTATTGTTTGTTTATTTTATTTAGCGCACTTAATTTTATTGTCTTTAATTATTTATTATCATAATTAAAATGGAAGGATTAAAAGGTATGTTTAAGGGTAAGGGTAAGGGTGCTTCTTCTAGTAGAGGCAACCAGGGCAAGGGTACTTCTTCTAGTCATCTTATTCCTACACAGATGATTTTGTTGATACTCAACATTTTCCTACAATACCATTAGATTTAGACGAGGAGTTATTTTCTCGAACTCAAGAAGACTTTAATTTAGACGATGATCTAGACGATACACCCACTAATATTGATGACAACACGCCCACTAGTGCACCTTCAACCTAAATACCTCCTATTCCCCTAGTATGAGACGAGGTCCAAAGAAACGACCATTAAAATCGGATGCATGGACATTTTTGATAGGGACGTAGAGAATCAAGTAGCCATATGTAAAATTTGTAAAAATGTTTTAAAATTTAAAAGCTGGAAAAGGTCACGGTGGGACGGGGGTTTAATTAGACACGTAGTAAGTGCTCATCCACTAGGTATGCCCAATACCAGGCTTCAAAACCGGTGCGCATACGCGCGCTCCATCGGGACAAGGTTCACATACCGACATCGTCTCTGGGACCAAGTGGTCAAATTAACCCTATGACGGGGAATTGTAGGCTCTAAATACAACAAACATAGAGATAGGGAAGCAATATCAAAATTAGTTCTTTGTGGAGGGTTTGCCTTTTTCATTTCCTTCATCTCCTGGTTTTATTCATTACATTAGAGATATATATAATCCTCGCTTTTAACGGTTTTCCTAGGTCAACTGTTAAGAGAGATGTATTTAAATTTGCGCATGAATATCAACAATATTTACGTTTTCATTATATCATTTTAATGGCAAAGTATCTATCACGTCTGATATAGGTCGTAGTACTAACGGCCATGATTATTTAATCAGAACTTGTCATTGGATAGATTATAAATGGTCTATGCAAAACGTATTTTAGCGTATAGATATATAGATGATAGGCACACCTTGGTACTTTTATTGCAGAAAATATTTATCAAGTGTGCGATTATTACTAATTACCGATAAAATTATGACTATTACATTAGATAACGCTTCTAATAACAATTACGCAATTACAATGTTAAAAATAGTTTAGCTCCATCTTTTCCAGGACCATTTTCATATAAAATGCGCGTGCCATATATATAACTTAATTGTAAAGGATGGTCTATCACTTTTGAAGACATTCTTAGTAAAATACAATTTGCTATAAACTTTATTTTTAAAAGTAATAAAGTACAACGTAGAAAAGAATATAAAAATTTGTCATGATTGTGGACTACCTTTTAGAAGAATTCCACAAGAAGTATCCACTAGGTGGAATTCTTTATACGAGCAACTCCTTGTTGCTTATGACTATAAATTACCTATAACTTTATTTTTAACTCTCATAATAAAAAGCGGTGATATGATTTTAGATAGTGATTGGGAAAAAATTTCCGAACTTATTGTATTTTTAGAGAAATTTTTCAAGCAACAAAGAATTTTCCGGTATATATTATCCTACTATTTCAACTATGTTATTTTATATAACTCTAATATTTTTATTACTTAGTGAATATATGGAAAAACCAAACTTATAAAGCATTTATTAAAAATGTTTGTCAAAATAAAAATATTTTATTCCTATTCCTTCTATTTATATTATTGGTTCAGATTAAATCCTACTATTAAAATAGACGGTACTAAATCACTAATTGAAACTATTTACGATTGTATAGAAGTACTACCACCTCCAAGTCCCAAAAATCTAAATCACCCACCACCTATTGAACAAACTAAAGAAGAAGTGTTGAATAGCGTAGAACACCACGCAAAAATATATATAGATTTTATCAACAAGAAAATGCTAGTAACGCACGCTACCATACCATCTTCTTCATCTTCAACACAACCTCACAAAGACATCTTTGTTTCGGCTAGTATTGAAAGCCTCGAAATAGAATGTGCGCCGCATACCTCTACTAACCAAATTAGCGAGTTGGATATTTTTGTTTTGCAGGGTTACATCAGTATCAAGAAGTTATCAATGAAGATGGACAAGAAGACTTGCTTTGAAATCGGAGGGAATGAGAAGACCTTTCCGACACTTTCATTGATGGCTCGAGATGTTTTGAACATTCAAGCGTCATCAAGCTGCGTCGAAGCGCTTTCTGAGCAGATATCAAATAGGAGACCACGGACACTCATTGGCGGAGAGCTTGGAAATTGCGGTATTATTCAGAGATTGGATACGGCGGAGCGGAGAAGGTGCGGTCAACCTGAGATCAACGAAGAAGATGATGAAAACTACAACGAAATCTTAACCGAAGGTAGTGGAAGCGGCGATGGATCAATTTGATCAACAAATACCTATTCCAACCGAAGAACCACATGAAATCATCAAGCAATTAGAACAGATTTTTTGAAAATGTAATTTTTAATTGCAATTTTATTATGTAATTTGCAACTTTTGGACAACACCATAAAGTTGCAATTTAGATTTTAGACAATTGTATTTGTATTACAAAAAATCATATGTCTATTAAATAATATAAGAGGCACAAAAACAAATTTTGGGATGTTTTTATTACACTATCTTGTTTTGTTTATTGAGTTTTTATACATATATTATTTAAAAAAAAAAAGGAAAACCCGACCCGCCCGCCCGACCCGAGCCCGACCAGCCCGCCTCGCCGATATCGACGGATCGGGATCGGATCGGGGCTGAGCAGTCCCGCCTGCACCCGACCCGCTAGGCCCGCTTAGTCCCGATCCCGACCCCGGATCGTCCCGCCTCGACCCCGACCCAGACCCGCCCGCTGTACGAGCCCACTGGCCACCCTTAGTTATATTTAGAAGTTAAGTAGTGTTGGGTACGACCTATAATATTTGTAAAATTTAAAGATACTTTTCTTATTGATGTATTTTATAAGCATTTCAATCTTAAAATAGTTGATCTTTTGCAAGACAATATAATATGTTTTTTTGTTCTTGATGAAATATTTCGTAAGTGTTTCATTAGCTTAAATTTTTTAAAATATCTTGTTTAGTTTACACCAAATGAGAAATATAACTTACGTCATAAGATGGTATAAGTCGTTTCCTCACAAATGATTTGATTCTTATTCATGGCGGATTTACATGGAGGTGAGTGTGTTCACTCGAACATTCTCGACAAAAAATTATAATGTATATATTGGGTAGATTTTGTGTGTTTATGTACATATATTAACTTTTGAACACCCTAAATAAATATAAAAGTTTAGTTCAAGTGTGTTCAATTGTTTTCAATATCCTAGGTTTGATTCTTAAGGACAACGATATTTCTATATTTAACTTTTGTTATTTTTTTTGAACATCCTTAATGAAAATTTGAATCCGACACTATTCTTATTAATACATTACATTCTTATCAACCTTTAATACCAAAATTACTGAGCCAAATACTCCGTCAAATCTCATCCCCAATATATCACCATAATATGTCTACCTAATTTCGAGTAAATATTCATATGTTTACATTGGAACAAGTACTGTCAAGAAAAATATTGATGTGCCATTTTGTATTTGAAGGATATCATTTATGGGTTCTTTAGTTAAAGGCTGGAGTGCACATATACCCGATTTTGAGATTATCATTTAAACAATACCTGTAGTGCATTAGTATTTATAAGTTTACAAATTTTGGAATAACTTTAGATATGTCGTGTTTCAAGTTAGATATTGCTGAAGTTCAGACATATATGACTGAAGTTCAAATAATTCTTGCGTAAGCTTCACCCATATTTACCTAAAGTTCAGTTATTTTTATCTGAAGTTCATGCACATATGGATGAAGTTCAACCATTTATGCGTTAAAGATATGTAGAAATGCCTGAACGTCAGCCATTTGACGAGAAAAAACTTATAAAAACAAAATATAGGTTAGAAAACGGTATCCAAATAAAATACGTCATAAAATTTAAATTGACATAAAAACCGCTCAACAAATAATAGCCCACACTTTTTTTATATTGATATATGATATATGATATATATATATATATATATATATATATATATATATAGAATAAAATTATTTTTGGCCGATAGGTCATGTATAACTTGTCCTAAAAGTTTTACTTAGTTGAACCGTTAACGACTAAAAATTCTTGGATCAATCTAAAGATGAAGGCCCATGTTTATTTTATCATAGGCTCCATTAGGGGTGGGCCGGGCTCGGGTCTGGCGGGTCGGGTTTGGCGGGGTCGGGGCCCGGACGGGCGAAGGGGGCGGGACCGGGTCTGGCGGGACTTGCTCCAGTCCCGATCCCGTCGGAATCGGGTCGGGGCGGGGTCAAGATCAGGGTGGGTTCCGGCGGGTTTTCCTCTTTTTTTTTTTTTTTTAAATAACATATGTATAAAAAAACTCAATAAACAAGACAAGATAGTGTAATAAAAACATCCCAAAGCTGTTTTTGTTCCTCTTATATTATTTAATAGACATATGATTTTTTTGTAATACAAATACAATTGTCTAAATTGCAACTTTGTGGTATTGTCCAAAAGTTGTAAATTACATAATAAAATTGCAATTAAAAAAATTACATTTTCAAAAAAACATGTTCTAATTGCTTGATAATTTTGTGTGGTTCTTCGGTTGGAATTGATATTTATTGGTCAAATTGATCCATGTCTCTTCCGCTACATTCGGATAAGATTTCGTTGTAGTTTTCGTCTTCTTCTTCGTTGATCTCCGATTGACCGCACTTTCTCCGCTCCGCTCGTATCCAATCTCTGAATAATACTGCAATTTCCAAGCTGTCTCTGGCTAATGAGTGTCCGTGGTCTCCTATTTGATATCTGTCGGCAGAAAAAGCGCTTTCAGACACAGTTGATGACGCTTGAATGTTCAAAACATCTCGGGCCATCATTGAAAGTGTCGGAAAGGTCTTCTCATTCCCCTTCCAGTATTTCAGCAAGTCTTCATGTCCATCTTCATTGATAACTTCTTGGTACGGTACAGAACCCTGCAAAACAAAAATATCCAACTCGCTAATTTGGTTAGTAGCGGTACGGCCGCACATTCTATTTCTGAGGCTTTCAATACTAGCCGCAGAAACATTATATCTTTTGTGAGGTTGTGTTGAAGATGAAGAAGATGGTATGGAAGCCGGTAAGTTACTAGCATTTTCTTGTTGGTAAAACCTATATATTTTTTTGCATTGGTCTTCTACGCTAGACAACACGTCTTCTTTAGTTTGTTCAATAGGTGGTGGGTGATTTAGATTTTTGGGACTTGACGGTGGTAGTACTTCTATACAATCGTAAATAGTTTCAATTAGTGATTTAGTACCGTCTATTTTAATAGTCGGATTTAATACAACACCAATAATATAAATAGTGGGAATAGGAATAAAATATATTTTTATTTTGATAAACATTTTTTTAATAGCTGCCATATAAGCTGGTTTTTTCATATATTCACTAAGTAATAAAAATATTAGAGTTATAGTTGAAATAGTAGGATAATATATACCGAAAAATTCTTTTGTTGCTTGAAAAAATTTCTCTAAAAATACAATAAGTTCGTAAATTTTTACCCAATCACTATCTACAACCATATCAGCTGAATTTTGATTATGAGAGTTAAAAAATAAAGTTATAGGTTTTCTATAGTCATAAGCAACAAGTAGTTGCTCGTATAAAGAATTTCACCTAGTGGATACTTCTTCTGAAAATTTTCTATTAGGTAGTCCACAATCGTGACAAATTTTTTTATATTCTTTTCTTCGTTGTACTCTATTACTTTTTAAAATAAAGTTTATAGCAAATTGTATTTTACTAAGAATGTCTTGAAAAAGTGATAGACCATCTTTTACAATTAAGTTATATATATGACACGCGCATTTTATATGAAAATGATCTGAAAAAGATGGAGTTAAACTATTTTTTAAAATTGTAATATCGTAATTGTTAGAAGAAGTGGGGGGGGGGGTGGGGGGGGGCAAAATCTAAAATGGTCATTGGTGCAACGATTATATTTGCAAAGGGGGACTAGGGGCGGGATCGGGACGGGCTCGGTTCGAGTCCCGCTACCGAATTTTTTTTTTTTTACTAATCGGGGTCGGGTCGGGATCGGGCCGTCCCGGCCCACTGGCCAGCCTAAGGCTCCATGCAGCAAAATCTATGACAGTCGGTCAACTAGCATATAACGGACTTTGGAGCTCTATAAATGTCGTTCTTATAGAGTCCACGGACCATAGTGTAATGAACTCACACATAGCGGGTCTTGTAGCGCATTTGGATAAGCATGGGCTGACTTCACAATTCGGCTATCATTGCAGCTCTGAAAGAAGAGATTTTCACCAGTTATCTTTTTTGAATAATTATTTAGCAAATGATCGTTTATTTTTTTATATATAATTTATAGACTTAGATTATAATATGAGAATTTATTTTGAGCAGATCGTAAATTTTATGAAAAAATATTAGATCAAGGTCTAAAGTTATTTATAGCAAATGTTAGACGACAGTCTAATAATTAATCTGTAAGATTGAGAAATATTTGAGCAAACACTAGACCCAAATTTAATGTTATCCAGAAAAGTAATTTTTCAAGTGCTATATTTACACAACTTTTAAATAGAGGAACGAAATATAAATGGTGACCCAAAAAGGGAGACATTTGCGTGAATCAACCCTCTGAAAGGATCCTAAATTACCTTCCTTGAGATCAATGTAAAATCTTACGTTATTTTTGGGAGTTTAACTTCTGTGTACTTACTATATAATTTATAATATCAATCATAATTTTAGTTTAATTAACATAGAAAATGTAGTATCATGATCGGTGAAATATGGTACTATTATTATAATTATTTACAGTAATAAAATTTATAGTATATTTCTTCATTAGATTACAAAAGGGCTACAAGAGAGCCGACATGGGAAGAACCCAATATCTCCACACTTTCACTTGTGTTCTTTAGCAAATAAGATAAATGACATTGCCTGCTCCACTTTTGCTTTCACTCCGTAATCACTCTTCTCATTTCACTTTTATCAAATAGACTGTTAATACCTAATTTATCACATGTTTGCCCAAATTTGGTTGACAACTCATAGTGGTTTTGGATGACTATCATTTATGAGCTATATGGTATAAAGAGGCGAGGCGGATCTAAAATAATAAATTTAATGAGTTCAACTTTTAAGATTTTCAGTAATAAATTTATCGTAATGTTAAAATAATATATATATATATATATTAAAGCCTTAGGGTGGGGGATGTAGAATTACGATTTTACCTCATGTGTGTATAAGTTATATTTATTACACTAATTTCGCTACAATATATACCAACACCTTTATTTAATTGCAATATCATTTTTACCTTATTGGTCAAGGATCTTCTTCTTTAATTAGATTCCTAATTTCTCTTAGTAGAAAATGGATAATTCGATCAATAAAATAGACATAATTGGTTGGTCTATTTATGCAACAACTGATAAGCATCACTAATTAAGACACATTATTGGAAGGGGATACCTAAAACCTCTAGCAGAAGATGCTCAATTGTTAAACTACATTAGCAACTTCTCTTAATAGTGAAGAAACCAAGGCCACAACTTTATGCTACATGAAATGGGCAGAACTATAGTACAATTAGCTCATCTAAAAGCATGAGCCAATTTTTACTTCATATTTAGCCCAAGTTGACGGATAAAAAACTTATCAAAGCAAATAAAAATGACTTTTTGGGTTTAATTTGTTTGATATAATCATGATAAATAAAAGAAAAAGTTTATTTGGGTTTTTAGTTAAATAAATTATAAAAGAACAAATAAAAAATTATTTAAATTGAGTGGCTTAAATTATGACAATTGTTTAGCCAAATTTGATCCGACCATCTTGATTCAAACAAATATTGATCGAGTTATGATCCAAATCAATCATTTTTATGAGCAACAATGAGTGAATGGTTACAAGTAGCAAGCATTTTAGCTGGAAAAAGAGAAACAAGAATGATGTTTGCAGAGACAAGTGCATCTTATCAAATGATGATGATCTGAAATTATATAAATATAAAACGGAAGTCCTCCTAATACACTACAAAGCTCCAACTTTACTCCCTTGCCAGTTGTACACCATGTTACCTGGTTGGTAAATCAAATCATCCTTTGCTTAATTTTTAATCACCCCACCCAGTAGTTGTTTCAGAATTTTCATTCGGGGATTTGAAAAAAAAGCTAAATATAAAAAATAATATTGTTCTTGAGAAACGAACCTAGGACGCTGGAGATAATTTTGAACACCTTAGACTACTTGAGTTAGTCTTCTGCATTTATTTAGTGTATTAAAAAATTAATACATGTACAAAAACACAAAAAAAGTATCCTATATATACACTGTAATTTTTTTATCCTAATACCCTCACTAACCCCTAAATCCGCCCCTGCCCCACCCTACCATTAGGATCCTTATATTCTAAACTGTATACTACTTAATTTATTGTACACGATCAAATATGAAAAAATGCAGTTAATAAAATAGAATTTATTCTCTTGACAGACTTAATCATATAATTTATCAAAGATATTACGAAATTTATTCAGTCTTCTTGTGTAAAAAAAAAAACTTGCGGATGTGTAGTATATTTTCATTGAGGACCTGTGAATTTCATTACTTAATTATGGTTAGGGGCGAATCTAATTAATAATTTATGAGTTCATTCGTTAAATAAGTATAAATAATAGATTTCGTTAAATGACAAGTTGCTTTTGACTCGAATCCTATATATAGTACTAAAGAAATTCATTAAATAATTAGTACAAATAGTAGAATTCAATTCCAATAAATTTCCAATGAGCTGTGTGGTAGAATTTCCAAGTTCGAACTTGTAATGTTCAAATCCGGAATCCAAATGATCTGATTATGGTTACTTGTGTTTTGAAATGAATTATGGTTACTCATGTGCTACAGAAACGGCATCAAATATGCGTCAGTACCCACCGTCCACTCAACCGTGTCTAAACATTCTTTCTTAGTAAAAACTTCACAATATATATTCCTTTTCATTTTCACTCCAACTTTCGGAAGCATCAACTTTTTCTCCAACTTTTGCAACAAAGTTCTTCACATGATTGTGACTATCAACCAACAAACCCTTTTGAGGCATGACATTCACCTATATACAGGTAGTAGGTTTGAAGCATTCATGCTAGACTTTTAATTTACTTACCCCGTTTAAAAAACACTATTAGGGAACAAGTTAGTGACTCACTTCAATTTGTACTTTGCTTGGACATTTGCAAGTCAATTCCCAGATGGGTGCAAAATTTGAAGCGTGCAAGTAAAGAGTTTTTCTTTACTAATTAAGCATATACCTTTATTCTTAATCACATTTCTAACTCACTAACTATGCACATGAAAGCACAAACTTACCTATAGGAAAATGGGTGGTTCCTAATTAGGTTTATAATATTTTGGTTAATATAATTAGTGGTATACTTTGGTTGATATATGGGTCGTTGGAAATTTAACTATGTGGGATTGAGTTTTTTTCGTCTTTAGTGACTTACACACGTGGGCTCCACATGTCGGGAACATCATTTCTTCGCACATGCCTAATCTACTAAATAAGTAGATGATATTAGTGCCAAGTATAGTCAAATTTCGTTAAGAAATGAAAGAGATATTGGTACACAAAGTAAGGTGTTTGAGACATGAATAGATGGATTATTTTGGCCAAATAACAAATCTCTCACGTAGGTAGAAGATGGAAGGATTGAGTACTATATAA
This sequence comes from Anisodus acutangulus, assembly GCA_029783415.1. Lineage (NCBI taxonomy): Eukaryota > Viridiplantae > Streptophyta > Magnoliopsida > Solanales > Solanaceae > Anisodus > Anisodus acutangulus. The sequence continues at coordinate 14,210,225 of CM056495.1, forward strand.
GCTCTATTTTTTAGTAAGGGTTTGGGACCCCAAGAGGTAACTCATGTGTTAAGAAGAGGGAGGACCTAGGTGAGCTTGGATTCGGGGCTAAGCCCCACACGCGCGCCGGTCCGGTCCGGCTCGGGCCACGGGCTGTCTTCTAGAATTTTCTTTTTGGTCCCTGAAATGTTTCTTATTTACATTTTGGTCCTGAAAGTTTCGGAGACAACCAAACGTTGCAACGACTCTGAAACGTTGCAACTAATCTGACTTCAACAGTCAGAAACACCCTCTTCTTTACCTATAAATTGAACATTATTGTTCAGTTCAAACACAACAAAATACAGAAATCCTCTCCTCACTTCAGCAGTCTGTTCTATATTCTTTTTCTTCGCCCGAATCAACCTTACTTGCTTTGTATTGTTGGTTGTTGCTGTTTTATCTTGGGAGACTATTGTCCAATACCATAAAAGCATCTACACGGGACAATTTTGTCTTAAAGAAAGAGAGTCATCTCTCGACTCAACTTTCCTTCTTGTTTAACCTTTCTGACACTATTTTTAACCTACATGGGTACAGTAGAAAACAACCTAGCTAAGGTTGCTAAGGGCTTACTAGCCTGAAGTAGGACTAGGAGTCTTAATTCAGGCATAAAATACCTCCCACAGGAAAATAGTGCCTCAAATTTATAGTAACTAATGATTATGATAATCTGATTATGTTAGCTTTATGATCCTCTTCTCAGTTAAAAGTAGTGAAATGACTTAAAGCAAAAATCCACTAACATCTATGGAGAAATGACCAGCTGAATGATGGTGAAATGTGGTATAGAAAACAAATTGGAACCAGACAGTGGACTGTCTCATTTCTGCCCTTTACTTCCAATTTACTCATTTATTAAAAGTTTTCAAATAAGTAGTGTCTTTTTCAATTTTAACTTCAAATATTTCTTTCTTCAAGTTTTAATTAAATATTGTCTAAACACTTACTAAAGAATTAATGTTTGATCATATAATTAAGAACACAGCCAATGGCGATCATCAAGATGTTGTTAGTGTCAAGATTTTAATGATGACTTACATTTATATACAGAAAATACTCAAAGATGCACAAAACACAAATGGATTAACATCAAGCCCATATAGCTGACTATGCAGTCAGCCCAACAATCAAAGACACAAGCCCAACCATCGAAACCAAGCTCAGTCGCAAGGACCAAGGAAATAATATATGCAACATTGGCATAGATATGCAAATCTGCATATTTATGGAAGCTTGTACCAAGAATCAAATCAAAGGAGGACGCAATAAATTTTTAACCATCAGCAAACACCATCAAAGAAAAGAAGGCTGAACCAAATTAAAGGATGACGCAATAAATGATTGACCATCAGCGAGCAACATCAAAGAAAGATTGAACCAACATGTCTAGAAGATATTTCAATCAGAAAACAAGATTTTCTCAAGCAAGGAAAGACATCGTGGAATATCAAGCTCTAACCTTATTCTTGGAAATAGGATCACTAATTCCTCTTTCCAATGATCAATTCTCTTGGGTTGCCATCTCTGCCAAAGGAGTCAAATGGCCACATCCTCATGTTATTTAAGGAGACTCCAAAGACTAAGAACTTCATACTTTCGTCTCAACTTCTCAAGCTCTGTGCCTTACTTTTAACAAGCATTGTAAACTCTGAGTGATTTATAATGTATACAAAAAAGTGAGAAGAGATATAGTATAGTTGGTGAGGCATGGTATCAAAAAGATTCCGAGTGTTTGAGTGTAGACATAGGAACTTCATTCAAACCATCATTATGCACAAATAGAGGTGATACAAATAAACTCAAAGGAAATAAATTTGCTATACAATGCTATCAGTGGAGAAGAATGTAAAAAATCTCCATTTGTGAAACAACTAAAGAAATGTGGGATAAACTAGAAGTCACCTATGAAGGTACAGAAAAAGTGAAGGAAACTATCTATTTGTATCAATGGTGTGTGGATCCTTAAGAAGGTTGAAAAGGATGGTGACATTCCCTGCACTCTAACCCATGTTAAAACAAAACCATCAACCTTATTAGTCAACCCTAACCCTGAAAGCTCTACTGATGTCCTTATCCAAATTACTGTCTTTGATGTCAAGATCGAATCCTTCAAAGTTCAAGTAGAAAAAATGACATCCATTGCAAAAAAAACTAGTGTAGATGTGGCACACATGCATATCAAACTTGATCAGGCCCTCGAGAAAGCTGTCAAGTTGACAACCAAAGTTCAGACTTGTGTCAATGACATTCCAAAGAAAATGTCCGACACAATGAATGCTATGAAATATGCAGTGGTTAACATATTGATCTATTTTCTACGGCCATTTGCCCAGGAGCAAACACAAGCATAGGAGAATGAGTAGGAGCAGGTGGATGATCAAGGAGCTAGACCAGGTTGATGAGCATGTGCAGGAGCAGGAGTCTTAACTTGTTATGTGCTAGCTGACTATTTGTTGTGTTTTGTGGATGTTAAATGGACATAAGTTCAGATACAATCTTTGTTTTTTGCTTGGTGCTGAGATATCAGCACACTATGTTTTATCTATGTTATGCTTCTATGTTCTTTATTTTTTTTTTATTGATGTCAAAGGCGGAGAAGAAATAAGCAAGGGAAGTCAAAGGAGGATGCAATAAATGATTGGCCATCAACGTGCAACATCAAAGGAAGGTTGAATCAACATGTCTAGAAGATATTCCAATCAGCAAACAAGATTTTCTCAAGTAAGGAAAGACATCGTGGAATATCAAACTCTAACCTTATTCTTGAAAATATGATCACTAATTCCTCTTTTCAAGGATAATTATCTTGGGTTGCCATCTTTGTCAAAGTAGTCAAACGGCCACATCCTTATTTATTTAAGGAGACTCCAAAGACGAAGAACTTCATACTTTTGCCTCAACTTCTCAAACTCTTTGTCTTACTTTTAACAAGCATTGTAAACTCCGAGTGATTTATAATGTATACAAAAAGTGAAAAGAGATATAGTATAGTTGGTGAGACATTGTATCAAAAAGATTATGAGTGTTAGATGTAGGAACTTCATTCAAACCATCATTGTATCAAACCAAATTACAAAAGAGCTGCAGAGAACACTCTTGCAATCCAAGGGGACTGGATTATGATTCACATTGAATCTGAACCAGTATAAAAATACTTGGTGTCATTTACTTTCAGTTATTACTTTTTGCACTATATCTGTTAACAGTCGACTAACATCTCGGAGTAGTCGACTAAAAAAATTACAATTCATCCCCTCCCTCCTCCCTCCTCCCTCCTCTCTTGCACTTTCAGATGTAAGAAAAGACCTTAGGTCATTGGATATCATTACTTTATAATTGGTTGTTCCTTTACACTTTTTGAATAAATTACTATCAGTAAAACAATTTTGTATAAAGAAAGGGTTAATATAATTTTTAGTTTTAGAATAAAGAAGGGCGTAGAAATTAAGGATACACTCTCTAGATACCACAATAACATTTTCTTATTCCTGAATTAATTTTTCTCGTCTTGTACGAAGGGTTTCGAAGTATCGAGGTCAAACTTTCTGATTTTTTATTTCAATTTGAACATTATTTCTAAAAACATAGAAGATTAGAAGTTGCCAATTTTATTAAAAGTATTTAAGTAATATATGAAATAATTGTCGTTACATTATTTATTCTTTAAATAATAATAATAATATCATCTGAAGTGAAATAAAGTAAGCAATGTTTTTGCTGGTTAGTCTGTCACTGTCGTGGGAATGAATTTGTAGTGTCCTCAATTACGGACTGGAAAAGGAAAAATGAAAAGAAAGGGAAAAAGCACAACATTTGGTTTGGCATTTTCTGTCCAGAAAAGTTAAAATCAAATTTAAGAAGAGACATTCATGTCCTGCCTGCAAATCTCCCTGAAAGTTAAAACATTATTATTAGTAAATGGATGGAACACTGTTGGGTTTCTTTGGCTATGATGACAAACTATATCAATTAATTAATTATATACTGCAGAATTTTTATTAGGGTGATTAATTACTGCATAATTATACTTATTAAGAAATGTTTTCAGTCTTTGTACGGTTAAATCTCTTGGTAACAACCTCGCTTGTTTTTATATTTTTTTATATTTATAGCGACTTATCATACATATAAAACAACATTTGATATTTAAATTTTATTTGACTATTATTATAGATCAAAAATGCAAAAAAATCTAATTTTTAATATCATACACAACAACAAAATTATTTAAATTTAAAATCTCAAAAGTATTCATTTTTCAGTAATTCAAAATTAAAGAAAACTAGTATAACATCAATAAATTTGGACTCTTATAAGAGGAAAACTTTTGTGTAATGGAATACAAATAAGCGCAGGTCTTTAAATGTTTTTTTTAATTACCAATGTATTATGTACCAACGTAATATTTTTTTTGTAAAAATGGTGTAATGTATTTTCACTACGTACCGATGTAATAATCTTTGTCAAAAGTGATGTAATGCATTAAATTTTTAAAATATTTGGTCAAAATGCTAGACCTATTATTAGTTAACTTAGAAATTTTATTTATATATGTGGCATTATAACAACAAAGCATTTAGCATTGTTTTCTTTATTATGAAAATAAATGACTAGCAACAAAGTGGAAAAATAATTTTGAGTAACACTGTTATAGAGAGATAATTTTACAAAACGCGTACTGTTATAAAATTAGTTATTGTCGTTATGGTAAAACAAATATTGTTATAGAAATGTAAAATATAATATAATTTTGACTTTTATAGTGAAGTGTTGTTTTATAAAAATGTCATTATAGAGAGATCTGACTATATCAAAATTTGAGTACACAGTATATTTAAAATAAATTTTCTGTAAAGTGGGTAAGATTTGTTTCAATAATACCTTCGGTCTGTATGAAAACTTCCTATTGGTTTAGAGCATATGGGATTAATTAGGTAATAATGTAAGTAACAACTGTAAATTCCACAAAATATGTAATTATTAAATTTAATAAAAAATTATTTGTAAATAGAGTCTCATATATTAGAATTTAATTCTACAGTCAGTATTAGAAATAAATGAGATAATAAACAAGAGAACAAACTATCTAAGCAACAGTTTAAACGCATTAGGTTATCTAATACATATATTGTATTCTAAATTAGATTTGAGATGAACTGTTAGAAATGTTAAGCATACAAATTATGTATATAAGTTTCTTTACGAGAAATAAAACCGTAACCAAATATCCAATTATTAGCACCAAAGATTATTTGTCTTATTCCTCAAGAATCAAGCGAGTCTCAATAACTTGAAAAGGGAATGAGTTATTAACTGATACGAGTCCAAAATTCAAAAGTCCAAAAGAATTAAAAGTTTCATATATATATATATATATAGGTAGAGATAATATTAAAATTTCAACTTGCAAACGCATTCCCTTCCATGATTGATCTTTTTTTCCCTAAAATATTGTTGCCTTTAATATTTTAAGATATAATAACTACTCATCCCGTCCCAATTTATACAAGGTTAATTTATTTGGGGAGTCAAATAGCTTATTTTTCGTTGACTCAATTTCAAAATATAGATTCTTCGAAAAAATTTATAATAAAATTTACATATTTGAAATCAACATAAAAAATACTTTAAATTTACATAATTAATAATTCATAATATATAAAAATAGTTTGAAAAAGTAATAGTGAACAAAAAAGTTGTTTGATTTCAAACTGATCTAACCCTCATATAAATTGGTACCGAAGGTTACTAATTTGTGGATTATCTGACCCTTTCATGCAAAAGAGAGAGACCAGATTAAAAGAATCTTTCTGATAATTAAACATGGTTGGGGGAGGGTAGGGGTAGACCAATAATGCAACTAAACTCTCCTTATTAAAATAAGATAAGGCTGCAAGGCATAAATCTTTTGTTAAACCCATAAACTTGATTCTTTTGCTAATCTCTTTCCATCAAATGATTAATCTATTTTTTAAGGGTATCTTTCCATACCTGAACTCCACTAGTCCATTTAACTTTTTCCTGTTAATTGATATTTTAGAATAAGAAGGAAATTAAAGTCCTCTCATTCAATGAGTCTAGTCAGAATCTCACCCATTGCCAACCTGGGATTCTTTTGATGTCCCCCTTAATATAATCATTTAATTTAATTATTAAGCAACTATGAGAGCAGACTCTTCCCTTTCCAATTAAGTGTTTCTTTTTGTTTTTCAATTGATACTCTGCAGCACTGTCAAAATAGACGGACGAAGCTTCTGTTTCAGGTTAATCTACAGAAAATGAAATTAATTTCAGGTTACACACTTGAGTTCCGATTCTATGATAGTCATTTGAATTATCGGGTTCACAATAGTACTACTTAATTTATGTGTTCTTTTAATACATATATAAGGTCCTATGATAGCTCATTTGAATTATCGGGTTCAAAATACTACTACTTAATTTATGTGTTCTTTTAATACATATATAAGGTCCGAACAAAGCTATTAGGTTCAAATGATTTCATATGCTACACATTACATCCGTTCCAGTTCTGTTGGTGTATAATTGTTTATTATAACATTACAAGATAACCTAAAACAACAAGAAATTGTAAAATTAATTTGACAGCCTGAAAGGTAAAAGTAAATAATCAGTTAAAATATAAGGATATGTAAAGAAGATTTATATTATTGGTGTATATAATTTAAATATTCACCCAAGGAAATGTGGCAGAAAAATATCAAAAATTGACTCCCACCTCAAGTTAAATCAAGAATTGTAACTAATAATTCACAAAAGGCTTTTGAAAGAGGTTAAAGAGCCCCACCCTTACAGCTGGTTACAACATACATAAATAATCATAACTACCAGAAAATTAGTGGTTTAATTGCTGTATAATTTCAAATCAACCATAAGCATATCTTTTAGAAGATTTGAGTATAAATTGTAAAGTGATAAAAGATTACTCAGTGCACTACGGACAATGTTTCTGAAAATGAAAGCTCATAATGACATCTTCATTTCTCATTGATTTACAAAGAAATAATATCTTACATGTGGTGCTGTTACGATTTTGCACCCAAAGACTGTTCAGTCTTAAGATTATACAATAAATACTCATGACTTACCAAAGCAAAAATTAGTACACCGAAATTAATTAATTATATATTACGAGGACTAGGGAAGTTAATCCTCAAAACTAAATCTAATATTGTGAATTAGTAGTAATTTCTGAAGAAGATTTAAACTAAAAATCTCTTCCTATATACAGCAGTCTCTTTCTTCTGCAGGGGCATTTAATTAATGGTGATTAAAGTGCAACCCCATGCACTAAGTTCCCTCTATACGAGGATCCGAAAAAAAGACCGGACCACTGGGATCTATTTATGAAGGGTGACTACATCTCAATTTTCATGTGAGACGTTTGAAGAGGCCCTGCGTCAAAAGAAAGAAAACATACTCACACTCATTAATTAAAAGTTCAAAATCTTCATCATTATCATACTTAAATTTTGACGATTTTAATGAACACTTGTCTCCCTCTTCTTACCAGGAAAACCTTGTGACTGCAGTGTCACATCCTTGTTTGGATTTTGGCTAAATCCCATCTGCACAATGCTTTGCAGATCATCCTCGCACATTGTAGGGAACTGGACAAAAAGATAATTACAGTACGATCAGTAATTTTGAAAACGATGCAGGTTACCGGTTACTGTAAAGAATGGATATTGGCCTAACTCAACCCCTTATAGGTGAGGATTGTCCAAGTCTATATACGGAGTCCATGTTCTCATTTCATTTTCGATGTGGAACTCTTAACAGTTAAACAAGTTAAAATATACTTATAATAAAATTTAGCTACACTATCCATATACAAAAGTGAAATCTTGAATTATTGGTGAATGGGTAATGACCTGATTAAGATATTCAGCAAATCCATCAAGGGGAGGCAATTGCATTCCTAGGGTGCGGCATAGTGAGGTATCTAATGTATCCACTGAGCATTGACTTAGTGCCCCATTAGGAATATCATTATGTTGGTAAGAAGGTAAAGCAGATGTTGTTTTATTTACTGGGAAAACAGGTTGGGGCAAAGAGCCATTTGGTTGACATATCTGAAAGAAACAGAGAAAAAAAGTTGTTTTAGAATGTCAGATAATGTTACGTAAAAGAAAACCATTATTTCACTGACAATGAATTATGATGAACTTACATCCTTGGAAAGGGGAAAATCCATACTTGGGTTCACTGAAGACAACTTCATGGATAGGAACTATAAAAATGTTGCACAAGGAAGAATTAATTAACTGATGAATCACAACACATTTCATTGAATTGCTTAGGGCAATTGTGGATTACCTCGACTTGTCGTTGGAGTGACTGTACATAATTTATAATTTCATCAAGCATTAATGCTTTTCCAGTCACCTGGTACACACAATTTTCATTTTTGGTTAGAAAAAGATACGATTATGATCCGATAAAAAGGAAAAAATTGTCGAAGCATTTCAGCTAACCTTATTACAGCCTGGTACAAGATCTTGTAAAAGCTTCATTCTTTCACTAATCTTCTCTCGTCGCACCTATTTAAATGAAAAAGAAAAAGAAAAAAGAAGAAAGATCGTTAGCAATTGTTAAGACAAGATTCAAAATTTGACATTATTAGAGATGAGTTGGTGTTAATTAATGCTTACTCTTTCTGCTAAACTATGGCTATCAGTAGCTTGTCCTCTCCTTGCTCTAACATGAATATAATCCTTTGGAGGCTTTTGATTTTCCATAACTTGTTTTTGTGTTTCATCACCCTCATTATAGTCCTTTAATTCCTCCATGTTAACTGTTCCATTTTCTGTCACATTATTACCTTGTACTAATTTACATCTCTTTCCTCTTGCATTATCATCACCTTCACCTCCCTGAAATGTAAATTTGATTAACCACTAATTGCATTACAAACAATTAACCAAATAAATATTATTTTGACTTGATAATAATCCTTACCATAGGCGAATCTTCCTTTGTTTTCCCTCTTGAAACTGTTTTTCTCTTTTGAGAAATCAATTCAGTGGGAGGTTTTGACCCTGTTTCTTCACTTGGCTCCGAAACAGACTCATTAGAATTAGTAGCACGTCTGGATATTTTGCCCAACCCATTAGTACACATGATCAAATTCTTGATTTGCAAAGGCGATCCAGCTTGCTTGAGAGAAGGGCTACTGGAAACTCTAGACAACTTCCCATTCCCCAATGGTTGAGGAGATCTTTGTGGCAATTCCGCATTGTTGTTCAACCCTAACGGACTCGTTCTACCGTTAAAACTATGGCTCCCAAAGCAAGAAAATTTAGCAGCTCTTTGAGCAAAACCTGGATCAGTAGGAGGAAGTGAATTTCCTAAATTGGGCATGTGTAATTTCGAAGGTGTACTATTATTATTGTTAGTCCCAATGTAAGGGGAAGATACTATTGAGTTCAAAGTTGAGTCGAATTGGTTAAATTGATTCCAATTGGGGTTAAACAAGCAATTATCAGAAGATTGCACTGAATGTAGGGGATTCCACATAGTGGGTTGGAATTGGAGGGGTGCATTTGGAATTCCGTCATTGATGAAGTAATCTTTCTCCATGGAGAATAATATATAAAATGAAGTTTAATGGAAATATGAAAGAAGAAAAAAGGGGGAGGGAAAAGAAATGAGAGAGACGAAGTTATATAGGCGAAAAGGAAGTTTGTTTTGTATATATTTAGTAATGTAGGGGCAGAGTGTACTGTAGCCGGGAAAAAGGTGAATTGCCGGGCCTTCAACGTCATCGGAGCACCGATTTACTGTAATATGATTTTACTAGTTTCTCCTTTATAGAAGCTTTCCTAGTCCTTCCAGCTACAATACTTTACTTACTGGTCTATTACTTGAAAAAACTTGATGATTCAAAGTTAATAAAATTATCTAAGTTGAAATACTTACCCTTTAACTAACCAAGTTCAAACACAAAGCATACTATCTGCAATTTCTGATACTCCTTTCCAAAATTTGTTTAATTTTACAGATAAAATAGTCAAACACGCATCTGAATTATCACTTTTTCGTGAGTTTCACACTCCAATCGGCATATGTTCGCTTTTCCTACTTAAACTAACCATTTATATATTAAAACGCACCTCAATTACCAGTTTTTTTTTTTTACATAACGATAATGATAATTCAGGTAGGAAAAAAAAACTTATAATTAAGGTGTATTTTAATACATAAATGATGATATTTGATGTAAAAAAAGAAAACAACTGATAATAATTGGGTTGTGAAACTTGAAAAAAACAATAGTTCATCTATGTTTTTATCATTAACTCTTTAACTTTCTAGTAGTATATTCTATGAAGAGGGCATGGTGAGATAGCATATATTTTTATATGTAATGTTAGTGATCTTAATTTTTTGGTTTGTTGCCTCATATATTTCTAAGTTGAAAGACTTTAGATGACTTTTTAGAAGATTAAACAAAAGCTGAAAATGTAATTGTTGAATGTTAAGTAAGTAGAACACGTCACCGCACATTACTTTTGATTTTGTTAGGATAAAAGAGAGAAAAAAGTGTTTGGAAGAGTGATGTGGTTTTGCATAATGTTTGAAAAGCTTACAAAAGTGAAAATTATGGTTGTATAATTTAAAACAGAAATTAGTAGGACGTTTCATTTGAAGTAAATAGATGAATATATTCGGTTAAAGTCGAGACCTATTAGTAACATATAGTATAGGTATGTACTGTAAATTCATAAAAACTCTAGAGAAATTGAACTACTAATGTTCCATGGCAGTAAATGATAGAGAATACGTAAATATTCTCCATATATTCTGTAATAATTATTTTAGTATAATTATGTAAAGTAGATATTTTCATACGATTAAAATTATAATTATAAACACCTATATATATTGTATTAATGAGAAAACTCCATAAAAGAAAATTTTCATAATTCAACATGGTATCAAGAGCTAAACCCTAAACACCCTCCCTACCCTTTCGCCCCCTCTCTCCTTGCTTCCCCCTAACCCTAATTTTCTTTTTCTTCTATTCTTGTACCGCCGAAAACAGCCATTTCATGGCTTCTCCCGAATCTCCCGAGGGTTCCTTCTCCTCCTCTCCTAACTCCTTTCGCCGTAACAAATATCAAGAACTTTATCCCTTTGGTTCTTGATCAAGAGGATGGACAATACTCTTCGTGGGTGGAATTATTTCAAATCCATGCTTGTGCCTACAACGTTCTTGATCACATTGATGCCACCACACCCCGTCCACCCGACGTTGACAACACAACATGGAAAAGGCTTTACGCTATCGGCAAGCAATGGATATATGACACCATATCCAAAGATCTACTTCTAACTATTATGAAGACATGCGCTTCGGCTCACGAACTATGGACAAGGCTATAGGAAATCTTTCAAGAAAACAAACATACACATGTCGTGTATCTGGAGGAACGATTCAATAATACCCATCTTGAGAACTTTGCAAATATGTCAGACTATTGTAAACAATTGAAATTAGTTACAAATCAATTATCTAATGTGGGCATACCAATTTCCGAAACTAAGATGGTTTTGCAACTAATTAATAGTTTACCGAAAGGTGAGTATTATACACTTGCGACGATGATCCAACATGTCGATCCCCTCCCCAGTTTCAACAAGGCCCGGTCACAATTGCTCTTGGAGGAGACCAGGCGTGCCAAACAGGATGAATATAATCCAAAGGTGTTGGTGGTTTATGCACCGATGATGACCACTACATGCACCCGTCGGCCCGCCGCAACACACAAAAAAACAATCGCTGCGGGGCGGCCGTAGTGGCGGTAGGGGCAGAGACCACGGTGGCGGACGTGGCAACAGAGGAAAATGACACGGGGGATGGTCCAATTCCTTCAGCCAAACACAGCAGGCCCAATACCCATCTCAGTGGGTCATCCCACTACCCTGGCCAATTTTCGGCAATTGGGCCTCACCCCATGCCTCTACCCAACAGTATCGGCCCAAACGGGCTAGTGGCAACATCCCAACATTCTAGGCCCATCCAGACCCACATTCGACGGGCCAAACACTGCAGGCCCATTTCTCAGCGGCCCAACAGCAACAACAACCATACGACCTCCTTACTCCTACCGAACTGGGCCAGGCCTACGACACCATGAATTTACAATAGCCCGACGATGTCTGGTATATGGATACGGGCACCACATCCCACCTCACTCGTAACTTCGGTAATCTTTCTCAACTATTTAATTTGAATAATTTTTAATTTATTTTTGTCGAAAATATCAACCGCAATCCAATTCAAGGTTATGTCACCACACAAACTCCACCACCTCACCCTCCCTTTTCCCTAAAAAATGTCTCATATGCTCCTACCATCATTGAAAACTTAATCTCCGTTAGAAAATTTGCTAGTGACAATTTCGTATCTATTGAGTTTGACCCTTTTGGTTTTTATGTGAAGGACCTACGTACGAGGACAATTCTTACAAGATGCAATAGTGTGGGGGGCCTTTATCCTTTCTCATCAAATTCTGATGTAAGTGTCAATCCACATACCTCTCTAGCTACAATCTCTCCATCAACTTGGCACAGAAGACTTGGATACCCAGGAGTACCAGTTTTTAACTTTCTTAGAAGTCAAATTTTGAGTCAATGTAATAAAGGAAAATTTATCCAAAATTGCTATTCTTGTATTTTAGAAAAGCATGTTAGACTTACTTTTACGCCGTCTTTAAGTGTTACTTTTTCTCCTTTTGACATCATTCATGCAGATTTATGGACATCTCTCATTACTAGCAAACTGAGTCATAAATATTATTGGGTATTATTAGATGATTCTTTCATTTTCTTTGGGTCTATCCGCTCTCAAGTTTACTCCATATTTCTTGAATTTCAAACATATGTTAAAACACAGTTTGAGAAGGACATAAAATCATTTCAATGTGACAATGGTCGTGAGTTTGACAATTTCTCCTTTCATAGTTTCTGTGCGGACAATGGCATGGTGTTTCAATTCTCGTGCCCTCATACCTCACCTCAAAATAGTAAAGCCAAAAGAATCCTCTGCACCATTAACAATATGATACGTACAACGCTATTTCATGATTCTCTTCCCCTCCCTTTTGGGTTTATGCGTTACAATTGGTATCATCAATTCTTAATATATTACCTACATGTACCCTTCAAAATAAAACCCTTACCGAAATTCTATTCCGTCGGATCCCTTCCTATGGTCACCCTCGGACTTTCGGTTGCCTATGCTACCCTAATCTCGCCTCCACGACCCCTCACAAATTAGCACCTATGACATTCCTTGCATTTTCTTAGGTTTTCCGTCAAACCATAGGGGATACTTATGCTATGATTTGTCAACAAATAAAATCTTAGTCTCTCTCCATGTCACATTCGATGAGAATGTTTTCCTATTTGAAAACATCCAAAATTTTCAAGTCACTGATTACGACTTTCTTGATGATCTGGACACCTCCCTCTCATTAGAAACACAATACATAGTGCTAGTATTCCGGATGTCTAGTCATGACACCTCTCTATTGTCCCGTCACTGCCCCACAACCCGTCGCCCACCCCCTACCTACTACTCCCGTCATGGCCTCACTGTTACTGTCAAACAACACACTGCCTCACTGCCCAAATTCCCCGACAATGTCCCCACAACCCTCGTCGACCACCCCCTGCCCCCGACAATCCCACTACCCCCAGTTACCATCACCCAAACAACCCCACTGCTCCCAATTCCCGTCACCCAAACAGTCCCAATCCAGACCCACCACATGGAAACCCGTATCCAGCATGGGATTTTCAAACCGAAAGTCCACTTTAACCTATCCACTCAGAATATCTCACATCTACCTAATAACCCAAAATTAGCCAAGTGTGACTTGAATTGGAATGTGGCCATGCGTGAGGAATTTGATGCGCTCACTACTCAGCGCACTTGGGATCTTGTCCCGAAACTAGAGGGGGTGAATGTGATTCGTTGTATGTGGCTATATCATCACAAATTCAGAGATAGTGGTGAGCTTCAAAGCCATAAGGCAAGACTTGTGGCAAATGGCACCAGGCAACAAGAGGGAATTGATTGTGGTGAGACCTTTAGTCTAGTGGTTAAACCAGCCACCATTCACATTGTTTTGAGCATAGCTATGTGAAAGATCTAGCTGATTCATCAGCTTGATATGAAAAATGCATTCTTACATGGGGATTTGAAAAAATCATATATATGCATCAACCGCCTAGCTTTGTGCATCCATCGGCTCCTCAGTATGTATGTCGTCTTCGAAAGTCACTATATGGCTTGAAACAAGACCTCAATGCCTGGTATGAACACTTTGCCACTTACATAATGCAGATCGGGTTCATGTGCAGCAAAAGTGATAATTCACTTTTTATTTTTCATCGAGGTAATAACACTGCATACATTTTGCTTTATGTGAATGGCATTGTTGTGACTGCCTCATCTGATGTGCTGAAACACGAGATCATTACCCTGCTCAAATTCAAATTTGCTATGACAGACTTGAGTAAGTTGAGTTATTTTTTGGGGATTTTCGTGACCAGATCCGAGAATGAAATATTCATGTGTCAGTGTAAGTATGCCAAAGAGATTGTCTACAGGGATAAAATGGAAAATTACATGATCATACCTACTCTAGTCGACTCGAAGTCGAAACTTAGCGTCAATGATTGGGATCTGGTACTTGATCCTTCTCTTTATAGGAGTCTCGTTGGTGTACTTCAGTACCTTACCTTTACTAGGTCCGATATTGGGTATGTCGTTCAGCAGATGTGTTTGTTCATGCAATCTCCCAAGGAGTCTCACTTTACCGCCCTTAAACGTATCATTCGGCACGTTAAGGACACTATTGACTACAGATTACATCTTTATCCATCTGCACCGATCAAGTTGATCTCTTATATGGACGCCGATTGGGGCGGCTGTCCAGACACACGTCGATCTACTTTCGGCTACTATGTATTTTTGGGTGATAACCTCATCTCGTGGTCTGCGAAACGGCAAATCACACTTTTCCGATCTAGTTCAGAAGCAGAATATAGAGGCGTTGCGAACGTTGTTGCCAAAATTTGTTGGCTCAGAAACCTCCTTCTAGAGCTTCATTGTCCCTTACGTAATCTATTGTCTACTGTGATAATATGTTTGCTGTCTACTTGTCTCATAACCCGGTTCAGCATCAGCGAACCAAACATATTGAGATGGATATTCACTTTGTTTGTGAGAAGGTTGCCATGGGCCATGTTCGGGTGTTACATGTTCCCTCTTCCTATCAGTACACATATATATTTACTAAGAGACTCCATCGGCAGTTGTTCCTTGACTTCAGATCTAGTCTGAGCATCCGGCCTCCTCCCGCTCCGACTGAGAGGGTGTGATAGAGAATACGTAAATATTCTCCATATATTCTGTAATTATTATTTTAGTGTAATTATATAAAGTAGATATTGTCATACGATTAGAATTACAAGTGTGTGTGTGTGTATATATATATATATATATATATATATATATATATATATTGTATTGATGAGAAGACTCGAGACAAAGAGAATTTCATAATTCAAACAATAAATTTGTGTAAAGAATGTATATATTAAGGACTACGAGCAGTGGCAATTTATGTGTATGTAATGGTCATCGTACATTAATCTTAGTATATTATGAATAAGTTATTATTAACTATAACCAAGAATAGTTAATATATCCACAAATAATATAATTTTCCTTTTCTGGCCCAATATATCGACACAGCTTTGAACTTGATACTTTTATTCAGTGCATGCTCAAATTATTTTTTGTCCGAATTATTCTCATGAACTTGGCAATTTAAATAGCCTTCACCGACGCTGATGTGACAAAGAGCATGGATATACTTTCTTCTAGACGCGTTGAAGGAAAATAATAAAAAGCAGCTTTCAAGTGGAATATTTCTTAACTATTAACTGCCACAAAATTGAATACAATAATTTATTTGTTCCAGCCATATATTTTCTTATTTCTTCTTAATCTACATTGAATATTCTTTCCCAATTGTATTGTTGTTCCTGTTTGGATACAATGACTAATTATTTCAAACTGTATTTTTCAACTTAGTTGAAATTCTATTATTTTAGCAAAATAAAAAGAAGGTATAGCCATGGTAATGGATTTCAAACGGTAAATTTCCTAGAGAAAGAAAAAAATGTGTAATTTTTATTTATTCTAACTATATATTTTTTTGGCCAAATATTTAAAATAACTTATTAGAATATCATTATTTTTGGCCAAATAAGAAAATTATATCCATAATAATATAGTTCCAATTTTTTTTACAAAATTTAGCACGAACAAGATGATCTACACAATTGATAGATTTTAAAAGGTAAAATATATATTTTATTTTAAAAACCGCTATGTGGACGAAAATGCATGTGATAGTGTGTATGTCACACTTTCATTAAAGGAGAAAGTTTAGGAGGGGTCAAGGACAGTGAAATTTCAGTTTTCTTTTTTTATCAGTGAAGTACAAATTGTATAAATTCAAGTGCATAAGTTTAATTATCGTTAGTACTTTTGGACCTTTCATTCTTAATGATATGGTTACACATTTTAATTTGATATTAGAGCCAGATAGAGGTCCTAAGTTCGAATCTCATCATTATCCTGAAAACAAAAATTATTTTATATGTTTGAATCATAAAATAAAAAATTCAGATTGATAAAAGGCATGTTGAAACATAAGAAGTAATTAAAAGTGTGATCTCTAGTTGCTAAGCTCTTATACTAATTATCACACATAATTCAACCTCGTTGATTTATTCACAACGGGGGGAGGGTCTGTTGTAACATACACTAGGCTCCCGTTTGGTGATAGATTTTGAAGTTGAAACTTGAAATTTGAAAATTTAGTTTTTGAAGTTGTGTCTGGACATGCATTTTACTTGGAAAAAGATTGAAGTTTTATGAGTGGAAGTAAATTTTTTCTCAAAAACTACTCTGAACTAGTTTTTGGAACTTGACAATCTACTGAAGATAAATTTTAAAATGTGATCAAATTTTACAGTCAAATAAATTTTTAAAGATAAATTTTAAAATCTGATCCAAAACTGTATCCAAACGCTAGCTAGAAAGATACAACATAAAATTGTACACACAAGTCTGCCATGAATTAAAAATAGGGGTAAACCATCTCGGAAAAAATATATTCACTGAGTATATAAATTGATATATGCAAGATATGTATGTTGCTAGTGGCGGATTATGGTAGGGGCTAGGGGGCTGTGGCCCCCCTAAAAAATTCTTTTTTTATATATATACATCTCTCTCTCACAAGTCACTCTATTTTCACGTTCTAAACAAGACATCAACTCTCATTTTGCTCTTACCCACTGCAGCCACCCCCACCGCATCTCAACCCCAAGCCCCCAATAGTGGTAAATCCCCAACATTGATAATCTCTCTCTTTGATGTCTGTGAGTTCTTAATGACTTTTAATTTTTATACTATTGACTGCGTTGAGGACGAAAAGCTACGTATCACATTGGTTGAGAATCAAATATTTTTGAAAAGAAAAAAAAAATTGATCAAATTCACTTGTAGTTGTCCCACATTGATTTCAAGAAGAACTTATGAGGTTTTGGAGTTCTATACTTTCTACTAATTCAAGAACCCTTACAAGTCTCATTTTTGAGCATAGAAACCCTAGATTTTGAAATTACGATCTGAAATTTGGCAAAATCCTAACTATTTTTTTATTTTTCCAAGGTTTCTCCTAGTCTAAAATTTTCTTTTTCTGTGTGGCTGAGTTCGTGAGATTGGAGGAACTTTATGTTTGTTTCATCATATACGAGGCTATTTTGGGCTTGTGGGAGTGGAATTAATAGATTAAGACTTTAAAAGCCGAATTTCTCTAACTTAGTTATGTTTTCAGATTTAGATGTTATCTTTGATAATTGATTTATGTATTTTTAGGAGTGGTACGATGGTCCAACTTAAGAAAATTGATGCATTTTTCAAGAGGAAAGCTTCCAACAAAGATGAAAATTTTATAGCTTCAACATCGACACTTGAAAAGCACCATTCCGATGATCAAACGGTTCAACTGGATGAGCAACCTTGCAAGATTCAAAAAGTCACAATGGATGAATTTGATGCCAATTGTTCAGAACGTGACCCCGAAAAGCGTCCCCAAATTTGAGAATATCCAGTGAATCGAAAAGATGAAGTTCGAAGAGCTTATTTCAATTGGGGTCCCTATTAATGTCAAGTTGAAAAATATCCCTTCAATAGAGATAAACATCCAAGGCGATTTCAAGCATCTTGGTTCAAAATTTCTCCTTCATGGTTAGAGTACTCACCGACTAATGATGCTGTTTATTGTTTGCTGCCAAGTGGGCATCCTGAAGCTGATGTCTTTACTAGAAAAGGATTTAAAGCATGGAAAAAGGTCAATGATGGAAAGAGTTGTGCTTTTCTTAATCATATTGGTGAGAGTCCGTGTTCGTCTCACAATAATACATTAAAATCTTCTCAAGGCTTATTCAATCAGTCTATGCACATCAGAAATGTCCTTAACGTGCAGAGTTCCGATCAAATTAGCAAAAATAGACTTCGTCTCAAGAGCTCTATTGATTCAATTCGTTGGCTCACGTTTCAAGCTTGTGCTTTTAGAGGCCATGACGAATCACTGGGATAAAAAATAGAGGTAACTTTCTTGAAATGATCAAACTCTTAGCATCATACAATGATGAACTTGCAAAAGTAGTGCTAGAGAATGCTCCATATAATTCAAAGTATACTTCTCATCAAATTCAAAAGGAAATCTTGCATATCATTTCTAGTAAAGTGAAAAGCTATATCCGAGAAGAGATTGGGGATTCTAAATTTTGCATAATTGTTGATGAATCACATGATGAATCTCTAAGGGAGCAAATGACTATTATTTTGAGATTTGTTGATAAAAAGGGTTGTATACAAGAACAATTTTTTGATCTTGTGCATGTTAAGGACACTATGACTATCACTCTTAAAAAAGCGATTTATGATGTTCTTTCTCGGTATCGTCTTGATGTTTCAAATATCTGTGGGCAAGGGTATGATGGTGCTAGTAATATGAGAGGAGAGTGGAATGGATTGTAAACATTATTTCTCATAAATGACTTGTAACCATACATTGTTTTGCACATAGATAACAACTTGCTTTGGTTGCTACTTCCAGAGAAGTTTTCCTTATTCATGATTTCTTTTCAAACTTGACTTTTGTTGTCAATATTGTATGTTCCTCTAGTAAGCGTCATGATGAGCTGCAAGCTATCAAATTAGAGGAGATATCACTTTTGCTAGAGATTTGTGAACTTGACATTGGTAAAGTACAAAATCAGATAAGCACTTTGAAACGAGCTGGAGATACTCGTTGGAGCTCACATTTTTTCTTCTGTTTGTAGTATGATAAATATGCATGATGCAACTTGTGTGGTTCTTCAAAATATATGGAAAAATGGATCAACTTACTCTCAACGAGGGGATGCTAATGCTGCTTATAAGATTATGAATTCATTTGAGTTCATATTGATTTTGCACATCATGAAAGAGATTATGAAAATTACAGATTGTCTTTGTCAAGCTTTACAACAGAAATCCCAAGATATACTTAATGTTATACATTTAGTCAGCACTACAAAAATATTAATTCAGAAGTTGAGAGATGAAGGATGTGATCAATTATTGAAAAATATGACATTATTTTGTGAACAACGTGATATTGATTCTCCTGATTGTAATGATGTTTATATAGAGCGTCAAGGGCGTGCTCGTCATTAGAAGGATCACATCACAGTAGGTCAATATTTTAGAGTGAATCTCTTTTGTGTTACTATTGATCAACAATTGCAGGAATTGAATCACAGTTTTAATGTTCAAACAATGGAGCTTTTGAGCCTAAGCAATAGTTTGATTCCTAAAGATATTTATGAAGCATTTAATAAGGATGATATATGTGCTCTTGTAGAAAAATTCTATCCCGTAAATTTTAGCGAGCAAGAGAAAACAAATTTGAGATTTCAACTTCAACACTTTATTCTTGAGGCTGTTAGTCATCCAGAATTGAATAACTTGTCAACTATGTCTGAATTGTGTGAAACTTTGAAAAAAACAGGAAAGACGAATACATATTACTTGATTGACGGATAATCCGTCTTATCTTAACTCTTTCAATTTCTACGGCTACTGCACAATGATCTTTTAACTTTTGTCATAACTAAAACATTATAAAAATAGCGTTTAACTTTTGTATGAGACCGCGTAAATTTCTGCACAGGTTGGCTTAAATATGATTAGAGGCAATTATTCATAATAAGTCGAATGAAGTACCTAAAAAATAAGTCAAATAACTTATAACCGGTATATTACACAGTCGATAGATGTGAAATAAATCTTAGTATAAAATAATATTCACTGATAAATTACTTCACCAGTGACGCGGAAGAGCCCACTGGGCCGCACGAGTTGAAAAGCAGCGCAAGCCGAATACTTTTTCCGAGAAAGTGGAGTCCGCTGTAGCCGAAATCCAAAAAGCCCAAAAGAGGAACTTAAAGAGATTATCACCGGGGCTAGTGCACACACAGCTGCTTAAAGGGTTGCTATTTCAGATATAATAAAATTATAAAATATTGATTGGGTAAGCTTATATAGTGTATATATAGGATATATTTTATGTATTTATGTACATATATTAACTTTTGAACACCCTAAACTAATGCCAAATGTTAGCTCAAATGATCCAAGGTGTTCAAAATTGTTTCTAATATTCTAGGTTCAATTCTCAATGACAACATTATTTTTTATATTTAGCTTTTGTTATTTTTGTCGAATCTCATGAGTAAAAATTCTGAATCCGTCATTGGGCAAGAGGCCCCTAGATCACACTGATGGCACAGTGGTCTGAATTATGACATCTTGCCTCCTGGCCACATGACTTTTCATGGAGAGACAATATTTTTCTTAGAAAGAACTCAACGGCATGAATTATGTCATTAAGTATTTGATTTAAACCACATTTTCTCTGTTGATTAAATTCTGTAAAATGTGCATAAACATAAAGTGAAATAGATTAGTATTTACAAAGTGAATCTGCATGTAGACTTTCTATAGTAATATATTTCAGTCAATGTGGAAAGAGGTTATGGTTTACACAAATTTCTGTGGCTAAAAGTCTGTTTTTAACTTATCCTTTCAAAAAATCCATAATAAAAATAGAAAGAAGAATCCACATTGGACCAATGGTCTCCTGCTGTATGGGTCTTTCAAATTGGACCATTATATTTTCACAAAGCTAGGGTTAATAGCTATTCCAGCCCAATATTAATGCCCTAGAGTGCAATTAGCAACTTTGGGGACAATTGGCTAATTTATTGAGCCTGCTAAGTAGTAGTAATTGTTTAGACATAATTCTCCGACTAGCTTAGATGCATAGAGCACGTTTCGTGCTAGTGGTAGTTTTGCGTGTTCAATGGGCCATGGACTACTCCAGTTATTGAAGGGCTTTTAACCCGTTTGATCGCTCGGCCAAATATAATTACATTCGCCAGCTAATATATAAAAAATATACACCGGTTATATATACAATATATATTATATGTATAACTTTTAATGTACAAAATATCTATATTTTGATGGGCGATTATACAATATAAATTTTCCGTTATTGAATAGTGTGAAATATTTGCCGGTTGTTTCTTTTTGGGATAATTGTTTAGCAGATAACTTTTTTTTCTTATAATTTACTGACCTTAACCATGGTTTAAAGATTCATTTTGAGCAAACTAAAAATCTTATAAGAAAATATTAGACCATGATCTAATATTTTGTAAGTTATTGCAAACGTTAGACGATAATCTAATGTTTTGTTTGTAATGTTGAGAAATATATGAGCAAGCATTATAACTTAGTCTAACGTTATTTGTAAGAATAATTTCCTAAAAGCTATATTTGCACAAATTTTAAAATAAGGACAAAATCTATATAATAACCTAAAAAGGACATTTGGATAAGGACAACTTACATAAATAATTACCCTTTAATGCTTGCTTTCAATCCGTAGCTATCTTTTTGCTATTTACAATTCGTAGCTACATTTGGGCATTTTCGCTATATTTGACTGTGTTTAGTGTATTTAAATACAATGTTCAGTTGTATCCAATCTTATATGATGTCACATGTATTTGGATACATGCAACCTTAATTTCTCTGAAGTGTATTCAAAATGATGTATTTAAGTACACTAAAATACACAACCCCGTCGTGTATTTTAGTGTGTATATATATTGATGTATCATTTTATTTTGGGTGTAGTTGAATGTATTCGACTGTATTTCAATGTATTTCAATGTATTTCAATAAAATTTCAGATGCAAAATTTCAAATACATAGTATCTACTCAAAAAAATGTATACAAACACACACACACACACACACACACACACACACACACACACACACACACACACACACACACATATATATATATATATATATATATATATAGATTGTTGTCAAATTGAAATATATTGAATGTGCAAGTTTCTGCTGTATATAAATACAGTCAAATACACTTATATCTGACTAATAGACTGTAAGTCTGCAAGATTCTGCAGCACTTGAATACATTCGAACACATATGTATTCAGCCATGATTCAAACATATTCATCCATGATTTATATAACTCAGCATCCATGATTCATTCAAATACATTAAATATCAAATACACGTGTATTTAATTCATTCAAATCAAAATACAATCATATACATATATAAATACATATGTATTAAGCCATTATTGTAATATACTTGTATTTTAATTCACAAAAATAACTAATTCATATACACTTGTATTTAAATTCATTCAAACCAAAATACAATCATATATACATATTTTTGATGTATTAGACTGTATTTAGAATTTCTAGCAGCAGTGGTGGAGGAAGAAGCCATGGATTTGAATGAAACCGTTGTGAAGGTAGAAGTCATGAATTTTCGGCATCTCCATCAGATCTAGATCTGGTGACGCTTCTGATCTACCTCCTCCATTATTTACTCCACCGGTAATGGATTGATCACAACTTCGTAATTTTAGATCCATATTTGACAGTGGGTGACGACGATGTTTAAGGGTAAAAAGTAGTGGTGGAGGAAGAAGTTTCTTGTCAGATTTGATGTGTGGAGATGAGAGAAGGAAAGAGAGAGAGAAGCGGTTGGTTGATTAGGCTCCGGTAGAACTCCGCCATAGAAAATGACCGACGACAACGAAACCAGATCTGGCAGGGGGAGAGAGAGGGAACTGAGAGGGAGAGAGAGAGAGAGGTGAGGGAGAAGAGAGGAATGAGGGAGAAATACAAGCCATAAACTTAATGTATTTGGTATATCTATTAATGATAATTTACAAAATCTCTGTAGCTATTAAATATAAATAAATTAAAAAATAGTTATTATCAATAATTAACTCTTATAGATAGCTATGCCACGTAATTATTCCTTTAGATAATTCAGCCTTGAATCATTGGACAAAAGATGGAAGTAGACTTGGTAAGTGTAGAGCTTGGATGTAGATTGAGGCATGTAGGATTGGGTTGGGCCTCGATCCCGTGCCCTTTCTTAATTGTGTGAGTTGATCCGGTTAGATATGAAGAATGAATGAGCCCAATAGTGAGCCACAACCCTTATACCCTACAACGGACCTAAAGCTTATTAAAAAATTTAAGGATATTTTTGGGGACTTTTATTTAGAGATACAAAATTAGGGGAAAAATAATCCAATTTTTAGCGGAATAACCTATTTTCCAAAAAGTAATAACAGTTTTCATAAAATATATACAATCTGGTAAAAATATACAACTGACACACAAAAAAACATACAAGTATATTATTGCATGTTATTTGTATATCATTTGTATGTATTTTATATGTCACGTATATGTCATTGTATGTCAATTATTACATCGGACATACAAATAACATACACCCAACATACAAAATACATACAACTTATTGTTCTTCTTTCTCTTCGAGTTTCAAGTTAAAATTCCACCAAAAATCAACTCTAATCTTCACCAAACAACCTCAAAATTAACATATAAACTTGAAAGGATATTCTCAATTGTTTACAACATCATCCAATCCAAACAAATACACAATTTTGCGAAACTCGATTTTCGAATTCAAAGTTTCAAATTTTTTTATGGTTGTCAACCGAACTTTTCATGGAGTTTTCAGCTTTGGGTCTATTTGGTGTGAGAGAGAGAGATAAAAAAAGTAGAATATTAAAGTCTAAAAGGAGAAAAATTGGATCGTTTTGCTATGAGTGATTTTTTTGAGTTTATTTGTTCAGTTGGGCTTTAATACATATTCTACTCGAGTTTGCATGTGCCATGTGTGGTGAGATAGTTGTGAGTTCTTTTGCATTATTTATAGTCTATAACTTGTCCGAAATATTTTTCAAGGCGAAACCCTTGACGAACTTGATTTGAAAAATGATGTTAAGCATTTCTTGGACCATCGTTGTGCCTTAAATTGCCTACCCTTGTATATTTTCCCTAGTCAACCTCTTTTGAGTCTTTAGATTTTTCTTTGGCAATCATGTTACAAGCTTTACCATTTTATTTTTCAATTGTTCTATTAATTGGCCCAATACCTTCCTAAGTGCTTTAAAAGTGCAATCATAGGCAAAAAGTCTAAGTTTATGGGTGATGGTTAAAATTGTGATGTAAGAGTTGATTGGAAGGTGAAAAGGTGAGAAAGAAAACAAAAAAGAGAAAGAAAAGAAAACATTGGAACCTTTAATGGTATTTTGAAAAAGAACAAAAAGATAGAAGAAACAGGAAGGAAAATAAGGAGTTATGAATAAATGGAAGACAAAGCGGTGAAATGAAAAGTGAGAAAGGTTTTGAAGGTAGTGTGCTTTGATTGTTACAAATTGCAGTGCTTAGGGACGTTTTGAGTCACTATTTTCATAATTGTCCATACCTTAACAGAAAATCTACATTACAATCCTTTAAGTCCTAATTGATTTTGAACCAAGTGTGTCTACATTAGTGGAGAATTACACGAAGGGAAAGCATATGGTACTATTTATGTCCATTTGAACATCTTTTGTGAGAGTAAATTTTTTTCATTTGATATCCCGCTTATGTCTTGAATTACATTTTATAAGTGCGAGATTCTATCTTGATTGTGAGGGTACATGAAAATTTGAATTATTAATGTGTTTCATTTTTCAATTGAAAAGAATGAACAAAAGAAGTTATTTTGTGACAAAGAAGTTTTAAAGCTTGTGTGCCATGACTTGATTACATCTTTGATTAGCTTTTTGTTTGAGAACTTGGTGATTCATATGCTTTGGATTAATTGTAGGTACCAATCAAAATCATGTGTTTATACTTAAAGTGAATATTTTTAACTTGGTATGATGTTGGTGCACTATTAAGCTTAAATGTTGATTCCTTTGAAGAAAATTATGAGTTTTAATTTGCTTGAGGACAAGCAAAGATTTTAAGTTTGTGAGTTTGTCACAAAAACAATTAGTATTTGCAGCGACCAACGAAATCAACATTACTGTAGTGATAAGAGTTGCCACTGAAGGTATATTACATTTTAATTTGGGGTGACTAAAGTGACCACCAAATGTCATTCTTGATGTTGCTGACTTACTTAAATCTATTTTATGGACATTTTATAGCGTCTTCGATTGCTTTTTGTAACGAGCACATGAAGTCATCACAAACAACCCTAGGGTGGCTACTAAGGATTGTAATGAAGACTTTCTACGCTACTATAGCGATTGTCGTTGTCACAAAGGGTCCGCTTTCTAGTTTAACGGTACTGAATTGAAATAGAGTGAGGATAAGTTATTCTAAATTATAATCAAAATAATAGTCAAGGCATAATAGTTACTTTTTTTTATATATAACATGATTATTAATATTCAATGTGAGGTATTTGAATAGGACACATATTCAAAAATTGAAGAAAGTTGTTGGATATTAACTATATTAAAAGTATCCAAATTATCATTTTAAATAAATGATGATAATAATTCTTGGGGCATCTCAACAGGTGACATAAAACCAAATTTTGATGAGAGGCCTTACGTATTTGAAGAATTAATTTTGTATATAATTTTATTTAAAGTCTAATTTCCTAACCGTTTGAGATGCAAAGTTATTCATATTTTCTATAATTGTTTTATCCTAATAATTATTTTTCAATTGGTTAATATACATTTAAGCCTCATTTGTTTGCACTTAGTGGAGGTCTGAATTTGAATGTGTAATGATTTAAAAAGTCATTTTGCTTGTTTTACCTAGAAATCCCTAAATCACCCTTCTCGAGTCTTTATCTACTTATTTGTGATTTGCGGGGATAGGTGGCTTGGTTCCCGAGGTGATCAGGTAGGTTTCAGAACCTTTTTGGTAAGTTTGAAGAATCCTAAGCTAAGAGAATAGAAGAGTTTGAATCATTGTTGACTTTTGGATAAATGTGCTCTTTTCGTAGCTTCGTTGGTTTCATTAGCTCCGGAATGATGTTCATGATTTAGTCGACCTTTGGTTCAGTTTCTGAGGTAGCCAAGTATATTTTGGGGGTTTGATTGTGAAATTGTAAAACTAGAACTTAAGAGTTGACTTTAGTCAAACTCGAGCCTTAGAGACCTTTTTTGGGAATGAGTGCGCGAGCAAGTCTGGAATATTTTTTTTGAGAGGAATACATGTTTGGATTGTATCCGGGAGGTCCCGAGAGTATTTCAGATGTTTGACGGGGAGTTGGATGTTTATGGACTGTTGCTGGTGTTCGCACCAGCGAGTTAGTGCCCGCTTCCGTGGGTCTGCCTCTCCAAAGGTCTGGCTCGCAGAAGTGAGATTCGATCATGTGTCGAGGGTCTGCTTCTGCGGATGAGTCCTCATTGGGGCGGGTGTGCCTCTGTAGAGTTTCCTTCTACCCCAACGTAGTTAGGGATTTTAAGTGACCTCACCTTAGCGGATGAGTTTTCCGCCGAAGCAGGTTCGCTCCAGTGAAGTCAATTCCGCTAGAGCGGGATCACTATTCAGATTATAAGAGTTCAATGACCTAGAAGTTATTTTCATTCCCCAAAAACATTCTCTTTGGGATTAGACTTTGGGCAGTAATATTCTTGAAGATTTTAAAGGAGTTTATCATTAAGGTATTTTCCACCCTTTAATTATTGTGTATTGGTTAAGTTCTATCCTAAGTATGATTCTTAGTTGGGGGAAATAAGGGAATGACTTTGTTGAGAATAAGAGAGTAATACTTGGGATTTGGGGGTGGATTATTGTTGATATTGTAACTAGTGTTGTATTAGACTCATGGGTGATATTTAATTGATCAATTGCATGTTTGAAATCCTTTTGGGAATTTTGGGGGAAATTCTAGGGTTAGAATTGGGGCTCTTTGCTAATTAATGAAATGGAAGATCCATTCGGGCTTTGTTATTAAATTAACTTGAGATTATATTTATCTAGCATGTTATAATACTAATTGAGTAATAAAATTTGTATTTTGATAATGTGGGTCTGGAGTTCCTTTATAGTTTAACTTGGGGATTCTAGTTTCGCCTATAGATATGGGTATCGTTAGACTCGCGATCTCATGTAATTAATGTAATCGATCAGAGTGGGCTCGTGAAGAGGCTCAGAGGAAAGGCAAGGTTGATGCGTGAGTCTTCTGCTCCGAATCAGGCAAGTTGAGACTTACTAGACTCTAGTATAGCATTATATGTTGGTATGTTGTTAATGTACTAATGGGGAATTGGGGGTCCCGTATTAGTAAGGTAACGAGCACTAACACGGGCACCGGTGAACTTAACTTGGGTAATTAATGAACTAGTTAGATATACTTAAAGGAGATTTTATGTTTCGCCTTCGGGTCGTGAGCGCGGTATATAAATCTGCTTAGGTTTAGTATGATTGTTGATTATTTGGGCTGGTAGCCATATCTGATATTCTATTATTGATTTGACTTGTCATACATTCATCACTCCACATCTCGTCTAACACTTGAAAATGGACTTATAAATACTGATTGTATTGATTATGCTGATTGTATGGTGTACACATATCCATCTCAGTCATACATATTATATTTGGCATTTGAACTGTTGAGATACTGCTGAGAGATGCCTGGGAAGCTGATTATTGGATATGGTACATGATACGAGAGTTATGACTGATGATGACACTTCAGCCACAAAGCTAGTATCTGATGGAATCAGATTTGTATATGGATCTCATGACTCCCCCATGGGTCATGTGACAGCTACTGCAGCAATGTGTGTATACCGGGTACATATGTCCATTGCATATATACATATCATATGTATTGCATTCATTCATATATTTGATATGTATCTGATAATGTGTGTACTCGATGTTGATTTTTGGTAGACTACATGATCTTATAGCTTGATAAAGGAAATAGTGGAACTTGAGACTTAACACTGTTGTGAGAATGGAGTGAAAGGACTTGATGGGTCTAGACGCCATGAATGGGGTTTACCAGGCCGGAGAAGGGCTTATATTGCTCGCCTTTATTTGATATGTTCATTCAGTACCAATACAAATGAAAACTACACCAAAGTGGAAGACCAGTATAGAAGCTAGAAGTAGCTAGCCTCATATAGTAGAGTATTCGGCCTAACAACTGACTTAGTGATATTGTGGCTTAATCTTAATATAAACTTGAGAAACTTGTAAATATTTGTACACTGTTGAACTGTAGAACAATTGATCGATTTGGTTAACTGAACTCTTATTATGCTTAACTGACTAATTAGTAGAGAGGTATCGGAAAGTAACAACCTTTGCCACTGTTATAGTTAAGGTTGGTCGATGATACTGCTGAGTACACGGGGCCCTTTCTCGGACCCCGCGCATAGTGGGAGCTTAGTGCACCGGGCTGCCCTTTTTTACTCTATGTTTGGTGCACTCTATGTCCAGGTACTGAGCTAGACGATCCATGAGTATCTTGATTCACGACATTGGATAGTGATTATCGGAGTCTAGGGTGAGCCGCAACTCTATTCCCGGCATTGGAACTCCCTCTCTATATATATATTTCTATCATTGTTATTTTCAAACAGCATATGTATTTCACTATTCAAACTTGTATTCGTATCTAGAGCTTTGTACTCATGATTACCGGATTATGTGGTATGATTGGGGTTCGCCTACGGATTATGGTAGGTGTCCTCACGGCATAATGAGATTTTGAGTTGTGATAAATTAATATTAGAGCACTAGGTTAATGGTCTCATGAGTACATAATTGATGTCTAGTAGAGTCTTGAGGATTGATATGAAAAGCCTCGTACCTATCTTCGAGAGTCTATAAGGCATTTATGAAATTTCAATTCTTTCATTCTTTCGGGACCCGGATCCTGCACCTATATCCACACTCGTTGTCAGAGGTAGAGGTAGAGCTAGACCTCGAGTTGCAGCCCAAGGCCGAGCGCCTGTAGTTGCTCATACTTATGATAAAGCGGAGTCTCCGAGGCCATGGGCTATTCTAGAGGATGATCAAGTTTCACTAGATGAGGATGAGCATGGTCAGGATGATGAGGCATGATCGGATTAGGTGCCCCTAGGTTTCATTGCCACACCGGTATTATAGGATACTCTGGTTCGCATGATGAGCTTTTTGGATACTATAGCTCAGGATATTCATCTAGCCACGTCTAATGGTTCACATACCAGGGTTGGAGGACATACTCCTGACCATGCTGTTATGCCCGAATTTCAGATACCAAGGGTTCGTCCAGCATTTGTTGGGATTCCTCAGTTCTTATGTGTGACTATACATGTTCTTGTTACAACTCCAGCTGCATAACATGTTATGTCTATTGAGGAACAAAAAATTTTCGAGTGGTTCAGGAAGTTAGATCCTCCCAGATATGATGTGTATGAGTTCTTGATTAGTTTTCATGATAGGTTGCACAACCTCGGATTAGTGGAGTCCCGTGGTGTTGATTATATTAACTTTCAGATGGTTGGACCTGCCAAGTAGTGGTGACGGTCTTATCTTGAGTCTAGACCAGCAGAGTCCCCTCCTATCACCTGGGTTTTATTTACTCAAATTTTCTTAGAGAAGTTCGTAGTTCGCAGTGTCAGCGAGAGGAGATGAGCTCAATTCGAGGGGTTACTCCAGGGGTGTATGTTTGTGACTGAGTATGAGATATGTTTCTATATATTGTCTTTCCATGCCTTGATGAGGTTGAGAGGGTGATGAGGTTCACCAATAGGTTGGTATGTCATTTTTAGTTAATTACAATACAGATGGCTGTCACAGGTTCCACCTTCCAGCAGATTGTTGATACTGTGAAAGAGACCGAGTTTATTCAGAGATGAGATTATGAGGAGAGAGCGGTCAATGGGCCACGTCATATCACTCAGGAAGCTGCCTTATCTGGAGGTCAGGGTCATTAAAGCGGAGGTCATCACCATTCGAGTTCTAGGCCAGTTGTTGCTGCTATGCCTACATAGTATAGGGCTAGTCTTATCGTACTTCGTATGGTTTGGGGCAGTTGACGTCAAGTTTTTATCGACCCTCTGGCCGTGGTGGTCATGCTGGTGCTAGTTTGTTTCTCAGACAACAACAGCTCATAGAGGTTATTTTGAGTGTGGTGACTTTGGGCATTTCAAAAGGATTTCCCCAAACTCAGGAATGGTGGAAAAAACCAAGGTTCTGAGGGTTTAGGATCTAGAATAGCAGGGCAGCCAGCTAGAATAGCAGGGCAGCCAGCTAGAATAGGTTGATGTGGTGCTTAGTTCAGCCGAGGTAGCGTACATGGGGGTGCTCAGACTACGGGTGATCGTGGTCATTTCTATGCATTTTTGGGCAGACCCGAGGCCAAGGCCTTTGATGGTATGATAATAGATACTCTTTCAGTTGGCCATCGACCTACTATATTTTTGTTTGATCCAGGGTCTATCTATTCTTATGTGTCTGCCTACTTTGCTTTGAGATTGGACTTAATGTGTGAGTCTTTAGCCATGCCTATTCATGTTTCTACACATGTTGAGGATTCTGTAGTGGTAGATCAGGCATATTTAGGTTGTGTAGTTATGTTGATGGGGTATGACACTCAGGTAGACTTGAAAATTTTGCATATGGTAGATTTTGATGCTATTTTGGGTATGGGGTTACACCCCGTACTTTATACGTCATTTCCGTTGTAGGTTAACTGACATGTAGTCCCCTCCTACCTTCAAGCTAAGGTTTGACCCATGTGGTAAAATCATAATAGAACCAATATGAGGAGTGTAAGAAGTGTTTTGAAAATTAATCAAGGTACAAGAAAAGTATTTGGGCAAAGTATAGTCGGAAGCTACCCTACGAAGCATGTTATCAAGTGAGTTTCGCGAGGCCTTAATTCAAGCGAGAATAACACCATTATAGTTTGTGAATTTTGGAAAACACAAAACATGAAAGTTGTAGCCCTTTGAAATAAATTTCTAACTATCTATTGTGGAGGTCCATCGAACATCGATACAAAAAGGTATGATCATTTTATAAAAAAGTCGCAGTGCGGGAAAAAGTGTAGCCAGAACATCCCATTCTGCGGTCCGCAGAACTGAACTGCGAGGACCAGAATAGTCCATAGAATAGCTAAAATCTGGTCAAGTTGCTGCCCATTTCTGCGACCCAAAGTGTGGCTAGTATTCCCGTTATGCTGCCCACAAAATGGTCCACAGAATAGAGGGCGAGTGATGTTATATATACCCAAGTTTGATCCTTAGTTCATTTCATTTCATTTTTGACTTCTTGAGCTCCAAAAACACTCCCAAACACTCTCTAAAGCATTATCCATCATTGAAGAACACCTCCACATGTATCTAAGGTGATTTCTCCCTCCAAGGATCAAGAACACCTTAAAATTCTCTCTAGATGGTTTGGTAAAGTTGGGAGCTTCTTTGAGATTTAGTTGAAGCTTGTTGTGAAAGACTTGTTGGTTGATTAAGGTAAGGTTTCATCACCCTTATGTATCTTTTAGTTCCTCTTAACTTAGCTTCATTGGTTGGTGAAGATAACTTGTGAATTATGGAAGTATGGTGAGTATGATCTTGAAGAAACACCTCTTATCGTACGAAGTTATGTCAACTTGTGGGGTTGTTAATTGAGATTGAGAGTAAAATCAAGTGTTGAATCATGTTGGTGAAGTTATGAAGTTAAGAAAATGAGTTATGGAATATGGTTGTGTAATTTGAATAAGAATCCATTATAGAATAGCTCAATAACTTCAGGTACTTAAGATATTCGGTAAAAGCTCTAAATGAGATTTCTTATAAGATATGAATTCGATATTGATACAAATCGTTCACATGCTGTAGATAATTATCCGTAGAAGGTGTGAGGGTTTGTGCAACACAACTAGCTTCATCGATAAGGTATGTGAAGGCTAAACATTCCTTTCTTTTGGCATATTTGTAAAATCGCTACGCATAATGAAACGTCCGCCACAGAGAACTTTAATCTTGCTTGTGGGAAATATGCTTGTTTTCTTGACTCTTGATTATCCCTCGTCGGGAGTAGTCTCCGCACGCTATAGTGTTTCATTTTGCTATCATCTCATAGCCCTTGTTGGTTTCGTGAAAGCTAGGAATTTTATGTCGCGACTTGTTAGTTCCTATAGGGGAATGAAATAGTTATCATTCATTGTTAGTGTTACGAGGGCTAGGGATGATTTATGTTGTCTTCTTGAGTCTCATGAAAAGAAAAGTATAAAAATGAATAGGTATTGCATCATTAAAAGTATGGTCGGGAGCGTAAAACTTCTGTGCTTGGTGGATTAGAAGCTCAGGCCTATGGCTCATAGGGTGAACTTACCCATGTATAAAAGAGTTCCCTTGGATTTAAGATAAAGTGAGAAGTTGTCGATGATAGTCCTAAATGCTAGTCAAGAAGGTAACGATCTTACATTTTTATGATGAGTTCATAGAAGCCCCTTGTGGCTCTTTACGTATATATGTATGTAAGTAACATACCACTAATAGGGGTATGGACTTAATAGTATGACTTACCATCGGACGACGATCGTTTGGGCAGACAAGTGTTACCACTGAGCTATGGCCAGGTGCGCAGACAATTACGTACCAATGGGTTATAGCTGGTCGGGCAGACATGTATTCACCGTTGAGCGATGGCCGGCTAGGCAGATATGCATTTTACTATCGAGCGAGTACTGGTTGGGTAGATGAGCATTACCACTGCAGTTAGGCATGATAATATCGAGTCTCTTTTATGGGTCGGGTACGACTGAGTCCCTCATTAGGGCTGGCTATAATATGATGTTGACATATTTGGGCAGATATGCAGTTACCACCAATCTGGCAGTTACATATCATTGATTACCACTGGTTGGGCAGACACGTTGTGTGCCACCGAATAAGCAGTTTTGCATGGTTATTTGCCACCGGTGGGGAAGACATGTACTTACCACCGGGCTATGGCCGGTTGGGCAGTTACCACTAATAAGGTAGGTAGATGAGAGGTTAGGGATATGACATTAATGTAGTACAATGGAATAAGGTTACAAATAGAAAGGAACGTTGTGTATGTTGAGACTCAGTGATATTTCAAAGATACATGTTGATTTGTATCCCCCTATCTTTTATGCTTATGTATTTTTATATTTTTATTTCCGCCTTATATATTCAGTATATTATTCGTATTGATGTTCCTTTGCTTGGGGATACTGTGTTTTATGTCGCGCAGGTTTAGGTAGGCGAGGAGAGGACCCATTCTCATAGATCTTGTGCAGATTTCAACTTTTGTTGGTGATCTCCAATTCCTCCTAGAGTATTGCCAAGTCAGAAGTATGTTTATATCCTTTTGGTACGTTGGGTGTGTGGGGGACCCTGTCCCGACTTATCTATTATGTCGACTTTTTTTTAGAAGCTTTATAGACATATCCTGTGTTGTACATTTTATTCGGTACGACCTTGTCGGCCGAACTATTTGTTAAAGAGTACATTGGCCTTGTCGGCCTTAGCACATATATATGTACAGGTTGGGTTCTTCTGTTTGCAGGATTTTTAAGTCATGATGTTTCACAGTTAGCATTACTGAGGCCTTGTCGTCCAGGTAGTTGTATGTTCTTATAATAAGGTTTAATTGGTACACTCGGGTCGTCCAGGCGCCAGGTGTCAGCCACACTCTCTCCCCCGAAGGTTGGGGTGTGACAAAGTGGTGTCAGAAAAGTTCAGTCCTAGTGAGTCTACAAAGCCGTATCTAGTAGCGTCTTACTCATGGATGTGTTCTGCACCACATTTATAAATAGGAGGATACTGGGCATTTTCGGATTTGATTACCCTTCTTTCTGGTTCTAAATCGTGCCACAGAGATGAGTCATGAAAACTAAATTACACCTCGTACTGATGACTTGTAATGAGAGGTTCCTTTTAGGATAGGGTATGGGCCAGATGTGCGAAAATCGTGTTAAAGTTTCCAAGTGCAAGCATTTGCCTCATTAGTTTGTAAAGAAGATGATGGAAGCCAAAAATGTAAAAATATGAGCTTCAGAATGTAAGAGGAGTAAAGGGAAATAGTTACAGAGTTCCTGAATGCAGAAGGTTGTATGGGGGACGATATAAGTTTACGTGAGATGTTAGAGCAAATATGAGAAATGACTAAGAATCATAGGATGAAGTATGCTAATGCGATGAACCCTTAGACAAGTAAATCAGAGTAGAACAGTAGAATCGTGGTGGGTCAGTTCTGGACACGTGACACTTTATCTAGGTAAATGATTCAAGAATTCCTAGTATAAGAAGATGGTACTTTGGTAAGTTGTACGGAAGGTTGTCGAATTGCAGAGGGTATTGAAATGATTTAGAAGAGATGATATGGGAGGTTAAGAGGGACACGAAGTTCAGATGCCCTCACCTATTTTAGAATTCAGGTATTGAGGATGATATAGTGGTGATAAACACAACCCATGTATCGGAATTCCGTATTTAAGGTGAGTTATGGATAATATACGATTTGTGGATAAATGTACGGTCATTTGAGACCGATGTTATGATATATGTTGTATTATGCGGCCCTGTGAGGCAATAGCTACGTTTTTCTGAGTTATATGGCAGGTAGGATAGTCATGCTTGCAAAGGAAGCTCCGTCGCTATTTTTGAAGAATTTAAGAGTTGCGATTCTAGGCAATGACGCCCTAACATTCGAGGACGAATGTTTTTAAGGGGGAAGGATGTTACACCCCGTACTTTGTATGTTATTTTCGTTGTAGGTTAACTGACGTGTAGCTCCTTTGTACGTTCGAGCTAAGGTTTGACCCGTATGATGGAATCATAATGGAACCAATATGAGGAGTGTAAGAAGTGTTTTGAAAATTAATCAAGGTATAAGAAGAGTCGTTGGTCAAAGCATAGTCGGAAGCTACCCTATGAAGAATGTTTTCAAATGAGTTTTCGCAAGGCCTTACTTCAACCGAGAATAACACCATTATAAGTTATGAATTTTTGAAAAAACAAAAAATTAAAGTTGTATCCCTTTGAAATATATTTCTAACCATATATTTTGGAGTTCCATTGGACATCGTTACAAAATGTTATGATCATTTTACTAAAAGGTCACAGTGCTAATAAAAAGTGCGGCCAGAGCATCCCATTCTACGGTCTGCAAAATCGAACTGAGGGGCACAAAATGGTCCACAGAATGGCTAAAATTGGGCAAGTTACTGCCCATTTCTGCGAGCCAAAGTACAACCAGCATTCCCATTCTGCGGCCCACAAAATGGTCCATAAAATTAAGACGGTGGTGATGTTATATATATCCAAGTCTGCTCCTTAGCTTTCATTTCATTTTCAACCTTTTAATCTCCCAAAACCATCCCAGACACTCTAAAGCATTATCTATCATTTAAGAACATCTCCACATGTATCTAAGGTGATTTCTCCATCCAATGATCAAGAACACCTTGAAATTCTCTCTAAATGGTTTGGTAAAGTTGAGAGCTTATTTGAGATTTAATTGAAGCTTGTTGTGGAAGACTTCTTGGCTGATTAAGGTAAGGTTTCATCACCCTTATGTGTTTTTTAGTTCCTCTTAACTTAGCTTAATTGGTTGGTGAAGATAACTTGTGAATTATGGAAGTATGGTGAGTATGATCTTGAAGAAACACCTCTTATGGTATGAAGTTATGTCAACTTGTTGTTTGGGGTTGTTGATTGAATCATGTTGGTGAAGTTATGAAGTTAAGAAAAAGAGTTATGGAAGATGGTATTGTAAATTGAATAAGAATTAATTATAGAATAGCTCAATAACTTCAGGTACTTAAGATATTCGGCAAAAATTCAATGATATTTCTTATAAGATACAAATTCTATATTGATAAAAATCCTTTACATGATGTAGGTAATTTTTCGTAGAAGGTGTGAGGGTTTGCGAAGCGCAGCTAGCTTCATCGACAAGGTATGCGAAGGCTAAACTCTTTTTTTTGGCATGTTTGTGAGATGGCAACGCATAATGAAATGTCCTCCAAAGAGAACTCTAATCTTGCCTATGGGAAATATGCTTGTTTTCTTTACTCTTGATAATCCCTCATCGAGAGTAGTCTTCGCACGCTATAGTATTTCATTCTGCTGTCATCTTATGGCCCTTGTTGGTTTCGTGAAAGCTAAGAATTTTATGTCGCGACTTGTTAATTCCTATGGGGGAATGAAATAATTATTGTTCCTTGTTAGTGTTATGAAGGCTAGGGATGATGTAGGTTGTCTTGTTGAGTCTCATAAAAAGAAAATGATAGAAATGAATAGGTATGGCATCATTAAAAGGATAGTTAGAAGCATAAATCTTCTGTTCTTGGTGGATTAGAAGCTCGGGCCTATGGCTCATAGGGTGAACTTACCCATGTATAAAAGAGTTCCCTTGGATTTAAGATAAAGTGAGAAGCTTTCGATGATAGACCTAAATGCTAGTCAAGAAGGTAACGATCTTACGTTATTATGATGAGTTCATAGAAGCCCCTTGTGGCTCTTCACGTATATATGTACGTAAGTAACATAACACCAATAGGGGTATGGACTTAATAGTATGACATACCACCGGGTTATGACTGGTCGGGCAGACATGTATTCACCACTGAGCAATGGCCAGCTAGGTAGATATACATTTTACCACCGAGCGAGGATCGGTTAGGAATATGAGAATTACCACTGCAGTTAGGTATGATAGCATCGAGTCGCTCCTATGGGTTGAATACGACTGAGTCCCTCGTTAGGGCTGGGTATGATATGATGTTGACATGTTTGGAAAGATATGCAGTTACATTTCGTTGATTACCACTGGTTGGGAAGACACGTTGTGTACCACCGGATAGGTAGTTATACACGGTTATTTACTACCACTGGGGCAGACATGTACTTACTATCAGACTATGACCGGTTGGGCAGTTACCACTAATCTAGTAGGTATATGAGCGGTTAGGGATGCGACGTTAGTGTAGTAACATGGAATAAGGTTACAAATAGCAAGAAACTTTGTGTATATTAATTCTTAGTGATATTTCAGTGATACAAATTGATTCGTATCCCCCTCCCTTTTATGCTTATGTATTCTTATTTTTTTATTTCCTTCTTTTATATTTAGTACATTATTCATACTGATGTACCCTTGCCTTGGAACACTATGTTTCATGCCGCGCATGTTTAGGTAGGCGAGAAAAGGATCTGTCATCGTAGATTGTGTGCATATTTTAGCTTTTGTTGGTGAACTCCAATTTCTCTTGGAGTATAGCGTAGTCAGAAGTATGTTTATATCCTTTTTGTACATTGGATATGTCGGGGTCCTTATCCCAACTTATGTATTCTATTGACTTTTTCTTAGAGACTTTGTAGACAAGTCTTATATTGCACAGTTTATTAAGGACAACTTTATAGGTCGAGTTGTTGGTTAAATAGTACATTGGCCTTGTCAGCCTTAACATGTATATATGTACAGGTTGGGTTCTTCTGTTTTCCGGATTTTTAAGCCATGATGTTTCATAATTAGCATTATTGAGGCTTTGTCGGCCCATGCAGTTGTATGTTCTCAGAATAAGGTTTAAGTGGTACGCTTGGGCCATCCATGCGCTAGGTGTCAGCCACACCACCCCCAAAGTTTAGGGTGTAACATATGGATTGGTTAGCTCCTTATCATGCTATCTTAGATTGTTATGCCAAGACTGTTACCTTAGCCATGATGGGTATTCCTAAGTTAGTTTGAAAGGGTACTCTTAGTCAGTATCCAAAAAATGTGATCTCATTTATTAAGGCTCAGAAGATGGTAGAGAAGGGGGTGTCATTCTTATATAGCCTATGTTCGTGATCCGAGTGTGGGGACTCCTCCATTGAAGTCATTTCTGGTAGTTCGGGAGTATCCAAAGGTGTTTCCTATAGACCTTCTCGGTATCTAATTTTGTGTTAATCTAGAGTCAGACACTCAGCTTATTTTTATGGCTCTATATCAGATGGCACCATCCGAGTTGAGAGAATTGAGGGAGCAATTACAGGATCTATTGAGTAAGGGGTTCATTTGGCCTAGTATTTTACCTTGGGATGCTCCAGTGTTGTTTGTGAAGAAGAAAGATGGTTCCATGCGCATGTGTATCGATTACAAGCAACTGAACAAAGTGACCATCAAGAACAAGTATTTGATTCTGCGTATTGATGACTTGTTTGATTAGATACAAAGTGCTTCATTCTTTTCTAAGATTGACTTTAGGTCCGGTTATTATCAGCTGAAAATCAGGGTTGATGATATTCCTAAGACAGCCTTCTGGACCAAATATGGACATTATGAGTTTCTGGTGATGTCATTTGGGTTGACCAATGCACCTGCAACCTTTATGACTTGATGAATGGGGTGTTCAGACCCTACTTGGATTCGTTCATGATTGTGTTTATTGATGATATCTCTATATATTCGCGGAGAGAGGAGGAGCACATGCATCATTTGAAGTTCGTGCTTGGTATTCTGAGGGAAAAGAAACTCTATGCAAAGTTTTTAAAGTGTGAATTATGGATTATCTAAGTAGTTTTCTTGGGTCATGTGGTGACTAAGGATGGTATTATGGTAGATCCCAAGAAGATTGAGGCAGTTCAGGATTGGATTCGACCTGCTTCGGTTACTGAAGTTTTGAGTTTTATTGGCCTTGTAAGGTATTATCGGCGATTTATGGAGGTATTTTCATCTATTGCAGCTCCGTTGACTAGGTTGACTTAGAAGGAAGTTGCATTTTAGTGGTCTAAGGATTGTGAGGCGATCTTTCAAAAGCTCAAGGCCTTATTTACTACCGCTCCTATTTTGACCTTGCCAGCCGAGGGAGAGAGCTTTACCGTGTATTATGATGCTTCTGGAGTGGATCTTGGGTGTGTGTTTATGCAGAAAGGGAAAGTGATAGCTTATGATTTGAGGCAATTAAATGTTTATGAAAAGAATTATCCCACTCATGACTTAGAGTTGGTGATGATCATATTTGCCTTGAAGATTTGGAGGAACTATCTCTATGGGGTACATTGTGAGGTTTACACCGACCATCGTAGTCTTCAGTACTTGTTCAATTATAATGATCTTAATTTGAGACAACGTAGGTGGTTGGAGCTTCTGAAAGATTCTGACATGACTATCTTGTATCACTCGGGCAAAGAAAATGTGGTAGCCGATGCCTTGAGTCACAAAACGGTGAACATGGGTAGTTTGGCTATGTTACATGTAGGAGAGCATCATTTGTCTATAGACATTCAGTCTTTGGTAAACTGGTTTGTATGACTTGATATTTCAAAGCTGGGTAGTGTCTTAGCTTATGTGAATGTGTCGTTTTCTTTGTTGGAGTAGATTTGGTCAATTGTGTAAGATCCATGACAAGGTGTTGTGGGGAGAGACAAATGAGGCTATTAATGATAATTATGGTATTTTGAGGATAAAGGGTCGAGTGTGTGTTTCTACGGTGGGTGACTTGACTAGATTAATTATGAAAGAGGCCCATATTTTGAGGTACTCCAT
This sequence comes from Anisodus acutangulus, assembly GCA_029783415.1. Lineage (NCBI taxonomy): Eukaryota > Viridiplantae > Streptophyta > Magnoliopsida > Solanales > Solanaceae > Anisodus > Anisodus acutangulus. The sequence goes on from CM056495.1 coordinate 14,250,318, forward strand.
TCTCCCACGGGCGACGAAGATGTACTGTGACCTAAAACAATATTATTTGTTGTGCATGATAAAGATGGACATAATGGAGTTTATGTCCAGGTGCTTGAATTGCCAACAAGTGAAATATGAGCACCAGCGGCATGGTGGTATGCTTTAGAGGATGCCCATTCTCGAGTTGAAGTGGTAGCGAATTGCTATAGACTTCGTGGTAGGATTACCCCGTACCTTGGGTAAGTTTAATTCTACATGGGTCATTGTGGACAGGTTAACCAAATCTGCCCATTTAATTCTAGTTCAGACTACTTAAAATTTAGAGAAATTGGTCAAGATCTACATCCGAGAGATAGTTTGATTGCATGGGGTGCCCATTTCTAACCGGTATATGCAGTTTACTTCTCACTTTTGACAGTCTATGCAGAAGGAGTTGGGTACTAAAGTGCATCTTAGTATAGCCTTCCACTCTCATATCGCTGGCCAGTTTGAGCGGACTATTCAGGTTCTCGAGGACATATTACGAGATTGTGTGATTGACTTTGGTGGTCATTCGAACCAGTTTCTACCCTTGGTGGAGTTTACTTACAACAACAGTTACCATTCGAGTATTGAGATAACGCTATTTGAGGTCTTGTATGGTAGGAGGTGTCGTTCTCCCATCGGATGGTTTGATACTTTTGAGGTTTGACCTTGGATACTGATCTTTTAAGGGATTCGTTGGATAAGGTTAAGTTGATCCCGGATCAGCTTCTTATAGCCAAGAGCAGATAGAAGAGTTATGCCGATCGGAGGGTTCGCTCTTTGGAGTTTATGGTTGGTGAGTGGGTTTTGCTGAACGTTTCACCCATGAAAGGTATGATGAGGTTCTGAAAGAAGGGCAAGCTTAGCCCGAGGTTTATTATTCCTTTTGAGATAGTGGACAGAGTTGGTGAGGTGGCCTATGAGTTGGCTTTGCCTCTTGGTCTATCTGGTATGCACCCTGTGTTTCATGTGTCGATGTTGAAGACGTATGTTACTGATGGTTCTAATATGATTAAATGGGATTTGGTGATGCTAGACCAGAACTTAGCTTATGTGGAGGTAGCTTATGTGGAGGGGCTTGTATCTATTTTGGACAGGCAGGATTGAAAGTTGAGGTCCAAAGAGATAGCTTTCGTGAAAGTGCAATGGAGGAGTCGCCCAGTAGAAGAGGCTACATAGGAGACTGAGTATGATATGTGGGCTAACTATCCCGAGCTATTTAAGAGTCAAGGTATTTCCTTTTCTTTAACATTCTAGGACGAACGTTTATTTAAGTGGTACCTCATGTAACGACTTGAAAAGTTATTTTTCTTATTTTGCCTTGAAATCCGTAAATCACCCTTCAAATTTTAAAAATTGACTGTTTACCTGAAATACTTTAGATTGCAGAATATTCTTCCTGAGTCTTTATTTTTTTGTTTGTGACTTGCGGGGATGGGTGGCTTGGTTTTCGAGTAGGTTTCAGACCCTTTTGGTAAGTTTAAGGAATCCTAAGTTAAGAAAATAGAAGAATTTGATTCATAGTTGACTTTTGGGTAACTACGCTCTTTTCGTAGCTTCATTGGTTCCATCAGCTCTGGAACGCCGTTTATGACTTAGTTGAGCATTTGGTTCGATTTTTGAGATAGCTGGGTATATTCTGGGCGTTTGGTTGACAAATTGTGAAATTAGAACTTAAGAGTTGACTTTAGTCAAACCTGAGCCTTAGAGACTTTTTTCGGGAATTTTGAGTGTGAGAGTAGGTCTGGAATGTATTGTTTGATAGGAATGCATGTTTAGGTCGTATCTTGGATGTCCCAAGAGTATTTCAGATATTTGACGGGGAGTTAGATGTTTATGGACTGCTGCTAGTGTCTTGTGTTTGCACCAGCGAGTTGTGTCTGCTTCTGCGGGTCTGCCTCTATGGAGGTCTGGCTCGCAGAAATGGGACTTGACCATGTGTCGAGGGTCCACTTCCGCACCTCTGCGAAGTTTCCTTCCACCTAGTGTAGTTAGGGATTTTAAGTGACCTCGCCTCAACAGATGGATTTTCTGCCGAAGCGGGTCCGCTCCAGCGAAGTCGATTCCGCTGGAGTGGGATCACCGTTTAGATTATAAGAGTTTAATGACCTAGAAGTTATTCTCATTCCCCAAAAACATTCTTCTTGGGATTGGAGCTTGGGCAGTAGGGTTCTTGAAGATTTCAAATGAGTTCATCATTAAGGTATTTTCCACTCTTTAATTAATGTGTATTGGCTAAGTTATATCCTAAGTATGATTTTTAGTTTGGGGAAATAAGGAATGGCTATTATTGAGAATAAGAGAGTAATACTTGGGATTTGGGAGTAAATTATTGAATCATTGTTGTTGATATTGTAACTAGCCTTATATTAGACTAGTAGGTGATATTTAATTGATCAATTGCATGATAGAAACCTTTTTGGGAATTAGGAGAAATTCTAGAGTTAGAATTGGAGCTTTTTGCTAATTCATAAAATTAAGCATCCATTTGGTCTTAGTTATTAAATTAACATGAGATTATGTTTATCTAGCATGTTATAGTACTAATTGAGTAATAAAGTTCATATTTTGATAATGTGGGCCCAGGGTTCCTTTGTAGTTTAACTTGGGGATTCTAGTTTTGCCTATAGATATGGGTATCGTTAGACTCGCGATCCCATGTAATTAATGTAATCGATCAGAGTGGGCTCGTGAAGAAGCTCAAAGGAAAGGCAAGACTGATGCGTGAGTCTTCGGCTTCGAATCAGGCAAGTTGAGACTTACTATACTCTAGTATAGTATTATATGTTGGTATGTTGTTAATGAACTAATGGGGAATTGGAGCTCCCGTATTAGTAAGGTGACGAGCACTAATACGAGCATTGGTGAACTTAACTTGGATAATTAATGAACTAGTTGGATATACTTGAAGGAGATAGGCACAAGTTTGATCAACTCTAAAGAAAAGGCTTGTCTGATTAGCGGGCTTTGGCAGAATGGTTCGAATGATTCCGATGGCATTTAATCTTATGAACAACTTTGTTCGGGTTTCCAAAAGTGGAGTGAACATCTGGGGAGGCGTTTTCTCAAAGTTTGGACGTGGCAAGTCATAGTTAGCCGGAGGCGGGTGATTTTGATGATTTTGAGGTTCTTAGTAAATGGGTGCGGGAACTTGGTAATTTGGTGATGGAGCTTGGTAGGTAGGTATGAGTGTTTGATAATTTGGTTGTGGAGCTTGGTAGGCTGGAGCCATGGTTTGATAATTAAGTTGTGCGTAAATATACCGACATAAGCCTGTGTGGGGATGGTATATGGTTGCTTGGGGAAGGAGATTGGTATATATCGAAGGAGGATTGTGATCCTTCCTTCGATTCCTTGGGATAGGGCTATGGAAAATGTTTCCCACGTCGTCCTTCTATTTTCTTATTGCCCCGGTAGTGTTTGCCAAGCCAGCGTTGGCTATACTGATGATCTTTTCGGATTTGAGGCCATCTTCAATCGCCTCTCCCATATTTACCAATTCAGAGAATGGCCTCCCGGCCATAGACAACATGCGATCATAACAATCCAATTCCTGCGACTTGATGAAGACCGAGACTAGTTCCTCTTCGCTCATTGGTGGCTATATTCGAGCGGCTTCGGTCCTCCACCTACTTGCATACTTGTGATAGCTTTCAATAGATTTTTGTTTGATTTTCTCCGAATAATAGCGATCGGGCATGGTTTCCACGTGAAAGTAGAACCTATCATTGCAGGCCCCAACCATGTCTTCCCAGTTGTCCCAACAACAAATGTTTTAAGCCATAAACCATTTTAACTCCTCTCCCGTGAGGATTAGGCTGAATAACCTCATTATCAGAGCTTGATTTCTCTTAATTTCGACCAGTTGGTCACAATACACTCTTAGATGAGCTTTGGGATTTCCTGTCCCGTTGAAGAGTTTGAACTTAGGCACTTTAAAGCCCTTGGACAGGTCCGAATTCGGGTGCATACACAAGTCATCGTAGCTTAGGTCCATCACTTCTCGAGATCTCCTGTTGGATTTTTCGAACAGATCTACCATTTTCTGCTCTATTTCTTTGTCTCTTCGGTCCTGTTCGGCTCTCCACACTTTTTCCATCTCTTTGTAATTGTCAAGCTATGAGAAGAGTCGATGAGAGTAATTGGGGTATGAAATGATACTGTAGGGTGCACTGTGCGGCTTTTGGAAGTGCTAGCGGCTTTGAGTGTTTTAAAAATTGCGGTATTTTAGGGTAGGCTAGGGTCAGCGTAAGCAGGTGGTTTCTAATAAGAATGCGCAGAATGGGAAGTCTCAAGTATGTGGGTGTCATTTATTGGAGGTGGGGTCTGGTATGAGGTACCAACATAGTTTTTTAGAAAGTGTTCGGATATGGGTGAGCTCATTGATGGAAAAGGCGATGGAGGCCTTCATATTTCAGCAGCTGCCTCTCTGTTAGCGTTGATGGTTTCATTCTTCACGACCTATTCCTGGAGGTCCCCTATATTTCTGAATAGCAAATTAATCACATCCTCATGGTGTGAGGCATTTTGAAGATTCTGAGGCACAATGTCCTCGATAACCAACGCATCTTTGTTGCGTGTTTCTTCTGGTGTACCAGTCATTTTCTCTTGATTTTGTTGGTTCAGTGATGCTGATGCGACTTTTTATTTGGTGAAGTATGCCAGTGTGACACAACACAGATCAAACCCTCTCTTAAGAAAAGAATAACTCAAAGGAAAATGGCGTTATTACGTTAGACGAAAATAATAATACAAGATATACAAGTTGTACATAGAGCACATAGACTCGTGTATTCGATTTGAACTCTTGATTATTTCTTCATTCCGTGGTATTTATGATATTTTGGCCATTTTTGGTTTTTAGGGTTTTGGTTTGAAAATCTATAGACTATTTGCGAAGACACCGCGGAACCAAAAACTTTTCTATAAATAAGGGGGATTATAATTTATATTATATAAGGGCCGAGTCTTATGTAGACTGCCTATGTATCCCTCCATAAGAAATCAGGCCCTTACGTAGTTCGGGTTACATAGAAATTAATTCTAATTTCTTCAACCTGAATCATTCCCAGACCAAGCCCGATAAGGGCTTTCTACGTATCCCTCTTCGGGAGAATAGGTCGGACGTAGTTTCTTTTACAAAAAGAGGGAGGGGATAACATTTGATTGAAAGATAAAGGGGGATGCCTAAACTACCCAAGAGATGACTTCTCCTTGAAGCTATGGCGGGTCGTCGTCTTTATGACCGCACATTTTCCCAGTGACTTTCTTAGAAGCGGTTGTGTATCACAACCCAGATCTAACCGGTGTTGATAAGATGCTTCAGCTCAAATTTGAAGGCTTCGCATTCCTCAATGTCATTCTTCGGTTCCCATGAATGCTATAAGCAAATCTTCGTCCTTGAAGTGCTAACAGAGAGTTTCCAAGTGGATTTGATTGGGTGAACCTTGTTGGTGTGGGCTAAAATAGAGAAGAGGTTGGCATACGAGTCTTCGAAGTATGTGAAATCATAACGCCATACTTGGGTTTCCATGGTGATTCCTTCACCAAGCATGATGGGGTCGTAGACCAGTAGGGGGTGTAGGCCCCACATATTACAAATAATGTAAGTACAGAGGGCTTTGAGTTGGTAAGTAGTCAGGTCTTGGTGAGATTTGGGTTGACCCGAAATTAGGCAGGGAAAATGGGGTTTCTCATGTTCTTAGTAAGCCAAGATGTGGGGTGTTTGGCTATAGTGTCGGGTAAATACAGAAGGAGTCGGGACAAAGCGCTTTGGGTGGTGGTTGTGGGTGATGTGAGGGTTGGTGTGATGGTCGGGATTTGGCAGTTTAGTGGTGGTAGGGTCGCAACACTAAGCTGAAACAGTGAGGTGTTCGGTTTTTCGGGTGAGGTAGGTAGTGTGGTGTTAGGATAGGGATTCCGCAAGGCTACGGGTGAAAGTGGGCTTAGGCGCTTTAGGGGGTAGTTCAGGGAATGTTATGGGAGATTGTGGTAGTGGGGCTCTAGTGTTTTAGTGACGGTAAAGACTCGGAAGTTGATCAAGACAGTGAGGGTATGCGAGAAAGGAGTTTGGACGAGATGTTGATATATTTAATGACGTATGCATGGGGTTATGGTTTGATTCAGATGGAGATCTTTTGAGAGGATGTTAATGAGGTGTGGTGGAATATAGTAGAGTGGGGAAAAAGTAATTGGAACAAGGAATTTATACGGATTGTTGGAAACAATTCTAGACACAAACCAAGTCTCAATTCGGTCGATATGTGGTTCTTAGATGGTAACACGAAGAGTTAATTGCTCGTGTGATCTCCAAGGATGTTGTGGTCAATTGCACAAGGACTAGGTTGACGTTTGCTGACCCCGAGGCTCAACACTAACCAAGTAAGGGTGAACAAAACCTTATAAAAGATGGGTGGTTCTCCCGGAGAACCGAGCGACCCTCCCGTAGGATCAACTAAAACGTTCAATCACGGATTAAAAGACTTAGCAAAATAAGTAAACACTTAAGTTTTATATCAAACAACTCTCCTTCATACAATATCCTAAGGGCTCATTTTATAGTTGAGCAAGGACCCTTCTAGAAGGAAAACATAAAGACACAAACTACGACTTAGTCGACTAGGTGGAAAAGGGGGAGGGGTCCTCGGCCCAGGGGATCCACGTCCAAATACCATGGTTTAAAACCTTATTTGATGGCTTCCATACATGGTTAGTTAACACTTGAATGAGCTCCTTATAGTGTGTTGAGATGCATGCCCCTTGACCCCTCGGCTTCACCAAAACACATCCTTGATGAACTACACACACACAGTTTATCCATCTTGAATATCACATCTTCTAGATAATGCATGATCCTCTTGTGGCCGTGTACATGCTTGTCCAAGTCATCCCGGGATGAGGCTTCTCTTGGCTTCGTCATCTTCTCATTATTGAATGTGTCCTAGTGTGTAGCTACAGGATATTACATCAATTTACTATGTCATAAGTAAGTTAATCTAAGAACTTAAAGACAATAATTTAAAGACAAGGTCTTGGGATCACATACGAGGACAACTCTAGATCATACCACTTCGCATCCATGCTTTCATTTGGGATTGGTTTCTTGCAAGAGCGTTTTTGAAGTTCGGCTAACCATTAGAAGGGACCCTTATTCAAATATGTCTCCCATTGGACCAAGGAAGTATATTCCCAATTATTGTGATGTATACCCTTGAATTCCGCACCATAGGCATCCACGACTTGCTGTTCTTGGCCTAGGTCGGCATCAATTTCGTGTTCCTTGTGGAAAACTTCTCCCCCGGTTATGATAGGAGCATCAACATGTCCGTGGACTTGGAATACCCGAGGGTAAGAAATACTCACACTATGGTCTCGGCTAATTTTTGAAATATCGAACCAATCTTCTTTGTCTTTTATATCTCTCAGGTATCTTAGATCAACATTCATCCCGAATGATTCCACAATCCTCTTAGACTCATCAAGTTGTCTCTCGGGAACCACCGTTTGATCACTACTCAACGTTATCCTAGAAAGAAGATTCTAATATCCATCCACTCTTGGTTCGTGCCTCAAGACCAATTTGAGGATCTTGTGACCATAGACACTCATGTACCAAATGTCACTTCCTTCTTGGGCCAACATAACCGGTAATGGCACCAACACATTCCACAATCTCCCCTTCTTTAGATTTTTCTCTTTGATTTGTCCCTCAACTAGGAGAGCCTCAGATTCGGCCTTACATTCTCTTGCGTTTTGAAGTTTCATTATTCTTACTTGTCTAGGTGAAAGAGGTCATAACTGAAAGTCCATGTCATCCTTATGGAAGGAATAAGTGTTGTACTTCCCATCGTGCAATGTTCTTTGGTAGAATTGACATGGCCTCCCCAACAATATGTGACACACATCCATTGGAAGGACATCGCACCATAATTCATCAACATATTCACTGATCTGGAAGTTGACACGGGTTTAAGTTGCTATGGTGACCCCATTTCCTTTATTGACCCATTGAAGATAGCGAGGTCTAGGATGCATACGGATTGGCAATTTCAACTCGCCAATTATTTCGATGGAAATCAAGTTGGCACTACTACCTCTATCAATAATCATATTGTATAGTTTTTCTTTTATCTTGCAACAGGTGTAGAATATCTGCTCCCTTTGCGATTCCTCATGCTCCCCTGGTTGGCTATTCAATACATATTGGAGCATCAAGCTCACACTATCTTTCGTAACGGAATTACACTTCTTCTCCGAATAAGAACCATAGACTTGATAGATAGGTGGTGAACTTCATAGAGTTATTTCCTTGTTACATGTAGTATCTCCCGCGAATGGTGGCACGATAACATCCATACACGCATCCTTCACCAATTCCTTCACGGGTTCTTTCGGGGCCACATCTTTAACCGTGTCAATTACGAGGTCGTTCTTGCCGACCAATGAGTCTAGAAGACTCCCCTTCTTGCTTCTTCTTTTATTCCTTGCATATCGACTAATAAAGTCTCAACTTTGCGCTTCTCCGTCCTTCAGATTCTCATGTCCTTCACTTTGCTAGGCGACATAGAAAACAACTGAATCCTCTTGCCATTACTCTAAAGAGAAAAGTTATTCCTCTCCTTATCGTGTTGTGCCTTACGGTCAAGTTGACATGGTTGGCCCAATAGAATATGGCAAGCATCCATCTGTAGGATGTCACACCAAATGCTATCTTCATAACCTCAAATACGAAAACTAACAAGAGTTTGTCTTATTACTCGTAGTTCTTCATCTTGAGTTGGACTTTGGAGAACATACAGCCGAGGATGGTTGCGGTAAGGTAGATCCAATTTGTTTACCATCTCGATTGAAGCCGCATTGATACAACTCTTCACATCAATGATTATGTTACATACACGGTCTTTCACTTTACACCGAGTGTGAAAGAAATGTTCATCTTGTGTCTCCTCATGTCATTTAGGTTGAACACTCAACCCATGTCGAAGAACTAAATTTTCACACATCTCCGCAAGTGTAACATCTCCCTTCATATTCTTTTGATCATCCAATGGATTAGTAAATGAGGTACCAGCCTTTTCTTCATTGTACAATGGGTTGGTGTACAAGGTACTGCCCTTCTCATTCTATGGGCTACATTGCACAACCCTGGATTCAACATTATTTACCACAACATAATCCGCAAGTCTCTTTTTCAAGGCTTGCAATCGATCGGTCAAAATATCATACATGATCCTCTGTAGTTCCTTTCATGTGAGAGGCATAGCGCCAAAGTGTGGGATGGGATTGCTTCTCTCTGATACCAATTTGATATAAGTACAAAGGGATTTGAGTTGGTAAGTGGTTCGGGTTGACCCAAAATTATGCAAGGAAAATAGGGTTTCTCGAGTTTTTGATAAGCCGAGATGTGGGGTGTTTGGCGATAGTGTCGGGTAAATGGAGAAGGAGTCGGGATAAGGCATTTTGGGTGGTGTTTACGAGTGATGTGAGGGTTGGTGTGACGATTGGGATTTGGCAGTTTAGTAGAGGTAGGGTCGCGGTACTAAGTCAAAACAGTGAGGTGTTTGGTTTATCGGGTAAGGTAGATAGTGTGGTGTTAGGATGGGGATTTCGTAAGGCTACAGGTGAAAGTGAGCTTAGGCGCTTTAGGAGGTGGTTTCGGGAATGTTATGGGCGATTGTGGTAGTGGGGCTCTGGTGTTTTAGTGATGGTAAAGACTCAAAAGTTGATCGAGATAGTGAGGGTATGCGAGAAATGAGTTTGGACGAGACGTTGATATGTTTGGTGGAGTATGCGTGGGGTTATGGTTGGATTCAAATTGAGGTATTTTGAGAGGATGTTAATGAGGTGTGGTAGGAGATAGTAGAGTAGGGAAACAAGTAATTGTACCAAAGAATTTATACGGATTGTTGGAAACAACCCTAGACACAAACCAAGTCTCAATTCGGTCGATATGTGGTTCTTGGATAGTAACACGAGGAGTTAATTACTCGTATGGTCTCCAAGGATATTGTGGTCAATTACACAAGGACTAGGTTGAGGTTTGATGACCACGAGGCTCAACACTAACCAAGCAAGGGAGATCGAAACCTTATAAATGATGGGTGGTTCTCCCGGAGAATTGAGCGACCCTCCCAGAGGATCAACTAAGAAGTTCAATCCAGGATTGAAAGACTTAGCAAAATGAGTAAACACTCATGTTTTATATCAAACAACTCTCCTTCATACAATATCATAAGGTCTCATTTTATAGTTGAGCAAGGACCCTTCCAGAAGGAAAACATAAAGACACAAACTAAGACTTAGTCGACTAGGTGGGAAAAAGGGAAGGGAAGGGGTCCTCGGCCGAGGGGACCTTCACGTCCGAATACAATGGTTTAGAACCTTCTTTGATGGCTTCCATACACTGTTAGTTAGCACTAGAATAAGCTTCTTGGAGTGTGTTGAGATGCATGCCCCTTGGTCGATTGGTAAGGAGAACAAGTCAGCCAACCTCTCGGCTTCACCAAAATGCGTCCTTGATGAAATACACACACAGTTTGTCCATCTTGAATATCACATCTTCTAGATGGTGCATGATCCTTTTGTGGCCGTGTACATGCTTGTCCATGTCATCCCGGGATGAGACTTCTCTTGGCTTAGTCATCTTCCCATTATTGAATGTGTCCTAGTGTGTAGCTACATGATATTACATCACTTTACTATGTCCTAGGTAAGTTAATCTAAGAACTTAAAGACAATAATTTAAAGGCAAGATCTCGGCCAAGACCAACACATAAGGCTGAATAAAATCTAACTTTTTTAGACAATCACGTATTGTCTCCTACGCCATTCCATACTCCATACACTTTCAAGCTTCTAGTCGTGTGTTCATGATTTACCATTGCCATTCTTGGAGCTTTACTTCGTATCTCGAATTGAGGAATTATGTGCGGGGTTTGATTTACATCAACGAATAACCACTCGTCAGTCAATCTGACAACCCTCCTTTTGAAGGCCACGCACTCGTCTATAGTGTAACCGGACTAATTTTGGTGGAATATGCATCTCTTGTGGGCATAGATGGGTGCACAAGTTGGGAGGACGTCGGAGCTGACACATGTTGATCCAAAGGCTCTCATCCTATCATACACCTCAATGTTTTACACCGACCTAGGTGCAACTCTGAAAAATAAACTATGAGCTTTGAGGGCAATCACCCACCACATAGGAGATGACGTATATGGATCCCCTTGTGGCATCCTGTAGTAATTGACAGCTTTATCAGTAGTTGGGGTGACTCCTTCAAGTACCCTACTTGATTCTTCGTATGGTATAGGATTTGTTGCAGGCAACTCTGACTCTTGCTTTGGTGTTTTGAACAGTGGGACATAGTCATCGAACATTTTCTTGACCTCTAAAGGGATGTTTTGGTGTTGACGTTTCCCTTTGGGAGACTCTTCTGCGAAGTTTCTCACAAACTCCAGAATTTCGTCAACCTCTTTCATCTTGGCTCTGACCAAGTCAACAATTGCGTCAATCTTGAAAAATATTTGCCCTAAGCGACTCATCAGTCTCTTCGTTGCTAATTAAATTAACAACTGGTGATATGGCACTTTGGCTGTTGGGAGTATCTATCATAGCAAATCAACCTTTAAGAGGAGGTATAAATTTAGTTTAGTTTTGGTGTTTTCCTGTGTTTTACTTTCGGGTTGGTGTCCGGAATGTGGAACCAATCAAGAGTTCAGATGGAACACATGAAAATACATAAGAAATTTATATAACATAAGCACATAAGCAGTTGTAATATCCGAGTTCCTAAACCTCATTACTCCAAGGCTCTATAATCGTTTGAAGCATAACTGTGCCAAATGTCGATTAAAACCACCCCATAATCATATCATTAATAATAAGTTTTCCCCAATGGGGTTACAAAAGATGAAATAATAATTAAATCAAAAGAAGTTGCCTCCAGTGGCGGATAATGAAGCTCTGTCAGTCCGAGCTTTCTTAACCCTTCGAAGGGCGGTCTGAATCCGGAGATGAGTAGACATCAATAATGATCAACCTAATAACCTTTTTCTGTGAAGGTCATAGGTGCAGTCTCGACCATGACTCTCCTCATGCGAGCGTCTACGTCCTCTAGACAGTCATGAGTGAAGTGTAACTTCTCGGTCATGCTGGCTATGACGGTTTGGTCATGCTTCATCTTCTCTAGATACATGGCATCTCGATCATCAACTTGTTTTTGAATGCGGTGGGCTTTGACCTCGGCCTTTGAATCCATGTCATGATTATATTGATAGCGGTTGGGGCCCGGTGTGAGGGTGCCTTGCAAGTATGCTCTCAACCAATCTACGTAGTCCTCATCACAACACGTGCGGAAGACATCATCGGCTAAAGTCTCTGGACCCCACTTGATTCGACCATTCCATTCTCGGATGATGTCAGCAACCCTTCTGATCTTGCCTCCTTCATAGTCGACCACGTACTCCCCTATGTTTCCTACTTAGGGTATTACCTGTCTCTTTTCGAATTGTCTTAGGACCCTAATAGGTACATATGGTTGGATTCCCCGGATTCCCATATGTGGCAGGAAAGGGCATTTTCTACCTCTCACAACTATGGTCTCGATTATAAAGTCAGGAAGTCTCCATTGGATGTTGTCCTCTCGGAGCCTAGAAAAGATAAAAGCCCACCCATCTTTGCTCAGATTCCCGAAATATGGGTAAGTTACTTTAAGGTTATCGTTCCTACGTTTCAGATCTTGGTATGATGGACCCTCAATTTTGTGGAGGTGTTTAATGATCCACCGTTGCACTAAAAGGTTACACCCTCAGAAGTACCTATGTAGGTTTTGATATTTTCCTAAGGCTAGGTATATGTCGGCTAGGATGACCGGAACTAGGTCATGGTACTTAGTTTCCCCATTTGTGGTTATGCCATGAAAGATAGCATGTGTGATGTAAATGACCCAGGTATCTATGGCTTGGTGTAAGTCTTTGGGAAATACTATGGTTTTTAATAGGCATATGACAAAGGTGAGAGGTCGGGTGGATTACCAACCGGCGTAGGATCAGAACTCTACAAAGTGCTTTATATATTCCCATTTGACCTAAATCGGTTGTAAAAATACCTAAAGACTACAGTCGGGCCGAATATCCAATCGGCGCTAGCTAGGGATATGAATTTCATAATCTTGTCGAGAGTAGGCTTATGGGGCACTAGAAGGTTATGGTCGGGTTTCTTCCTCCTTCTCATACGGGTCTTGTTGCTATCTATATAATCCTGGATCTCCTCTAGGGTCGGGGTTATCTCAAGGTCTCCGAACCTAAACACCATTCTATCACAATCTTAATATCCGGTAAGGACTTCTAAGAGTTCTCTATTTCCTTTCATGGTCATAAGGGAGGGTAAGTGTCCTAGACAGTTCGTTACTTCTCTTTTTTGCGGGGCATCTAGCCACGACCACCAAAATCTCAGCATATGAGGTGCATCTATAACCATATCGAATTTCAAGTTGGTATGCATCTACAAAATAGGGCACGGTTAATTCCCCCCTCCCAAAGGATAATGGTTTATCACATAAGGCACATTTAAATGCTTTCACATAGTAAGTAGTTAGATGCAGTACCATCGGGCCATATACTGTCAAGACATGAGGTAATCAGCCTAATAAGTCCAGATAAGTCTGAGATATCTGAACATGTTTAGGTCAAGCATGCTCTAGTTCAATAGGGATTTGGCTTTGCTCTATCCTAGTTGTACTAGAGTGGTTTAGCAGATGACTAAGGGACCCGAGCAGACTACTCAAGGTGAACCATTGTCGACTGTTGGACGATCACGAACCAACTCTGTCTTCAACATGTTCCAAGGAAATGTTTCCAGTTTTATACTGGAGGATGATTGTGAAATTCACATAATCATCTTCGTGCACTGATGCGAGTGTGTGTGCGTGCCATTCGACTGAGTATGAAATGCATGAATGACAATTATAATTGCAGAAATTTAAACACATAAGCAATTTATAGCAATTAAAACATATTGTATTGGAACCCTTATGGTTAGAACCTAGGTTTATCCCCAACGGAGCCCCCATCTGTTACGGTTCACTTTTACGCGGAGGCATAAAAGCTACTAAGAGGTTGTTGGTGCTCTAAGTCAGATAATTATTTTTAGAGTCGCTACCCAATTTATAGGTAAATTAGGAAAACCAAGTTGAAAGGGTTTATTCAAATTAATGAAAAATCTTTTCTAAACCAGAGTCGAGGTAAGGGTTCTGGTGATCCCTCGGGGAAGGTGTTAGACACCTCGATATTAAAAATCTGTAGAATACGGTTGACCTTCGGGTTCTATAGCATGTTTAAATTTTACAAATTGCTTAAAAAATGTTTAAATTCTCGAAAAATTCATGTCATTAATTTATTTCAAACTCAAAGACTTTTAAAAATCAAAGAGTTAAATTCCGCCTAAAATGGTTTGCATAAGGGTGATTTGGTCAATTTACTTTCAGACTAAGAACACTAAAGAATCAACTTGAGTAGAACTCTACAGTTAGTTCAATAAATTGTCCATTTCACTTTACATACTTTAAAACTTTTTGTAATTTTGAAAAAGAGTATAATCTATTTCAAAAGTTAAGTTTTAATTAAAATAAATTTTCTTTTAAACTTTCCATGCTATTGCCCCCAAACGGTCAACACATAGTCCACAATATCAAAACTCATATCTCAACCCAAGTCCAAGAAAGTGTTTAGGTCCTTAAAATCATTTGAGTTGGGCTTGGCCCCAAAAATCTGTTTTCAAATGTCAATTTGGGCCTTTCTTAAGCCCAGAAAAACAATTTCTGCCCTAATCAGTTTAGAAATTTCAGTTTCAAATCCGAATTTATTCAACACTTTAATCTTCAAAATCAACCCATTAGCACATTGTTAAATCAAAGTCCGAATTCAAAAAAGATAGTCCAGCGTAATTAATGTCCAAAACAGTCCCAAATTTATCCAAGTTCAATCCCAATTCATTTCTTGAAATCATTTCAAAGTATAAAATGTGACCAAATTCCATTTAATCTTTTGAAATCAATTTTAGCGACTCTAACTAAACGATGTACGTATCGTTTGTCTATCCTAAGTCGTAATCATAATGAGTTCCAATAATATACAAAGTAATTTTTATACATATATATATTACACAAATATGAATAGAAAATATGAGCTTCGGCTTGTGGATCTACCTAAGCCCACCAGTTAACTGTTTTAACCCATAGTTGGGCCTTCAATGCGCAACTACATAGTCTCGGAATCGAATGAATGAAACAGTTGGGCCTTTAGCCAACTGATTTGGCAATGCTTTGGCCCAAGTGGCATGTATCCCATGCGTACGAGAGGAAGAGAGGGAAAAAAGAGTGTACTAGTTAGAATGTACCCGAAATTATCTAAGTAAAATATATATGTGTCACACCCCAAAATGGGAGGAGACGTGGCACGGCGCTCGATGTCTGCCAACTTGCACCAAGCGAACCAATTTAGTATAGTGACTACCCATATCATATCAACATTACCCAATTCGATTAATTAACATCAATATTAAGTGAGTAAGCCGAAGTTAATAATACTACATCAATATGCTGGTTAACTAAGTCAAAATAAAGATGTTATTTTTGAATCCAAACGGTTACCCACAACCCAAAAGAAGTACAAGAATATCTATGGAGTCTCTATGAAACTACTAATTAAATAATAAATTTGCAAGACTAACTCGTGCTACAAGAAAATGAATATACAATAATGTGAATCCCACGATTTCAAATATGAGCTCATAAAAAGTATGAAGCTGGAGGAATCCTAACTCGTACACTGACCACCATGCATCTGATCGCCTGCTGGACCTAACACCATTTAAATAAATGATGCCTGAGTATTATAATACTTAGATATGCATCATAGCCACCACCCACGGTGGGGCAAGAGTTCTACAGATATATAGAGAAAGTATTAAGTGCATGAGAGATGGATTTTATATACAATTTAATTCATCAAAACATATAACGTGAACACAATTTATAAATACATAAGAGTTAAGCATAAAACAAAATTTAATTTATCAAAGCACGGGAGAAGCACAAGTTACTTAGAACATGTTTAAGATCTCTCTAAAACTTTTCAAGTGTCATATTATTCCACGATTTCAATGTCCATATTTCAAGTTTCGTATCCATATGTGATGTATACACTCGGGGTGTTATTCGCGAGGTCTGACGTACTATTCCCGCCAGATAGGCTATGGTACACCGGGGTGCAGAACCCACGGGTCCGGTCATCCCCTCGACCGAATGAGCAATGATACACCGGGGTGTAGAACCCACGGGTCCGATCATCCCCTCGATCCAATGAGCAATGGTACACCGAGGCGTGGAATTCACGGGTCCGGTCATCCCCTCGACCGGATGAGCAAATCGATATCAAAGTTTAGTAAAAGAAATTTAATTGTTTACTTTTATTTTCTCAAGTCATGGCCTTCGGTCAAATCCCTTTCACTAAATCAAATTTATAGTTTCACTTATATAATGCAAATCAAGAGAGAGATTTCAACAATTTCATAAAAGGTATGCTATGAATTTAGAATAAACAAGTCACAAGAAATCAAGTAAATGATATAGTGCGTCGCACAATAACCCCAAAAACTATGTAAATATTTTAAAATAATTTTATAACTTTCAAACTTAGTCATTTGTGCATATTATCATCTTAGTCTCCCAACCAAGAAGTAATTAACATTATCATTCGGTTTCAAAATAAATTTCAAAGCACACGGGTAATTAGAATAACTCGGCATACCTGAAAGTCACTTTACTTTACCAACCCTAGCTCCAAATATTAAATGAGGAGTCAAACGACCCAAACGAATTCCATCTAGCATAATTAACCAATTCACATCAATTGATATACATTAACATTCAATCAACTCAAACATAATTCATTTAGGGCTCAGACTTGACTAAAATCCCAACATAACCATTCTTGTCCTTTAAGCCTTAATTTGTGTCATAAGACTCAATACCTAACCTGTTGAGGTCATTAGAATCACCAATCATCTTAATAAAATTCACAATTGCTCTACTCACCATTTACAAGATTCATTTTTAGGGTTCCACCAATATATCAATTCAAGATTTCTTCTCAAAATCATCTTCTAATTAAACTCATGCTCCAATCTTAAACTCTTAAATGTCATTATTCATATCAAAGAGTAGGGAAAATCACATAAAAAGTATCTGGTTTATCTTGAATAGAAGCACTGACTGCTTAAGGTTTTGGGGATTGTTAAGCATTCCTTAATTTGCAAGAGCTTTGCTTGATTTTAGCTCTTCAAATACCCCCAAAGCTCCCCATCGAAGCTTCAAAGGTAGAAGGGCAGAAATACTAGTTTGTTCGCTACTACAAGAAGCCAAGCAAGTGCTTGGTATAGTGTTCAAAATTCCATTTTCTTTCTTGCCTTTGTTTAAAGAAGTTTTTAAGACTTTTATCTTATCCCATTCCTTGAACCTCCACTTCACGTTATAGTAATTATAGGCTTAAGTACAGACATGTAGAAATAAAATAAAACCTTGCCAACATAATTGATTATAATAATCCTATAGATACATTCTACCAATACTGATATACGCTACTCCAACTAGGTTTATCCTTTTCACACATTTTTTGTAAACTGGTTATTTAATACCCAAATGATTTGTAGCGTTCTTATATATCTCGTTCGCCGTTTAATTTGATTTTAACTCGTTGTATAAAAAATTGACCTTGCAACTTTTTATTATCTCAGACTTCCATCTAAGACGTGTACTCGGTACAAACGTAATCTCATTGAAATAATAATAATAAGCACACTTAAGAAATAACTTAAGATTTCATTCTAATTGACTTGCGATAATCAGAAGGAGCCTCTCAAATGCTAAGATACACTGAGTAAACATAATTTTTTTTACCGGACGTTATAATATGATTCTAAATTACGTACACACATCATGTATCAACTTAAATATGATAGTATATTCAGCAATTAAAAGATCAGATAATAACTTCCAAGCAGGCCCATGAATAAAAACATTAACAATTAGGTTTGTCAAATTTCGCTACTCATGGATGGTTCCGCTATCTCTGAACAACAGAGGGGCAGTTGTTGACACCCATTTTTACCCTCCAAAAATTTAAATTAACTAGTCAAGCTTCTTAAATCGCAAACAGAGTAAAGAATTATTCCGAAAATAAAAACGGTTTCTAAAATGGCTTTTGGCAAAATAACCTAATATATATTACGTACAATTTTAAGTATTAATATTGCATTTTCTACAAGTTTGGAAATTAACTTAAATAAAAAATGAGTATTTTAATTAAGTATGTATTTTTAATTAAATTAATTACCATAGTTAGTCCATTATTGAAAAAATAAATATTTTTATTTTATTTAAGTCAAGAAGCTTAATTAGTTAATTGGAAAATTAATTTAAGCCCATCTTAATGCAACTTTGGCCATCTTTTAAATCCCTTTTGGTGTTAAATTGCCCAACAGACAAGCCCAATCCCATAAATGACCCGGCCCATTTGTCTTATTATTTTCCCAAATTAGAGCAGCCAAACGAATCCCTAACTCCGTTGATCTCCCATACCAAAAATGGCAAAAACACAGTTGCTTTCTTTTGTTCCAGAGATGGCTCGCTCATTTTGGGAAAAACCTTAATGCGTCTTGGCATCCGAACGGTAACCTTCATTGCTTTTACTTTTGTTTTCAAAATCATTCGATTTTCTCTTTTCTTTTCAACGAATATTCGGATTTCAAAACGAATTTCAAAAATGCTCAAACCCTAGCATTTGGAACCCCATTCCTTCATTCACAACAATGGTTTTGACACAACCCTCGAAGTTTGAACACTAAGAAATCGGGCAAAGCCTTGAGTTTCGAGGAAGTTCTCGCTCACAGTTAAAATTTTTTGGTCTCTCTTCCCCTCGCGGAAAAGGTAACCCTTGAAATCCCTCCTTTATGTTCTGTCTCCTTCAATTCGACAACAGTGTAACAGCATATGTGCTCTAGTTGATGTGTTTTAGATCTATTTAGAGTCAGTTGTGGATAACTGCTTTTAAATCTTAATATTGTTTTAGTTTAAACTTGAAGAGTTAGTAATACTCTAGATTGATTCATATGCTGATTCGATTAGCTGCAAACAACGTTACCTAGTTTTCCAGTTTCTCCCTTGATGATTAGTTTAGATTAGTGATAAGGGAAATCCGACATACAAACTGATGTATGACCCAGTTAACATGAATGCTATTTGTAACTGTTTACAGTTGTTGGTTTTTAGTCCTGGTTGATTTAAGTCAAGTACAAAAGAAGGGTAAGCTGGAATTTCAAGTTTGTTATAGTTGAGACCTTTAAGAACAACTAATGGAATGGGGATCTTAATATGGTTCAAAATAATTTCCTTTATGTGGTTCTTGATCTAAGATGAGTTACGTTGATGTCAATGAGATTAGGTGTTGTTCTAGGCCTCAGCAGTTCTGAAATTCGTTTAGAGTAGTATGTGCTTCATGTTGCAATATTTTAAAGTGGCTGAGAGTTGTATGTCAATGCAGAATCACTAAAAATTGAACTTTGGTTTCCTAAAAAATGAACTGGAATATGTGTAGGTACAATAGCTTGCCTTGAACTCTTTAGTAGGTTTGAGTATGTAAAATCTCTTACAATTTTAGATACACATCTGCTTCTCCCAAAGGCCCTACTTTTGGTTTCTTTTAGAGAATACATAACTCTCAACCAGGGCCATTTCTTCAAAATTGTTATCCCTTTCCAGTGCTGTCCCTTTTTGGCATATGACTGTCAATAGAAATGTTAAACTTGTCTTCAGATCTCTTTTTTTTCCTGGAAATGATAGAAGGTTTTCAAACTAGAACCATGTATGATCACATGTCCTTAACTCTGGTTCAATCAGTAAAGAGTTTTAAAGCAACAATGGTGTCAAATCTGGCTAAAAATGTGTTTTATTCTTGTCTTACTGAGCATCTGGAAATAGTTCATTTATAGAATTTGGCTTCCTTAAAGTAACGTGCCATTCTCTCCAAGATAGAAGTGCCATTTAGATGAAGCTTAATTGCAATACTTTGTCAAAAGGAATCTGGACCCATGTCTAGACATTCTGTTTGTTTGAAGCATGACTTAAGTTTACTTTTAAAGGCTGAATCTAGTCTCTACATCCTAGAATACCATTTGGTAATCAAGTAGTTTAATGAAGTGTTTAACTAAAAGAGTTATCTTGCAACATATTGAAGTACTTTTAAATCTGTCTTGCTGAATGAATTATTGGTTTGAAGCCTCCTCTTTTGTTGTCTTGTTGATTGAAAGTCCAAACAAGCTTTGGGTTTGGTTTAGCCTCCCCGATAGCCTGCCATGCCTAAGGTGCGAGAAACCTTTTGATCTTGTTGCGGCATCACAAATGGATGGTGGTAGCCCCCTTTGCTTTCTTGTCTTCCAACTTTGAGGTTTAGCTTGAGTAAGATCAGTCTCTAAATTCTCCTTCTCTTAAAGCATTGAGCTGTTTGATGTCTTTAACTACTTTAAATGATTGACTACTTAGTATTCTTTTAAGTTGTTAGTTTGTTAAGAGATTTGTAGTTCTTCATACTCATCCTTCACTCCTCTTTCTTTGCATGATCTGGGGGAGTACCAAATCCCACTATCCAATGATCCTGCACATGTTGAGGGCTGTGCTTGAGTTTCAGAATCTGATGTTATACCCTGAGGCTGTTGCTATGCTACATTTGAGACACACTTTGGTAAGTTGTCATATTTTAAGGCAAAACAGTGGCTGCATTTGAGACTCTTTACTGCTGCTATCTTGTCGTTATGACTATCACCATGAGCTGCTGTATTTCTGTCCAAATGAGTGGTGAACATTGAGACTTTACTTTGCTGCTATACTTTGAACTTCTGTCTCTCAAGGAAAGCCACTATTTTGGATGAGAAAATGGCAGCCTTGAAAGATAATTACTGCCACAGTAATGAGAGCAATTTCTGGACATTCTAATGTTCACTTTGAGATTAAGATCTGAGGCAAAGTGTTGGGGTTTAAAACTGTTTCCATTAGCTGCTACATTTTGTTGTTGGCACTGTTACATTGAGCTGGTTGCTGCATATATTTGTTATCTTCTGAGGCATTTAGCTACCATGCTTGCTGTTATTTATGGCTGTTGTTTGATGTCACTTGTTACTACTGTTTGGCTGATGTTTTTGCTGTCACTTACTACTACTGTCCCTCTGCCCACAGTGGCTATATTTGGGGCCAAAACAAATGTCACGTTGTGAGTAACCAGTTGGGATTCTTGGTGGAGAAACATACACTATCCTTGGGCTGAATTTGGTCACAACTTGATGTTACATATTGGCACTAACAGATAATGTATTTGAGCTGAGTTTCCTGCTGTATTTCGATACTCATTCTGGCTGAAACCACTGCTGCACTTTGATAAGAATTGTTGCCATGTTCAAACACATGCTGCCGCCTTCATTTTGAGGCAGATGTTGCTGTAAGTCCTGGGCAGGGCAGATTTGAAAATGAGCAGTTGTGTTTGCTGCATTTTAGCTTAAACCAGTGCCATGTTATTTATACAATATTTCACTGATTTGAAAAATGATACTACACTTGGGCCGATGAGAATGAATTTGAGGCCATGCCTCTTCCGGAAAGGTGGTCCCTCGGTTTAGGCACTTCGGTTAAAGGCGATGATGATATGTACAAATCACGAGGTAGAAATTGACGAGCGTATGGCTATAGACTAGTATGGCTGACAAGCAACTAGTGTTTGTGATCACGAACTAGTGTGGCTAACAAGCAAACTAGAATCTGTAACCACGACTTGACTCAGTCTCTAGCCTAATCAATAAGCATAAATCTGAGCCTTCATATTCAAAACTCTCAAATGTTTTGATACGAGTCCGAAGTATACAGAACGCCACACCAAAGGGTGGCATATTATTTTACTAACCTTTTTTTTTCGCTTTGTGCGAGGTATACATAAAAGCTGATCCATGGAGCAAAGGCTTGTGAAGATGAAATAAATCGGGACTTGGAGCATCGAAGCTTCGGACAAAGAATTAGAAAAGAGCGGGTTTGCAATTAAAGGTCCAAAAAGGCTAGGAGATAGGTCTAGCGTGACTAGCCTTTCTCCCCTTCCCTCTATCCTTTTCTTTATTTATTTCTTATGACATATTCCCTCCGTCTCAAATTATTTGTCGTTTTAGAAGTTCAAGGCAATATTAATTATTTTTTCTCCATTTTACCCTTTGTCATTAATGTAGATGACACAAATAGAGTAGATATTTAATGGAGAGAGATTATAACTTAAACATAAAGAGGGGTAAAGTAGGTCAAATACCCCTCTTATTTAATATTCCTTAAGGGGCGTGTAAACCAAAAAAGAGAAATAATTTGAAACGGAGGGATAAAGTAGGTCAAATATCCCTCTTGTAATAAATGATTAATGATTTTCTATTAAATGATTTTTAATTGTTAAGATATGAGTTGGACAAAAAGAATTTTTGACAAGTCTTAGGTTTTAAAACAATTTCAAAAAATCTGTTTTGGGTCAAGCCCACTTAATTGACTTTAAACAAAAGGAGTTTCACTTAAAGCCCAAGTTTGAAGAAGAGTTCTAAAAAGAATATGATCGACCTTCATAAAAAAGGAAAAATAATTTGCAAACACTTGTATAATATCATGGCATATTATTTATAAAAACATATATTTTCAAAGAGATTTTAAGACGCAAGGATATATGGGATACAACATTTGGACTAAACCAAGTTGGACTCTTAGTCCGAAAATGAAGTGACTATTTTAAATCTTATATGGACTTTTTCAAACAAAATTGAACTCTTTTAATCAAATAAAACATTTTTGCCAAAGATTTCAAAACAAAAAAATGATATGCTATGACATTTATTTTTACAAGAATTTGAACACTCTTTTAAGCAATTAATCACAATAAAACACACTATGAAACTCGAAGATCAATCGTATTTTATGGATCCTTAATATCGGGATGTCCAATACCTTCCCATGTGAATCACCAGATCCATTACCTTGAACTCTGATTTTTAAAGGATTTTTAATTGTTTGAATAAACTCTTTTAATTTGGTTTTCTTATAAATTACGTGGTGATTCTAAAAAATAAATATTTGAATAGAGTCAAACAACTTCTTAGTAATTTTTATGATTCGTGTAAAAGTGAAATGTAACCGCCGGTAGTTCCTCCTATATTTGTAAATGAAGCTTTTTGGACGGACATTACAGTTGTATTTTTACAAAGAAACATTTAGCCTACAATAATAGTAGGCAAACATTACAATCTTATATTTTTTGATGGGGACGAGTCCCCAAATCTGTACGGCTCCAAATACCGATTTGACATAGGGTTATTAATTCGTTTGACTAAAAACTAGTGTAGCAAGTAGCAAGTAGCAAGTAGCAAGTAGCAAGTAAACAATCTTGGGTGCCAAGTTTTGTCTCGAAATTGAAGCAAAAGCTGGATTCAATACAGTTGTAGCACTAGTCCCTTAGAAAGGGAAAAAGAAATGCAATATTTTCAACCCATTAAGGCTAAAGCAAACGAGTTTAACTTTTAACTCAAGCCATAATTGATAGAAGATTATATACAAGGACAATAGACGGGCCGGTTTTTATCATATTTGTAGAATTCTTGTACAAGTATAATTATGATATTAGTCTTTTATTAGGAAAAACTATTAGAATTATAGTAAGAAAATGTAGAGTTATTTTTCATATTTAGAAATTGCATATTTGTACATATATATTTTTTCATTAATGAAAATAATCAACGGATTATTCTCTTTCATGGTATCAAGGGAAGAAGGCAGTGGAAGTACTTGTCTTCCATGTACCTTGAAGGTACCAAATTGCTGACATCTCTTACTTTGGTTCTATTTGAAGATTTTAGGCATAGTTTCAGCGTACGACAACCGTCCGCTATGACTGCGTAAGTATGATAGAAGACGATATACACGGACAAACCGTGTATATCATAGGGCCGATTTTTATCATATTTGTAGAATCCTTGTACACGTGTAATTATGATATTAGTCTTCTAATAGAAAAAAATATTAGAATTATAATAAGAAAATGTAGAATTATTTCCTATAATTAGAAATTATCTATTTATATATATATCTCTTCATTAAAAAAAATAATTCAGAGATTATTCTCTTTCACTAATGAGAATCCAACCATTGCCCTTCTCCAAAGCTCTGGATCATCTAATTTGTCAGTTCTCTAAATAATAGGACGTGTTTCAATATTAATCTCGTCTATTCCCTAAATCAAAATCCAAGCATTTAATCCTTCTTCAACCTTACCAAACACTCACTCTTTTTCTATGTCTTCACCTTTCGAATTCCGAAGAGGCAGCAGACCCACCCAACACACAACACACACTCTAAACCAAACCTAACATACGATGAGCCTTTCAATTAATTTAACGACCACGTTCCATTCTCTTGCTAAAGTGCTACTCACGCACTCGTATATTACGTGGCCCAATCACACCAGTCCACATAACAGTCCATATACGACAAAGAATATCTTGTGGTGCTCTTCGATAGGAGCTTCACAATCTTCTGACACACAGCCCCTAGGACTTGGTCATTTTCTAAAAACACGTGAAAAGCAAAAGGGCAGTCCAATCTAGAACGGTCCAAGGGTCCGGGTTCGGAGTCGGGCAGGGAGGATTCCGGTGGAACTGGGAAAGGGTTTGGTCCGGGATTACTTTTTTTTTTTAGACATTTAATTTTAAAAAAATTATGAATATAAACACTTAAATAATTTAACAAGATAATGTAATAAAAAAAATCTAAGGCCGTTGTTGCAACGACTAGTTTGGAGGGCCAAAAATAGTCGTTGGAAGCGTTGCACAACGGCCAAAATTTAAATTTGACCGTTGTTGCAACAACTAGTTTTGCAAATGGAGAGGGGGGATTGGGTCGG
The DNA here is from genome assembly GCA_029783415.1 of Anisodus acutangulus. Lineage (NCBI taxonomy): Eukaryota > Viridiplantae > Streptophyta > Magnoliopsida > Solanales > Solanaceae > Anisodus > Anisodus acutangulus. The sequence goes on from CM056495.1 coordinate 14,275,346, forward strand.
GGCGGGTCGAAGCAAGACGAGCCTAGGTCTCATCCCGATTTCGTAAATTTTTGTTAAGGGGATCGGTGCAGGGCCGGGTCAGGATCGGGCCGACCCGGCCCTGGCCACCCTTAGTCCAATCTCTTGTTATTAAGGTTGTTTTACTTTACTTATTAGTTGTTTAAAATTTTTTAGCATATTTATATATTTAGAAATAATTTAATTTTATGAGATAATTTATAGCTATATAAATATATAAGTTATTTTGGATCATATATTCAAAAAGTCCTCTTTTATTTTTTTTAAAATTCTGTTTCAAATTAAACTAAAATAAACTTTTTGTAATGGAGGAAGTAGTAATTACTCCATCCGGATAAAAAAAATGTTAATTTAGCCATTTACACACTCCTTAATAAAATATTAACTTTTGAAAAAAAGTAATTTGACTAAATTACTCCTAATGAAAAAGGTGTTGAAATTTGATCACATATAATAGGTTAAATATAAAAAAATAAGATTAATTATTTTTTAATTTAATAAGTAAATTTTTTTTATTCAAGAAAAATAAGGCTAAATGGATATTTTTTTTAATTAGGAGGGAGCAATTATTAATATAAATAAAAACTCACATTACTTTTCTCTCTGCTACCGTTCGGATATTCGCTTTTTAGTTCCTCGGCAGCATATTATTTCTGTAAACCCAAAATATGCGCACCTTCTAGTTCTTTCACTTCCCTTTAAAGTTTAAAGTTACCTCTATCCTCTCTTTCTCAAAATACATAGTATTATTCTCTTTGTCGATCTTAGCTTATCACTTAATTTGTACTTTAAAAAATTAGAAGAAAATAATGCAAGCTTATGGTAGAATGAAGAGAGTCACTGACCCGTTTGACGACAAGGTGAAAGCTCGGATCACTGGTCGTGACTACCAAGATATCGGTTACCTCAGTAGCGGAAGCGAACATAGTGCCCACGCCTATGATGATGCTTCCTGTAGCTTTTCTGATCTTATTTTTGGTTTGCCTGATGATGTTTCTTCGAATGAGCCATCGGAGAACGATACAGACTCCGATAAAGACGTGTCAATGTATAATTCGACAGAGGTGACTGATGATATGCTAAAACCGGTTTTCTGTAGCGATCTGGATTTATTCATGAACTCACTATCGACTAAGGTAACCAAGGCATTGGAATTGTTTTCCTTTCTAAAGTCGAATAAACCGATCCTTCGGCGAAATGTAATGACGTATCTAAGGTATTTTGGTTATAATGCCGCTATATGCAAGACAAAATGGGAGAGTTCCGGTGGACTTAAAGCCGGAAATTACGAGTTCATTGATGTAATCCGATCGGATTCCATGATTACTCGTTACGTTATCGACCTGGATTTTTCAGCAGAGTTGGAGATAGCAAGGCCTACGAATCATTACGAGCGCTTGTTGCAATCACTGCCCAATGTTTTTGTAGGCAAAAGCGAAGAGTTAAAGCAGATATTGAAGGTGATGAATGATGCTTGTAGGCGATCACTGAAAAGCAAAGACCTCCATATTCCTCCATGGAGAAAACATAGGTTCATGCTAAACAAGTGGTTAGGTGCCTATAAACGGACAACCAACATTCTGCCGTCTCTAAACTCATCAGCTTTGTTGAAGCAGCAGACTAACGTCGTTAAGTGCCGCTCTGTTGGATTTAATGCTGCCGTTAACAGCTGTTTACTCTTCCCCGCAGCAACTTCTACTAAATTATAGCTAAATTTGGAAATTACTAATCCATTAGTTTTTGTTCAAATAGTAGTACTCTCAATTTATACGACGGAGTTTGACGGATACGAAGTTTAAGAAATAAAAACAGATTTTTAAATTTTATAATTTAAAATTACTCATAAATATTTTTGTGGTTATAGATTATCTCGTTAAACGTAAAATATAAAATTTAAAGTTAGTCAATTATTACTTCCTCCGTCTCAAGTTATTTATTGTGATTATTAAAAATAATTATCTCAATTTATTTATTATTTTAAAAATTCAAAATATTATTAATTATTTTTTATTTATTTTATTTTTTGTCATTAATGTAAAATTGTAAATAGAGCAACATTTAATTGAGTGATATTATAATTTAGACATAAATAAAGATAAAATATGTCAAATATTTTTTTAATTAATATTTTTTGAAAGCGTGTAAATAAAATAATAATAAATAATTTGAGATTGAGGGAGTATCAAATAAGAAAATGTGTTCTTTTTTTTATTGACTAAAAAAAATAGTGAATCATATAAATTGGACAGAGGGAGTAGTAGTTTTTATTATTTTCTCTATTTTAATTTATGTGATTTTTATTTTTTGAGAGTTAATTTATCTAAATTTTAAAGTTAAATTGAATTAAAATAACTCAATATTTTTAAATAAAATAAAATAAAAAATATTAGAAAATATATATTTTTTCATATCAATTTAATAAAAAATTTAAAATATTAATTAAAATTCGTACGATTTGAATGTCAGAAAGCAAAAAATCTGGATAGATAAAATTATTTTGATGAAAATTGTCATTTTGTGAACATGAAGAAAGCATAATATGATGAGAGCTACTTTTATCCACATTAGGTACGCGGAAAAGTCGCATTGTGTTACACATCGTTTATTAGCTAAAAGCTTCACGTGCTACAGATCCAACTGGAGTCTGGAAAACCTTTATGATCAGAGAGTAGGAATTTTGAAATGTCAATCAAATGACCCAAAATACTATTTTCTCTATTTTAAAATATTTATCTGTTTTTAGCTTAACATAAAATTTAAAAAAATAAATAAGACTTTTAAATCATATAATTATTAAGTAAAGATAGATAGAATGTACCAAAATATTCTTTAATCTTTTGGTTTTCAACATGTCATGTAGAAAATTATAATAAAAAAATCACCAAAAATAAATAAATATTCTTTTTAAAATAAATTTTAAAAAAATCCACAAACATTTTGAAACAGAAGGATATGTGAGGTTTCAATTCCGATGCTACAATTTTAAATGATTTTTCTTAAAAAAAATAAAGTTCCGCCACAAGTGGGGGCTCTATTTTATTAAAATAGGAAAAATCTGTACAAACAAAGTTAAAGACAACGACAAAGCCAATAAAAGGGGAAATATATGTTCAGATTAGGGCTGTCCACTTGGTCGGGTCGGCCCGATCTCGATCCAGCCCATCTCGCTACCCGCCTCACTCCGATCCCCCATAAAAGAATTTATCGGTGTCGGTGTTTGAACTCGAGACGGGGCCTGGGATCATCTCGCCCGTCCCGATCCCACCCCATCCCGACCCTGTCCCGCCTCGTCCAGCCGTCAGCCCCCTCCCCCTTTATAAAAATAATCGTTGCAACAACGGTCAAATTTTGATTTTGGCTGTTGTGCAACGGCTATAACAACCATTTTTTACCCCACACCATAAACCTCTCCTACCCCCTTAATATTTATTTTTAACCCCTAAGTTAATATATTTACACTTTAAACCTATTTCTCAATTATAAATACCTTATTTTTTTCACAAATCTTTCTACCATCTCTCTAATCGCTAAATTTATCCCTCTACAATTCTATATTGCCTATTAAATATTATATTTTTTTTGCTCATTTATATCGAAGTTAAAAAATTAGGAGTGAAGTTGGCAACTAGTTTGAGGATCATCCATCGAGCAAAGTTTTAATTTTCAACCTCGATTACACGTCGACGTTACGTCGGCGTTTGGTACATTCGTTCCTTCTTTAAATTATTATTGTTACTTTATTTTAATTATTGCACTTAATTTTATTATCTTTAATTGTTTATTTGCATAATTAAAATGGAAAGATTAAGAGGTATGTTTAAATGTAAGGGTGTTTCTTCTAGTAGGGATAATAAGGGCAGGGGTACTTCTTCTAGTAATCTTATTCCTAGTCCCGATGATTTCATTTATTTCACTCATATAGATGAAACTATTTTTTTAATGATATATCATTAGATGATGAGGTAGATGAAACAAACTTTAATTTAGACGATAATCTAGATGACACACCCAGTAGTGCACCTCAGGCTCAGATTGAGTCTCAGTCTCAAACTGAAATTGAAATGCTTCATATTTCCCCTAGTATGAGTCGAGGCCCCACACAATGAAAATTAAAATCAGTTGCATGAGATTTTTTGATAGGGACCAAGAGAATCAACTACCTAGATGTAAAACTTATAAAAATGTTTATAAATTTTAAATTGGAAAAAGTCAAGGTGGGACTGGAGGTTTATTGAGACATGTACAAGGCGAACACACAGCTAGGTGGAATCAATATCAGGATAAAAATCAGGTGTGCCAATGTCATCTGAGTCGGGACAAGGTTCACATAGTGTCTCCGACCAAGTACAAGGTCAAATTAATCCGACGCCAGGCGGAATTTTTTATCCTAAATATGATAAAAACAAAGATAGGAAAAATATGACAAAATTAGTTGCGGTGGAGGGTTTGCCTTTATCATTTCCTTCATCTCCTGGTTTTATTCATTACATTCGAGAAACATATAATCTTGCTTTTAATGGTTTTCCTAGATCAACTGTTAGAAGGGATGTTTTTAAATTTGCAAGTGAATATCAACAATATTTACGTTATGCATTGTATCATTTTAATGGCAAAGTGGCTATCACTTCTAACATAGGCCGTAGTACTAACGGTAATGCTTATTTAACGATAACATGTCATTGGATAGATCAAAATTATCTATGCAAAAACCTATTTTAGCATATAGATATATTGATGATAGATACACTGGAAGTTTTATTGCACAAAATATTAATGAAATTTATGATTATTATGAAATAATTGATAAAATTATGAATATTACATTATATAATGCTACTTCTAATGATTATGCTATAAGACTTTTAAAAGTTTGATTAACTCCATATTTTCCTAATCATTTTCATATAAGATGTGTGTGCCATATTTATAACTTAGTTGTAAAGGATGGCCTAAAACTTTTTGAAAGCATTCTTGATAAAATACAATTTGCTATAAAATACAAGTATATATGTATTACAAACAACAAAGTGCAAATAATCAACCGGCTTCTGTACCATCTTCTACTACTTCGCTGCAATCTTACAAAAACATGTGGTTTCTGCTGCTAGTATTCAAGGCCTTAGAAATAAAATGTTTAGTGGTTCAACTTCTTCACAAGTTAGCAAATTTGATGTTTATGTTTTGCAGGGTGTTGTACCGTACGAATTAATTGTCAATGATGAAGGACATGAAGACTTGCTGAAATACTGGAGGCAGAATGAGAATACATTTCCGACAATAGCAAAGATGGCCCGAGATGTGTTGAACATTCAAGCGTCATCAACATCGTCTGAAAACATTTTTTCTGCTGGAAGATTTCAAATAGGAGAGCACAGACATTCATTGGCGGGAGACACATTAGAGATTGCAGTTCTTTTCAGAGATTGAGTTCGAATGGAGCGTAGAAGGTGCGGCCAACCGGAGATCAACAAAGAAGAAGATTGCAACAAAAACTTGTCCGAGGGAACAGGAAGCGACGTCGAACAATTTGATCAACAAATTCCAATTCCAATCGAACATCCTCATGACATTATGAGAAAATTCGAAAAAGTATGGTTAACTATGTAATTTTTTTAATTGCAATTTTACTATGTGATTTGCAACTTTTGAAATTTTGAAATTGTATTACAAAAAAATTATATTTCTATTAAATAATATAAGAGGCACAAAAACAGCCTTGAGATATTTTTATTACACTATCTTGTTCAATTATTGAAGTGTTTATATATATTATTTTTAAATTAAGTGTAAAAAAAACTCAAATCCCGACCCGTCCCCCCAAATTTCGGTCCCCACTTCCTACGGGACGTGGGACGGGACGTGACCTAACCTCTTCCCATCCCGCCAATCACGCCCCGCCAGGCCCGCCGGATCCCGCGTCCCGACCCTTCTCTCGTTCCCCAGGACCCACCCCATCGGGATTGGTCCCGGTTCGCCCTAGCCCACTAGCCACCTCTAGTTCAGACATATCTAAAAGTGGAAGTGCCACTGGTGAGCCTCCATCTCATTGTCGGCATCTTCTCACTAGCTCATACTCGTCGTCGGCATCTTTCTGCTGGTCACCGGCCAAACACCGACAAAACCCGCTTTTGTACCAGCTGCTCCACCTCCGTATCATCCATATCTAAGCTCAGGTAAGATTAATTTTCTGTTTTCTCTTGTTTTGCATCCTTTTGTGATATGTGGATGTGGTGTTGTTGATTATGTGCTATGAATTTCACCGCATATTTCTCCCCAATCTCTTGAATATCAATAGTTGTTGTTGAGCGTTCCTATTTTGAATCCGAGTTCATCAACCAAGAACTGATTAATCAGGCTTTCAAATCTCTATACCTCTACATTTTGTTGGTCTTGTGTAAGTAGCATGTGAATATTTGATTGATGCCAATTATATGTTCCTCAAAGCTCTCACCTGAGACTTGGCTACCAAACCATACGGAATATGCCTCCAGATTCAAAGTGAACTAAATATCACAAGACAAAATTCATCCTAGAAGAGTAGATTCTTTGGAATATTGACGGCATAGATCCTCAATTCTGATTTTTCTCTGTATGACTCTTCTTGATATGCAATTCTACATGTTTCTCTGGTATTGGTATTTCTTCAATAGAATGAGCAAAGATAATACTACATATTTGAAGAAATGCCAATACCTAAGTCACAATTGTAGAATTATGAAATTCTCCTTGTTGGAGACTTCTCATTAATGTAATATATATGTGTTTATAATTACAAACCTAATTGTATAAGGATCTCTACTTTACATAATTATATCAAATTAATAATTACAGAATATATAGAGAATATATACGTAATCTATATGTATTCTCTATCACACCCCTCAGTCGGAGCGGAAGGAGGCCGGACGCTCAGACCAGATCTAAAGTGATGGAACAACTGCCGAGGAATCCCTTAGTAAATATATCTGTATACTGATAGGAAGAAGGAACACCCGAACGTGACCCATGACAACCTTCTTACGAACAAAATGAATATCCATCTCAATATATTTGGTTCGCTGATATTGAACCGGGTTATGAGACAAGTAGACAACAGATACATTATCACAGTAGACCATAGATGCCTTATGCAAAGGACAATGAAGCTCTAGAAAAAGGTTTCTGAGCCAACAAGTTTTGGCAATGACGTTCGTAACGTCTCTATATTCGGTTTCTACAGTCGAACGGAAAAGCGTGGCTTGCTATTTTGCAGACCACGAGATGAGGTTATCACCCAAAAATACACAATAGCCGAAAGTAGATCGACGTGTATTTAGATAGCCGCCCCAATCGGCGTCCATATTGGATATCAGCCTGGTCAGTTGAAACGGAAAAAAATATAATCCATAGTCAAGAGTATCCTTAACGTACCGAATGATACGTTTTATAGAGGTAAAGTGAGGCTCCATAGGAGAATGCATGAATAAGTACACATATTGAACGACATAGGCAATATCGGGCCTAGTGAAGGTAAGATATTAAAATGCACCAGCGAGACTCCTATAAAGGAAGGATCGAGCACCAGATCCCTATCATTGGTGCTGAGTTTCGACTTCGAGTTCACTGAAGTAGGCAAGATCTTGCAGTTTGCCATTTTAGCCTTGTAAACAATCTCTTCAGCATACTTACGCTGATGGATGCACAAAGGCAGGTAGTTGATGTATATAGATGACTTCTTTTAAATCCCCATGTAAGAATGCATTTTTCACATCAAGTTGATGAATCGGCAAGTTATTTCCCATAACAATACTCAAGACCGTATGAATGGTGGCAGGTTTGACCACCGGACTGAAGGTCTCACCACAATCAACTCCCTCTTGTTACCCCATACCATTTGCCACAAGTCTCACCTTATGGCGTTCAAGCTCACCACTATCCCTGAAATTGTGATGACATAACTACATATAATGAATTACATTGATCCCCATTGGTTTCTTAACAAAATCCCATGTGTGTTGTATAGTGAGCGCATCAAATTCCTCACGCATAGCCGCATTTCAATTCGGGTCAAGCTTGGCTAATTTTGGGTTCTTGGATATATGTGAGATAGCTTGAGTAGATATATTAAAGTGAACTTTTGGTTTGAAAATCCTGTACTGGGCACGGGTTTCCATTTGGTGTGTAGGATAGGGGCTAATTGGGCAGTGGTGTTGGGCAATGGGGTCGGTGATGGTGGATTCGGGCTGTGGGGTTGGTGGCGGTAGATTGCGGGCAGTGGGGTTGTGGTCGACTTGATTGTCGATGTGAAAATTGGGCACTGAGGGGTGAGGTAATGACGGTAACGGGGGGAAGTTGGGTGGTCGACAGAATGAGGGGGTGGTCGATGAGCTGAGGGAAGTGACGGGACAACAGAGAGGTGATATGACGGAACATCTGAAATACTAGCACTATGTATTGTGTTTCGAATGAGAGGGGAGGTGTCCGGATCATCAAGGAAGCCATATTCAGTGACTTAAAATTTTCAGACATTTGGAAATGAGAAAATGTTTCCTGGAATGTGACATGGCGAGAGACTAGGATTTTATTTGTGGACAAATCATAGCATAAGTAATCCTTATGGTTCGACGGAAAACCTAAGAAACTGCAAGGAATAGTCTTGAGTGCTAATTTGTGAGGGGTCGTGGAGGCGAGATTAGGGTAGCATAGACAATCGAAAGTCCGAAGGTGACCATAGGAGGGGATCCAATGGAATAGAATTTTGGTAGGAGTTTTATTTTAAAGGGTACGTATAGGTAATATATTAAGAATGTGTGCTACCATTTATAACACATAGACCCAAAAGTGAGGGGGGAAAGAAGCATGAAAGAGCATTGTACGAATCATATTATTAATAGTGCGGAAGATTCTTTCGGCTTTACCATTTTGAGGTGAGGTATATGAGCACGAGAATCGAAACATCATACCATTGTCCGCACATAATTTATGAAAGGGGGAATTTTAAAACTCACGACCATTGTCATATTAAAATGATTTTATGTCCTTCTCAAATTGTGTTTTAACATATGTTCGAAATTCAAGAAACATGGAGTAAACTTGAGACTTATATGTGAGCGGATAGACCCAAAGAAAATGAGAGAAAATCATCTAATAATACCAAATAATACTTATGGCCCAGTTTGCTAGTAATGAGAGATGTTCATAAATCCGCATGAATGATGTCAAAAGGAGAAAAAGTAATACTTAAAGACGACGTAAAAGGAAGTCTAACATGCTTCCCTAAAGGACAAGATCAACAATTTTGGGTAAATTTCCCTTTATTACATTTAATCAAATTTTGACTTCTAAGAAAGTTAAAAACTGGTGCTCCGGGGTGCCCAAGTCTACTGTGCCAAGTTGATGGAGAGATTGCATCTAGAGAGAAAGGATGAGAAAGGATAGAGGTCCCCCACACTATTGCATCTCGTAAGAATTGTCCCCGTACGTAGGTCCTTCATAGAAAAATCAAAATGGTCAAACTCAATAGATACACAATTATCACTAGTAAATTTCCTAACAGAGATTAAGTTTCTAATGATGTTAGGAGCATATATGACTTTTTTAGGGAAACTGGAAGGTGAGGTGGTGGAGTTTGTGTGGTGCCATAGCCTTGAATTCTAATGTAATTTCCATTTTCGACCAAAATAAATTTATTCAAATTAAATAGTTGAGGAAGATTACCGGAGTTACGAGTGAGGTAGGATGTCTCGCCCGTATCCATATACTAGGCATCATCGGGCTGTTGTAAATTCATGATGTTGTAGGCCTGGCCCAGTTCAGTAGAAGTAGGGATGTCGTATGATTGTTGTTGTTGTTGGGCTGCTGAGAAGTGGACCAGCTGTGTTTGGCCCATCGGACGTGGGCCTGGATGGGGCCCTAAAATGTTGGGTTGCTGCCACTAGACCGGTTGGACTGATACTGTTGGAAAGGGGCAGGGGGGGAGACCCAATTATTGAAAATTGGCCCGAGAAGTGGGCCAGCCCATTGAGATGGGTATTGGGCCTGCTGAGGTTGGTCGATGGAATTGGACCGTCCCCCGCGTCCTTTTCCTCTACCGTCGCGGCCTCCACCGTGGCCTGTGCCCATGCCGCCACCGCGGCGGTTGATTTTTGGTGTGTTGTAGCTGGTCGACGGGTGCAGTGGTCGTAACCGGTGCATCAACCACTAACACCTTTTGATTATGTTCATCTTGTTTAGTACGCCTAGTCTCTTCCAAGCGTAATTGTGACCATGCCTTGTTGAACCTGGGGAGGGGATCAACTTGTTAGATCATTGTCGCAAGTGTATCATACTCACATTTTGGTAAACCATTAATTAGTTGCAAAACCATCTTCATTTCGAAAATTGGTGTGCCCACATTAGATAATTGATTTGCAACTAATTTCAATTATTTACAATAGTCGGACGTATTCGCAAAGTTCTCAAGATGGGTGTTATTGAATTGTTCCTCCAAATACACGGCACATGTATGTTTGTTGTCTTGAAAGCTTTTCTCTAGCCTTGTCCATAATTCGTGAGCCGAGGCACCTGTCTTCATAATAGTATGAAGTAGATCTTTGGACATGGTGCCATATATCCATTGCTTGATGATAGCATCAAGCATTTTCCATGTTATGTTGTCAACGTCAGGTGTACGGGGTGTGGTGGCGTCAAAGTGATCAAGAACGTTGTAGGCACAAGCATGGATTTGAAATAATTCCACCCATGAAGAGTATTGTTCATCCTCTTGATCAAGAACCAAAGGGATAAAGTTCTTGATATTTGTTACGGCGTCGAATGAAATGTGTTAGGAGAGGAGGAGGGAGGAGGAGGATGTGTGATGTCGGGGTCGAGGAGGATGTGTGACGTCGGGGTCGAGGAGGAACCCTCGGGAGATTCGGAAGAAGCCATGAAGTGGTTGTTTTCGGTGGCAAGAAGATAAAAAAAATAGGTTTGGGGGGATGCCGCCGGAAGTAAGGCGGGGCGGGCGGCCGAAAGGGTAGGGTATTCAGGGTTTGACTCTTGATACCATGTAGAATTATGAAATTCGCCTTGTTGAAGGCTTCTCATTAATGCAATATATATATATAGGTGTTTACAATTATAAATCTAATTGTATAAGAATCTCTACTTTACATAATTATATTAAATTAATAATTACAGAATATATAAAGAATATATACGTAATCTATATGTATTCTCTATCAACAATTATAGTATTGCACTCCCTAAATGCTCCAATTTATGCTTTGTTGATCCTTAAGTTAGGAATCTACTGCTTGTCCAGGTTGAGAATTTTCCTAACCTGCACTAGGCAATTTGGAAAAATAATTAAACCTTAAAATACCTGCAAAATCAAAAGTAACGTTAGTTAAAAAATCAGCCAATGTGTTTCCTTCTCTGTACATATGTTTAAACACCATATTATAATCCTCCTTAATTTTTCAAATTTTCTCAACATGTGATACAATACTCCAAGGAGTCACCCATAAGCCTTCCACCACATTTTTAAGCATCAGAGAATCAGTTTCTTAATACATTACTTTATCCCCTCCATCATTGCCCTTGCTTCAACTACTACATATGTGGTTTCTCCTATTTCCTCACTTTGAGCATAGACAAGATCTCTTTGCCAATTTCTGTAAGTGAGATTATAATATTATTCATAATTATTCATTTTTTACAGAAGTATTTTATTGATTAGGCATGGACACGCTCTGTCAGACAATCTTTTATCAATAATTTTATATATATGTATATGAAATACCTTTGATAGAATGTTACTCACTTGAAATATTGTGTCTTTGTGAATAAACACATTTGAATGGTTGTGTCTTTATGGATGGACACCATTAAAATGTTGTGACCTTATGAAATGATACCTCTTTGAGAAGGGTTGTGTCCATTATGAAAAGAGACTTAAAAGTGTACAAATTATCCAGATTTTACTACAGATTTGTATATAGATCAATATAGATTTATAATTAGTTCTAGAAACACCATCTTATTTGCTTGAGATAGTATTTAGGATTTGTTGTATCTTGGGGGTAATTTGTCATAAACTCTTAGCAAACCTTGTGTTGGTGAGGGCAAATAAAACCTTAAAGGAAAGTATTTCTACACGCCTCAAATCATGTTTTGTCATTTCTCTTCTTTTACCTCCTTATTCTTCTTTTACACCAACAATCTATAAGGTTTTATTTTTGCAATGGAGGCTTCTAAAGATATGACTTTGTTCCTCAATTTAAATGTTCAACTTGATCGTTTTGACGGCACCAACTTCACTCGCTGGAAAGGAAAATTGTTCTTTCTTCTCACTGTGCTCAAGATTGCTTATGTGCTTAATCCAAAGTTGCCACCACTTCCAGAGCCAAAGGAAGATGACACAGAAGTGATCAAGGCAGCTAGGAAAAAGCGTGAAGATGATGAAGTGTCACGCCCCGACTTTTCTCAAGTCTTTCTTTAGGACGTGATGGCACCTGGATAACAATCCCTTTCCAGGCGAACCATTTACTTCATTTTCTTTCTAAAATAGACAGGTATTTGCGGAAATAATATATATAATAATCAATTTGAAGTTTACGAAGAACAATCTCATGTGGGGCATTCCCCGAGATAATAAAACTTAATTCTTTAAACAAACTTAGTCTAGAGTAACTTTCACCAAATCCGAAATAATGGATTGGTGGTACGATGAGGCTGCGGGACGATCGCTAGCCCTCTTGCGGAGCTTTTCTTCTATCGCGTCTTCCTGAAATATGTTAAATAGAAGAGTCAGCCCTACCATCCGGGACTGAGTGGGAATCTCACCTTACAGTCCAAAGTAACCTCACAATATTTTTAATTACAATCACATTATAAGAAAATCATAAGCATGTTGAAATAAACAGATTACAACCCTTTTATTAAATAAATCAATAAATATTCACAAGCAAAATTTTCTCCCCACTCGTCTTAAAAAAAATAACTTAGTTTAATCAGTACTCCTGCTTTTTCCCATATAACATATCATACATTTATTGCGGTACGTGCAACCCGGCCCAGTGCATTTATATATTTGTTGCGGTACGTGCAACCCGATCCAGTGCATTTATATATTTGTTGCGGTACGTGCAACCCGATCCAGTGCATTTATATATTTGTTGCGGTACGTGCAACCCGTTCCAATGCATTTATATATATTTGTTGTGGTCCGTGCAACCCGATCCAATGCATTTATGTATTTGTTGCGGTCCGTGCAACCCGATCCAATGCACTTATTTGTTGCGGTCCGTGCAACCCGATCCAATGCACTTATTTATTTTTTAAAATATGTCATATATTCAAAAGGCTCAAATAATATTTCTTTCCTTCAATATTTCGCCCTTTTCACTTGTAAGGGTTACAACTCTCAAACCGTAAGTTGGATTTATGCCCGTAAAGTCTCAAGTTGTCGAGGACATAGTAATCTAGAACTTTTGTTCATCACACACTTTCAAATTCCTTACTGATTTGTACAGTTTTTTTACGTTATACATTCTGCCCTTCCAGACTTCGGTTGATCCGAGACAGAATGTTTAAACATCGATAACTCTCAAATCGTAGGTCGGATTTATCCCCGTAAAGTCTCAAAATGTCGAGGACAGAGTAATCTATAACTTTTATTCAGCACAATCTTTCATATGCTTTAACTAATTATACAGTTGTTTTATGTTATACATTATGCCCTTTCAGACTTCGGTTGATCCGAGGCAGAATGTTTAAATAGAGATAACTCTCAAACTGTAAGTCGGATTTATCCCCGTAAAGTCTCAAACTGACCTTAACAGAAAGATGTACAACTCTGTAAAATTTCATCCAATTCTAACAAGTATAGCCCAGTATAACAGAATACAATTTCACAATCCAAACTAGTTATTAAACAATCATAAATTCCATGCTCATTCTTTCAATAACCGGATTATATTCTAACATGTATTGTAACTTAAAAATAAAGGATTTTACTAAGAACTTTGAGTGAGAAAACTCACCTTTGATGATTCGTAATTGCGAATGAACTTTAACTTCAACTTATCCTTCAACCAAACCTTTTTGGGACTCCTTAATGCTCTAAATATTTTTCTCTCACTGTGTGTAGTTCTCTATCTATAGTTTATGTTTGTGTTTCTTCTAGTAAAACCACTCTCTCTGGTTTTTTTTTCTCTGAAATTGTTTTGCTCTCTCTTTCCCTCACCACTGAAATATATCAATGTTTTTTTTATTATAGGTGTATGTGTGTGTTGTGTCGTGTGTGTATGTGTTGCAGAATTTTAGGAACGTGAGGGAGTGGTCTGTTATGTGTTTTTTTTTCCAGGACTTTACATGAAGTGATGTGTAGAGGTCACATTCTCAATACTCTTTCCAATAGGTACTATGATCTCTACAACTTGATGGAATCTCCGGTTGAAATTTGGACTGCTCTCGAGTATAAATATAAGATGGAGAAAGAAGGTACGAATAAATTTCTTGTATTTAAATATCTTGAATTTATCATGATTGACACAAAGTCCGTTCTTGATCAAATACATGAATTGCAAGTCATTGTTACTAAGCTTCGAGAATTGAAAGTTGAAATTTCTGAACCATTTCTAGTGGGGACAATTATTGCTAAATTGCCTCAAAGTTGGAATGGTTATAGAAAGAAACTTATTCATAAAAGAGAGGACATACCTTTGGAAGAATTATAAAAGCATTTGAGAATCAAAGAAGAGACTAGATCTAGTCATTCTAAGAACAAATATGATTCTTTCAAAGTTAATGTCGCTGAAGCTAGTAAGTTCTCAAAGAATTTCAAAGTCAAGAACAATAAGAAATTCAAGAAGTCTGGTAATGGCCCACAAAAATTCTCCGAAAATTGTTTTAATTGTGGAAAAAAGGGTCATCGCAAAGTGACCGGAAATTCAAAAAGAAGGAAGAAGGAAATTCCAACAAGGCCAATGTTATTGAGGAGAAAATTGAAGAAATTTGTGATATGGTCTCCGAAATGCAAATTGGCATGATTACCCAAATCAATATGGCTGAAACAAAGTCTTCAGATTAGTGGCTCGACTCGGGCACAACCATTCATGTTTGTAATGACAAGAATCTATTCAAGTCTTACAAAATGAAGAATGAAGGAGGAAAGATTCTTATAGGGAGCAATGATTCAGCCGTAGTTGCCGGTAAAGGTATGGTGAAAATTAACTTCACTTCCAGAAAAAAGGTCACATTGAACAATATCTTCCATGTGCTTTCCATTAGGAAGAATCTTGTTTCTGCTAGTCGCTTGTGTAAGAATGGGCTTAAGATTGTTCTTGAGGGCAATAATTATATTGTATCAAAGAATGCAATATTTGTGGGGAAAGGGTATTCTTGTGATGGAATGTATAAGCTAAGCATTAATAATAATAATTTCAATTCTGCTTATATTGTTGAGTCTTTTGATATTTGGCATTCTAGATTAGCACATTTAAATTTTCAATCTTTGAAGTACATGCCCAAGCATGGTTTGATTAATTGCAAAGATATAAAAAATGATAAATGTGAAATATCCATCAAAGCAAAATTGACTAAGAAACCGTTTCTAAGTGCTAAACGAAATACTCAAATATTAGATTTGATTCATACAGATATTTGTGAGTATAATGATGTTTTGACTAGAGGAGGGAAAATATACTTTATCACTTTCATTGATGATTGTTCAAGATACACTCATGTGTACTTGTAACAAAAGATGAAGCCTTTGAGAAATTTAAAATTTTCAAGGCTGAAACTGAGACCAAAAAGATAAGGGAATCAAAATGGTTCGAAGTGATAGAGGAGGTGAATATTTTTCTAATGAATTTGATAATTTTTGTGAAGAACGTGGTGAATTATTCACCAAAGAACATCACCTTTTACTCCTCAACAAAACGGTATGGACAAAAGAAAGAATAGAGTTTTTACAGATATGATAAATACTATGATTCTTAATTTTAAGTTACCAAAAAACTTATGGGGGGAAGCACTACTCACTGCATGTCATGTTCATAATAGAATTACCTCTCTAAAAACACATGTATCTCCCTATGAAATTTGGAAAGGAATAAAACCAAACTTGATGTATTTAAGGGTATGAGGTTGTCTAGCTTTTTATAGGAAGCATGACCCAAAATCATCTAAGTTAGATGCTAGAGGTATTAAAAGTATTTTTGCGGGATATGCTAAGAGTTTTAAGGCTTATAGATTATTAAATTTAGATTCTAATATTATTTTTGAATCAAGAGATGTTGAAAATAAGTTTAATCATGATTCTGTAACTCAATTAGAATCTATCATTGATCAACCATGTGATGAATCTCTTGGTGTTTCTACTGATTATAAAAGGAAATAGTCTATGACATCTTTCGAACCAAGGAGAAGTCAACGTGAAAGAAAATGAAAAGATTTACCACCGGATTTTATTTCATCACAAGGATTACTCTTCTTGGTTGAAGGGGATAGAAATAATGTACTAAATAAAGTACCATTATTGCTGAATGTTCAAGCAGATCCAAAGATATTTAATGAAGTTATGTCTTCAAGAGATGCCTCATTTTGGAGAGGTGGTAAATGATGAAATTGATTCAATTATGTCAAATCAGACATGGATTTTGGTTGATCTTCCACCAAGATCTAAACCAATTACAAATAAATGGGTCTTTCGTAGAAAGTATAATACCGATGGATCTTTGCAAACTTTCAAGGCTAGATTGGTAGCCAAATGGTTTAAACAAAGACATGGTATTGACTATTTTGACACATATGCTCCGGTAGCAAGATTAACATCTATTAGAGTGCTATTTGCAATTGCTTCCTTGAACAAATTGCATGTGCATCAAATGGATGTGAAAACGGCTTTTCTTAATGGTGATCTTGATGAAGAAATTTATATGAAACAACCCAAGGGATTTGTTTTGCCTGAAAATGAGAAAAAGGTATGCAAGTTAATCAAATCTCTTTATGGTTTAAAGCAAGCACCAAAACAATGACATGATAATTTTGATAAAGTAATTTTATCTTATGGTTTGAGTATAATAATGCAGATAAGTGCATATATTCTAAGTTTACAAGTAATTTTGGTGTGATTTTATGCTTATATGTTGATGACATGCTTATCTTTGGAACGAACATGCAAGGGGTAAAATACACTAAGAATTATCTAACTTCACAATTTAAGATAAAAGATCTTGATGAAGTAGATACTATCTTAGGTGTAAAAGTGCAGAAAAATAGTGGGGGTTACTCGTTGTGCCAATCTCACTATATTGAGAAAGTACTTCTTAAATTTAATCACTTAAAATTTAAAGAAGCTAATACCCCATTTGATTCTAGTATTAAATTACTAGAGAACTCAGTTCGAGTTGTAGCACAACTTGAATATGCTAATGCGCTTGATGTATGCTATGCATTGTATAAGGCCTGATATAGCTTTTGCAGTATGCAAAATGTCTAGATTCACGAGTAACCCAAACGTTGAGCACTGGAAATCAATTGGACGAATACTTGGTTATCTTAAAAGGACCATGAATTTGGGTTTGCATTATAACAACTATCCCGAAGTACTTGAAGGGTATTCAGATGCTAGTTGGATAACCAATATAAGTGATAATATATCCACATCTGGATGGATCTTTACAATTGCTGGAGGAGCCGTTTCTTGGGCATCTAAGAAGCAAACGTGCATAACTCACTCAACAATGGAAAGTGAGTTTATAATACTTGCAGCAACATGCAAAGAAGCAGAATGACTGAGAAATTTGTGATTTGATATAAAAATGTGGCCACAATCGATGTCGTCTATTTCTGTGTAATGCGATAGTGGAGCTACATTGTCTATGGCTTATAATAAGGTGTATAATAGAAAGTCTAGATACATTAGCTTGAGACATGAGTATGTGAAACAATTAATAACTGATGGTGTTATTAATGTGATTTACGTTAGGACAATTAAAAACCTAGCGGATCCTTTAACAAAAGGTCTTTCAAGAGATTTAGTTAACGATACATCTTGTGGAATGGGGCTGAAACCTTTCAGTCTTACAGTCACCAATGATGGCAACCCAACTATGTAATAGTTATACCGCTATTCCATAGTTAAATGGGTAAGAACAAGTCAGTGTTTAGTGACGGGTTTGGCACCGAAAAAGAAAAAAATATATATTAACTAGTCCCTTCCAAGATGTTCAGTGCAAATAGCTACGAAGTAGAGGTTGAGTCCTAACTCTTAATGAAGTTCAAGTCTCATAGTAGCTAGAGGCAAAATTTAAAACTTCACCTAAATGAGCATAAGAAATGGTGTCGTTTCTAACAAGAACATGGTTTAATCTTGTAAATGTTCATGAATCCAAGATAGAGGACAATGTGTTAAATAAATTAGAACATAATTTAAAATCTGGGATAACTTATATGTGATGTATCTCCAGTATTTGCTTAAGAGACAAAGTTCAATGCTAAGCACACTATTGTCTTGTAGATACTTTGAAATGCATTCACTAATTAAAGGTTAAAATAGAAAGATACTTCTTTGCATGTATAAGTTTATCGTTGTAAATATAGAATAATATTACAATCTAGTAGGGGATTGTAAGTGAGATTATAATATTATTCACAATTATTCATTTTTGACAGAAGCATTTTATTGATTAGGCGTGGGCACGCTTTGTCAGACAATCTTTTATCAATAATTATATATATATATATATATATGAAATATCATGAATTTTATATATATATTAGTAGATAAAATACCTTTGATAGAAGGTTACTCACTTGAAAGATTGTGTCTTTGTGAATAAATACATTTGAATGGTTGTGTCTTTATGGATGGACATCATTAAAGGCTGTGACCTTATGAAATGATACCTCTTTGAGAAAGGTTGTATCCATTATGAAAAGAGACTTAAAAGTCTATAAATTATCCAAATTTTACTACAGATTTATATATAAATCAATATAGATTTATAATTAGTTCTAGAAACACCATCTTATTTGCTTGAGATAGTGTTTAGGATTTATTGTATCTTGGGGGTAATTGCCATAATCTCTTAGCAGACCTTGTGTTGGTGAGGGCAAATAAAACCTTAAAGGAAAGTATTTCTACACTTCAAATCATGTTTTGTCATTTCTCTTCTTTTATCTCCTTATTCTTCTTTTACACCAACAATTCATGATACAAAAGCCATAAAAACTAGCCCCAGGATTACCTCTAAATGCCCCATCAATATTACACTTAAACCACCTATCAGGAGGTAACTTTCAGTACACTATCTTGATTATAAACATAGGATTATAGTTTTCCAGAAAAGAAACAATCTCAGGCCAAAGAAAAGGAACATTAGTTAACCAAGGGGTAACTTCCAGTACACTACCTTGGTTAAATATAGAAATGATTACTTGTCAATTACATGGAGAAACTTGACTACTCCCTTCGTATTAAAATTTATCTTAAAAAGATTGACACCTTTCTATATTTAAAAATAATTTAACTTTATAAAATAATTTATAGCTATATAAATATCTAATACTTATTTTGGACCACACATTTAAAAATGCTCTCTTTATTTCTTAAACTTCGTGTCAAGTGAAACCAGAACGATATTTTTGGGATGGAGAGAGTATAATTTTGGTTATAATGATTTTATATTAATTTCGAAAATTAACTTTTTATTTATTTCAAAAGAAATTATTTTGAAAATAAAATTTTGACAGTCAAATAAGCCTTTTATTTTAAACATTAGAATTCATAAATATGTCGACTTACTAGTTACTCCCTCTGTTCCAATTTAATTGTATTAATTTGACTAGGCACATAATTTAAGAAATAAAGAATTTTTTTAAATTTTGTGGACTTTAATTAAAAATTTATATGATCCTTTAAATTTTATAATCTTAAACTTGTTAAAACTTACTAAAATAAAAGAAAATACTTTTTTTGGGATAAATTAAAAAGAAAAGTAAGCCAGAGGAGAGTATTAGTTTAAACTTTAAAATGCGCAGTTTTTGTTTTGTGTATAAGTTGATCATACGATGCAGATAAGGGAGAAGAGTGAATTGTTCTATTGTATGCTTTAAATATAGCCCCACAGAGAAGATATTGATGGGGTTGACGTGGCACTATATGTTAGTAATATCTTCATTTGATGACGGCTCTCTGTAAGTTGAGAAATTGGCCAAATAGAAGACTGGAAAAGTGGTTTGCTAATTTAAACTTGAATTTTCCCGACAATCCAATACAATGATAGTGGGATATGGAAATTACTAAAACAAAATAGATTTGGATTTTCCTTTTATTCCCAAATATCAATCGTTTTAACAAATCAAATTTATCATAAAATAAATTACATTTTAGAAAAATAAGAAATTATTTTATTACTAATGCTTTTTTTAAGAAATAGTACATTTGATGTTCCTTCCAATTAGTTACGTTTAGGGTTTATTAAGTGATGAGTATATTTAAGGAGAAATCGATCGATACTCCATCCATTTCACTTTATTTGGTATTATTTTCTTATTTTTTAGATTTAAAAGAATGATATATTTTTATATTCGTTAATAATTATTATAGTTACACAAATATTATGACACATTGAGATCACAAATTTTAAAAACTTCATGAACACATAAACAGAATGACATGTTTATGACCTCAAATTTTAAAAGTCTTTATTTATTTCTTAAATTTTATCAAGTCAAAAAATATTATATAAAGTAGAACATAAGGTAATAACTTATATAGACTTTTAAATTAAGGTCATCTAATATCTTTCTCCAGGGACGTATTAAAAATTGATAAAATAGAAAAAAATGGGTAAATATAAATCTTTATAAAAGGAGAAAAATAATTAAAAATTTAAAATAAATTTATAAAGAACCATATATAAAATTAATAGGAAACCACAGTATGTACGCGGGAAATGCACATTGCGTGTATATTGTCTAGCTACACGTGCTCACAGGTCACAGCTATTGATGGGTGAACCGTCGAATTGAAGATTAAGAGCTTTGAGATGGCATCAATGGTCTTAGAATTTTTTGTGACCCAATCATAATTCATAAGTAGTAGCAACTCCAGTTTTTCTTTATGGATAGTACAATTACAATTTAATATGTCGCGTGCTTAAAGGATGGTCTGATTTGGAATAAATCTAACACGTGTAAGCTTTTACATGCATCTAAATATAAATTTCGGAAAATAAAATTTACGTTATTGAAACTAATTGCAAATATCAGAAGAAGACATATATTTCTAACAATAGCAATGCCACGGCCACATTGAAACGGGAATAAATATTTTGGATTATGTTTGAAATTAATACAGTTGAAAGAGTATAATACACGTTGGGGTCATTAGTAAGGTAGGAATTAGTAATGTGAAAATTTATGTATTATTTGATGCAGATTATATATTCTATCTTGCATATATATATATATAGTAATAACTTTTGAACTTAGTATATGGTTATCTTCTAAGCTCTATAATGACCTCAATGGATTAGCCTGTAAATTCATATATCAACGGTGGTTGATGATATGGCCTTTTGATGTCCGCTGAAGGACGGTGTTGGCCTGAAAATTGGGTGTGGCTAAAGACGACTGTCATTTTTAGGGATAAGGCTTAAAGGAAGAGATGAACAGTTCAAAGGAAGAAATGAATAAGCATAAAGTGTTCACGGGATGAACAGTAGATAAGAACTCACATGACTGGACGTAGTCCAGAATTAAACTGAATTACAATGAACAATAAACAATAAACTGAAACTGTTTTTGAGTATGCTGAGTCGAGTGTTTGCACTCTATCTTTAAGACAATATTGCTCCGTATGTATCCTTTCTACGTCCTGGACAATTGTCTCCCAAGATAAAACAGAAAATGAACAATTGAGCAAAGGAAACTCAAGTGCTACCGTGAAGAATTTTGAGTAATGAAATGATGCTTGGAAGATTGTAAGAAGACTGAATTCGTTTCTGTTTGTGTTAAGTGTAGCTCAACAATGGTGACAAAGGAGTTCTTTAAATAGTTGAAGGAGAGGC
The DNA here is from genome assembly GCA_029783415.1 of Anisodus acutangulus. Lineage (NCBI taxonomy): Eukaryota > Viridiplantae > Streptophyta > Magnoliopsida > Solanales > Solanaceae > Anisodus > Anisodus acutangulus. The sequence goes on from CM056495.1 coordinate 14,297,404, forward strand.
TGATGAACTGCCTCCATAAGTGCCATTACTGGCCAAGTAATGACAATTATGGAGGTAGTAATTCCTCCAAAATAAATGGTGAAGATGTGCAACTGATTGGCCATTTAGGAAGAGTAATTCAACCAAAATAAATGGTTGAATTGAGTGCTGGTTCCCACAGCCCACAGCCCACGGCCCACGAACCCGGATCGGACGGGCGGGCTGCGCGCGTGTGGGCTTTCCTCGAACTGAAGCACATCTAGGTCCTCCCTCATTTAAACACATGGGATACCCCTTGGGGTCCCAAACCCCAAGCCAACTTTGAGACTTATAAACAAAATAATTCTTTCTTCCTCCACCGATGAGGGAGAATTGATCTCAATACCACACTTTTCCATGCTTCAAACACCTCACTTCGTGAACCAATATCTCTTTCATTTCTCAACGAAATTTGACGATTCTTGGCCCTACGGTTATCTACTTACTTAGTAGATCATGCACGTGTGAAGAACCGGATTCTCCAACTTGCGTAACACTAGTGTTTAAGCCGTTAAAGTTGGTCACACGCAACTCCCGCCAAAGGCAAATTTCCAACAATCCCCTCTTGAAAGAGATTTTGGCGCACTCACATGGTGCCTTTTCATTTCCAGCAATATTTCAGCGGATCGATGTTGCATAAGGAGTGGTAGCTTCAGCTTTGAACCTTCCATAGTTAAATACCATTGGACTTACTTACAGCGCGGTGAACGTGATGTCTTGAACCGTCAGTGTTTAGTGAAAGCCAAGTCAATAGTACCAACACAACAAATTCCCTTACTCTCTTCTTCGTAATGTTTTGTCAGTTGTGGCCATTGACAACTTCTTGGATTCTTAAGTGCGTTCATTTGAGGCGACCCGTCCTCGCACTTAAATAGGTGGTCTCCTACAAGGTATCCTGCTATACCCCACTTCACAAGTGTTAGGAACCATTAAAAGTTTCCTAAAACCTAACCTCAACTATTGAGGATCGTTAAAGGTTTTGAAAACTTAACCTTTACCCATACTGTAGATAGCACTAACGTCTATCGCGGGAACGACTTTGGATTTGGTGTTTCTTTACAGAAATCACTATCCGAAGTGCTCATGCTTCCACTGAAGTGATCAACTGAACCTTTACAGCTTAGTTTTCCCATTGAACCAAATTACTAGGATCTCCAGTTAGTAAGGTTGGGTTACCACCGTATTGGTCCTTATATTTTGGGTTTTAAGCCCATTCCCCAAGACAGGCAAACCATCTGATCCTTGGGTAAGCCCTTTGTCAATGGGTCTGCTATATTATCCTTTGACTTAATGTAATCAATGGATATTATACCCGTCGATCACCGCTTAATCGGTCTTATGCCTCCGTCGAATATGACGAGACTTGCCATTGTACATAGCATTTTGTGCCCTTCCTAGAGCCGACTGGCAGTCGCAGTGGATCATTACCGAAGGTACGGGTTTGTTCCAACACGGAACATCCTCTAAGAAGTCATGAAGCCACTCAGCTTCTTCTCCTGCTTTGTCTAAACCGATAAACTTCGATTCCATTGTGGATCGGGCGATGCAAGTTTGCTTAGAAGATTTCCAAGACACGGCCCCACCACCAATTGTAAATACATACCCACTGGTGGACTTGATGTTCTCTATATCAGATATCCAGTTTGCATCACTGTACCCCTCTAGTACAACTGGATATCTCGAATAGTGTAACCCAAAAGTTAGTGTATATTTCAGGTATTGTAATACCCGATTCAACGCCTTCCAGTGATTATCACTCGGATTACGGGTGAACCTAGCCAATTTATTGACTGCATAAGCAATATCAGGTCGGGTGTAGTTTGTTATATACATCAAACTACCGATCACCTATGCATATCGCTCCAGGTATACAGGTGCACCAAGATTTTTATCAAGCTTTTGATTTGTATCCATTGGTGACTTTATCGGTGAACTGTCTAACATCTCAAACTTTCTCAAAACATCCTCGATGTAGTGAGACTGAGATAAGACCAGTCCGTCAGACGTCTTAGAGATTTTAATCCCTAAGATGACATCTGCGATACCCATATCCTTCATGTCGAAGCATTGTTTCAACATGTTCTTAGTCTCTAGGATTACCCTAGGACTGCTTCCTATGATCAACATGTCATCTACATACAGGCATATCATAACAAATGAGTCAGAGTTACCTTTCGTGTAGACACATTTATCACACTCATTAATGGCGAAACCCTTCGATAGTAGAGTACTATCAAATTTTTTGTGCCATTGCTTCGGGGCTTGTGTCAGCCCGTACAGAGATTTAACAAGCCGACAGACTTTCTTCTCTTGCCCTTGAACCACATACCCCTCGGGTTGGTCCATATAAATTTCTTCTTCCAAATTATCATTTAGGAAGGCTGTCTTGACATCCATTTGATGTATCTCAAGGTCACGCAAAGCTGCGATCGCAATGAATATTCGTATGGATATCATCCGGGATACCGGGGAGTATGTGTCAAAGTAGTCAAAACTTTCTGTCTGCCGATAGCCCTTGACTACCAACCTGGCCTTGTACTTGTCTATAGACCCATCTGCTTTGCATTTCCATTTGAGTATCCATTTACAACCCAACAGTTTATTTTCCGGAGAAAGATCAACCAACTCCCAAGTATGGTTATGCAGAATGGAGCCTATTTCACTCTCAATAGCTTCTTTCCAGAGCGGTGCTTCTGGAGTTGACAACGCCTTAGCAATTGTCCTCGGTTCATCATTAATCATATAAGCTACAAAGTCAGGACCGGAGGATTTATCCTTCCTGGCCCTTTTACTTCGCCTTAGATCCATCTCTGGAGTCTCCAAGTTCTGAGAATCTGGAATACTAGATTCCGGATGTTCAATCACCTCGAGATCCGCTAGATCTGAATCATCTAGATCCGGGCCGTCAACGACTCCCGGTTCTTGAGAGCTTTGTGCATAACTTCATTTGCTAGAGGTTATGTCTTTTTCCTTTCTAGGAAAGGTACCTTCAAAGAATAGAACATTCCTTGATTCCATGATTGTACCTTAGTGGATATCTGGAATATCTGACTTATGCACTAAGAAGCGATAAGCACTACTGTTATTTGCATATCCGATGAATATGCAATCTACAGTCATAGGCCCAATCTTGACCTGCTTTGGCTTGGGTACTTCAACCTTTGCCAAACAACCCCACACCTTAAAATATTTGTAGGTGGGTTTCTTTCCCTTCCATGATTCATATGGAGTTTTGTCCTTACCCTTATGTGGGACTCTGTTAAGAATCGTATTAGCGGTAAGGACGGCTTCTCCCCACATGTTTTGGGGAAGACCGGACTTGATAAGCAAGGCATTCATCATTTCCTTCAATGTGCGGTTCTTACGTTCCACCACACCGTTCGATTGAGGTGAGTATGAAGCCGTCGTTTGATGAACAATGCCTTCTTGGGCACAGTATTCCTCAAATGGCGCTACGTATTCTCCCCCTCTATCGCTACGAATGGATTTAATCCGTAGGCTTAGTTGGTTTTCAACTTCTGCTTTGTAACGTCGGAACGCTTCAAAGGCTTCATCCTTACTTTTCAACAAGTAAAGGTAACAATACATTGTGCTATCATCAATGAATGTCACAACATACTTGTTCCCCCCTCTAGTTTGTGCGAATATCAAATCACATATATCTGTGTGAATAAGTTCTAGATGAGCGGTATTCCTTTCGACGGATCGAAAATGAAGCTTGGTGAGTTTTGCCTCTACGCACACCTCACACATATGTTGAGGGTTTACGTCGATAGATGACAACAACTCCATCTTTAGCAGCCTTTGGATAGACTTGTAGTTAACGTGTCCTAATCTATGATGCCATAAATTATAAGACTCAAGCAAATAAGAAGAAGGTTCAATTTTATTACTTGGACGCATTACAGACATGGCATTCCCTTTGAAGAGGCCTTTACAAACGAAGCCTCTCCCCACAAATGTGTCATTCTTAGTGAGTACAAACTTATTGGATTCAAACACTAGCCTAAAACCAGCATTGACCAATAAAGGTCCAGAAATTAATTTTCTTCTAATCTTTGGGACGTACATAACTTCCTTCAGAGTGAGCTCCTTTTCGAAAGTCATCTTCAGTACCACCTTTCCTACCCCCAGCACGTTAGAGGAAGCGTTGTTGCCTATGAGCAACTTCTTGTCGGTGACCGGTGTGTATATGGAGAAGGCATCTCTGTTGGAACAGATGTGTCTGGTAGCACCTGTGTCCATCCACTACTGCATCGGATTCTCAACCAGGTTGGATTCTAGCATCACTGCCGAGAATTCCTCAATCATATCATCCAGGAGCGTGTCCTTGACGACGTTAGTATGCGCCTTGCCTTTAGACTTGGCTTTCTATTATTGAAAAGTCTTGAGCTTGCGGCATTCCTTGATCCTATGACCAGGTTTCCCACAGTGGTGACAGTTACGTCTGAACATCTCCGCTGCGTGGGCCTTGCCGTCTTTCTGGAACTTCCGCTTCTTGCTTGAGTTCTCTTTGGCCTCAGCTAGATTTGCCTTTGCCTCAGCAGGTTGTCTACCCCTAGGCAAGGTCTTCTTATTATCTTCCTGAATTTGGAGTTTGATAATAAGATCTTCAAATGTCATCTCCTTTGTCTTGAGTTTTAAGTAACTCATTCCACGAAGGAGGTAACTTTTCAATCAGCGATGCAACCAAAAACTGCTCATTTGGTTTCATTCCTTCCATGTCCAGGTGATGTAAAATCATTTGAAATTCTTGGACTTGGGACATCACTGTCTTACTATCCACCATTTGGAATTTTAGAAATTTCTCAACGATGAACTTCTTAGTACCCGCATCTTGTGCGTTGTACTTCTTTTGTAGTTTTTCCCATAGCTCTTTGTCAGTGCCAACGGTACAATAGACCGTGTAGAGAGGGTCTGCCAAGCAGTTCAGTATGTAATTCTTACACATGAAATCGCTATGATTTCATGCATTAAGAACCATCTTCATGCCGTTAACGACATGGATACCAAGGCCCCCTTCAGCCGTTTCAGTAGGCGAAGAGTCCATTTCATCTCCAGCTCATGGAGGATCTTCCGTTAGGAACCGGGCCATGCCCATAACAGTTAAGTAGAACATCATCTTTTGCTGTCATCTCTTAAATTCTGATCCCATGAATTTTTCAGGGCGATCATGGTGTGAGGCAGAAGGTGGAGCAGCAGCAGTCGGGAAGCCAGCGGAGTTGCTGCCTTGAACAGTAGCGGCAACAACAGTGAAGGCATCAGTGTTGATGCCTTAGACAGTAGCGGCAGTAGCGGGAAAAGCAACATTGTTGCCTTGAGCGGCAGCAGCAGCAACATCAGAATCAGCCATATTTCCAGCCATGTTGCAGCAGTTACAGTAAGCAGATATTGTCTTAAACTTGTTGGTTACAAAGATGCAGGAAGCAGAAATTACAAGTAACTGCTAAGTATTGCAAGAACTGAAATTACAGTTGAACAATAAACTGAATTACAATGAACAATAAATAATAAACTGGAACAGTTTTTGGTATGCTAAGTCGAGTGTTTGCACTCTGTCTTAAGACAATATTGCCCCGTATGTATCCTTTCTACGTCCTGGACAATTGTCTCCCAAGATAAAACAACAAATGAATAATTGAGCAAAGGAAACTCAAGTGCTACCGTGAAGAATTTTGAGTAATGAAATGATGCTTGGAAGATTGTAGGAAGACTGAATTCATTTCTGTTTGTGTTAAGTGTAGCTCAACAATGGTGACAAAGGAGTTCTTTAAATAGTTGAAGGAGAGGATGATGAACTGCCTCCATAAGTGCCATTACTGGCCAAGTAATGACAATTATGGAGGTAGTAATTCCTCCAAAATAAATGGTGAAGATGTGCAACGGATTGGCCATTTAGGAAGAGTAATTCAGCCAAAATAAATGGCTGAATTGAGTGCTGGTGCCCACAACCCACGAACCCGGACCGGACGGGCGGGGCGGCGCGCATGTGGTCTTTCCTCGAACCGAAGCACATCTAGGTCCTCCCTCCTTTAAACACATGGGATACCCCTTGGGGTCCCAAACCCCAAGCCAACTTTGAGACTTATAAACAAAATAATTCTTTCTTCCTCCACCGATGAGGGAGAATTGATCTCAATACCACACTTTTCCATGCTTCAAACACCTCACTTCGTGGACCAATATCTCTTTCATTTCTCAACGAAATTTGACAATCCTTGGCCCTACGGTTATCTACTTACTTAGTAGATCATGCACGTGTGAAGAACCGGATTCTCCAACATGCGTAACACTAGTGTTTAAGCCGTTAAAGTTGGTCGGACGCAACTTCCGCCAAAGGCAAATTTCCAATAATATATATATATATATATATATATATATATATATATATATATATATATATATATATATTAGTTATGCGAGTTTCTAAATTATAAATCAATAACATCATATTAAATATGTTGAATTTTATATATAGCATAAGAATACTTATTAAACATGGTATTACTTATGTAGAACCTAATACATGAATAACTTAGTTCTTATCCAGCAATTAATTGATCCGTTTCGTTAATAAAAGTTAAATACTTGAATTAATTAAGTCGCGTAGACTATGTATTTTTGCAATAGATAATGTTACATATTTTGAATGTATACTAAAAATTCAGATGGAACCTTATGTTAATGCATTGTAGGCTTTAATATATTTAGCCCCACAAAGCTTACCGAGTGAGTCCAAAGTCGGAGATAAATGAATGTGATATCTTCATATTTAGAGCCTGTTTGGCGGGCTTATGGCTTTTAATTTATATTTTCTCCATTTCAATTTATGTGATATTGTTTAACTCGGTATAAAATTTAAGAAATAAATAAAGATTTTTGAATCTTGTGGTCTAAAACAAGTCAGAGATATTTGTGTGGTTATAATCATCTCGTTAAGCGTAAAAAATAAATGTTAATGTTATTTTATTGTAAAATAAGGAAATATTGTTGGAAATTTGCCTTTGGCGGGGAGATGCGTCCACCCATCTTTGATGAATTAAACACTAGTGCTCCGCATGTTGGAGACCTTGTCTCTTCGCACATGCATGATCTACGAAGTGAGTAGATGACCGTAGGGCCAAGAATCGTGAAATTTTATTGAGAAATGAAAGAGATATTGGTCCACGAAGTAAGGTGTTTGAGGCATGAAAATATGGTGTGGGACAAATCTACCATATCGGTGGGAATATGAAGAATTGCTCTCTATATAAGTCTCTAATGTGGTAAAGGGTTTGGATCCCCAAGTGGTATCCCATGTGTTTAAAGGAGGAAAGACCTAGATGTGCTTGGGTTCAAGGCTAAGCCCACACGCGCGCCACCGCCCGCCCGTCCGGTCTCGGTCTCGGGCTCGGGCTCGGGCTCGGGCTCGGGTCGTGGGCTGTGAGGACTTTCTGATATTATCTTTTTGGACCAGAGAACTTTTCCAGATGTACAGTTTGATCCCTGAAGTTTTTTATGTACAGTTTGGTCCCTGAAGTTTAATATTTTACAGTTTGGTCCCCGGAGTTTCTGGGAAGGCCGTTGGACTGCGTTTTGGAGCATTAACCAGCCATTACTTGGGCAATTGAGCAGCCACATTCATGTCCTTAAACTAGGGCTGGCCAGTGGGCCGGGACGGCCCGACCCCGACCCGACCCCGTTCCGAGCCCGCCCCGGTCCCGCCACGACCCCGCCAAAAAATAAATAAATAATAACGGGGGCGGGCCTCAAACTCGGGACAGGACTATGTCTCATCCCGCGAGACCCGAGCCCGCCCCAGGCCCGCCCGACCCGACCCCGCCCCGACCCCGTCCCGAGCCCGACCCCGACCCCGACCCCGCCCTTTTCCCCACTTTGCAAATATGGTCGTTGCACCAACGACCATTTTAGATTATGGTCGTTGGCCAACGACCATTTTAGGCCCCCCCCTACCCCTTAATATTTATTTTTAACCCATAAGTTATTATATTTACACTTTAACCCAATTTTCCAACTATAAATAACTCATTTTCTCTTCATCTTTCTCACAAATCTTCCTACAATCTCTCTAATTTCTCAATATATCTCTCTACAAGTCTACATTGTTTGCTAAATATTCAATTTTATTTATTCATTTGGGAATTGGGAGTGAAGTTGGCAACTAGCTTGAGGATCTTCCATCGAGCAAAGTTTCAATTTTCAACCTCTCGATTACACGTCGACGTTACGTCGGCGTTTGGTACATTCGTTCCTTCATTAAATTATTATTGTCTATTTATTTTATTTAGATCACTTAATTTTATTGTCTTTAATTATTTATTTATTTATTATCATAATTAAAATGGAAGGATTAAAAGGTATGTTTAAGGGTAAGGGTAAGGGTGCTTCTTCTAGTAGGGGCAACCAGGGCAAGAGTACTTCTTCTAGTCATCTTATTTCTACACAGGATGATTTTGTTGATACTTAACAGTTTCCTACAATACCATTAGATTTAGACCAGGAGCTATTTTCTGGAACTCAAGAAGACTTTAATTTAGACGATGATCTAGATGATATACCCACTAATGTTGATGACAACACACCCACTAGTGCACCTTCAACTGAAATACCTCCTATTCCCCCTAGTATGAGACGAGGTCCAGCAAAACGACCATTAAAATCAGATGCATGGACATTTTTTGATAGGGACGTAGAGAATCAAGTAGCCATATGTAAAATTTGTAAAAATGTTTTAAAATTTAAAAGCTGGAAAAGGTCACGGTGGGGACGGGGTTTAATTAGACACGTAGTAAGTGCTCATCCAGCTAGGTATGCCCAATACCAGGCTTCAAAACCGGTGCGCATAACGCCGCTCCATCGGGACAAGGTTCACATAGTGATACTGTCCGGGCTCAAGTACAGGGTCAAATTAACCCTATGACGGGGGGAATTGTAGGCTCTAAATACAATAAACATAGAGATAGGGAAGCAATATCAAAATTAGTTGCTGTGGAGGGTTTGCCTTTTTCATTTCCTTCATCTCCCGGTTTTATTCATTACATTAGAGATATATATAATCCTGCTTTTAACGGTTTTCCTAGATCAACTGTTAAGAGGGATGTATTTAAATTCGCGCATGAATATCAACAATATTTACGTTTTTTATTATATCATTTTAATGGCAAAGTATCTATCACGTCTGATATAGGTCGTAGTACTAACGGCCATGATTATTTAACTGTAACTTGTCATTGGATAGATTATAAATGGTCTATGCAAAAACGTATTTTAGCGTATAGATATATAGATGATAGGCACACTGGTACTTTTATTGGAGAAAATATTTATCAAGTGTGCGATTATTACGGAATTACCGATAAAATTATGACTATTACATTAGATAACGCTTCTAATAACAATTACGCAATTACAATTTTAAAAAATAGTTTAACTCCATCTTTTTCAGACCATTTTCATATAAAATGCGCCGTGACATATATATAACTTAATTGTAAAGGATGGTCTATCACTTTTTGAAGACATTCTTAGTAAAATACAATTTGCTATAAACTTTATTTTTAAAAGTAATAAAGTACAACGTAGAAAAGAATATAAAAAAACTTGTCACGATTGTGGACTATCTTATAGAAAAATTCCACAAGAAGTATCCACTAGGTGGAATTCTTTATACGAGCAACTACTTGTTGCTTATGACTATAAATTACCTATAACTTTATTTTTTAACTCTCATAATAAAAAGCCAGCTGATATTATTTTAGATAGTGATTGGGAAAAAATTTCCGAACTTATTGTATTTTTAGAGAAATTTTTTCAAGCAACAAAAGAATTTTCCGGTATATATTATCCTACTATTTCAACTATGTTATTTTATATAACTCTAATATTTTTATTACTTAGTGAATATATGGAAAAACCAGCTTATAAGGCATCTATTAAAAAAATGTTTGTCAAAATAAAAAAAATATTTTATTCATATTCCCTCTATTTATATTATTGGTTATGTATTAAATCCTACTATTAAAATAGACGGTACTAAATCACTAATTGAAACTATTTACGATTGTATAGAAGTACTACCACCTCCAAGTCCCAAAAATCTAAATCACCCACCACCTATTGAACAAACTAAAGAAGAAGTGTTGTCTAGCGTAGAACACCAATGCAAAAATATATATAGATTTTATCAACAAGAAAATGCTAGTAACTTACCGGCTTCCATACCATCTTCTTCATCTTCAACACAACCTCACAAAAGACATGTTATTGAAAGCCTCAGAAATAGAATGTGCGGCCGTACCTCTACTACTAACCAAATTAGCGAGTTGGATATTTTTGTTTTGCAGGGTTCTGTACCGTATCAAGAAGATATCAATGAAGATGGACATGAAGACTTGCTAAAATACTGGAGGGGGAATGAGAAGACCTTTCCGACACTTTCATTGATGGCTCGAGATGTTTTGAACATTCAAGCGTCATCAACTGCGTCTGAAAGCGCTTTTTCTGTGACGGATATCAAATAGGAGACCACAGACACTCATTAGTCGGAGACACTTGAAATTGCAGTATTATTCAGAGATTGGATACGAGCGGAGCGGAGAAGGTGCGGTCAACCGGAGATCAACGAAGAAGATGATGAAAACTACAACGAAATCTTAACCGAAGGTAGTGGAAGCGACGTGGATCAATTTGACCAACAAATATCAATTCCAACCGAAGAACCACATGAAATCATCAAGCAATTAGAACAGGTTTTTTTGAGAATGTAATTTTTTTAATTGCAATTTTATTATGTAATTTGCAACTTTTGGACAACACCACAAAGTTGCAATTTAGATTTTAGACAATTGTATTTGTATTACAAAAAAATCATATGTCTATTAAATAATATAAGAGGCACAAAAACAGCATTGGGATGTTTTTATTACACTATCTTGTTTTATTTATTGAGTTTTTTTTATACATATGTTATTTAAAAAAAAAAAAAGGAATACCCGCCGTACCCCACCCCGAGCCCGAGCCCGACCCCGACCCGAGCCCGCCCCGACCCGATACCGACGGGATCGGGATCGGGATCGGGACGGCACTTGCTCGATCCCCGCTGCAGACCGACCGCCGTAACCCGCCGACCCCGACCCCGACCCCTTCTCCCGTCCCGCCCCGACCCCGCCAGACCCGACCCGCCAGACCCGAGCCCGGCCCACTGGCCACTCTTACCTTAAACCACCCATTAATCAGCCTCTCTAATGCCATTAACAACCCTCACTTAATGGTCATTACAACCTTGTTTGTGGCTGTTGGGCTGCCCTCCTACTTGCTATATATTGAGCTATTTTTTGGCTCAATTGGTGGCAGAAAAGAGACAAAACAGTGACGAATATGCACTGCAAAACAACACTGAAAACACACAAAAATAGCAGCACTTTTCAATCACAAAAGAGCACAAAACAGTGGCCGAAATCTGTCCAAAATAGTGGCCAAATCAGTGTAAATTCGTGACTGAAAAACAGTGAGTAAACCCTCATATATACACAAGATATACACTACAGAGACACACTATATACACAGAGACAAAAGAGAAGAGTATTGAGAAACTCTTCCTTCCTATTCCATATCTTCAGCAAGTCGAGTCATATTTGTTTTATTCGGCAGGCTCAACCTATTGGCTTTGTAGTGTTGAGATTAAAGTGTTGTTTTATCTTGGGAGACTATTGTCCGCTAACGTAAAAGCATATATACGGGACAATCTTGTCTTAAGGATATAAGGCTATCCTCGACTCAACACACAATGTTGCAACCATCCAGATTTAGTTGTTTCTTGATTTCGGGATATCAACATTCAAGACACAACAAACTTGCGGCAGTTCTCAACATTGGCTTTGCAAGGTGATCAAGATTCAAGACACAACACACATGCGGCAGTTTTGAAGATTGACCATTTATTTATCATTTCGAATATTTGTAATAGTTATTACTTCCCGTACTGCTCTATAAAGTACAATAGAGTACCGACAAATATATCATTCTTTCTGGGACGTACCAAAAAAGAAAGTGTATCACATAAATTGAGACTGAGGGACTAAGCCAAAACTCATACATTAGAAATTATAGCTTATGACTTTTGACTTATTTTTGTTATTTTAGCTTAAAAATAAATACTTAAAAGTACTTTTTTATTTTACTCAAACACTCCAAAAGTGCTTACAAGTTATTTTGACTTAAAAGCACTTAAATAAGGCAATCCAAACAGGCTCTTAATCATAAGTTTTAGTTTTGAGCTAAAAAAATTCTTTATTAAAAAACATTTTATTTTTAATAAATTCTGCATAAATAAATTTGAAATAGTTGGAGCTATAACTTTCGAATATAGAACAGTTTAAAATAAAGAGTCAAGGGTCAGAATCACATATCAATTATCACTTTTTTTTTAGTTTCTTACTTGAACTATTAGGTGTGAGATTTTCCTACCTAAACTATCACCAACTAGTTAACAAAACATACATCAATATCATTTATTCACTTTTCCTAAAAATAAAAAGTTAAGAATAAAAAACGCATCTCAAGTATCATTTTTTTTAGTTTTCTACCTTTTTTATCAGGTGTGAGAGTTTCATATCTAAATTATCACCAACTAAGGACCCGTTGGCCATAAATAATTTTAAATTTTTTTCACTTTTTTTTAATTTGTGTTTGGCCATGAAAATTTCTAATACAACTTGAAGTTGTATTTGGAATTTGAAAAACACCCCAAACATTATTTTCACAATTTTCACTTTTTTATTTTTGGTCATTGCTTTTATCTTTCACTTTTCAAAATTTATCCTATATTTTTTGTTTTTATAAATTTTACCCCGTGATAAATTCGACTTATGAGTTTCATGATCTGAGGGATATAAAGGAGATCGTATGCATCGGTGAACATGTGCAATTTATAAATTATGATCTTGCATGGTCTGAAAAGCAGCATTGCAAAGTAAAATAAGAGCTTAATTTTTACTCGTATAATACATAAGTTAAAATCCATGTAACCACACGCTAAATCAATATGCAAAGTAATTTGATTTGCTGAATGATTTCAGATTGTCTTTATAAGGACACCAAAAGCTATTATGTTTATTAATTATTTTTGATGATTTTGTTAGTTTTTAAAAATTGAGGATATAAATTATATTTTATATTCTTTAAGAAAAATGAATTTCAACAATCAAATATCATTTGCAAATATTATGATCAAACACAACTCCAATTCTAATTCCAGCTTCAACGTTAAAAATTTCAAAAAAAAAAATTTAATTTTTATAGCGAGACGCTTACTAATTAGCAAAACACACTTCACCTTTTTTACCTCAAAAATGAATAAACCCACAAAGAAATATATACATTGATGAGGTTGGGGTGGAAGTAAAGGTTGAGCATCTTCCTTTTAATGTGACCACTTGTGGTAAGTATCAGATGGCCATGCAGGAGATTAGACAAGTGGCTGGATAGTTTTGACCTTGCGCTTTCAAATGAATTTATTGAGATTGGATAAGAGGAAGAACTGATATAAACGAAAAGGAAAGGAGATAATTGGATAATGTATTCTACCTTAAAAGGAGTTGTTAGTCTTTAATTGGTCCATCGTGGGCTATTCTAGAAGGTGAGGTGCCCCAAGTATAGATGACCTTTGAGTGTAGGGTCATTCCACCTCAAGAGCCAGAGGCCAAAGATGGCTTGGGTTTACTGATAGCTTTAGAATTGCATGTGCAAAAAAAAGTAAAGCAAATGTGACACGAGGCTTTGTTTTTTTTCAGGAGGTTGAATGTTGAAATTGTTGGTTATAAAGGTGCATGAAACGGAAATTACAAGTAACTGCAAAATAATAGAAGAACTGAAATTATATTTCAACAACAAACTGAAATTACAATTATGTTGAAGAAGAAACTGGAACTGTTTTTGAGTATGTTGAGTCGAGTGTTGCACTCTATCTTTAAGACAACATTGCCCGTATGTATTCTTTATACGTCCTGGACAATTGTCTCCCAAGATAAAACAACAATGGAACAATTGAGCAAAGGAAACTCAAGTGCTACCGTGAAGAATTTTGAGTAATGAAATGATGCTTGAAAAGTTGTAGGAAGAATTATTTGTTTATGTTTTTCGTATGTTTTGTGTGTAGCTCAACAATGGTGACAAGGGGTCTTTATATAGTTGAAGGAGAGGCTGATGAACTGCCTCCATAAGTGACATTACTGGCCAAGTAATGGCAGTTATGAAGGTAGTAATTCCTCCAAAATAAATGGTGAAGATGTGCAACGGATTGGCCATCTAGGAAGAGTAATTCAGCCAAAATAAATGGATGAATTGAGTGTTGTTGACGTTTTTGATCTCTCTGCCCAATTCTGACTTTCTTAAAACTTCAGGGACCAAACTGTACATGTTGAAACTTCAGGGACCAAACTGTACATATAAAAGAATTTTGGTCCAAACTGTATATATGAAACTTTTGGGATCAAACTGTACATATGGCAAAGTTCTCTGGTCCAAAAAGATAATATCAGCCCACGACCCACGACCCCGAGAACCCGATGGGACGGGCGCGCGGCGGCGGCGCGCGTGTGGCTATCCTAGAACCGAAGCACATCTAGGTCCTCCCTCCTTTAAACACATGGGATACCCCTTGGGTTCCTAAACCCCAAGCCAACTTTGAGTCTTATAAACAAAACAATTCTTTCTTCCTCCACCGATGAGGGAGAATTGATCCCATACCACACTTTTCCATGCTTCAAACACCTCACTTCGTGGACCAATATCTCTTTCATTTCTCAATAAAATTTGATGATCCTTGGCGCTACGGTTATCTACGTACTTAGTAGATCATGCACGTGTGAAGAACCAGATTCTCCAACATGCGTAACACTAGTGTTTAAGCCGTTAAAGTTGGTCGGACGCAACTCCCGCCAAAGGCAAATTTCCAACAGGAATATATAAAAAGAAGATACGGTGCACAAAGTATCAATTATATAGGGAACTAACTATCCCAGAAGCTAAATTTGATCCAACCCGTTAGGTGAACCATACAATTCAAATACACCCAAAAAATGAAAAGCAATAACACAAGTAAAGGAACTAACTATCGCAGAAGCTAAGGACCTCAAATTATCTCAAAATACGACCAAATTTCAGTATGAACTTATTAGATATAATTTTGTAATACTCACTTTGAATCAAAGTGATGGTTATATATTTTTTGAGTTTTATGAGTTTATTTGACGTGAAATTTATGTGAAGTTAGAGATATTATGTGTGAATATTGTTAAATTACGCCGTTTTGTATCTAAGTGAAGAAGAGTCTAACTTGAGAGCAAAATGAATGAAACAAAGAAGAAACAATAGAGAAATTGGAGAAAAGTGGTGCGCGATAGTACACCGAGGCGACAATAAAATTTAACTTCGAGGCTAATTTCGCCATTTAGGGACAAACCCCTGAGGCTCTATAATGTTTTAGCTCATCCTAATTAGATTATCTTGGTTTTGGAGCTACAAAGCAAGGGGAGAAGCGTAGAAGGGTGTCAGACGTCGGAATCTACTACTTTCCATCGCGTATCGATTCAATACAGATGTTTGGATTAATCGCTAGTTATAATGTTTTCTAAGTTTCACTCTTCGATATTTTTTCTTATATTATGGAGTAATTTATTTATAGGATTTGGATAGACATGGTGTTTAGATGATTAATTGCGAATTTTGATATTTTTTTCATGCTTGAATTCGTTTATGGAGTTTTGAATTAATTTGCGGAATTGTTTACTATTTTAATTAATCAAAAGAGGAATAGTTTATCAAACTTCTATGCATTATCTTGTTTAGCTTGGAATCACTATCTCATCTAAGTATCGAAAGAGCTTCTTGAAATTATTGGTTGAACCAAGAGAAAAAATATTCGAAAGACGTTTTTCCTTTAGACTAAACCATTAACGGGTTCTTACATATATGTTCACTGGTTTGCTACTAGTTTATCCTAGGGATGTCTAGTGGGCCGGGTTGGTTTGATCCCGACCGTCCCGCTACCCGCCTTGCCCCGCCCCGATCCCCTATAAAAAAATATTTGTCGGTGTCGGGGTTCGAACTTGGGACGGGGTCTGGGATCATCCCCCCCCTCTCAATCCCGACCCAACCCGTCCCATCCCGACCCCGTCTCGCCCCGCTAGCCCCCATTCCCCTTTGCAAAAATAGTTGTTGCAACAACGACAAAATTTCAATTTTGTTCGTTGTGCAATGGTTATAACGGCCATTTTTTGCCCCCCACCTCCTTAATACTTATTTTTAACTCCTAAGTTAATATATTTACACTTTAATCCTATTTCTCAACTATAAATACCTCATTTTCCTCTTCATTTTTCTTACAAATCTTTCTACTATCTCTCTAATCTCTCAATTTATCTCTCTACAATTATACATTGCCTATTAAATATTGTATTTTTTTCTCATTTATATCAAAGTTAAAAAATTGGGAGTGAAGTTGGCAACTAGCTTGAGCATCATCCATCGAGCAAAGTTTCAATTTTCAACCTCGATTACACGTCGACGTTACGTCGGCGTTTGGTACCTTCGTTCCTTTTTAAATTATTATTATTTCTTTATTTTAATTATCGCACTTAATTTCATTATCCTTAATTATTTATTTACATAATTAAAATGGAAGGATTAAGAGGTATGTTTAAGGGTAAGAGTGCTTCTTCTAGTAGGGGTAACAAGGGCAGGGGTACTTCCTCTAGTAATCCTATTCATAGTCTCGATGATTTTATTGATTTCACTCATATAGACGAAACTGCTTTTTTTAATATTATACCATTAGATGAATAAGTAGATGAACCAAACGTTAATTTAGACGATAATCTAGATGACACACCCACTAGTGCATCTAGATTATCATTAATGATTATATGGAAAACAATCTTACGCTCCATCTATTAAAAAAAATATTTTTAAAATTAAAAAAAATGTTTTTAAAATTTAAAAATTACTTTTTTCCTATTTCAACTATTTATATTATTGGTCTTGTATTAAATCCGACTATTAAAGTAGACGGTTGTAAAACACTTGTAGAAACGATTTATGAATGTATAGAAGTACTTCCAATAGACTCAACTGAAGAACCAACTCACAAACCAACTAAA
Organism: Anisodus acutangulus; assembly: GCA_029783415.1. NCBI lineage: Eukaryota > Viridiplantae > Streptophyta > Magnoliopsida > Solanales > Solanaceae > Anisodus > Anisodus acutangulus. The sequence goes on from CM056495.1 coordinate 14,314,578, forward strand.
GAAGAAGTTATGTGTAGCATACACACTGAATGCAAACAAGGAGATATATATATTACCAACAACAAAGTGCAAATAATCAACTGGCTTCTGTACCATTTTCTACTACTTCACTGCAACCTTATAAAAAATATATGGTTTCTGCTGCTAGTATTCAAGGCCTTAGAAATAAAATATTTAGTGGTTCAGCTTCAAGTTAGCGAATTTGATGTTTATATTTTGCAGGGTGTCGTACCGTACGAATTAATTGTCAATGATGAAGGACATGAAGACTTGCTGAAATACTGGAGGCAGAATGAGAAGACATTTCCGACACTAAAAAAGATGGCCCGAGATGTGTTGAACATTCAAGCGTCATCAACAGCGTCTAAAGTTCTT